>LR824608.2:2558571-3198214 GCA_902829305.4 Spodoptera exigua | reverse complement strand
TTTTTGTAAAGCCTATGAGTAAAAACAATAATTTTAATATTTTTTATTGTACAAAGGTGGTTTTACTTCATCATCATCATCATCATCATCATCAGCCGGATAACGTCCACTGCTGGACAAAGGCCTCCCCCTGAGCTCTCCACGTCGAACAACAAGTTGCCACCGGCATCCATTGGCTCCCCGCGACTCTGACTATGTTGTTGGTCAACCTAGCGGGAGGCCTGCCCAGGCTACGTTTTCCGGTACTTAGTCACATCTCTGAAAATGTATAGTGTCATAAATAAAAAAATACTGTCATAGATGACTACGTCAATTGTAGTCGTTAAAATGATGGACAGCCAAATTGCCTTTAAAGTAGATTGTTGCTTAATTTATTAAATGTGTTTCTGGCTTTGCCTATTAAAACTTTTATATTACCGCTTTCACATGCGTATATTAATAAAAAAATAAAATTAACGAAAATGTCGAAAAAAGTGTTGGACAAGTTATTGTTCATTGAAAACTTTTTAGGAGTTCACAGAACTTATTGCAACCAGAAAAAGTCAAAGAAGATTTGTATAATACTCCACGTGTCATTTTTGATAGTTTTGCACACCGTTTTATCTGTTGCTCAAGTGTATCATATATTACCAGATAATGAATACAGTCAAATTAATTTGATTCATTGTGGATTTGCTTTATGTGCATATTTAACTTACTTGTCAGCCGTCGTAACAGCTATTTGGTATAATAAAGCCTATACATCGTACAATGAAAGTATTAACCGTTTTCTCAAAACATTCAAAGATGAAAGAAAATTATTGGAATCGAACAAAAAGGCATATTGGTTATTTCTATTTATGCTGATTTTAGCGACCACATTTGCTATCTACAGATCTGTTGAAGTCAACTTGTTAAGTTCTAGTTCACATCCTCTAGCAAAGTTTTCCAGTATACTGTCACTTTGTGTTATAAGATTTACAATCTTATTTGAATATCTAATGTTTTTCATTACCAACGTGACTCTGACTACTTTTTGCAAATATCAAATTATATCGATATCAGATGCTCAGAAAAGATTAAGCGGTGACGATCTACAATGTGCTGAAGCCAATAATATAACAAAAGATGAAATAGAAGATTGGGTAGAACAGTATCGTGATATAGTTAACTGCTGTCAAATGGTATCGAAATTCTATGGAGGACAGGTATTTCTATTTCTTGCTTTTTTTCTTTTGGTATTATCTGCGATTAGCGTTTCAGCGCTTTAAGCAGATCTGTTGAAGGCTGAGATGACGGTTAGAGTGAGTCCTCCAATGAGCGACTCTACAAGCTCTTTTTTTGAGGATGTAATGTCATCCAAATACTTCTCCAGCCTTGGACTCCGAATACCCGACGGTGGTGGTAAAAAATATAAAAGTCGAGAGGAAGTTGTAAGACACTGACATACTAAAAAGCACCCCGTTCCTTCTCTTGCTCCAAGGCAGGGCTTATGTCACATACGCTTGCACCCGTAACCCCAGCTAGATTTAATTTGTGTCTGTAGTACCTGATATTGTAGCATTTATGTTATTTCAGTTTTTATTTTCGCTAGTGGCTTCAATGATACATTACATTCTGATGACATACCAGATTTTTTACATGAAAGCAATTTATGTAAGTACATTATTGTTTTTTTTTGGTTACTTGTAAATCAATAGTATAACTATTTTTTGTTTCAACTTTGATTTCGTTGAAGCTTTTGATGTTAATTCGTCATTTTTAAATAAAATATTAGTAACATGTTATAAAAATATGGTTGTGCTTGTGTTTCAGAAACATGTATTATTTAACTATGGAAAGTCATCCTTCATAGCTTTTAGCTACCTATTAGTCATGATGACACCTTTGTGGGCAGGACGGGTGTTGAATGGTCAAGGGATTAAGTTTCGTCGAATGCTTGTACGACTTTATAATACAATCACAATAGGTAAGAATTTATTAACCTCCCGCCTATATTGATAAAAACTTATGTGTTAATCCAGAACGGCAGTTTCAGACTCTTACTAACTAAATACCACCTTGTTTCATCTCCAGCTCCATACCAGGTCTTGGTACTTTACTGTGCTTGCACCTTCACCCTGGTTGATCGTTAGTACCATTATCTTTTATTATATGGTCAGCTACATAAATATAAATGCTAAGTTTCACGGAGCAAAGATATAAGACAATTTCATAAGAAAATATCAAGTTGACTCAAATTGAATAATTATCGATACTGTTTCAGATAAAACTGAAGCTGAAGGGAAATTGATAAAAGACTTCATACGTCTGGTGAAGAAGAATCCTATACAAATGCAGCTGGTTTATGGAATTCCTGTGGGCATGGGTTTATTGCCAATCACACTGTCTCTCTTTATAAACTACGTCATTATTTTGCTACAGTTTAATCATATTATTTAACTAGTTTCCCATTTGCGGTTTCACTAGCTTTGTTAAATAGTTTCATTTTCATTTAGTAACTATCTTAGAGCCAAGCTTCGTTTCGAATGTGATTGCTTGATTGGAGTAATACCGCTGCTTCACAGAAAACCGGTATAAAACAACGCTTGCGTTGTGTTCCTTGTTCCTTGAGGTTTAAATCTTACTCCCACTGTCCCTAATCTCCAATCTCCAAATCCCTCAAAACGCAAATTTGTGACCCAAACGGCCAATCATCGCTTGAAACAACTTGAGTTTCAACGTAAAAAATATACATAGGTATATTATTTACCTATATCCTATGTTTGCTGTATGCCATTCTTAAAATGGATGGAATGGATATCTTTATTTTAGCAGTAATTAGTGTATTTCTACCATTATTCCCTGTATCGTTCTGAAGTGTTAAAATATCTGAATATGTTGGTTCTAACCAAAATGGTTGCAGAGCCAAAATACTACTTGATAAACATTTGTTAAAATTTAATCCTTTTTTCGAATTGTGAAAATAAAAAAATACGTGTAGTAACATCATGTTTTTGGGTAAAAAAGCGCAGAATTTAAAACAGACAATTTAGTAAACAGTGTAGTAATATTGAAAAATACTACGGAAGGTACATAATTATAACGTACAAGTCGTTTATGTAGAATATTGGAAGTTAATCCTGATGATATTGATAGCTGAACTTTATAACTTATATTAATTTATATCAATGAACCCCTCTTATAATAGCATTAAAAAGGAAATTAAATTGTCATCAGTTTACAGATGATTTTTTTTTAGTTTGATATAAAATTTATTCAAAATGTTTCATTTATTATTGAAATTGATAAGTTTGCATGAAAATTTGAATATATAATTAGCATAATCATTATTGTGACAACATTATAAGTAAGGGTCGAATGACGCCTTTGGATGCAGATTCCAGTCAACCATTTAAGAAGTCATTGGGGATGCTGGATTTCTTCTACCTGATATGTTCATGACGATCGCCTACAAAAGGGGATCGAAACCAGTAGAAGGTGACACAGCAACTGATTGTGTAACAGCAACGCTTTTGTTAGATACTAGATGTTATCATGCTTACACGAGTTCCACACAAGATGATTAATAGGCTGTCGAAGTCATTTAACGAACATTTATAAAGGACAAAAATGATGTGAAGTTATATTATTACAAAAAATTCTAGTGCTCGTTCCTAATGTTTCAGAATTAATATATCCTAGTTGCTAACGCCCTTACTCTTTGAAGAGTGTCTTTTTAATCGTAATGATCGGTTTTCAGCTCAAATTCCCTAATATAGTCAGGTGGCACAATTGTTCTTCTGCTATTAACAATAATAATGTCTTCAATAAAGTGGTTCGAAAACATGCTGTTTGTTGAGAAAATATTTGGTCTCCATAGAACTTTTCATAACCAGAACAAGATCAAACAATGTTTCATTGTTTTACAAATTATCGTCTTGGTATCAGTGCACACTTTATGTTTTATTGGATACATACAGCTTATGTTGGAAGGCCCAAAGATCAACCAGAGCAATTACATCTATTGCCTCTTTGCTAGCTTCTCCTACGTTGCTGGCTTAATGACTTACATTATGGTTATATACTACAGCAGTGCTTTCAAATCTTACATTGACAGTGTTAATTTTGCAATGAAGTTTTTCGAAAACGACCAAAATATGATAGGGTTTTTGAAAAGAATTCTGTGGTTTGCCTTGATTCTGATATTTCTCTCGACTGCCTTTGCTGTGGTCAGAGTTGTGGAGGCAATGCTTGTGATGTCACATAGTGATATGTTGGTCATGCTACCTTCTGTAGTGTCCCAGGCTATAGTAAGAATGACATATTCATACCAATTCGTACAGTTCACAGTTACATCCATGATAGTGGTCAGTTTGTGTAAAGGTCTCATTTCCACGTTGTCAACTCCTTTGAGCAATGTAGATGTTTTCGACTCAAATCAGCTATTATCAAAACACTATCAATTTGAAAAATTGATGGAAGCGTATCGTCATTTATTAAACGCTTGCCATAGGATAACGAAATGCTTTGGAAGTCAGGTAATTAAAAAATAAAATTAAGTTTATTAATAATATAATTTTTAAGAACTGAAAAAACCATATGAACTTTATGTATACTAATAACTAATATCAAAATTGTTTTGTTTCTTATTGCAGTTTGTGCTATTGTTATTTTGTTCAATTTTTCGGTACGTGTTATTGATTTATCTATACGTTTATAAACGGAAATTCAATGTAAGTACAGTTTGAAAATAATTATGGTTTAAATCAAAGGTTAAATATATTCAATGAAATATTTCATGTTGCAGAAAATGCAAACATCGGATTATTATCAAAAATCAATAGTTGTGTCTGGTCATTTAACAGTTGTGATAATGCCGTTAGT
Organism: Spodoptera exigua; assembly: GCA_902829305.4. Taxonomy (NCBI): domain Eukaryota; kingdom Metazoa; phylum Arthropoda; class Insecta; order Lepidoptera; family Noctuidae; genus Spodoptera; species Spodoptera exigua. The sequence continues at coordinate 3,193,369 of LR824608.2, read as the reverse complement.
TGCTGGACGGTTGGTGACAAACCATGGGTTAAAGATACATCGGATTTTGGCGCGACTTTTAAATACATTGGATACTGGTAAGACTCGTGATTTTATAAATATTTTCTACAAACATCTATATTTACTTTATGGTGAAAGTCGGTTGAAAGAAGACATGTTGCGCTGAACATTTTCCTTATTACTAAGAGTTAGTATTCCCTAATTGTGGAATGATTTTCTTTAGGATATTTGCGTGGCATGACGTGTTACTATCACTAACTGAATGAATACTAAATATACATTTACGTCTTACTTTTTTTATGTGATTTATGGATTTCGTGATGGTAAGAAATCAGCGCTGCCCATGGAGACCCGCAACAACAAAGGAGTTACGAGTGCGTTGCCGAATTTTTGTGAATTAGGGATTTGGAGGTTTAGCATTGTTTGGTAGACGGGAAGGATTGGGCCTTCGGTAACCTCAGTGAAACTAAAAAAAAACAGAAAACCGGCGTGAAACAACCACAGCCTTGTGCTGTGGTTGTTTCACGTCGGCCGCAGGCATTCACAGCATTCACATCTATCAGTTTACGATTTGATCCGATTACAACAATTTGTACTCATCCGACATTTAACAGTTGTCATGTAAACTAGTATTTAACATAACAATTGTGAAGTGCCTTAAACATTGACTATTTCCGAAAAATGGTTCTACAATTCACTTGTTAAACAGAAAAGAGACCTAACTCAAAAATGAGGATATTCCAAAATTGAACCTTATTATTGAAGCATAATTTTTAAGATTGAAATACTTTATCTTTTGAGTTAGGTCTCTTTTCTGTTTAACAAGCGATTATTATAAACTAAATTCTGCCACTCGTTTCTTTGTTTTAGATTCAAATAGAAATGAAACTAAATTGGTGAAGGACTTCATACGCCTGATCAAGAAGAATCCTCTGCAGATCAATTTGCTGTCAAACGTCACTTCTGGATTAACAGCTTTGCCAATTATAATAATGTTTTTCATTAATTATTTAATTGTGCTATTGCAATTTAATCATGTACTGTGATTTATGAATTACAACCATGTATGAATATAGAAATAGTTATCTGTTTGTTTCTGTTTTTACAACACCATACTACTCTCTCACCCTCTCTCTCCCTCTCTATCTATCTCCCTTTATCTATCTATCTATCCAAATCCCACTTTCTATATATCTCCCGCTCTCTCTTCCTATCTGTTTCTGCCTTTCTCTATCTTTTTCCCTCCTTCTTTCTATCTTTGCCTCCCTCTTTCTCTCTCTATCTCTTTCCCTCTTCTTTCAGAGAAGACAAACAGATTACGAACTTATAGCAAAATGATAATGGAATCGTGTAGGAATGACAACACTTTGAAAATAGTAGACTTGGGCCTCAGATAATACGCCAAAAATTACATCTAGAAAAACTATATACTCACAACTTATCATGAGATAAGTAATAGACTTACAAAAAATATTTTTAGATTAGAATGAAGAAGAATCTGAATCGATAATAGTTTAATAAGCTTGACTAAAAAGGTATATAAAGTCCTGTGTCCTGTAAAGGTCCGTGTTAATTTGATTTGATATGCATGAGTTTTTATCTTTTGGTATATATATTTGGTACATATATGAAATCATGTTGCTAAAACTCAGTCATAGTCTTTTGCATTGGTATGACAACTATAAAATGTGTTGCACGATCATTTTTATTTTAATTTGAATTTTATTAACGTTGTCTCCTTTTTCATTGATAACATTTTTTTTGATGGGGTCAAACCATACAATCATGGGTCTCTTTGCCAGATACTCCAACTAGTAATACACCTACAAGCACACTGATAAAATAATTTCTCAATTCTTCAAGTGTTTTTAAAGTGTGTAAGTTGTTGTCTTGTAATAACGAGTCATTTATTGACACAACTGTCAAAGGTACAGAATTAATAGTTCTAAAAGATTGATGGTGTTCAATTACTTAACTACTATCCACAAAGTTGTTTAATTCAGACTTCAAGGGAAGTGACTTAATATTTTACTAACAGTTATTCATCGTCGCCGCTTCGAAAGCAAATACTATAAACGATGACGTCTTTAAGTAACTTATTGCAATTTTTTGAATTGTTTGGCAGCATTTTGGGTTTACACAGAAATTATTGTTCCCAGAAAAAGGCTTTAAAACATTTAATTATTTTGCACGTTTTTATTTTAATTATGTTCTATACTTTTGTCAGTGTTATAGATATACAACTAGCCTTAATAGATAACGACTACAGTATAACAAATTTGATTTATTGTGCATTTTCTGTCTCCGCTCAATTAACCTGTCTACCAATCTTCGTATATGCTATCTGTTATAGCCACGCATTTATGTCTTACCTCCAAAGTATGAACCGGATCTCGCAATATTTTGAAAACAATGAAAAACTTAATAAAGCCAAGAAAATGGCCTGTTGGTTTTTCTGTATAGTTATGATGTTTTCTTTGATTTTAAGTATTTCCAGAACTTTAATATCTGTACCAGAAAATTCAGCTAGAGATACGTACATCACTGCCGTCATTTTGGCATCACAAATTGTGTTACGAATTATTTTAACATACCAATATGTAATGTTCTCTTTGACTATATTCTTGATTGTAAATTTGTCAAAATGTTTTTATTTATGGATCCAAGATATCGAAACTCGAATAAGAAATAAGGATAATTGTTTGGTAGAACCATATTTGATAACGAAGAACCTAATTGAAAAATGGGTCGACATTTATCAAGATCTGGTTAACAGCTGTGTGAAGTTGGCACTGTGTTTTGGGCGCCTGGTAATTTTTTGATTTAGTTGCATTTTTTGTATTGCAATTCATACTTATACAATTATTGTCGGTAGGTATATTTCTTCTTTAATTCTTTTAAGAACATGATATCTAAATAGAGCGTAGCTTTCCGCACGCGGTTCAAATAGCTATTAGACCACTACAGATGGGGCCTATTAGGGTCGATATGCTGCGGGTGCAAGCGTGATATTTCATAGCGAGCCAGGACAGGACTAAAAACTGGGTAATGTTTGAGGGTCTGACAGAACCTACCATGGCGCCCAGAAGAAATAATTACCCACCTCCAATTGTCGGTTTAAGTCAGGTCATTTTAAGACAAAATACTTATACATCTGTCTTCTTATATCTACGTATTGTTGTCAGACACTGGGACTTCAGTAGTTTACCTCTTTTATTTTAATCTATATAAATTTGTTTAACTTATTAAGTATTTTTTCAATTCCTATTTTATTAATTTTCAATGTTCTTTTTCAGTATTTGTATTCATTAATGCTATTATTAATTTTCTACGCTTTGTTCATATACAAGGAGTTTTGTATAAATCCTAAGCAGGTAATCCCTAAGATAATATGAAATAATACTGTTTTTTTGCTTGAAAAATTGAGAGATATACTTAAATAATAAAAAAAGGCGTTGCTCTCGTTAGGTACTTAAATAAAAAAACTGAATTGCTTTCAAGTCACAACGGAACGTCATGGCGATGAAAGTCTTTTTTTCATTTGATTATAAATTTATTGCAGACAAAAACCTTCAGTGATTTTAGAAGACTATTTTTAATATTTACCATTTATGTGAGCGTCATAGTAGTGCCTTTAATCGCTGGACAAATGGTCACAAATCAAAGATGGAGCTTGCTGCGTGTGGTAGCTCGACTTTACTTATATAATACAATGCAGGGTATGAGCTGATTTTCTTTCTACAAAATCTTTCAGCAAGTAATGAAGTGATCAGTTATTCTTTTTTATTTCCAGATTCAAACGAAACTGAAGTAAAAGCAGTGAAGGACTTTATTCGGTTGATGAAAAAGTATCCACTAGAAATTAAACTTTTCTCTAAAATTTCATCCGGAACCTCATTGCTGCCAGCCGTATTGATGTTGGCTGTGAACTATTTCATTGTTTTGTTGCAATTTAATCATGTTATTTAATAATATTTTTTGTTGTTTAACGTTTCATTTCAATATAATGGTTCATGTTATGTTTAAGCTTTAATTAGTATTGTTCGTAGATTTACTTTCAATATTTAGTTACGTTTAAAAAAAGTCGAACCATTTATGTGCAATTAATGATGAAGCATAGTTTTAGTTCTAATTGTAAGCAGGCGCATCTATTTTCACCTTCTTTAAACTATAGCAAATATACAAAATATTACAGGTAAGTCTGGTAGGCTGGTTTGAGTTTAATTGTCTAGCTAGAAGCTACAAAAAAACGTATAAAGAGTTTAATGCGCTACAACTAAGTAGAACAATTGACATATATGTGTATTTTTCAAATTTAATGAAATTTATTGTGTTGGACCAAGAATGCCCCTTGGGGTACTCCAATTTTTATAATATTATTTTATTTTTATTTTCTTCTTTTTATGAGACATGTATGAATACAGAAAAATACTTTGAATGACATTTTATTTCAAAAAAATATACCAATAGACTTACGTTATCATTTGCGTTATTTGAAAAAAGATGTTATCGTTTTTTGTGATTAAACTAATGGAGAAACTAGTTAAGCAATGGAAATGAGTATGATAAATTACTTATTTTAAGTGTTTGTTTAATAAAAGTTGTATTACTCACTATTTGTAGGCGATAATAGTTCTACGTTATCTGTTACGGACGCAAAAAATAACAAAAACATGACTTCAAGAACTATGTTAAAATACCTACAGAACATTAACATGGTATTTGGCATCCATCGGAGTTATTGCGTTCAAAGCAGGATAAAGAAGTTTTGTATTCTTCTACATGTATTTCTACTATTAAGTTTGCATTCATCAGTGGTTTTGGAAGAGATATACTTAGCGTGGACGAGAGAAGCGGTTGGAATCATAATTTACTGTATATTTGCGATATCAGCCTATTTCACTTTAGCGCCATGTTTCGTAACCGCCATTTACAATAGCTCTACTTTCATATCGTTTCTTGAAAGTATGGATCGCGTTGCTGATTCCCTTGCAAAAGACAGGAAGCCTGCTAAATCTATAAATATGACTTACTGGTTGACTATCATTTTGACCATTATAACTATTACATGTGCCATACTAAAAACATTAGATTTCATGATAGTAGTAGCACATAGTGGTCCAACCTTTGTATTTTATATAATGATGTCTCAAGTATTGCAAAGAACAACTATTGCATTTCAATATATAACGTTCTTTGTCGCTATAACAGTAGTTGTTAAATACACAAAGAGATTGAATGCGTTGATAACAAGAGTTCAAGAGAGTGTACAGTTCAATGATGTGGATTCGAATGTGAAAAATATTATCAAAAAGGAGAAAATACAAGAATGGGCTCAAATGTATTTGGATTTAGCTAACAGCTGTGAAAAGGTGTCACTATGCTTTGGACGTCAGGTAATTTTTTAGCAAATAGAAATGGCATCGCTTTCAAAACAAATGTTTAACAACTTTCTCTTGTTTCAGTATTTTTATTCGATGTATCTTTTCTTGTGCTACTATATAATGTTTGCGTATCAATCATGTTGCGTGAAACCTGCTTACGTAAGTATAGTTATATTTTTAGGGTAGTTTATACAGTTTAGCATAATCAGGTGACTTTTAAGAGGGAAAAATTTTTGTGATTTCTTAAATTAAGGAATAAATAGATCCTATCCTATCTGTCTAATCACTGCAGCTATCAATGAAATTCTATATGCTGTACCCAAAAATGTTAACTCTCATCGGTTTCTCATTGCAGATGGCCACAACAGACTATAAACAATTTTTGTTGCTTATTCTGAACTACGTGTTAGCCCTTATATTACCATTAATCGGAGGACAGATGGCAATGAATCAGGGAACGAAGACCCATAGAGCAGTAACTCGGTTTTACAATATTATTATTGTCGGTAAGTCAAAAATAGCGAGTTTACTTATCAAGGTCAGTTAGTGTTTTTTTTATCTGGATTTATTTTTTGGTGCTTTAGCTGCAATTCTGAACTTGCTTGACAGAATATCTATAGGGGGAATAATGGCAATTCTCCTCTAAAGATTCTTTGTTCAGTAATACTTGTATTGCGGCGGAAAATGCTTATTTTTTATAGATTCCAAGGCAAAAGCATATTACTTACTAAAACTCGACAGTGTCAAACAATCTTGTTTAGTTCCAGGTTTGTTTGAAACTGAAGCAAAAGTAACTAAGGATTTTATCCGTTTGATTAAGAAGCATCCTCTGCAAATCAAAATGTTATCTAATGTTCCGACTGGGATGTATATATTGCCAGTAATGTTCACACTGGCAGTCAACTATCTCATCATTTTGCTGCAATTTAATCATGTCATCTAATTGGTTACTTAGTGTATCTATATCGTATTCTACTTCATATAATATTATTAAAGATAAAGAAATCCTTAAAGCCATATCTGTGGGAGGGAGCGCAAATAAACTCTGGATCAGCTTGAACACCTTTTATTTTTGGTACTCACATCGGAAAAGTCTTAAAATAATTAATTTAGTTACCGACACGTACGCAGTCATCTTTCATTATGTCATCCCTTCCCTGTGTCGCTTCATCCTGCTATCTCGCATTTATGCTTATAACGTCCTTCATGCTCACACACCTTCTGTCCCTCTCGTGCTCATATTATAAGCCACGTATCTAGTTTTCTCTCCATCTATGTTATCAACTTTAATTTGTGTAATACTATTATAGACAATGTATAAAAACACCAAAAGCATTAAATGTGTCTAAAATTTTAAATATCTATTTTTTAACAAAAACCATTTTCTTCTTCTTTTATCTTCATTCATTTCTATCAATTAAGCTGTTATTACTTAAATGTCATTTTGAATGCATAATGTGTAACGATTAGTTCATTATCAGTTTTCAAATATACATTATTATTCCAAAATAAAAAAATAGATTAAAAAAATAATGTAAACTCATGTCATTATTTGAATAATCCACAAAGCTTTTGAAAAGTAAAATAATTAGAAGTCGACACTAAGACAATAATAATGAAATATTAAACAAATTAATTTCACTTCATTACGGAGTGAATCGCTGATTGGAATAGACAAAAAATGGCCTTAATAACCTTACTTAAAAATTTACTTATTTTCGAGAAATTGCTAGGCGTGTACCGTGATTATAGTGTTCAGAACTACATCAAGAAGTGTTTCATAATGTTCCACGTGATTTGTTTGACCGTTATGCACACTGGAGTCTTATTGTATAAATTATATATGTTTATAGGGCATGGTGGGATTAATTCAACAACTTTCATTAACTGTGGATTCTCCATTACGTCTTATTTCCACGCGGTTTCATGTATGCTATCTGCTACCAACTGCAGTTACGCCTTCATGTCGTATTTCCGAAGTATCAACACCTTTTTCAATCTGTTTAAAGATGATACAATTTTAAATGTGTCCATAAAAAGAGTCTACTGGTCTTGCCTCATGTATATTGTACTTATAACAATATACATCATTTACAGAGCTATTGAAATCAACTATACTTTTTCAAACCCGACTATGGCTATTTTTTACCCCACTTTGGCATCACAATTTGTGATACGAATGAGTATTATACTGCAGCAAGTAATTATGACTTATGTAATTTTGATTGTGTTTTATTCTTCAAATTGTTTTTACTCAAGAATTTTAGAAGTTCCTAATAAACCTGGGGTTATTGAGTTTAATTCCGGCGAACGATTTGTAACAAGACAGCAAATTGAGAAATGGGTTGAACTGTATCGGGATTTAGTGAATTGCTGTGAAAGGGTAACTCCGTGCTTCGGATGGCAGGTACTATAGTTGGATCTGGCTGCTTTTACAGATTTCAATAGTTTACAATTTATGTTCAATAGTTAACTTATTAATTTTTCAATTTCGTACTCTTCCACTTCTGAATACATTATTTGTAATTCGCAAATATTGTGTGTGCATCCTTGGTATACGTAATTCTATACTTTGGATTTTTCATTTCAGTTCTTGTTTACATTAGTAGTAACAGTTATAAACCATATGATAGCATCATATCAAGTTTGTTATATGCTCATCAAGAAAGTAAGTTCATATTTTTTAAATAAAATACATATTTGACCTTTAAGTAAGGTTTTGTAGCATCAATAATGCTCACTGTTTACATTCATATTTATAAAGTAGTTTGTTTGTTTTAGAGTAGATTCGAAGAATTCAAACCTATTATATTTATTTTGATCAGCTACATGACATTGACGATCTTGCCAATTTTAGCTGGACACAAGATATATAGGCAAGGTGTGAAGTTTCAAAGAGTGCTGGCACGACTTTATAACTCAGTCGCTGTTTTTGGTAAATATTATTGTCTTTATTTGCTGCTATTAGGCCTCGTTTTTGGACACGTGGTGTATCTCGCACATTGTGTCGGGCACGACACAACATGAGAGCCTCTAGAATACTTTCCTAATATACTTTTAAACTGTGTGAACTGAAATTGGTCAAGAAGTCAATACCATATTTTGATATCAGTGCAATAACTAACAAAATGTTTCAGATTCCTATGGACCCGATGCAAAATTGTTGAAGGACTTCATACGTCTGACCAAGAAGAAGCCGCTACAGATAAAGTTGATAACTAAGATACCTGTAGGACTGTATTTGTTGCCAGTTTTGTTCGCAATAGCCATCAACTACGTCATTACTATGTTGCAGTTCAATCATGTTATCTAATTAATTACAATCACATCGTTCAAGTGAATAATGAGTAGACTTAGAGTAGACTTAGATTAGATATTATAGTTGGTTAGTTGGTTGCTCGCAACGAACTGATGTGAAAGTCATTCGAGGTGGTCTACGTTCAACAGTAGATGTCTTATAGTCTTGTGATAGGATATTCGAAAATGGACTTTAAGCTTATTTTAGTAGCTGCATGTACCTATATTGAGTGTACTACAGTTGTCAAGAAAATAAATTGATGATTAAAATCAGAATTTTTAGTCGACCTTAAAAATTGACAGTTAAATCAGGTTCAAAATAAATGCCTGTTATAAGAAGTAATATGTAAATGGCTCTTCTTTAAAACGTATCGAACATGAAATGTAATAAGTTACTGATATCCTTTTTCATTTTTTTAATATCTTTATGCCCAAAAACTGTACAAAGGTGGCTTAATGCCATGGGCATTCTCTAACAGTCAAACCTTTGGGTGATGCAGAGATACATTTAAAGGTGCACAAAATAAGCATTATCAGAGACGTTATACTTGTATATGTATGTAAACCCGGTTTTCGCCACAGTCTGTGAAGCCTGACTAGCCTTTGACGACGACCAATTAAGGAACGCTCTTGTCGTACGTGATCCATATCTCATCACCAGTTATCAGATTCTTTAAAACTGATTCAGTGGTATATATAGACTTCACATTGTTTTTGCGGATTGATTTAGAAAAAAGTTGAAATGTCTCGAATTTCTTCACTAGTTTCACTCAATGAATACAAAAAAAAAACCAACAAAAATCACGCACTTTTTCTAATTAAGGTAAGAGACCAAGACTTTTCCATCAACCTAATAAAAATGTACTTAATTTACGATGAAATACAGACCCTCGACCTTAATAATATTAATGACTTGATGATTTTGTCCACATATTTTATCTAATGAACAATTGACATATTAAAAAAAACGGAAAAATGTCTTCGGAAACTTCAATCAATTGTTATCATCAAGTACCCATAGTCACACTCAGTATTTTATAAAATGACTTTTATGAAATGGTTGAAAGTTATAATTTTTTTGGAGAATATCATGGGAGTGTACAGGAACTACTCTATTCAGAAGAATACGAAGAAATATCTCATTGCTGTTCTAGTATTTTTCCAAAACGTTCTCTACTTTGTTATAGTTTCTATCAAACTGCATTCTTTGATTTTTTATCGTAGCCACTTGAATTATATCTACGCGTATTTTGCTGCAGCAATGTATGCCAATTCTGCAGCGTCTATCTTTTCTGCTCTTTACTACAGCCGTGAATTTGTAGATTTCATCAAAAGTGTTACGCAAGTCTATGAACGTTTCAAAGAAGACGAAAAATTTAAGTGTTCCTTGAAGAAAACTTATAGTGTAATCATAATTTACTCTATCAGTTACGCTGTCTATAACATCTTTAAATCTGTAGAGGTTTTACAGAAAATTACATCGGTTAATATGGGTCTATATTTTACTATTTTTATAGTGCAGACGTTGTTAAAATTTATTGTCGCTCTGCAACAATTGTTGATGTATCTCTCCAGTATGGTTGTTGTTCATTTGTGCGACTGTTTGACATCGTTAGTGTCTGAAGTTGTACACAACGACCGAGGGAATGAAAACAGAAGTATTGGTTTAAGTAAGCTTACAGCAGAAATAAAAAAATGGGTTGAACTTTACGCAGAAATTTCAAATTGTGAGAAAAAAATTACGCTTTGCTTTGGTCGCCAGGTATTTAAATTTGAAATTAGGTATTTTTAGGGACCTTATGGTATTTTTTCACTCGTACTTCTTTGGTATATGTTTTTTTTTGTTTCAGTATTTTGTTTCTCTTATCTTGTCAATAATAAACCACGTTGTAATGCTCTACAACTTTGTGTACGTAATCATTTTAAAGGTGAGTTATTATAGTCGCATTTAACTGAAAGAAATAAAAAAATAAATATTTTAGAGAATCAATATGTTGTAAAAGTTTTGCTTACACGAGTTGTGTGCCATTAATTACCCTATGGTTAAATTGAAAGAAGGGAAGACTTTATGAACCAATTGTTTGGTCTATTTAGGAAGAACGATACGATTCCATCAAAGCATTAATTTCTGTGACGTGCTACATGTCATTGATGTTGATGCCCATTTTTGGCGGACAGCTGGCTCAGAAGCAAGGAGTAAAATTTTACCGACAGATAGCGCGGCTGTACAACAAATTGGTCATTGGTAAGATTTAGATGCATTTATACTGTTATAACTTGAATTATTTACTATGCAAAGTATGGGATTTCTCCAGTACGATATTGGTTTCGGGCATTGTTTATCATGCAAAGATTTGCTTGCTAAAAACTGGCATTTACAAAATTGATGGTGGTAGCTGAAAAATAAATTACTTTTCGAAATTTCAGATTCAGAACGAGAAGCAAAAGTAATTAAGGATTTTTTACGAGTGATCAAGAAAGATTCTTTGAAGATCAAACTGCTATCAAAAGTGCCTCTAGAAACTCACATACTGCCCTTGCAATTCAGTCTGATTGTGAACAATGTTATTATTTTATTGCAATTTAATCATGTTATTTAACTCGACAAAAAACGATGTCAATCATCAATAGCTGCAATGCAGCAATTAATTAAAAGCTAGTATATATTATGCAGGCAAGTGTCGAGATATTTGTTTTATTCCATACATACATATTTTCTCCAAATAAGGCGATGGTCTAGATAGATATTCAAGTATTTTGTTTTCTCAGTTGGTGGTATTGCCTCATTATTGAGGTGGTCATGTTTATGTGGTCTGAAGACTTACCTTAGTTTATTTTAATTCGCCAACGATCAAACCAATATGTTGCTTTGCAAGATGTTGCTGAGAATTTGACTACTAATTCATAGTAAAACCGTGTCATCGACGTATGTATCAGTCATAGTATCTAAGTAATTTCACTCAACAAGAGATACAGTACTGGGCCGAGTATGCTTCCCTGAGGAACATCCGAAAAATGCCACTTAGTTGAGAGCTTTCATTGTGTTTAAGTGAAGCTTCTAAGCTATTTATACTAAGATAGGACCGTCTCCTTGCAAGTAGTGAAAGAAGGCTGCTAAGTCAATAGGGTCCTTTTTTTACTGCTGATTGAAAAATAACTTAAATAATAATTGATTTAGCTAGTATTATCTTAAAAACAACAATCATATTACAAAAAACAGTAAGGGGGTGACTCAAGATTGTTTAACTATATTTGACTATTTTCTAGTGTGTCTATATGTGGTGTCTCGAAGGTGTTGTTTAAGAAGATACGGCGTATTGAGCGGCGTCTCAGGTGTTCATCGTACGAGTATGTACATGCAGCAGCGAACCATGTCATCCGGGCCGTTAATAGTATGCTATTAGCTTTGAGAATGCTAGCCGGATTCGATTTGCACTGACTTCCCGAGCAGTGTCAACGTTTTTGGTAACGATAACGACACACTGATGCTATTGAAAAGGAGGTCGCATCGACGCTGTTATCTAAGTGGTAGAATCTGTCTTTTAGGAATGGCCAGAAAAGCGCCAAGCGTCGTCCCCTTCTACCTCATGTACCAGTCACGGTAGTTTCAGGAGGTACTTGTTCCAAATTTGGGGACTCACGATGTGAAGCAGCCGTACTAGCGACGAAGGAGGCGGAGCGGGTGACGCAACGATCTTCTGCAAAACACTCCGCGTGTCGTTGATTGTGAGACAATCAAAGTCAAAAGTCAAAAGTCATTTATTTCAATTAGACCACAGTAGGCACTTTTGAACGTCAAGCAAGCAAAAAAGGAAAAAAGTATATATAACAAGAGCTTTAAAATTAAGCGTGTCAGTCTGTCCGTCTGTCCTCTAGTGAAGCTATTTGCTCGTTCCAAAGTGTAGATTCCTATGGAGAAGAACGAGCAAGAAACTCCATGGTTACTCTTTTTCAATCAGTTTTACAATACATTTCTTTGTTACATCATTTAGTCGGTTCTGATATGTGAGAACAATGTAACACTAATGTTCAGGCAAAAAGTACGAAAAAGAAGTGAACCTCAAGGACAACATATTTAGACAGCCTGGAGATGACCAGTCCCAATAGGCGGCGCCCGTTCACGAACATGACACGTACACCAGCACCGCCCAACTCAACCATATTATAGGGAATTGGACGATCCAGTGCCCGTGCCACCGCCAATGAGACCTCTGAGTGAGCATGACAGCTCCCAGCCGACACAAGTACCTATATTCTACAAGTCTTACTTAATTATAATAGGTTACAGGGCACTCACATTTACAAAATCTTAGAAGTTCATCAACAATTAACAACATAGTGTACAATTCAATAATTAAAAAAAAAAAAAATTCTCTAAACATCCTGTGGAGTAGGACCAGCTAGCCTCCAAGCATTTTTATCTTGTATATAATCATTTAGTTTGTAGTATGCTAGTTTACATAAATGTTTCTTTATACATAATTTAAATTTGCTTTCATTTAAATTTTGAATTTCAACTGGGATTTTATTATAACATTTAACACAGAAACCCAGGAATGACTTATGCACTTTTGCCAATCTAAATAAAGGCTGACTCAATCTATTCCTATGTCTAGTATGATAATCATGTTTGTCAGATACCTTTACAAATAAGTGTAGGTTTTTCCTAACATACATAATGTTTTCATAAATAAATTGACTCGGTACGGTCAGAATGTGGATCTCTTTAAACTTTTCTCTGAGAGATTCGCGACGACCTAAGTTATATATAGCTCTGACGGCACGCTTTTGCAAGATAAAGATAGACTCAACGTCAGATGCCTGTCCCCACAACAGAATTCCATACGACATGATGCTGTGAAAGTAGCTAAAGTACACTAGTCTTGCCGTGCCGACATCGGTTAGCTGACGGATCTTCCAGACAGCATAAGCTGCAGAGCTCAATCGTCCTGCTAGAGACCTGATGTGGGGCCCCCATTGCAACTTCTCATCTACAGTGATCCCCAGGAAAGTAGTCTCTTTTACAAATTCTAGTTTCTGATCATTTAATAATATATCATCACATACGTTATTTTTAACATTTGGTAAAATAAATCTAATGCATTTAGTCTTTTTATCATTTAGTAATAAGTTGTTTATTGTAAACCAATTTTGAACCTTCATTAAGGCATTATTAACTTCGTCATATTTGTTTGTTCGTCTATTTATTTTAAAAATCAATGAAGTGTCATCGGCGAATAATACCATATGCGGTTCATTTTGGAACATATGGGGCAGGTCATTTACATAAACTAAAAATAGAAAAGGACCTAATATTGAGCCCTGCGGTACGCCCATAGATACGCTAGCACCCAGTGAGTTAACTTTGTTGACTTGTACTTAAATTTTTCTTTCTTGAAGGTATGATTTCAATAAATCTAGGGATACCCCCCGAATGCCGTAGTGTTCTAGCTTCAGTAACAGCGTCTCGTGCTCAACACAGTCGAATGCCTTTGAAAGGTCGCAAAATATTCCGATGGCATCCTGTGCTTTTTCCCACGAGTTGAAAACTTGTTTTATAAGTGATACTCCTGCGTCCGTAGTGCAACGTCCTTTGGTGAACCCGTATTGATGGTCATGGAAAATACAATTCGTGTTAAAGTGACGCAGCATTTGAGTAAGCATCAACCTTTCGAACACTTTACTGAGCACTGGCAAAATAGAGACCGGCCTATAGTTATTAGGTTCTGTACTATCACCTGATTTAAATAATGGAACTACTTTACTATGTTTCATTAAATCCGGGAAAACCCCTTGATCTACACTTTTATTAAAAATGAAAGTTAAGTGCGGCGCAATTGTCTCTATAAACGACCTGCACACTCGAACAGACATTCCCAAAGATCTTCAGTTGACTTTACTTTGATCTCATTGAACGCCTTTATTACTGCCTGGGGGGTTGTGTATTGAAAGCTAAAGTCAGAAGGACATTCTTTGACGTTACCCCTGAGAAGCTCGACAGAAAGAGCTGGAGATGATTTTAACGTTTCCGTAGTTTTAAGAGGAATATTTTTAAAGAATCTTTCGAATTCCTGGGCAACTGACGAATTTGAACTAGTATATCCCTTTTCGGTTTTTAAATTAAATTCAGTGTTTTGTGATTTATTTCTACCTGTTTCTTTATTAATTATATTCCAGGTAGCTTTTATTTTGTTTTCCGCGGTCCTGATTTTATTACTAATGTGGAGCGACTTAGCATGCTTACATACTATTTTAAATATTTTTGAATATTTGGAAACATGTCTGCGAAAAGCCTCGCTACTATTAAATGGTTTTAGGCCGTATAGCTCAAATAACCTGTCTCTACTTATACGAATACCTGGTGTAGCCCAGTCACAGAATACAAATTTACATTTTTACGTTTTAAAGGAAATAGTTTATCGAATTGTATTTTTATAAGGGATAATAAATTAGCATATATCTCACTCGGGCAATTATTGTCTTGTACTTGGCTGCATAATTCATGTTTTAGCTTATTATATAATGAATAATTTTTTTTGTACGTGATTTGTCTAAACAATGTTTCCTTTTTTGGCACAGTTGTTATAGTATTAAAGTTAACTGTGAGCCCACTGTGATCAGATGGTAATCTATTTACAATTTCACTTTGTAAATAATCACAGTTACAGAAAATATTATCTATACAAGTTGCCGAGGTGGATGTTACTCGGGTGGGCTCAAGGAAAACGTTAGACAAATCAAATGATTGAAAGAGACTTAACAAGTTTGTACAATGAGAATTGTTTTCTAAGAGATCAACATTAAAATCGCCACATACTATTGTACATTTACTACTAGAACATGTTTTCCGCAGTACATCTTCCATTACAGAGCGAAAAATATTTAGATTCTGTATGTTAGGAGGCCTATAAACACATACTATAATATGCCTATCCAGCTCAACACAGGACAACTCTATTGTGTGTTCAATTGACAGCAGGGCAATGTCTTGTCTTTCTTTATATTTTATTGAGTTCTTTACTAAAATCAGGCTACCACCATGTATCATTGCTTGGCGGCTATAATTGCTGCCAATCTCCGGCAACAGTAAATACGGGTCTGCACGGATAAGGTCCTCTGGAGCCGATTATCAGCCAGGGTTACGGGTGCAAGTGCAAATATGTACTGCGGCACGGCCTAACCAAAGCAGAAAAGGAACGGGGTGGTTTTAAGACAATAAGAGTGTGACTTTCCCTTGGTCTACCCTAGGCAAGAGAAGACATTAATTTTTTGACGCTTTTCTGGTAGTGCGGTGAGTTACCACTGCCCGCCGCCCCAGATCTGAGCTACAGTAGAAAGAAGAAAGAAAGAAAGAAAGAAAGATACGTTTATTGGCACACACATACTATACATATTGTAGCAATTAACACAAACAAAAAAAAAAAAAACACGTTACAAAACGGTTGAATTTAAACGTAACAAGATTACAAAACAAAAAAATAAAAAAATAGTTGCTACTTAAAAAAGAAAGAAAACAAACAAGAGTTGTGCCAAATGGGTCCAGTTCAGCATGAAAGCCAGACAACTAGTGCCTGGCGCTGGTTTTCAACTGAACCCTGAGGAGAAACATCACGGACATCAATATAATATAACAATAATGTAATAAAATAAGTTTATTATTAATTAAGTAAGAAATATATAAATATACATAAACAGTAATAATAAATATGTTGTTATAATAAAATAAGATAGAAATATAGTAATATACATACATATGTACCTATAAAAGTAACACGCAGTAGATAGGCTGGCTAGACTAGACAGACGAGTGAAAGAGAGGGCAGATACAGCTGTCGACTGATACTACCGCTCTCGACTTACCTACGTCATTCGCCAATGCGCATCATGCCAACGGTTACGTCGTTATGCATTTTGTGTAATTAATTAAGGTATTTAATAATAATGTTGACAATAAATAAATATATAAGTGTTATTGTGGTGTGTGTAACATGAGACAAATTAAAGGTATGTTTAATACTCGAACAATTTATTATGAAAACAGATTAAAATCTTGCTAGCAAAACAACAATTTCATGACATAACCAGTACATGACTAAAACATAATTATGTTATATGTAAGTTAAATAATAGAAATGTCAAGCTTTGTCATGTCCAACTTCCGTTGCGCATCTATCAAGTACTGCCGTAAACGTGTCCTGAAAGTGCCGATTGTGTTTAACAGTCTTATAGGCGGTGGTATATTGTTCCACACTTTGGATGCGGCATACCGGAAGCTGCCTCTAAACGCGGCTGATTTATGAGACTGGGTGGTCAGTTGTTCCGAGCATTGCCTCCTAGCGCATTCGCGTCTCGCTCCTATCCAGGTTAGCTTGTCGTATAGGTATTTTGGTTGCTGAAATTTAATGACGCCAAAAAGAAGACAGGCAAGGTGCAGCTTACGCCTAGATTTCATCTTTAGCGTGAAGTTCTTGTTCAGGAACGGAGTGACATGGGATCTAGGGGGTATCGAGTAACAGAAACGAGCGCAGGCATTCTGCACCCTTTGTATCAGTCGTTCAGTACGAGCTAAAAGGCGTGGACCGTAAACTGTATCAGCGTAATTCAATTTTGACAGAACTAGCGTTTCGACAAGTTGCTCACGCAGTTTCTCAGATAGGAAAGGTCTTATTTTATATAGAACTTTTAGGCGGTAAAAACAGTTCTGAACAGAATTAATTATGTGTTTTTCAAATCTAAGATTACTGTCTACATTTAATCCAAGATTACGCGCCTCATGTACTCGCTCAATGGGTTCAGTCATGAGGTTAAGGTTGAGTGCTACTGGCAATCTCTTCAGCTGTTGTTTTGTACCGAACACCATGTATTTGGTTTTAGCCGGGTTAAGCGTCAAGCAATGTTCATTTGACCATTCGGATATTCTTTGTAGATCCTGGTTCAGATCATCAATTGCTGTTGCGTAGTCATCTGGGTTAAAAGACAGGTAGAGTTGGACATCATCGGCATAAATGTGGTACCTACATTTTAACAAACACTTAGCAATATCCGCACAGTACAAAATAAAGAGAATTGGGCCCAGGATGGAGCCTTGCGGGACTCCTCTTTCTATAGGGGTTTCTGGTGATGTAAGGGTTGTTCCATCACTTAGACGCAGTTCCACAAGTTGAGCTCGATTGGTAAGGTAGGTACGGAACCATTTCGTTGCACAATCGTCAAACCCATAGTAGCTAAGCTTAGACAATAACAGAGAGATATTAATTGCATCAAAAGCGCGGGAAAAATCCAATAACACTAGAACAGTACACATGCCTTTATCCTGCGCGGCCAGTATGTTATCCGTGACATCCAACAATGCCGTAGCTGTACTTCGCCGTTTACGAAAACCAGATTGTAACTCGGGTAATATCCTGTTTTCTTCTAAATATTGCGTCAATTGGCGGCAAACAACTTTTTCTAGCACCTTTGAAGGACAGGGCAGTTTACTAATAGGACGTAAGTCTTTGATTTCAATTGGATTTGAATTCTTGGGTAGCGGCTTAACAATGGCGATTTTCCATTGATCGGGGAAAGTAGATGATAATAAGGAGCAATTAATTATATCCGTGACTGTAGGCAATGTATGCGGCATAGTAAGATTTAACATGCATAGATTAATATTGTCGTAACCTTCGGCATTCGATTTCAATTTATAGATAATGCGTGAGATCTCGTCCTGTTCTACTGGTGACAACTTAAACGTTGCTTCACAATATTTATGAGATTCATAAAATGTGAGTAGCGATGGGCTAGCCAATGTATTGCCGGGAACGTTTAAAAAGTGGTCGTTTATAAGATTAGGATTAGTAAAGTGAGGCGGGAGGTCATGTAACTGTTTAGTGATGCTAATGGATGATTTTATGTTTTTCCATAATGATTTTTAGTAGCCGGCAATCGTCACGCGATCGGAGGGTCCCCTACATATACAGGATCACTCACGTGCGGAGTGCACGTGAGTGACCTATCCGCCTCCTCCTTCATTGCGAGCATGACTGATTATCAGAAAGAGGGAACTTCCCAGTTTCTTTTTCCACTTCACTTTTTACTATTGTACTAGCTACGAGTTAATATTTGATTTGTGTTATTACAGTTTTCAAGAACATAAAAAAATATTAATAAACCTCCGATTTCTTGTTAATCTACCTCAAGTAGGTACTGACAGTCAAAGCTGGTACAAAATCAATGCTTGTTATAAGACATGAATTTGAAATATGTCTTCGCCTAGACCCGGAATACTTGAAAGAGCTTGGAGAACTTGGAGTATACATGAAATGTAATTTTTAAATGACTGATAACCAGTAATGTTCGAAGTTCTATGTTTTAGTATAAAAATACCTAACATACACTTAAATGAAAAAGTTCACGAAGACAAACGCATTAATAATTTGAAAAATTCACAATTCAATGACAGTATGACAAATTTGTCTACTTTTAAACAGTTGCTAACCGCAACTTGAATTGAATGGGCAATAAAATATTACAACAAAACTTTGATCAATTGGTGTCAACACTTAACCGTAGTCACTTAGTATTTGAAAAAATGACTTTTACGAAATGGTTAAAACTTATAATATTTTTGGAGAATATCATGGGAGTGTACAGGAATTATTCTAGTCTGAGGAAATCGAAGAAATATCTCATTGGCGTTCTAGTATTCTTTCAAAACATTTTCTACTTTGTTATGGTTTCCATCAAACTGTATTTTTTGATTTTTCATAACAGTCACTTGAATTATATCTATACGTACTTTGCTGTATCAATGTATGTCAATTCTGTAGCTTCTATCTTTTCTGCTATTTACTACAGCCGTGAATTTGTAGCTTTTATCAAAAGTGTTATACTAGTCCATAAATGTTTCAAAGATGATGAAAAATTTAAATATTCTTTGAAGAAAACTTATATTGTGGTCATACTTTACTTTTTCTGTTGCATTTTCTTTAACATCTACAGATCTGCGCTGGTTTTGCATAAAATGGTTTCGCTAAATACGGGTCTATATGTGACCATTTTTATCGTGCAGACTGTAATGAAATTTATTATCGCCATGCAACAATTGTTAATGTATCTCTCCAGTATAGTTGTTGTCCATTTGTGCGACTGTTTGACATCGTTAGTGTCTGAAGCTGTACACAACGATCGATGGAATCTAATCAGTTGTAATAATTCAAGTAAGCTTACATCGGCAGAGATACAAAAATGGGTTGAACTTTACACAGAAATTTCAAATTGTGAGAAAAACTGTACGCTTTGTTTTGGACGCCAGGTATTTGAGTTCGTCCTGTTGATGTTAGTGATCACTTAGTAGTACGTTCACTCGTTCTTGTTTGGAATAAAAGTTTTGCTTTGTTTCAGTATTTAGTTTCTCTTGTCTTGTCTATGATAAACTATGCTGGTTTGCTCTACAATTTTGTTTATGAAACCATTTTAAAGGTGAGTTTAAATAGTCAAATTCAACTTAAAGGAATTTGTAAATTAAGATTTGGGAGAATCAATATCTAAGTTGAGACATTGGCCTAACGACCGGTGCAGTGGCCAGAGCGAGACAACAGAAAAATCAACTGTTACACACGTCGAAGAATACCTGCGCTCGCGTTTAGTAATGATTTGTAATAAAACTAGCAGTAATGATTTAAAAGTAACAATTATTAATACAGTCCACTGGTTTCACTATATTAAAAGGAGATCATCCTACAATATAATTTAGAAGTTTTGCTTCTACGACTTGTATGTCAATGCTTACTACATAGGTAAAATTAAGACGGGAACACTATATGAACCAATTATTTGATCTTTTTAGGAGGTCGAAGTGGTTTCCACAGAATCATTAATTTCTGTGACTTCCTACTTCTCATTTATGATGGTGCCTATTTTTGGCGGACAGCTGGTTCAAAACCAGGGACTAAAATTCCACCGACAGATAGCACAGCTGTACAACAAAATGGTCATTGGTGAGATTTAGCTTTATTTTACTGTTACAAATCAAATTATTAACAATGCCTCAAGGCCAGAGATGCGCTTGCAGTGACTTGTAATCGTTTAACCAATGATGTAAATGGTAAAGGCGAAAAAAATTTAGTATTTCATTGTTTTTTTTTTGGGTGAAATTCAGACTCTTGCTGACTAAAACATATATCATTGCGCTTGACCTGCAACTCCGGCGTTTGACCTAGTGATTATAGTGCTGTGTTATCAAATGAAACATTCCTATTAAGCATAAATGCCAAATTACTGGCGTTTGCTGCAGGTTTAGTTTCAACAGATTGATGTTGGTAGCTGAAAAATATTTTTTTTTAATTTCAGGATCAGAAACAGAAGCAAAAGTAATAAAGGATTTTTTACGAGTGATCAAAAAGAACCCTTTGAAGATCAAACTATTGGCAAAAGTACCTCTGGGAAACCATATACTGCCCTTGCAACTCAGTCTGATTGTTAACAATGTTATTATTCTATTGCAATTTAATCATGTTATTTAGCTCGGCAAACATTGATGTTAACTAATAATTGTTGAAATACAACAATTAAATGAAATAAATTTTAAATAGTTTTTAATTTTAAATAATTTTACAGAAAGCTTACAGAGTAACAATGGGTAGTTTGATCAAATCACTAAATGCAAGCCTCCACAAGTATACAAAAAATACATAATATTTATAATATAGCGATAACAGTCAATAAAAAATGGGTGGTAGCAAAAATACGAGCGCGGCTTGGTTTATAGCCAGAGGCGAAACCAAGTCCGACAATATTATGACGCGAGAGCGCTTCAGCACCCGAATTACACGCTGCATACTTTACATCGCCACAACTTTACTTTCTTTTTTTTACCAATCACGGATTAATATTTTCATAGTCCAAGTCTCAATTCATAATTGCAACATTCAAAATAACTGTGTGCAATTTGACGTCGCGAGGACGTCTCACGGAAAGTCTATTAAATCGAAGTGCGCTTCTTATTAAAATACATTTCCTAGATAGTTTTTGTTGTGAATGAATGGAACACTCAGTATTGGTCTCCAAAGTAATCCCATTAGGTCACACTTTAAAATCTAGGCAATGGAGAAATGTTTTTTGGACGCCCTTCATACGGAACTTCTTAATCTCATACTGCAGGTTTTAAACCTGTGATGCGTATTCCAAATGGTTGTGTATCAAGGAACAATACAAGTTTTTAACTGGTTTCAGACATTGGAAACAGGCCTTGGTGCGCAGTATAAATCCCATAGCTTTTAATGCCTTTGTAACAAATCTATTCACACGTTGATCAAACAGAAGTATATTGTCTACAATCCAAACTAAAATTATAAATGCGAAAGTAACTCTGTCTATCTGTCTTTTGTTCACGCCTAACTTACTGAACCGATTTCTGTGAAATTTGGTACAGATATCGTTTGGAACTCGAGAAAGGACACAAGATATTTTTATAGGTGCAGGAAGTCACTATTCAAGGCAAAAGCTAGTTGGCCCTAAATCTTTTATGCTATTCAGTCTGCTAATTAATTCATTGTTGATAGTGTATTGAAAATTGACCAAAGATGAACGTCATGAGAATGTTAGGACGAAACGTTTAGAGACATTTGCTTGAAGTTTGTTACGTTTACAATATAATTTTAAATCGGTCGTCTTGCAATTAATTTTCATCCGACATATCCCTTTATTAATGTTCATGTCATCAGCATAGACAATAATATATAATTGATGAAAGCACTGTTTGATTTCTGTAGTGTAATGAACAATATGAATAACAAAAGACCCAGAATGGAACCTTGAGGTAGTCCTGAAGGGATGGAACTCCAACCACAGGTGGCCGGTAACCGTCATGCGATCTCCGACGCCCGGAGTGGGCTCCTTCTTAGCGAGCATGAATGCTTCGCAGAAAGAGGTGACTTCCCAGTTCCTCTACTTTGCTAGCTTCTTGTTAGTATTTGTATTAAGTGTATTATAGTTTTAAAAAATATAAAAAATATATTAAATATAAAGCTTAGAATTTTTACGTTAATTTACATTTAAGTACTGACATTCAAATATACTCGAAGTCATACTCGAAGGTAGTACGCCCGAATCATGGCAAAGAAGTGTTGTAGTTCTGTTCTTCAAAAAGGGAGATAGCACTTTGTTTAAGAACTACAGACCTATTTCACTTCTGAGTCATGTGTACAAGCTGTTCTCGAGGGTCATCATGAACCGTCTCAAACGCAGGCTCGATGACTTCCAGCCTCCCGAACAAGCCGGGTTCCGGAAAGGCTTTAGCACCATAGACCACATAGACACGCTTCGCCAGATAGTACAAAAGACGGAGGAGTATAATCAGCCATTGTGTCTAGCGTTTGTGGACTATGAGAAAGCCTTCGATTCGATCGAAACCTGGGCAGTGCTGCGTTCTCTCCAGCGATGCCATGTCGACTGTAGATACGTCGACGTGCTTAGGTGTTTGTACAGAAACGCCACCATGCTCATTCAGCTCCAGGACGACTGCACAAAACCAATCCAATTGCAGAAAGGCGTGAGGCAGGGAGACGTAATTTCTCCGAAACTGTTCACGAACGCATTGGAGGACGTTTTCAAGCTCTTGAATTGGAGTGGCTTTGGCATCAATATTAATGGCAAATACATAACTCACCTGCGCTTCGCCGATGATATAGTCGTTTTGGCAGAGTCGTTGGAGGACCTGAACACCATGCTCATCGACCTTGATGTCGTTTCCCAACAGGTGGGTCTGAAAATGAACATGGACAAAACGAAAATCATGTTTAATGTCCATGTTGCACCTGTACCGGTCATTTACCGGTCATTACAACCTTGAAGTTGTTGACCATTACACATACCTTAGTCAGATCATTCAGCTAGGTAGGTCCAACTTCGAGAAAGAGGCCGCCCGAAGAATCCAACTCGGATGGGCGGCGTTCAGGAAGTTACACGATGTCTTCTCATCGAAAATCCCACAGTGCCTGAAGACCAGGATGTTTAACCAGTATGTGTTGTCGGTGATGACGTATGGTACTGAGACGTGGTCCTTAACGCTCAGCGCGCGATGGAGCGGGCTATGCTCGGGGTCTCTTTGCGCGACAAAATCCGAAATGTGGAAATTCGCCAAAGAACCAAAGTCACCGACATAGCTCGTAAAATCTGCAGGCTAAAGTGGCAATGGGCAGGCCACGTCGCTCAAAGGACGGACGGTAGATGGGCCCGAAAAGTCCTAGTGTGGGGACCAAGGACCGGAAAACGTAGTGTGGGCAGGCCTCCCGCTAGGTGGACCGACGACATCGTCAGAGTCGCGGGGAGCCAATGGATGCAGGTGGCAACTTGTCGTTCGACGTGGAGAGCTAAGGGGGAGGGACCTTTGTCCAGCAGAGGACGTCTTCCGGCTGGGGTGTGATTCTGTAAGACTTCATTCTAAACTTCGAATCTGAATCCGCGGTGAGTTTCTTGATTGGCATTCTAAAACTCGATTCCTAACTCGAATCTATGCTAGCGCTACACTTGCGAGTGTGTTTACGAGTTGAACTAAATTGACCGCAACATTTTGACAGATAAAGTATGAGATTAACGTTGAAAATCGTATTCTATAATGTAATTTACCCGTCACTTCGACGCTCACTTCAAACTAGAACAAGATTCAAAATGTCAAATTAAAAGTATCTATTTTACGAGTGAAAATGGAAGAAATAATAGTTAGATAGTGTTCAAATTAAGTTTTGAAAGTAACAAAGTGAATAAGTGCTTACCTATTAAAACGATAACAATGGCAAGAATGATTTTGGTAAAATCTTTGTTAGAAGAAGCTCATGCTTTAGATAAACAAGAAATGCGTCGACAATCTAGCACCATTCGAAGTTTGTCTTTATTAACCTGAGATGACGACTATGTGAGCGTGTATCTGCAATGGAGCTGATTGACCAACTGGAGTATGAGTTACTCCCTTTGATAAAACCCACAAAACGGCGAGGCAAAGGGCTTTGAACTTTCAAATATATATACCTATATAATAATATAATAGTATAGTTCACAACATATATTACCATGTTATACCCCTACTTCAGAATATATAAGTCTAATTACTAGGTTTAATTTATATGTGATTGGTCGGCAAACAAGCAAACGGATTACCTGATGGAAAAGATTCAGCGCCGCCAATGGATAACCGCAACAACAGAGGTGAGGGGTTACGAGTGCGTTGCCGACCTTTTGGGGATTATGGATTTGGAGATTTTGACACACATTCACACGGTGAAACACAACGCTGTGGTTGTTTCACGCCAGTTTTCTGTAAGGCCGTGGTATCTCTCCAGTGGACCGAGCCATTCGTGCCGAAACATGGCTTTCGCACACTTAAAATGGTATAAGTACTAGATAGTCATTAGATTTTTTTCAGGTGATTCAGGATTTGCTCGACGTACGACGACCTTATGACACCATTAGTGGTGTTGAAGACAATTCCCCAGAAGCATTTTAAAATAACATACTTATTACTGCTCGCAATTCAGAAGAGAGGACAATTAGAGACGAAATTATGTACAATTGCTGAAGTTCAAAGGAGGCAAACTAGAAATTTTTCATCTAATACAGGTTTAAATCTAGGACGTAGGCAAAATATAGTGCCTCAAAGAGCCAATAGACTACCACAGACGGAGCCCTACAGGGCTGATGTTCAGCCACGGTGGAGGGGCAAGCGCAATGAAGTGCCACGGTCACGGCCTAAAGCAGGAGAAGGAACGGTGGTTTAGTCAGTAAGAGTCTGACACTATCTCGCCTTAACCTGGGCGGGCCTAAAGCAGGAGAAGTCATGATGATTTTCCCCTGACAAAAAAATATGATTATGATTTTATTTTATTTTGATTTTAAGTCAATTAGGGTTTTGTATGATTTTACTTTTTCCATTTATTACAATTTTTCCTTTTAATTTAGCCTTACGAGCCTAATTGTTAGGCCCTAGTTGATTTATTGTAACCCATAATTGTTTGAATGTACAATTGAGTTAAAGTCAAATAAATAAATAGTCAGTGATATGTGAGAATGGGTCTTTAACTAATAAAACTGCTAGTACTCGTTAAAATTCTTTAATTTAAATATAATAAAAAAGTTGGTTGAAACCTTCTTAAAAACTAAAACACAACTTCGTTGTTACACCCTATCTTGATGCCATGGCCTCTGCCAATGCTCATAATCCATTCCCGATTGAAACTACAGATCCAGCTAAAATTTAATCATTCCCTAGACTTCTCTTCAGAA
The DNA here is from genome assembly GCA_902829305.4 of Spodoptera exigua. Classification (NCBI taxonomy): domain Eukaryota; kingdom Metazoa; phylum Arthropoda; class Insecta; order Lepidoptera; family Noctuidae; genus Spodoptera; species Spodoptera exigua. The sequence goes on along the minus strand of LR824608.2, from coordinate 3,167,429 downwards.
ATGCTTGCAAGATCTGTGCATTTGATTTTTGTAAATTCTTCCAATTGATTTGAAATTGTCTACTCTTCCACACACAGGAATCTCTCTGTGATGTTGAAGAATTCTATTCGCCGTTGTGATGTTGTGTGACGGGATGCTGAAAAGAGAACACCGATTACTATGTGCATTGATAAAATCTCTTTAACAAATTGCAGCTTTTCGCTGTCGTTTGTTCCAAAAATTAAGTTCTGTCTTCAACCTCTGATAGCTCAACTTCATCTTCCACCACACCAGTCCTGTCCTGCGCCTAGCTGCTGAGCTTCTTATGGCGCTTTTTTCTCAGACCAATACTACAAGCAGACATTTATATTAATAAAGAAGTTATTAAAAAAAGCCTTATTTTTATTATTATTAATAGTCAATGTAAAATTAAAATAAGATAAGTTATATAACCTTATAACCTATAACTTAAAATAGCGATGAATCTTGGCGTGCAAGGAGCACCCCAAGATTCATCGCTATTTTAAGTGGCTTGCATTAACGAATATTAAATGGTTTTAACATGCCAAAGTAAGCACTACTTAGGTACTTTACCTTCGTCCTCTGTTTATAAGTTTTGAAAGTGCCATCTATACTATTCAGGCACACGGCTAGTTCCTTCCACTAGCGTCGCTTTCGCTCTCTGGCACCTTGAGTTGTCAAGAAACCCTTCGCCAGCCAGGTTACAACCTGAGATGACGACGGGTGTGAGGAACGTATCTCATTTGGACTGAAACATTATTGTTTGATTAGAAAACAAAATAAACACTCTTTAATAAATATTATTTTTGAACTTTACAACCAGTAAAAAAACTTACTTCATGATTATTATGATGTCTCTTTTTATCGGCAAGCACGAAACAGAAAAAATATACGAATAAACCAAACGTGGACAAAATAATACAAAGCAAATGACAAAGAGTTTGTCAACAATGAATGAAGACATTATCTGTCAGTTTCTTTTTGGTAAACGTAGCACAGATTATATTCATCGCCTGAATTCACAGTTTTCTGTTTATTTTGTAATAATTAGCTGCCTTAAATTCCTTAAAATAATAAATTTCAATTTATACGTCATAATATCTAAAATTCTGTGTCAAAAACTTGTTAAAATAAAAACCGATAAATCTCGACTTACATTATGTGGAGTATGGTACTACACTAGTACCAGTTCTCTTCACTTCACTTCGCAAGTGCCTAGGTGATGCTTACAGAATGCAAAATCAACGCCATTTTGAACCTTATGCGAAGTGAGAGAGAATATCGACTTGACATGCGAGTTCGTGTTAGAATTTTATAGAATCGACGTGCTGATGATGATGATTCAAATATACAAGAATCAATGCATCAATTCTAAATATCTCTTCATCTGGACCCGGAAGACTTTAAGTATAAATGAATATGAAATGTAATAAATGACTGATAACCAATTATGCACGAATATTGTCGTATGTTTTAGTAAAAAAAAAAAACTTTTTTACATTAAAATGCAAATACCTCGTATATAAAGACATTAATGTAATTTGATGAGTTTACGATTCAATGACAGTATGACAAATTTGTCTACTGATAAACAGTTGCTCACTGCAACTTTAATGTAATGGGCAATTAACATATTATAATTACGAAAACGTGTCTTTAAACACTTCATCAGTTGCTATTGTCACAAAGTAGTTGAAAAAATGACTTTTATGAAATGGGTAAAACTTATGATATTTTTGGAGAATATCATAGGAGTGTACAGAAATTATTCTAGTCTGAGGGACACGAAGAAATATGTCATTGCCGTTCTAGTATTCTTTCAAAACTCTCTCTACTTTGTTATGATTTCTATCAAACTGTATTTTTTGTTTTTTCACCACAGTTACCTGAATTATATCTACGCATACTTTACTGCATCAATGTATGTCAATTCTGCAGCTTCTACTTGTTTTGCTCTTTACTACAGCTGTGAATTCGTAGCTTTTATCAAAAGCATTACGCAAGTCCATGAATGTTTCAAAGATGACGAAAAATTTAAATATTCTTTGAAGAAAACTTATGTTGTGGTTCTAATTTACTTTTTCTGTTGCATTTTATTCAATGTCTACAGATCTGTGGAGGTTTTACAAAAAATGTTTTCGCTAAATACGGGTCTATATTTGATCATTTTCATAGTGCAGACTATGTTGAAGTTTATTATCGCCCTGCAACAATTGTTGATGTATCTCTCCAGTATGATTGTTGTCCATTTGTGCGAATGTTTGATGTCGTTAGTGTCTAAAGCTGTACACAACGACCGATGGAATCTAACTAGTTGCAATAGTTTTAATAAGCTTACATCGGTCGAGATACAAAAATGGGTTGAACTTTACAGAGAAATTTCAAATTGTGAGAAAACCGCTACGCTTTGTTTTGGACGTCAGGTGTTTGAACTTGTTTTAATTCGTGGTTTTGCTTCTGTCATTTCACTACCTCCGCCACCTACCTGCTCTACTTTTCCTCCACTACCTACTCTACTCTACCATACACTATGCATTCACGCTGCCCTGCCTACCCTTCCCTTTGTTCTTCTGCTACTAACACGACTGTCTTTTATACGTATCAGTGATCGATTAGTAATTTTTCCACTCGTAATTAGTTGGAATAAATGTCTTGTTTTGTTTCAGTATTTATTTACACTTGTTTTGTCGATAATAAACTACGTTGTAATGCTCTATGACTTCGTTTACGTAATCATTTCAAAGGTGAGCTTAAATAGTCGAATAAATTTTAAGGAATTTCAAAATAAAGATTATATAGAATCAATATTATGAACCAATTGTTTGATCTATTTAGGAGGAAAAAATGGATTCTGTAAAAGCATTAATTTCTGTGACTTGCTACTTCTCATTTAATTTGATGCCCATTTTTGGTGGACAGAAGGCTCAAAACCAGGGAGTACAATTCCACCGACAGATAGCGCAGCTGTACAACAAACTGGTCGTTGGTGAGATATAGATTTATTATACTGTTTATATTATTATGTTCATATCAAAGAGCTGAAATAGGTGTGAAATAGTAAAATGATAATTATATAGAATTTTAGCAGTTACCCTCCAATTTTGAATCAGAGATTCCCTTGAAGTTTCATGTAACCGTTTGACCAAAACAGTTATTGGTCAAGAGTACGGAACAAAAAAAATATAGTACTTATAGGTGATGTGTTCTAGGTAACATTAAACTTACTCAGCATCTGTCCGGCCTCCACTTTAACAGATTGCTGTTAGGGACTGAGAATTAAACTATTTATCAAAATTACAGATTCTGAAGCAGAAGCAAAATTAATAAAGGATTTTTTACGAGTGATAAAGAAAGATCCTTTGAAGATCAAACTACTGGCAAAGGTGCCTCTGGGAACCCACATACTGCCCCTCCAACTCACCCTGATTGTGAATAATGTTATTATTTTATTGCAATTTAATCATGTTATTTAATTTGATAAACATGGATTACATAAATCTAGTGAAAATTTGGATTCTTTTTGGTTTAGTGGAACGATATACGCCAAAGTTCTGAAAAATACTTTCTTTATCATCGTCCCTACGACTAATATACAGATGAAGTTGGCAAATAGTTTTTTTATAAGATCTCATGACCGATAACGCCGTTAATGACTAAGGGCATTACTGTCATTAATAAACTAAAGGGCCTAGAAACTTCTCTGATAAAATAGAACAATGATAAATATGTGACCCACAAACGTTAGTACAAAAACGCCCACACAATTATTGCAATTATAAAAAAAACTGTCAAGCAAAAACAAGCCTTAAGTAAGACCATTACTCTTCATCTTCATAACCTTGTACTGTCATCGAGGCACTAATAATATTTATCCATTCAATTAGCCTTAAAAGTCCACTACGTGGCGGGTATGTATTTGAAAGGGACACACGGTAATATGATTAAGAAAATGTAATACATTAAACTAACGAGCCACAGAAACGCGTTTCTCAATTCATTAACATCGTGTCTCTCCAGAACAACTGCCACAGAAATATGTCCACGATGAATTTGTTTTACATATTGATTTATGCTGAAAATTTCATGTGCATCTATAGAAACTTTTTAAGTCTAACCAAAAATCAGAAGATCATAGCTATCACACGGATCATTGTTGAATTATCTCTGTCCATCGCTATCACAGTGAACAATGTCATTTTGAGTGATTTCGTTGATTTTGACTACAGTGATAAGGATAAATTGATGACAGACATATTGCAGTTTCTCACTTTGTTTAAGAGTCTCGTTATTGTCATTGGCGGAGTGGTAACTGCTGAAGCCTTCAGTAGATTTACTGATAACCTTCGAAAGCTACACAACTGTTTCAAAGATAATGAGTATTACGAAAATGCTGCTAAAAATCTGAGAGTCAAATGTCTTGTGGGATTTGTCGTGTTCACTGTAATGGGTGTTATACTTTTACTAGTTCGACTTATCGACTGGTATTCTTTGGAGACATATTTACTGAGAGAGATCATTATACTTGTGGTACATGAGCTGTGGGTGGATATACGCTACACATTGGAACATTTAGTTGTCTACTGCGCAATAACAACTACATACAACTATTTGAAATGTTTGAGCATTGCTGTCAATGATGTTTTAAAAAGATACAATGAGCAAGACAATACGGAGTCTAGTTCAGATGGAAACGAAGATATCGTTGATTTGCCTAAAAAGGTTAATTATTGGACGGAAAAGTATCAAAATATCATGGCGTGCTGTAAAAATATTTCATTGTGTTACCAAGAGTTGGTAAGTAGTAATTAACACCATCATGACTGCCTAGTCACAAGACGCCCACTGCTAAAGTGCTAAGTGCCCTTTTACTTAAAAGGTGTTCCTCAAGGTTCAATCGTAGGTTTTTTGTAACCGCATTATTATAAATTTTTATCTTGTATGCCTAAATCTTAATTTTATCTTATTATTTTAGTGTGTCCAAGGTTAGATTCTAAAAACCACTAAATTTTTTCAGCTTTTATTTTCTGTTGCCGTAGCAATGGTGCAGTGTATTTACTCAATGTATGGGATATTTAATGCGATAATAAAGAAGGTAACGTTTAGATATACTTATTATTATTAATGTGAACCAATATAATTGTATTAAACGAAATATATTAGTACAGATATGCTGACCACATATAAGCCATTCAATTAAACTCGATACGGTTCGAAACCGAATGAATACAATTACAAAGCTTGTTTGTGTTTTGTTGAAATATGTTCTTTATAGGATGTGCAACGAAGGCTTGGAACATCAAACATTGTATATTCGTTGATCTATCATATGTCAGCCACAATTACATTGCTGTTTGCCGGTCAAAAGCTACAGAATGAATTTAACAGTTTCAACAAAGCATTGGCTCTGCTCGCCTGTGAAGTGTCTTCACGTAAGTTAACATGTTCTTTCTGGTGTTTTTTATGATCATTGGTTAGGTAAATTATCGGCTTCTTATGGAAAGGATTTGCCACATTTGAGTCAGCAAAACTTTTTTAGAACAGATTTTTTAGGCTGTAGGAGAGCAAAGTAGTAGACGGATTACATGATGGTAAGCAATCAGTGTTGCACTTGGACGCTAACAGTATATTGAGAGACCTCAAAGACCCGACGAAACACTTTAGAGCCTGTTCCCTGTAAGTCTGTGGTATCACTACAGTCAAGAAGGCTAGATCATGCAAGTAATTTAGCACTTTAAAAAATGTGAATTCTATAAGAAATAAATTTTTCTTCAAGCCTAAGATTGAACTTTCTTATTTAAGCTTTATGTTTCAGATCACGCAAAATCCGAAACGAGACAATTGAAGGATCTCAATCGTTTGGTCACCACTAATCCTATCGTTATTAAATTCAGCACCTTCTCTTTGGGAATGTATCTCTTTCCTATGATGCTGTCTCTTTCTGCTACTTATATTGTAGTTATGCTACAGTTCAACCATGTCATATAATTCATTAATGCTTAATTTTATTAGTTTCTGTGTTTGTTGACATGTGTTGTTATTAGTTACTAGTCAATATTCTTAATGTACTCCGACTTGTCGCTCATTCATATTTTTTCTCAATTACCTTAATTGAGTTTGTATCAAGAATGACCTATCAAAAACTGGGCCCTATTTGTTTTCTACTATTTACATCAATGTGTTACAAAGGACTTTGTTCAGGAATGTATAGTAAATTCATGTATTAAATTATTGTTTTCATCTCGCTTCTCATTGCAAGAAACTCATAATTATAATTTTTTATTACTTATTAATATTTGATTTAGCATTATTAGCAGAAGTGTTGTGACGAACTTATTAGTTATGTTATACTTTATGATGTCCATGTAGTAAAAAAATGCCTTTACATTCTCAGAATACTTTATGTACGCATAAAAGTATTCTTTTTCTTAGTCAATCGTCCCTACAAAGAAAAGTTTTTCTATTTATTAATATCATGATCAAATAGATAGATATATAAAATGATTGTACCAAACATTTCCATTGGATAATTGTAATGTAAAATGTAACAACTTTCACGTAAAATGCAAACCATTATAAAATGACTGTCACAAAAGATATGAATCGTTGATGTTATCGTAGAAGTACATTCTAATTTTAGGGTCGTTTCACTAAATGACTTGATCAATAACTGTTAACTATTTGTGGACTGAAAACGTTTCTTTGCATCTTCCTCAAAATGATTTACTTCTTAATAAAAGCTGAACGAATGTTAGGTGTTCATAGAAACTTTGATTTTCTTAGTTTTATTCACAAGTTCTTTATTATCTTTCGTGTTATTTTTGAATTTGTTACATTGAGCTACGTTCACTACGAAAACTGTTACATTTTTGTCATTCCTCTAAGAGGAAATGGGAAAATAATAACGCCGGTCATATTTTTAGTGTTTTACATTGTTAATTTTTTGGGCGGGTTTGTTATAATGATTTACGGGATACGGAAATCTCGGTCTTTCAAATTGTTCTTCACAAACATCATGTCCTTGCACTACCGTTTCAAGACGGAATCTTTATTGTACAAAGAAAACTTGAAAAAAATGAAACGTATTGTTAAATTGGTAGTGATATTCCATAGTTGTGGTTGTGGTTTTATTTTTGTGACAAAAAGCCTTAACAAGATCTATTTGGAGCCCGAAACGATGACACTGTTATACTTCACTTTTACCTTCTTTGAAATTTATATAGAAATGCGTCAAGTTTTGGAAAACGTTGTGTTGTACGTATATGTCACGATGTTATATAACTTTTTGAAAACTGTTAACAATAGTATTAGTAAAGCTGTCGAGCAATATGATGTAGTAGAAAAGAGGGCATCTGAAGAGAGAAAAGATGGGAAAGATGGGAATAAACAAATTTTGACTATTCATGATTTGGATGAGTGGGCCATGAAGTATCGGGATTTAGTAACTTGCTCCAATAAACTCTCAGCGTGCTTCAGTAGTCAGGTAAAAACAATTGATTTTTTAGATTCAGCTAAGTTATTAATTCCTCTACTTTATGACACAGAACCCTGCTTTTGTCAATTACATGTCTATCATCATTATTACTTTTTACATACACCTACTTCTTTTGATTGCCGTGAACATAGAATTGTTTTGTAAACTAGTGATAATACCCAATATTTTTTTTAATATTAATTCTTATTTTGCAGATGTTATTTTCTTTATTCATATCATCTATACAATTGGTAACTTCAGTTTATGGAGTTTTCTGCTCTATTATGATTGGTGTAAGTACCTTTTACACAGTACTCTTTTTGTTTTCTAATATATATTTTAAAAATAGCTTCATGCTTTCGGGGAAATCAGTTTTATACAGAATACACACTGCCGTTTCACCCGCTGCTCTTTTAATCTATAGCCTTTCTTAATAAATGGACTATCCAATACAAAAAGAATTGTTCAATTTGAGCCAGTAGTTCCGGAAATTACCGCGTACAAACAACGAACAACAAATAAACTTTTGAGCTTTAAAATAATACAGTAAAGAAGCTTTAAAAAATAGCCAAAAATGCAGTTATGCTTACCATCAGGCTTGCTGTCAGCTTTATTACTTTTAATGGTACATCATAGCGTAGAATGCCAACAGATAGAGGTTTTTGGACTCGGTTTCTATTACTAATCTGCACAATCTCTGAGAAATGAATGAGAAATTTGCAATAATCTCCACACTCCACAAGTGATTAATGTAATCTGGCGAGGAATGCGTGCCAAATTATTTTTTTCATCTCGCATCCCATTGCATGAGACTAATTATATATTTTTATTGTTAATATTTGATTTCGCCTTATTAGCAGATATCTTGTGACGAACTCATTAGTTTATGACGTCCAAGTAGTGAAAGGAAAGGTGGGTTATGGGTAGGCATGCTCCATCGTAAGTCGCATCAACGCTTACCGATAAAAAGCCCCTAATTTAATAAAAATAATATTTGCAGGTTACTGACCACATAGTATTCTCAATGGTTGGTGCGTACGTTTTTTTATACGCAATATTCTCAGCGTATTTTGTCATATTCGCTGGTCAACACCTGCTAAACGAGAATGCTGTTATAAAGAAGAGTGTAGCGACGTTATACAGCACGTGGTCTACGCGTGAGTACTCGTATCAGCATAATCTTCGTCATCATCATCATCATCATCATCATCATCATAATCATCATCATCATCATCATCATCATCATCATCATCATCATCATAATCATCATCATCATCATCAGTTCATAGTCGCCACTTAAGCACCAGCCCATTCAAGGGGCCTCCTGATCGCCACTTGAATGCAGATTGGTCTACGCGTGAGTACTCGTATCAGCATAATCATCGTGATCATCATCATCATCATCATCAGTTCATAGTCGCCACTTGAGCACCAGCCCATTCAAGTGGCCTCCTGATCGCCACTTGAATGCAGATTGGTCTACGCGTGAGTACTCGTATCAGCATAATCATCGTCATCATCATCATCATCATGATCATCATCAGTATCATCAGTTCATAGTTGCCATTTGAGCACCAGCCCATCCAAGTGGCCTTCTGATCCCCACTTGAATGCAGATTTTTAGTGCATTGTTGGTACTTTGGTTCTTGTTGATGTGTTAATTTTCCATATTTTGTTTATTTTTTTATAAATTTTCGAATTGGTAATGAGTCCCTTATGTTTCCATATTAGCTGTAAATCAAAGGAAGTTAGGGTTTTTTTGCTAACTAGTTAATATAATTGGTAAGATCAAGGTATACTCACTAAAATTTTGTGACACTAATTAATTCGTGATTTGACGCAAATAGGAGATCCACACTGGCATAGTACCACGCCGTCTGGTACGCAAATAATCAGTAGCTGTCATTATCATCATCCAGAGAAAAAAACCATCATTCAAATCATTACTAATATTGTCAATATAAAAAATCTAAAACAAAACCAGAAAAAATATATAATTATATTATATTTTTTTTAGGTCCTCAAGCCCCAGAAACGAAACGCTTAAGGAACTTGAATAAACTGGTAAATGTAAACCCTATTCAGATAGAATACACCAACAAAATTGTCTTAGGCATGTACCTAGTTCCTATCATAATGTCACTCTCAGCTAGCTACGTTATTGTCGGCTTACAGTTCAACCATGTAATTTGAATCTTATGTTGATTGTGTTAAGCTTTATTAGCATTGTTAGTTTTTCCAAATTTAATTTATTTTATTTTTACATAATTGATTGGATTTTTTAAGCAGTCATTTTTTTTTATTATATAACGATATAAGATAATATCCCAAGTTAATATAATAAGTTTTGACAAATAAATAAATTAGATTTTAAGGCAAACAGACGAAATTTTTTTACGAGTAAATCGACTAGTTTCAAGTTACACCAGAGGCCTTAAAATTATAAGAAACGTGCTCGAAAATCGTCGCAGCTGCTTGGACATGGCCAAATGAGATGTGGTGTAATTTGAAACTAACAGATTTAGTTCAACGGTTCACCTGATAGGTTGAATACCAATTTAAAATACCACTTTAAAGTTAGATAAAATTGGGAAAAAATATGTAAGGTTCACATACAAAGTGTATTTTTAAAATCTCAGTCTAAAGTTTTGAAGAATTCAGATTTAGAAACATAGTTATTTGCCAGGTTTGTTAATGTTATACCTATATAGATTGTTTTATTTTGCACAGTGAGTGTTTTTTCTGTTTTATAATAAAATGAAGATATAACAAACAATTGTGTTTTATTTAGGAATCTATTATTCGTACGGTGACGATTTAATAAACAGAAGCGTCTTCACCCTTATCCTCATTTGCGTAGCGTACTCACGCAAACATATAAGAGTGCAGCAATCTACGACAAAAAGTCGAAAAGTTGATGTCTCGATGTAAACAAGGCCTTACTCATCTCTCAGGAGTCGAAACAACTGGAGTCCAAAAGGGCTGATGTCGCGCTCGATTTGCAACCCCGCGTGACACCAGTCCTATTGGACGCCAGTAGCAGATTCGGTCTGGAACAGGTGAAGGAACAGGATGGCGTTTAGTCAGTAAGAGTCAGATACTCGCTCTCGTCTCAATCTGGGCGGGAGCAGCCATTTGATGATTTTCCTAACACAGAAGGTGTTGAAATTACTGATCATAATACAATACATATTAGAAAGACCGAGTTACACATTCTAAAAGAGTCTTTTAGAATGTGTAACTCACATTCTAAATAAAAAAAAGTATGTATAAGTAATATCACGGAGAACACGTTACTCTTTAATTTATTTAAGTGCTGTTCCCAATCTTGTAGCTTTAGACTTATGATTAGGCAGATATATTGATAAGATTGATGTGTGAACATTATTGAAATTATTTTGAAGGCCAAAAACAGATTAATATACATATATAAAAGAGTTATCGTTTATCATTTTGTTGTCATGAGCAAGTATGTGTAGGAAATACTTGATTGCGCTGGAAATAATAGTAACTTTAATGACAATAAAAACAATAAATCAATCGAAATTCCAGTAGGAAATTAATATTTTCAGGTAAGAGTTAGATGTATGTAATCAAGATATGTAAGTTATTTCTGTACCTAATATCCTAAAATTATATTACTTGTAATCTTGTAAAAGAATATAACCCTTTATACCATAAAGCTATTGTCGCGAGCGTGTGTATCTCATTACAGGCGTAACCAAAAAAAGAGTTATTTTAAAATGAAACAAACAGTACTGTCCTTATTGGTGAGAGCAGAAAACCTTTTGTGTGTATACAGAAACTATGATTCGGAACCCAAATATCGAAAAATAAGAATACTACGTATTATTTTCGAAATGGTATTATTTGCTGCCATAATATTAGTTGGGACTTACGAACTTATTAGCAACGAGCCACCAAGTAATGGGATGTTTTATTACATGGTCTCGATCCACTATGCGAATTATTTTTGCGCGTGCACGACTTACGTTTGTGCGGTGCGAAATTCACGCGCTTACAAAACTTTTGCGCAAAACATTCTTGCAGTTTATCAGCATCGCAGGACAAAATCTAGTCAGAACTGTTCAAGGAAATTGAAAAATATCTTCATTATTACAATTACCTTGCTTACTAGCCTTGGCATATGCCTTTTAGGCCTTAGAATTATACATAAACAGCTGTTACGGAAAGACACACCAACAGTTAGACTCGTAGCCCTTTTATGCACAGAAATTATTTCTGAAATTCGGTTCTCCATGGAACACGTTATTTTCTACGTGTACATAAGTATGATTCAGCATATGTTGGGTTTTCTGAACAAGTACATAATGGATTTACAAGTCTGGTATGAGAGTAATGAGAAGGATTTGAGTTCTGGAAAAAGTTTGACCAATGGTCCTTTGACAGAAGAACGAATTGAAGCGTGGGCTAGCGATTATATGAAGCTAGTTACCTGCAGCAAGAGTTTATCGAAGTGTTTTAGTATTCAGGTAACATTTTTTTAGACTTACATCTACTGCTGCACCTATGTGTTTTTCTTAAAGAGGTTTCTAATTATTCTAGGACTGGTTAAAAAAAATAGCAATCGCATTTTCGTAACGAAATTTTAGAGCATATAGGGCTGTCCGTTTTTCCGAAGCTTATTGCAGTTCCAAGACATAGGTAATCATCATCACCCTCACCATATCAGCCTTAATACGTTCAAACATAGGCGTACCGCAAATAAATTACATGATAAAGTTACATACAGCAGCGGGCGCGGTACATAGGTCGTACAACCGTCGGCCTTTGGGGTAAAAAGATTACGAATAGAGATTACGTACCGGTAGGCGCACAAAATAGATATACGACCTCTTAAGGCTTACAGAAAACCATTGGGAGTATTAATGAACTTCTAAATATGATCATTTAGCGCCACCCTTGCTCGCCGACCTGCGCTTACTGTTGTCGGAGATCGTCACTCGATCCCGACGCCCGGAGTATTGCCTGATGTGATGGCTGGCGCAAACGCGTGACGTTACGCGTTGGATCGTGCGTTCACTGTACATTGCAGAAACAGACTCCGTGATGCTTCATATAAACAAAACCATAATACTCATATGGATATTACGAGCAATTTATGACGGAAGCACGACGCTCCACGGAGCGCTGCTCCTGACCGTTAATGAGGTCTAAGTGTTAGTAAATGGTTAATTTGTTCCAGATGATATACTCTCTATGCCTGTCGTCGATACATTTCATCTCTTCATCCTACAACATTTTGTGCATTCTTATTACAAATGTAAGTTATCAATTTGAGAGTTTTATTTAGTATCATACTGCTTCATTTTCTCATTTTATGTTATATACGTTTTCTCTTTTTCCATTCGCCAAGCTGTATCTCAAATGATATTTTAACCGACTTCTAATTTTTTTGCTTTTTTTAACCTATATTGTAATGTTATATAACAATACAGGTTAAAAAAAAATTACGAGTTTGTACAAAACCAGTGTAACTTCTGTTTGAATAAATTATTGTTAAAAAGTTACAGAATTTGAAATATAAGTTCTTAGCATTTATTCAAAGTTCTTTTTTCAATTCAATTTTTTTTCCAGGAACCGTATAAGTTACTTGGAATATTTCAAACATGTTTCGTGTTTGTCTATGCGTTGTGTAGTACTAATGCTGTCCTGTATAGCGGCCAACAGCTACTCAATGAAGCTGCTAAGACAAGGACGAGCTTGCTTAAATTGAACAATATCCTGTCCATATGTAAGTATCTATGTTCGTAGCTGCATCATCAGCACGTCGATTCTATAAAATTTGTTTGATTTTGAATCTTGTTCGAGTCCGAAGTGAGCGTCGAAGTGACGGGGAAATAAAATTTTAGAATGCCACTTTTAACGTCATCTCATACTTTATCTATCAAAATGTTGCTGTCAATTTAGTTCAACTCGCAACTGTAGCGCTAGTGTACTACTACTCACGGCGGATTCAGATTCGAAGTTTAGAATGAAGTCTTACAGAATCACACTACAGGTCGTTCACTGCTAGACAGTCTCTGCAATTGTACGCCACAGACACACGGTTTCCGAAAGGCCGATCAATGTTAAAATAAATTTAATCTCTTTTTAAGTCATATGATTGGTTAACTGAATTATCAACAACCAATCAGATGACTTGACAAGAGATTTGACACCTAGTTAGTTGATTTTAACATTGATCGGGCTTTCGGAAACCGAGCATTAGTGTGGGATAGCCAAGCTTCGGCAGAAGTGGGTTAGGTCGAAAGGAGTGATATCGCCGCCTTCCAGAAAACCAGCGTGAAACCACCACAACGTTGTGTTTCATCGTGTGAATGAGGTTACCGGAGGTCCACTCCTTCTCCTCCCCTATCCCTTCACTACTCAAGCACTAAATTTACGAAACCCTAATCCCCAAAAATGCGATAGGTCGCATAAAAAAAACTAAGCTTAATATTCAGCCTTACTCACCCAACCACTGTCAGCCACCTCACGGATATCGTCAGTCCAAATAGCTGGAAAGTCACATATACTTACTAAGTTTTTCCAGACACGGTCTCCAGTTTTGAATATGTCTACCTGAACAAGTGAAATGTCAACTTTATTTTCTATAGGACAAGATTTACATTTTATAAGCGATTCGTCTAACAGCCGCTTTACTGACCTCTTAGGGCCTTGTTTACGGATACGCAACGCGTTGCGCGGTTCATCATGCATTTGTCGTACATTGCCGCAACGAACTTTAGCATTACCTTTGAACACAAATATTATGAGCAATGTATTATGTATCGCATGACGTGCCGTGTTACGCGTCGCGTAGCGTTTTGGTGTGAAATACAATAAGATTTATAATCATTTAATTTTTGTTAGTTATTTTATTGACGTCTTTGCTTTATAGGGCTTTTTACTGTAACCAAACAGAGATACATAAATAAAAAAAAAATACTTCGCTAGACTCCAAGTTGAAACCTTTTTATTCACCAATCCTATCCTCCTTATTTATTATATAATGTGAACTACTTAGGTTTTATAATTTTTGTTCATTTACAGATCCAACATCGAAAACGAAGCCAATCAAGAATCTATATCTCCTAGTGAACTCAAACCCAATAAAAATAGAGTACACAGGAAAAGTTGTGCAAGGGATGTACTTAATCCCTATGATATTATCACTATCAGTCAGCTATGTTATCATCGCACTGCAGTTTAATCATCTTATATAATGTTTTAAGCACTACGATTAATTAAAAAAAATGCGGTAGAATAAGGATGATAACTACTAGTGAAATTAATTACTTTTATCGAAATGATAAAACCGATAGGACTATTGAAAATATAAACCTTATACATGAATCAATTGAGAAAAACACGACATGTTTGAAGTACAGCTTTATTTACCAGTTTGAGTAAGTCGTAATTTCCAATTAATTTTGTGTCTCACGATAGTTATATTCTTTGACAACTATCAATTTTGTACAGTAACTGTTGTTAGATATAATCAATTATTTGTGCGATTTTAAGCTTAAGTAATAGATTAGTATGATATGAGACGCAAAAATGAAATAACGTCAAAACTTGGATTCAAGTTTTAATTACAACTTAATCATGTAAAATAATTGAGCAAAGCTCTATTAGTTTCAAGTCACAACGGAGCTCGTATTCATAAGCAACATGCGCGACGAACCAGTTGCTCCGACGTCGAGTCCTGACGATGAGATTTCCTTGAAAAAGTCGTTATTTTCAATACTAATGGGTGTCTATAAATAAATTCGAGATTCCTAGTTGTGACGTCATGGTTTTTGATTAAAAGCTAATTGAAACCAATTATTAACAGTATTGTGATTTTTTGTTTATTCCCATGATGAACTTTATGATATAGATATTAGGTTGTAATTTTGATTGTATTTTTGCTGTAGATATGCTTTTTATAAAAACATGTGTCATGACGTCATGTATTAAAATGACGCCACAGAAAACCGGCGTGAAACAACGCTTACTTTTTGTTTCGCTGGCTGAGTGAGGTTACCTATATGTTTGAGAATTTATTTTTATGGCTTTTATGTGGAAACGTCATCTATGTTAAAAATATAAGTGCATTAAATGAATGATGTTCTATGAGTAAATAAAAAACTCAAAATATGAATAACATAATTATGTAGGTACGTATATAGCAATACTAAGTATTTACAAAGCAAACATCAAGTGCTGGCATTTTAATTTCAACAGTCATGTAATTGTCATTTTTCACGTAAAGTTGAATGACAGACACTAAGACAACACAATTATCTGATGACCTTACATTTAATATGATTATTTTCCGACTCATCTACTTATATAAGGAAGTAATATATAAAAAAATAATTGAACTGTTACATCCACGAAATACAAACTACTCAAATAATGTAAATTAAGAAATTTCCGATAAAAACGTTACATTTGAAGCTCACGATCCGAATCAAATCAACGTCAAAATGGAAAACGAAGTTGTAAAAACGTTATTAGCCGTCGAAAACGTTATAGGAGTTTATCGAAATTATACGCTATTTAGCAGAAGACGGAGATTTCTAAGTGTTATACGGATTATTATAGAAATGTTAATATCTACTGGTCTAACGGTGAATAATGCTATGATGGTGATATACAATCGTAATCATCATAAAGAAACGCCAGCTCGTATGACGTTTTTCTACCATTTGCTGATATATTTCACGAATTTCTTCTTAATGGTCTGCGGTACACTAAGCTCGCGTCATTTCGAAAATTTCATCCTCAATTTCGTAGTTCTACATTCAAAAAATAAACATAACTATAACTACATGAAAAGTTTGCGTAGTAAAAAAATAAAATTACTTGCAATTCTAACTGCGTGTTTTGTGACTTGCATGTTTTTTTTAACATTGAAAATGTTATCTAGTTTTTATTGGAAAAGAACTTGTTATAGTTTTGCTCTAGGTTTCTTGATATTGTCCGAAGTTATTGCTGAGATACGATTCATGTTCGAACAAATAGTTTTTTATATATACATTTGGTTGTTGCGTTTCGTTCTGAAGAGTATGAACGAAGATTTGACAGACGTCCATATGAAATGTGAGATGAGGGAGAATCAATTGGTGATAAATGGAAATAGTGATGATTTCATATCTGTAGTAGAAGTGGAAGAGTGGGCTTTGAGATATCAACATTTAGTGAATTGCAGCAAAAATTTGTCAGCTTGTTTTAAATATCAGGTACGTTTTATTTATTCTTAGTCTTAATATTATGGAGGCAAATAGCAGTCACTACTATTTGTCTCTGTAGGAATATATTTAATTCAATTTCTGCATACATGCCTGGGGTATTGTGTTTTATGTTTTCTTTGAACCGCTAAAAATTGGAAATCGCGTCTTTTTCCCGAAACATATTTAAACTGTCTTCAATGTCCAAATGTCGTTCATGATCGCTTATGGGCGCCGCAAGATTTTTGTCATGCAGTAGCCTAAATAGCAGCTAAACTTTAAAAAAGTTGATAAATTTGCCAATATTAGATTCAATGGAATCAAATCCGTCAATGAACAGACATGAAAAAAGTCATAACGCCATGTACAAAACCTTCACTGGATACTTTGTAGTAAAGGATTTATTTACCTGTATTTTTAACGTTTTAGAAATTTGTATACACACCGAGCAAAAAACATTTTGAATTATCTACTAAATTTTATTACGATTTCAGATGTTGCTATCTCTGAGTGTGGCCACTATACATTTTGTTGAGACGTCGTACGTTTTCTTCCACACTTTGATAATATCGGTAAGGAATACAATCATATTAGAACACAAACTTGTAGAAATCGGGTTGGCTAAACTATTATTGCGTTTTTTAACCTCTTTATCTGATATTTCTCATTCTAGTGCAAAATGAAAAATTTCATCATTTCATATATTATTACTACTAAAAGTTCCAACCGAATCTTTCCCAGCTTTTATCTAAATGCCTAAAATGCAGTTTGCATACTTGCAACTTCTCTGGTGTTGCAGGTATCAATGAGCGGCGCTGATTGCTTACAATCTCGTTGTCCGTCTTATGCCATTTAAAAATGTATAAGTATATGAAAAAACTAGTGTCCGACCGAAACTGGTTTCCCGGCCGAAACCGAAACCGAAACCGAATGTTCGGCCGTGGCTTCAGTTTCGGCCGAAACCGAAACCGAAACCGAAACTAACGTGGCAATACCTATAAATATCTTAAAATACTGAAATTTGGTGCATTGTACCTATTATTTTGGCTTAATTAGGTTGTTGTAAATATTAGGTTTGTTGTAATCATTTATCTATACTTATAATAAATCTGTACAGAGGTCAATTCTGTACATTAAATATACTTTCAGAATAACTACCAGGGCATGATAAGTGATTGATACTGATACCAAAAATGCAATCAGTAAAATTTTTGTCTGTCTGTATGTTCCTTATAATAGGAGCAGAACAGTGAAGGAAAAATGTTGGGAAAATGGGAGAAGTTACTCCTTTTTGTAAGTTTCCGTCGCTTGTGTAACCGCACCTTATTGGTTAAAGTTACATAGAAATTATGTATGACGAAAATATTTTACATCAAATTTAAAAAAATATCTAAAAAAAATGTTATGCAGCATATATTTATCTTTTATGGTTAACTCACAATAGCACGTGTAACTCCTAATAGCAGTTCTGATAATGAATCATGCTAAAAGGACTATTTTTGTGTAACGGTTGCCGCGCTCAACGCGACGCGCAACGACTCGGTGTATAATGTAATATAATAGGTTTTGTGAAATTTTTGTAACTTACGTCTTGGTTAGATCCGTTGACGTTAGACCATTCTATCTATGTAATTTACCCATAAAAATGAGACGATTAATAAAAAAAATATAACCGCACAAATAACCGGTCTCGTGAGTTTGGAAATAAAACCGCAGTTCCGCTACCGCGGCGGGCACGGTTCAAAATCGCTCCGTGAGTTCTTAGCCTAATACTTTGGATTTTATTTGTACTTAGAAGAATAATCAATCTCTTTTAGGGTATCTCTTATATAAAAATAATAATTACTATCACACCCAGTTCCTGTCTCAACATAGATAATCAAAAATCACATATTTAGAATTAACAAAGTTACCTAAACCACAATTAGTAGGACATCGTGCACAATTAGTAGGACAGGCAGGCAGTTATGCTTGCGTGAACTTGCCAAATAAGTTTCGGTTTCGGCAAAAGTTTCGGCCGATCTTGGCCGAAACCGAAACTGCGGCCGAAACTTGATTTTTAGCCGAAACTCGGCCGAAACCGAAACTGAAACCGAAATTTCGGTCGGACACTAGAAAAAACGTCTCCAGTCAGCTACAGTTCTTTTTCCTCTTTTTCCCAATCCTCATTCCCGAAGAGAGCGACAACGAGAACGTAACTCTTCTGGTGTGGCGGGAGTCCATTGGTATCACTAATTGCTTACCATCAGGGAATTCTTGGCTCGATTACCGTCTTGTACAATTCAAATAACTCTCTACTTCTGTCCAGCACTTTAGGGGATCTCGTCATCATCATCAGCATCATCATCATCAGCCTGATGTTGTCTACTGCTGGACATAGACCTCCCCAATTACACGCCACTGAGCTCGATGTTCAGCTCTTCTCATCCAATCACTGCCAGTTATCCTGCGTATGTCGTCAGTCCACCTAGCTGGAGGGCGCCTTACACTACGTTGGCTTAGCCACGATCTCCACTCTAGAACACGTTTACCCTAACGGTCATCGGTTCTTCGAAAGATGTGACCTGTCCACTGCTACGTCAGTTTGCTAATCCTAGGGGATCTCACGTTTTGTAAATTCTCATTTATGTTCCAGAAAAACATTTTTGGCTTCAGTTTTGTAAACATAGTCTACGTACAGACTTACCTATTGGGGTGTACCATAGCGGTTATCTATGGAGGGCAACGTTTGCTGAACGAGGGGTTGAAGTTTCAAAGAATTATTTCCAAGTTGACTAACACGTTAACTACAGGTGAGTTATTATAAATATTACTAATCTTTGTTTCATCGTCATTATCAAATCACCCACAATACACCCACTGCTAAATATAGGCCATCGAAATTAATTCTGGATCGACCAGTTGCAAAAACGCCATGGTTATAACACGCCACTTTTCTGTGAGATAGTCACACCGACGTGTCGCAGATTCAACAATATACGGAACAATACGAATCCAATATAATAATGCGTTCAGGATGTTGATAGGACTGCCCCGTTTCTGCAGTGCTTGTGGCATGTTCACACACACACACTTTGATGACTTTCATGCCATCATTAGACAAAAATCTGCCTCGCTGCTCTGCAGAGTACGGGCTAGTTCCAACTCCATCCTAAACCATTGCAGGAAGGTTCGATTCACCTATGTTGTATGGCATTATGTGAAGATGTATTTCCAACAAGAGACTTGTAACTATAAAAAATACTAACATAGTTTAAAGATATCTTTTTTACTAACCCCTATGGATACTTGTCCAAAATTCACCAACGATATAGGAGAAAAACCTTATGTAGTATACGTTAAAAAAAATGTTCTTTCTTTTCAGATGCCCCATCTCAAGTGGCAGATGCTGTTACCAAACTCCAGCTCTTCGTGAAAATAAATCCTATCCGAATAGAATATACGAAGAAACTAGTGCTGAAGATGCACCTGGTTCCAATTATACTATCATTATCAGCTACTTATATTATAACAATTTTACAATTCACTCATGTGATTTAAGTTTAATAGGTAACTGATTATACCCAATTCGTAAAACCACCTAATACCTAAGCGTATAATTGTTTATTAAAATAGGACAAATACAAGTAGCGAATAGCGAATCCATACAATTATAATTTTGTTATTTATATACAAAGTGGGAAATAACCATGTGTCGGCGCTAATGGGGCGGCTCGACCGGTCGAGTGATATCACGGCCTCACAAAATATTGACGTGAAACAATGCTTTAGGTGGTACTTCTCCTTGTGAGTGAGGTTACTGGAGGCCCAATTCTTCGCCCCATCCTCATCCCCAATTACCAAATTCTCTATCCTTGTGTGCCTAATAACCCAAAGGTCGGCAACACGCACTTGTAATAATTCTCTCGACCCGCCTGGCAGGGCGGGAGAAGTAATTTGATGATTGTAGTATATATTTTTAATTTTATTTTTTAAAAACGTTGCCCCACACTTGGATTTTCTCGTGTCGTGGGTGCGTTTATAAACATACGATTTCACATATACATGACACCCAGACCCGGAACAACAGAACCCAGTCATTACTATTGTAGATAACATATAAAACTACAAAACAATTACTGCAATCCCGAAACACTAAAAACCAAAACACAAAACTTTCCTTAACAAGCAAAACTATTGCAAAACTGGAACTCACGAATACGCAATTATTAAAAAAAGTTTTTAAAATCGGACACAACTGCCAATCAATCAGTCACGACACTCACAACCGATCACAACGGACGACTGACGAGCGACGCGTGACACCCGGCCGTTAAATGTAAAAATTATTGCAGGTAGGCAGTTGCATTGCAGTAAAAATTCAAGTACCCACACTTTGTTTATTCAATAAAATAAATAGTGAAAAACGATCTTAATTCAAAAAGGATAGAGAATATTTTTCATTATTTCAGATATTTTTTTATTAAAATCATAGATTTTAGATTAAACATAGGTTTGTAAATTTTTAATTCTAATGTAGCAGCGTAGTGCTCATAAAATTATTTAAATTTAAATTATGATTTAGATAGGAATATTGTTTTAGCACTGTTCATAAAATAAATAAATTATTAACGTGTCGAATTTTTTATTATTATGATTAGGCAAGCGTTTGCGTTTCAGTGTTTTCAGTCTGTAGCGCAACAAAATTGAGATGTACCTATATATTGTTATAAAGAACAATATAACTACCTACCCATAACTACTTTTATATAAAATGTGTTTTTACACTCTTTTTTATAACGCAGTGTAAAGTACAAGAATGCTTCGTAACTTGGCTTGGAACTTCCTCTCGCCTCATCATGAGCGAGAGAAGATATTTGATGATTTTTCCCTCAAAAAACAAACAAAAGTACATAAAATCGAAGACTCGTTGCAAGACCGTCGCATTGGTAGCTCATTTGTTTAAGGAATAGGAGGCAAACGAGCTGATGGATCACCTGGTGGTTAGTGATCGCGCCACCCAAGGACGCCTGCAACAACGTTGGAGGCGGATAGTGAGAGACATGATAGCCGTGCCATGGTTGCTGGCTTTCTAAGCGAGGGTATTCCTTGTACGCTCGTTTTTTGAAGATTGCAAGGCCGTATCGGCTCGGAAATACCGCCACAATTGCACATTTCTAGCTACTTAATTAAATATCCTTAAAAAAGAATCTATATATTTTAACTGTTAAATAAACATGTTTTACCTCGATTAGCTCCCAAGAATTTTTCCACCAAAATTTTTCAAGTACTACCTACTGGAATCGCCAAATTGGTTACTATTAAAAATAGATGAAAAAAATAATTTTATCTATCTTTTAGAAGGACGTGTAAAATTGTAGGAAATTACAATTTACGGTAAATATGTAGGTACGTATAAGCATCAATTTGTTCCTAATAAAAGTAATTTTGTCTAAAAAGTTAGAAATAATTTGATATTCGGTTTTTAATATGTCAAAATTAGTACTTCAATTTGACTAACGACTTATTTTTACATAGTCCTACTAATGTTATTACCGAGAATGTCTGTAGATATGATAGAATAGGACGTTTGTCATTTTGTCACGTAAAAACTATGGATTTAATTTTGGCCACAGGCAGAAGCTAATTTTAAAACAGTTTTCATGAGAATGCCTTGTTGGTCTTGTAATTATGAGACACGCAACTGCCGACTAAGGACTCTCGGGTTCGATTCCCGGGTGGGATAAATTTTCGAATTCACAATAACAGGAGAGTCTTATTTAAAATTATATTTAAATTTTGTTGGTAGCAATGTAATATTTTTCTATTGTTTTATTGCGTTGGTAACACTTCTTCCGAGTTCTTACTTCTACTGTCATGGCGTATATTGTCTGCCTTTGTAAGAGCGTCTATTGTCTAAATAAAAGTCTTCTTGTTGTTTAAAGATTGTTTTACTTACATAACTATAGGTTATGGGCCCAGGCACATAATCCAGAGAAAAAGTAAAACAATCGAAACTATTTTTGTCAAAAAAAAACAAAAGTGAAAATTGTCCGCGTGTGGTTGAGGTTAGAAACCGGCCGGCGGCGGCAAGAAAAAATACTTGCGAGTGATTGAAGCAAGGTCGGGACGAACAGACAGGAAGATGACGGAGGACAATTCGTTAAAATTCCAAACGTACATAAAGCTCGAGGGAACATCTAACTGGAATATTTGGAAATTCCAAACCATCGTTTTGTTACGGAGTCAAGGTTTACTAGAAGTGACAGACGGAAGCAGTGTGAAACCAGAGGAGCCGGTTGAAAAGGCTGCATGGGAAAAGAAAGACGCGAAGGCTCAATCATGGCTCGTAACAAGAATGTCAGAAAGCGTGATGATGCATATCATAACGTGTACTACGTCAGCCGAAATGTGGCGAAAACTGACGAGCGTGTACGAGCAAAAATCTGAAACAAGCATACATATCGTACAACAACGTTTCTTCCAATACAAGTACGAGGAGGGCACGGCGATGTCTACGTTCTTATCTAAAATAGAAGAATTAAGAAACCAGCTCAAACAGATGGGAGAAGACATTTCAGAAAAATTCGTAATAACAAAAGTGCTAATGTCTCTTCCAGATGCCTATAAACATTTTGTATCGGCGTGGGAGTCGGCGCCCGACGATAAACAAACGCTAGAAAATCTTGTCGCGAGATTACTGATCGAAGAAGAACGTATTAATGACAAGGAGCCTCAATATTCGTCAGCATCAGCGTTTGTAGCTAAGAAAAACATTAAGTGTTATAAGTGTAATAAGCTGGGACACTATCAAAGTGAGTGTAATCAAAACAAGAGTTCGGGTTCGGGACAGGACAAAAGACCGGTTAAAAGGTGTTATTATTGTAAAAAAATTGGACATACTAAAAGTGAGTGCTATTTCAAGAAGAATCGGGAAAAAGACAGTACGAGTAATGCATTTATGGCGATGAACTCTAATAGTAACGATCAAGAATCTAAGTGGTTAGTGGACTCCGGCGCTAGCCAACATATGTGCCGTGATCGTAACCTATTTGCGTCATACATATCAATGAACAATAAAACAGTGATAGTCGGAAATGGCGAGGAGATTAGTGTGCACGGGTGTGGACAGGTGGCGGTACAGGTGTGCAATGGCCGCGAGTGGGTAAACACCACCATAGAAAACGTACTCTATGTTCCGAAATTGAAAACAAATTTGTTATCTGTCAAATGCGCTACAGAGAGAGGTTATGTTGTTAAAATGGACAATAATTTGTGTAAATTCTACAAAACAAATACTGTGTGTGCCGTGGCGAAGCGTATCGGAGATATGTATTATATGGACGTGCGCTATAAATGTGAGAAAGCGAACGCTATTGAAGTGAAATCTGGACTAAAAGAGTGGCATGAAAAACTCGCTCATCAAAACCTACAGTATGTGAGAAAGGTGCTTAAAAACAATAACATTGAAGTGAAAGACTCTGATTTTGTGTGTGAGGGTTGCTTGGAAGGCAAAATACATCGTTTGCCTTTCAGTAGCAGTCAAAATAAAACGAGTAGGCCATGTGAGTTAATACATGCAGATACATGTGGACCTATGGAGGTTCCGTCTGTGGGAGGATCCAGATACTTCGTAATTCTAAAGGATGACTTCTCTAACTACAGGTCAGTGTACTTTGTTAAAGGCAAAGATGAAGTCAAGAAGTGTATTGAGAACTTTTTGTACAAGGCTGAAAATGTAACCAAGAACAAAGTATTGTGTTTTAGAAGTGACAATGGATTAGAGTTCATGAACAAAGATGTTAAAAATTTTTTTGAGAAGCGTGGAATAACCCATCAAACCACGGTTCCATACACTCCTGAACAAAACGGCAAGGCCGAACGTGAGAATCGTACCCTAATAGAATCAGCACGTACAATGTTGTGTGCAGCAGGTTTACCTAAGAAGCTGTGGGCAGAAGCTGTTCATACTGCTGCATATGTACTAAACAGAACAAGTCAAAGCAATGAAACCGGAAAGACCCCATATGAAACATGGACAGGCAAACAATTTGATATAACGAGTCTTAAAATCTTTGGAAATCCTGTGTATGTACATGTTCCAAAAGAGAAGAGAAGAAAATGGGATCCTAAAGGAGAGAAAGCAGTCATGGTCGGCTACGATGAAAATGTCAAGGGCTACAGGATATTCTTCTCAGAAAAGAACACTGTTGAGGTCAAAAGAGATATCATATTTCTAGAAAAAGGTGAAACACAGAAGGAGCAATTAGTTATGCTGGACACTACAATGGAAGAGGAGAAGGACACTAGTCAGGAACATTCTAAATACAGGGAGAAGGCTGAAGATCAAGGAAAGAGGGTGGAGAGAGAAGAAGCACAGACTGAACAGGTAGACGAGACCTTAAATGTGTCTAACGAAAGTGGCAGTGTCTACATCCCGTGTTCCAGTGATGACGAATTCAGCAATGATGATAATGAGGAGATACAGACACGTGAGAAGAGTACTCGAATTAGAAAACAAACTTCATTTTACAAGTGTCATCATGTCTATGTTGAGGGAAATGAACCGAAGACCTATCAAGATGCCATGCAAAGGAAGGATGCGAGTAAATGGAAAGAAGCAATTCTGAGAGAGTTGAATACCCTCAAAGAAAATAATACTTGGACTGTTTGTGAAGAACCTGTAACTGATAAGACTGTAAGTAGCAAATGGGTATTTAAAATCAAAAACTCTAATAATAATGTAGAATATAAAGCGAGACTAGTGGCTAGGGGTTTTGAGCAATGTGATACAATGGAACTATGTGATTTATATGCACCAGTAGCTAAATTGTCAACTTTCAGGTTATTTGTTTGTATAGCAACAAAATTAAACTTACCGATCAGTCAAATGGATGTCACAGGTGCTTTCCTATATGGAGAAATTAATGAAAAGGTGTATTTAAAATTGCCTGAGGGTGCATATTGTGGTGATAAAAATATTGTAAAATTGAATAAGTCTCTGTATGGTTTAAAAAAATCACCAAAATACTGGAATGACAAATTTAATTCAGTAATTATGAAACAAGGTTTTGTAAAGTCAAAAAGTGATTGTTGTCTGTACACAAAATGTGAAGGTGATGCCAGAACATATGTTTTATTATATGTAGATGATTTATTAATATTTGGAAATAATCAAAAGCAGATTTGTGATCTTAAGTCTTTTTTAAATAATGAATTTAAAATGAAGGATTTGGGCTTAGTTTCACAGTTCTTGGGTATTCATGTAAAACAAGATTTAGTTACAGGGATTACTGAACTTAATCAAAAGGAATATTTGGAAAGTGTATTACAAAAATTTGATATGCAAAACTGTAAAGAAATATGTACACCAATGGATCTGAACTTTAACACTAAGATATTAGATGATAAAGATGATTCTGTGATTGATAAAAACATTGAAAATAAATGTAGAAAAATTATAGGTTGTTTATCTTATGCTGTATTAGGAACAAGGCCTGATTTATGTGTTTCTGTATCAATACTTAGCAGATATCAAAATAAAGCAAATAATGTATTATTAACTGCCTTGAAAAGAGTGTTAAGATATGTAAAGCATACAATAAATTACAAACTTGTTTACAAATGTAATAGCAACTTATTAGTGGGATATTGTGATGCAAATTGGGGAGGGGACTTGAAGGATAGAAGGTCGACAACTGGTTATTGTTTTAAGTTTGCAGATTGTTTAATTTCATGGTCTTCTAAAAAACAGGCCAGCGTTAGTCTATCTTCTACCGAGTCAGAGTATATAGCTATAAGTATGGCTAGTAGTGAAGCGTGTTGGTTGATTCATTTGTTAGAAGACTTTAACATTGTAAAAGTGTGTCCTGTCACAATATTTTGTGACAATCAGAGTGCCATAATGGTAGCAAATACTGAAAGTGTTAAAAGATTGAAACATATTGACATCAGGTATCATTTCATAAAAGAGTTGATTAATTCTGGAAAAATAATGTTAAAATATATTAAAACTGAAGATCAAACCGCAGATATGTTCACAAAAGCATTACATAAAAATTTACTGTTAAGATTTGTTAAAAACTGTGGTTTATATGAATAATTTTAATAAAGATAAGTTGATGTAAAGATAAGTATATTACATTGAGAGGGGGTGTTGGTAGCAATGTAATATTTTTCTATTGTTTTATTGCGTTGGTAACACTTCTTCCGAGTTCTTACTTCTACTGTCATGGCGTATATTGTCTGCCTTTGTAAGAGCGTCTATTGTCTAAATAAAAGTCTTCTTGTTGTTTAAAGATTGTTTTACTTACATAACTATAAATTTAAACTTTGTTTTTTATTTCAATCTAAACTTTATGTCTGGAAGAAGGAAGTCTGGAAAATAGGACTGCTTTCGCTTGTGTAGTTTTGAGTGCGAATTCCGAAGATGATCAGTGTTCGAAGTCTCTTAGAGATCAAAATCGGTAAACATGGAATTATTTCTAAGCTGTTATATATCACTTTGCCTATCCCCTTAGTATATGGCGTGATGATGTTATCTCTACTCATGGTTCTGAAATTTTAATATGCGCAATGGCCTAAATATCTCCTTTATCGCGTAACGTGAGTGGAATGGAATATTGAGATAACATCTTATTATACTTACAGCATTCCAACAAAACGAAAAATATTCACGGTAAAAAGGTAATGCAAAAGCAGAGCTACTTTTTCCTAGACTTTAAAAAGCAATCCCAAAATCACCGCAATCACCAAATCTCGGAAATCCTTACCCTCAAAAGGATGTCAAAACACTCGTAACTCCTTTACTCTCGGTGTTGCAGATGACCATGGATGGGGACAATAATTGCTTACCATCAGGTAAAACACCAGCTCGTTTTCCGTTCTATGACATAAAACAACGTACGACTTACTCCCATCAATTAACTAAGAAACCTCTACTACCTATAGTTTCAAGTCACAACGGGACTCTTGTCTACGAGCAGCGCGCGCTGTCTTACGATAGTAACTAACTACATATTGTTATTTTTATATATTACATCTATACTAATATTATAAAGAGGTAATATTTGTAAGTTTGCATGTAGGGGGTAATCTTTGGAACCGCTGGTCGGATTTCCAAAATTCTTTCTGATAGATAGCTAAAATATTCCTGAACTCACGAGAACGAACTGAGAAAAGAAAACTCATGAAACAGAGTCCCGTTGTCTCTAAAGATAAAAAATCTAGCTTAGTATTTCAACAAATTACAGAATACGTCTTAGAAGCGAAGACGAAACATGTTCTACATTAGAATCAAATACTTAGGCTATAAGAAGGAAAATTTTATATCGAAAAACCTGCCAAGATCACACAGTGTAACCTGAGTGATATATTCAAAGACTGGGCCAACGTATTTCATATTTTGTTCGGACGCCCCCAGAATAAGTTCTTTGCTCTTTTATATTCCGTACCACAATTTCACTATTGATCCATTACCTACTATACATCTTCGTCGGTGTCCTGAAATTGTATGGTAACGACTTTACTTTATATATTGGGTAAAATTTGATAGGGAAATGAGAAATTGTGAAAACAATTATAATATATTGAACCTTGTCTGCGGTTTTCTTCGTGTTCACATATCGATACCTTAATTAACAAATTAACTAACTCCACACGTTTGTCACTAAACGTCAGATAACTACTAAAAACAGTAGTTATGTAAAGAAAATTTATCTTAGACCTTTTTTTATGTAATAGATCGGCAAACGAGCAGACGGATTACCTGATGGTAAGTAATCAGCGCCGCCCATGGCCACCCGCAACGTAGGAGTTACAAGATAAAATGTGTAGTAACTAACTTGTCGACCAAAAATAAGAAAGTGCGTTGTGTTAAAAATAAGAATTTAGGTCCAATTATACACTACATTGGTCTTAATCTTTCAATTCTACGGCGTTTTTTATTTCTTTATAAGTAAACAACAACAATTTATACGGAGTTTTAGTAGAGTCTCCTGAAAAACTTGCTCATAAGGAGTTAGCCGATTGGCCAATTAAGGTATTAATATAGTGTTTTGTCATTCAGTTCTGTTTCTTGTTTCACCTTAATGATTTGTCTTTACTCAGTAATGTTGATCTCTTTCATATAAATGGAAGTTTCAACTATAGCATCTTTGACATGTGATAGTACAAGAAACAAATGAATTTCGCATTTCACAATGGTGTACATATTTAGATAATACTCCGTTTTAACAGTAGCGCGTGATATGTCAACTTTAAGGCGTCGTTTACGCACTTGCGGTGAGTTGCCAGGCGCGTCGTGCGGCTGGTGCATTGTTAATATGACGCGTTTATTTTCTGTAATACAACAAACGCGTCCATCGATGCCCCGCATTTGTATAAACGCGACCTAAGAATGCTAGGTAGTTGCTTTTACGAGGCCTTCGACAGTAAAAATAATACCAATTAACTTAAAATAAACAACCTCGTACATTTCAAGGGTGTAATGTATGTTGATCCCATCAAAACCTTACATTAACCTCGTTCCCCATAAACCCTAAACTTAAGGTTTGCCCATCCTAATTAACGACCAATTTGAACAAAACAAAGTTTCATCCCAATTAGGCCCAGGATCAAAATCGAGTTCGGACCTAACACGCGTACAAAATTTGTTTTTAATATCATTCAAAAAGTGATTATTACACGTCACGTAACGACGAACATTTCGGGGCTACGACCCCGCGACGCGGTCCTTACGTGAAGCGGTAAACTTATAATTTATTCGAATCTCGTCCAGAAAGTTAATTGTTAAATTATTCATATTTCTGTTTAAAAACAAGAAATTACTTAAATTAGTTTTATGGGTCCAGTGCTGACATGGTTTGCTATCACTGCATACTTAAATTTTTTTGACATTTGCTCTCTAAGCTGAAGCTTGCGAAGACTTCATATCTAGAAGTTTGATTTAGTTTTTACACTCGAGCGTATTATGCGACGCACTGCATCGAGGGTTTATAAAAATTTTGGGCGTTATTAAAACTTTCAATTAATTCAATTATTTTTTTACATTAATTCTATTAAAATCAAAAAATGTAATCGATAAACGGCCTACATTAATCCTATCTATTTAAATAAAGATTCTGAAATGAACTCTAATGAAAAAGAAATCTGTGGTTACAAACCACAGATAAATATTAATGTAATAAAAAAATTAAGCTATTATTTTAAATGTTAATAATAATATGACAATTGTCAAGTCTATTCCCTGTCACTTCAATTCTTATCTGTAGTCTTATTATTTTCGTCCGTGAAATATAATCTTCTTAAATGCAAAGTTGTGTGTTATCATTTTAAATTTGTAAAATAAACAAATTATATTTCTTAATTTAACTTACTGCCATAATCAGCGTAATTTTAATTATTATTCAATCCAATCTTTAGCCATTGTTTTGGAAACAAAGTCATTACTAAAGAACAGTTTACAACCAACGTGTACGTTACTACGTAAATATAGGAACCAAGTAAAGAGGTCATATGGATGAGTTAGTTAAACACTAAAACAAAGCTGCCATTAAACCACGGTTTATAATAAGCGGTAGTATTACGTAAACCTAGTTTGTGATTGCAAACAATGATACATGGTTTATCCTTCACGCTGGTTTAATCTCACGTTCCCATACACTGTGAACTAGTTTTGAAAACGTTTGATATATCAATAATTGGTGTTATTTTAAAAATGAAGTCACAGACAGAAATTATTGTGTAGCTAGTTAAGAACCACGTTTAATTGAGAAAAACTTTGTAGGTTACAAGCGACGTCATCAGCTTATAAATTACCTTTGATGATTAAGGAGGATTGGTGGATTTCAAATGTATGATTAGGAATTATAGATCCAGATTTCCATACACTGTTCCTTCTTCGTATGTCAAGGGTATTTGAATATTGTGAGGACCACCTAGAGGATACGGTGGAGCATACGGTAGCGGTATGCCCTGCCTGGGCTGAGCACCGCCGTATCCTCAGGGAAGTGATCGGCGGCGGCGACCTCTCGCGCCCGGCCTTAGTCGAGGCCATGGTGCGGAGTGAGAGGAACTGGGACGCCGTCTCCTCCTTTTGTGAAGCGGTCATGCTCGCAAAGAGAGAGGCGGCCCGCGTGAGGGAGCAATCCTCCTCCTCACGCCCCAGCAGCCGCAACTGGCGACACTACGGGCGTCGGGGATCGAGGGACGATCTCCGGCCACCGTAAGCACGGGCCTGCGGTCGGCGAGTAAGGGCAGCTCGCCGCCCGACCAGAACCAGGTCCGAGCGTACGGCGCGTAGCGTTCCGCGCGCGCCTCAAAGAGCCATTCGACCACCACAGACGGGGCCCTAAAGGGCTGATGATCAGCCGGGGTTGCGGGGTAAGCGCAATGAGGTACCGCGACCTCGACCTCGGCACAGAGCAGGAGAAGGAACAGGGGGGTTTTTAGTCAGTAAGAGTCTGACACTCCCTCCTGCCCGGCATTTGATGATTTTTCCCTCACGAAAAAAAAAAAATGGTATTTGAATAACTTTATAAAGTATATATGGTATAACCTGCACCTGGTCTTATTCAGCTTTTTCAGATAAAATCAATAATGTTACAATCTCCTAATTATTTTTAAGTAAGTTCAGTAAAAATTTTGTTAAACTCTTGAATCGATCCAGCGGTTTAAAGATTTATATAACTAATTAATTTTGGTCGTTAATGGACGATCAGTAAGGGTATATGGTAGCCCCGGAGGTTTTGTACAAAACCTGTAATGTTTAGAGGTTTAAAAAAAATTGATTATTAAATAGATTAAGTATTTTATTGTTCTTCTCAATGTTACAAGTAAGTAAGTAAGTAAGCATATTTATTTGTTTAAACATGGTATACATACATTGCATGCAAGATGTTACAAATGATATGTTTCCGGCTTTCTTCCGGGATTACAGACAACCAATCAATGACATATTCTCAACACAACAAGCCCTGTCATATTTTACAAAAGTGTTACCAACTTATTATATAGTACCAATGTGGTATTTGCATAGTTTTTGATTATCCAACAGAACACGAACATCCAATAAAAGATTTTTATTCTACTTCATCTTATCGAGTATCCTTTGATTTATTTCAACGGAAATGGCTTCTGAATGGTAAGGATATGGTCGACTCTATTCTTTAGCAGTGTATGGATAAAAGCTAGCTTTAAAAGCAAAGCATTATGTTATACGGAACTATTCTTGATTTTCAGTTGTGTGCGTTGAAGCGACTTATTGTAATTATAGGAAGGTACTGAGGCACTTTCTGTTTATTTTATTTCTTGGGTTCCATCTTTGAAAGTACAGTGAATCACCCCGGCTTCACACTGTTGCAATACTGGTACTAAATTACATATTTGATAGATTTTATTTTACATATATATAAATTATCAATAAATTTATCTTTAAAAAAAACTGCAACATCTAAAAAAATCCGTTGCGCAGTTGTAAATATTTAAGCAAACATAGGGATGTAGGGACAGAAAAGGCGACTTTGTTTTGTAATATGTAGTGATAATAGTAAGAAATCGATACCGTATATGAAAACCCGCAACACCAGAATAACAAGAACAAATGCGTTGTATTATCTTAGAGAGGTTTAAGGGTTGTTAGAAATTTTAAGAAAAAAGTACTACTAAGACAAAGTTAATTAATTAAAGGTTTTTACTGGAGGCCGGTTACGTCAAAATAAATCAACGACCAACCGTAAAAAAGGTTTGTACCCTTAAAAAAGAAAAAGAAAAATATCAATTCTATAAAACATGATCTTAAATCAGGGTTGCCCCACGATCTAATTCAAAAACTTGCTACCGAAACAAGGGTTGCAACTTGAAACACGACTTCTTAACTTGCCAAAGGTTTATTGTTAAGGACCTTTGTGTTTCTGATATATGGCCACTAAATTTTATCCGAACAATAAGTATTGGCAGGTCGGTATAATCTCTGCTCCAATAAACTAAGTGACCTGCTAATTTTGCCGCGTAATAATTTTGCTGGCTCGAGAATGAGTCAGCTGTTTTCGACGATTATCCTAGAAGATGAATGATCGGAGTTTCGTCTGTTTAAAGTTTGTTTTTCGATGATAAGTTGTAATAGTTTATTTTAGGGGACTTAAATATGGAGAGTGAAGCTGCAATGTAATACCAACACTTAATTGGTATACAGCGAAAATACTGTTAGAGGGCCTGGACTGGAAGACAACGACGACCTGTATAAGTTGGAAATAAAAAATTCGGCTTCAGCACGTCGATTCTATAAAATTCTAACACGAACTCGCATGTCAAGTCGACATTCTCTCTCACTTCGCATAAGGTTCAAAATGGCGTTGATTTTGCATTCTGTAAGCATCACCTAGGCACTTGCGAAGTGGAGTGAGCTCCGAATCGGCCAATACTGTACTAGTGTAGTACCACACTACACAAAATGTAAGTCGAGATTTATCGGTTTTTATTTTAACAAGTTTTTGACACAGAATTTTAGATATTATGACGTATAAATTGAAATTTCTTATTTTAAGGAATTTTAGGCAGCTAATTATTACAAAATAAACAGAAAACTGTAAATTCAGGCGATGAATATAATCTGTGCTACGTTTACCAAAAAGAAACTGACAGATAATGTCTTCATTCATTGTTGACAAACTCTTTGTCATTTGCTTTGTATTATTTT
The DNA here is from genome assembly GCA_902829305.4 of Spodoptera exigua. NCBI lineage: Eukaryota > Metazoa > Arthropoda > Insecta > Lepidoptera > Noctuidae > Spodoptera > Spodoptera exigua. Next base: position 3,134,062 of record LR824608.2, on the reverse strand, counting down.
GTCCACGTTTGGTTTATTCGTATATTTTTTCTGTTCCGTGTTTGCCGATAAAAAGAGAGATCATAAACATGACGTAAGTTTTATTACTGGTTGTAAAGTTCAAAAATAATATTTATTATAGAGTGTTTATTTTGTTTTCTAATCAAACCATAATGTTTCAGTCCAAATGAGATACGTTCCTCACACCCGTCGTCATCACAGGTTTTACCTGGCTGGCGAAGGGTTTCTTGAGAACTCAAGGTGCCAGAGAGCGAAATCGGCGCTAGTGGAAGGAACTAGCCGTGTGCCTGTATGGTATAGATGGCACTTTCAAAACTTATAAACAGAGGACCAAGGTGAAGTAAGTAGTGCTTACTTTGGCATGTTAAAACCATTTAATATTCCTTAATGCAAGCCACTTAAAATAACGATGAATCTTGGCGTGCTCCTTGGTTATATAACTTATCTTATTTTAATTTTACATTGACTATTAATAATAATAAAAAGTAAGGCTTTTTTTAATAACTTCTTTATTAATATAAATGTCTGCTTGTAGTATTGGTCTGAGAAAAAAGCGCCATAAGAAGCTTAGCAGCTAGGCGCAGGACAGGACTGGTGTGGTGGAAGATGAAGTTGAGCTATCAGAGGTTGAAGAAAGAACTTAATTTTTGGAACAAACGACAGCGAAAAGCTGCAATTTGTTAAAGAGTTTTTATCAATGCACATATTAATCGGTGTTCTCTTTTCAGTATCACGTCACACATCTTCAGTCGCTGCTCCTCCAACATCACAACGGCGAACGGAATTCTCCAACATCACAGAGAGATTCCTGAAGGTGGAAGAGTAGACGATTTCAAATCAATTGGAAGAATTTACAAATATCAAATGCGCAGATCTTGCAAGCATTTCTGAAGAGAAGTCTAGGGAATGATAAAATTTTAGCTGGATCTGTAGTTTCAATCTGGAATGGATTGTGAGCATTGGCAGAGGCCATGCATCGAGATAGGGTGTAACAACGAAGTTGTGTTTTAGTGTTTAAGACGTTTCAACCAAATTTTTTTTATATTTAAATTAAACAATTTTAACTAGTACTAGCAGTTTTATTAGTTAAAGACCCATCCTCACATATCACTATTTATTTATTTGATTTTAACTCAATTGTATATTCAAACAATTATGGGATACAATAAATTAACTAGGGTCTAACAATTAGGCTCGTAAGGCTAAATTAAAAGAAAAAAATGTAATAAAACAATGAAATCACACGCATAAAAAAATGTGGAAAAAATAAAATCATACAAAACCCTAATTGAATTAAAATCAAAATAAAATTAAATAAAATCATAATCATATTTTTTTGTCAGGGGAAAATCATCATATCACTTCTCCCGCCCAGGGTAAGGCGAGATAGTGTCAGACTCTTACTGACTAAAACCCCTCCGTTCCTTCTCCTGCTTTAGGCCGTGACCGTGGCACGTGTATTAGATGGCAAATTCCTAGTTTGCCTCCTTTGAACTTCAGCAATTGTACATAATTTCGTCTCTAATTGTCCTCTCTTCAAAATTGCGAGCAGTAATATGCATGTATGTTATTTTAAAATGCTTCTGGGGAATTGGCTTCAGCACCACTAATGGTGTCATAAAGTAGGCACGTTGAGCATATCCTGAATCACCTGAAAAAAATCGAATGACTATCTAGTACTTATACTATTTTAAGTGTGCGAAGGCCATGTTTCGGCACGAATGGGTCGGCTCGACCGGAGTGATACCACGGCTTCACAGAAAACTGGCGTGAAACAACCATAGCGTTGTGTTTCGCCGTGTGAATGTGTGTCAAAATCTCCAAATCCATAATCCCCAAAAGGTCGGCAACGCACTCGTAATCCCTCTGTTGTTGCGGGTATCCATTGGCGGCGCTGAATCCTTTCCATCAGGTAATCCGTTTCCGACCAATCACATATAAATAAAACCTAGTAATTAGACTTATATATTCTGAAGTAGGGACATAACTAACCAGGTAATACATGTTATGAACTATACCATACCAAAGTCCTTTGCCTCGCCGTTTTGTGGGTTTTATCAAAGGCAGTACCTCATCCTTCAGTTGGTCAATCAGTTCCATTGCACATACACGCTCACATAGTCGTCATCTCAGGTTAATAAAGACAAACTTCGAATGGTGCTAGATTGTCGACGCATTTCTTGTTTATCTAAAGCATGAGCTTCTTCTAACAAAGATTTAACCAAAAACATTCTTGCCATCGTTATCGTTTTAATAGGTAAGCACTTATTCACATTGTTACTTTCAAAACTTAATTTGAACACTATCTAACTATTATTTCTTCCATTTTCACTCGTAAAATAGATACTTTTAATTTGACATTTTGAATCTTGTTCTAGTTCGAAGTGAGCGTCGAAGGGACGGGGCAATTACATTATAGAATACGATTTTCAACGTTATCTCATACTTTATCTGTCAAAATGTTGCGGTCAATTTAGTTCAACTCGTAAACACACTCGCAAGTGTAGCGCTAGCATAGATTCGAGTTAGGAATCGAGTTTTAGAATGCCAATCAAGAAACTCACCGCGGATTCAGATTCGAAGTTTAGAATGAAGTCTTACAGAATCACACCCCTGCACGCGTGACGATTAATGCAATCAATATGTAAGAATGGCTGATAATGAAGCTAGATTTTGAGGTGATTTGTTTTTTTTTTCTTTTTTATGGTATAGGCAATTAAACGAACGAACAGATAACCTTATGGTAAGCAATCCTCGCCAGCTAAGGACACTCACAACCCCGGTAAACTTACAAGTGCGTTCCCGGCCATTTTGAGGTTGTTTAGAATTTGAAGAATGGGGATTGTCTGTTAGTCTGTCGTTTCAACCTTGTCTAGCCGGCCCACTTGTATATTACATACAATTTTACCTTAAAGTTTTAAATAACATAACAAGGTGCTAGCAAAGAGAAATATAACATTAAAAAGCACCAAATTACAGTTACTCCAAAAGCAATACAAATTATAGTTGATATTGTTTAAAATGTCCACCAGTTCACATTATGAAGGTTTGACAAAAAAAGGATCAGCTTATCTTCAAAGCACGAACAAGGACTAGCAATATAAAGTAAACTACTCGTTCTATTGGCTCTTCGATGGCAACCTTCTGAAATCAATTTCCCAAACCGTTTGACCTCTGTGGTTAGGCAACTGCCAATATTTTGTCTCAATTCTCGACCCTGGTCAAGATAATGTGAATAAGACTTCACGGTAAAATAGAGGATTCCTAAAATCAAACATGATAGAAATATTTATTAAATGCGAGCAAAAAATTTAGGTTTTCGAATACATTCGAATTTTTTGAATACTTTTAATAATCAAATTTCAAATAAAGAACCGTTGAAATCACTTACGGAATATTCAGATTGTGTATTTTTATATGATTTATATTGTATTTAAATAAAAAGGAAATGTATAAACTAAACTAAATAGCTGGGTTCTTGAATTTCAATCACAACTACTACGTAACGCGACTAGATAACAATGAAAGTGAAAGCCTTTCCACTTATTAAATTATGTATATAAAAATAATGTTTCAGTTCATGAAGAGTTTCCACTAATAGCTTCTAACTTAGGTTACATTACCTACGTCATAAAATGCCTGAATTTCTATGAAGTCGGTTACTGAAGGAGGGTTACAGCTATACATACCTTAATAAAGTTATTTGTTTAAACTAATATGTAATAAAATTACTCTTATTCCTATGAACAAATATTTCTGGCATACTGTTATAGCAGGGGTGATACCCATCTTTGAGGTGTGGCTTAAGAGACGCCATGCCGTCTGACGCAGGTGCTTACAAGGCATGGCAGCTTCGGTATGTTCCTGTTTCGAATCTCGTGGGAGGAAACGAATAAGTCACGTCATTGTGACGATCACCCGGAGGACACGGTGCCCTGGATGCCCTGAGCACTGCCATGCTCTCACAAATAATAGGTAGCTACAAACATGTATACGAGTATACAGAATCTTTGCTCATGCACAAGTCCCAGGTTGGGCGCCAATTGTATTTGGTTAGCCAAATCCAGGAATTGTACACCCACACGCAAACAAATTAAGCAGCCCCAGTTGAATTTATAAAACTTATTCAAATTCAACACTGTTGTCTGTTTTCTTAACCCTAAAATGAGAAAGGGATCTCTGAAACCCTTCACCGTTTAGATCAACAAGGGGCTAGAAATAAGCACCATCGAATGATGCCATTACCGACGCAAGGGCCTCCTATACCAACTCTACTGAGAAAACAACACCGCCCTTATTATTTAATTTCTCACGAATTTGATATTCTTTTCCTTTTTAGTTGTTTCTAAGGTAGGTGTTATTTGCAAGACATAACTGACTGTTAAGATTAATATGGAGCCAATTTTAGTGAAATTTAATGCTAATAATTGTAAATGTAACATGTCTTAACACCGGGCAGGAATTCCATATTTCGTGTTTTAAACCGATAATTTAATAACATTGACTCTTCCTCGGTTGGGCAGCACGATTTCTTGTCATTAATCATAAAAAAACTCGGTAGCATCTCATTAATCTGGCGCCCAACGTGGGACTTTCTGTCCATCCATAAAATCCGTCACACACGTTTGGTATTGGGCTTATTAACATTAGGATCTCTCGTTTTTCTGGTCTCAAGATGGGCCTACAAAGTTCGGGGACCTTTCGCATTTTGCTATCCTGTCATTTTGCCTTCCATGAAAAAAAAAGAGGTTTTTTATATATTGGAAGAAGAAACTTCAATGTTATTTTGTGTTTGCAATGGTAATGAAAATATATAACTGAAGTGTATTCTGAGAAGTAACAAAAGTAAAGAAAGATGAATAAAAATGTTTTAGTTGGAAACCTAGGAATTTTCTTTGGAACGAGCTTGAGTTTGCAAACCAATTGTGTAACGTTTGGTTATTTAAAAAAGAATTTATTATTTTTTCACTTAAAAATGTAGTAGAATTTTATAAATCATAAATCATTAATTTTTTTGCAAACATGAGTGATTGATACATTGATGTTTTCTTTTTTGTCTTCACTTCTTCTCTTCTATCTTACTGAACAAAAACCACCCCGTTTCTTTTCCAGCTTCGGGCCAAACCCTTTGTGCACTATTGTTCGTGCACTTGCAACTCCAGCCGATTACGCGTAAGCTAAGAGCACTATAAAGGATTGAACTTAATTAATTACAGAAACAATAAATTATGCATATAACTATATAATATAAATTTGTACACAATAATATTATTAAGACACATAATATTTATGTAAAGCGATGGGACGCGAAAAATTGCCCTTATTGTCGACTTTCTCTAAACATGGCGTGAATTTTAAAGCAAATAAGATTACTTTAGGCTGTATTATGAGGCAGGATGTAAAAAATGTCCTCTTTTTAACCTGTAAAGATTATTAATCATATTAAAACGAGAAAGGTGGTGTTGTCTTGTTTTTTAATTTGTCCTATTCGCTTCGTGGTTAAAATGTGTCGTTATTTAATTTCGTTGTAATTATCATATTTTTACGTCGAGTTTTGACAACAGCATGTAATACTGGGTTAAAATGCATGCACATATTTTTCGCTATAAGGTTGCAAATGTTTTAAAGTATGATGGTTTGTAATGTAATTATAATAATATGATAATTGCTGTCCTTTTAAAGACCATTGGAATAAGGCATGGGTGTGGGCAGGATTGAGCCTCATACAGCAAAACCCGTTCAAACCCGACTCAATCGTTGTTTCAAGACAATCTGTAAAGCCGCGGTATTAAATTGGTCAAGCCAGCCCATTATGCTGAACTACGGCTCTCCCTCACTTTTTTTACTTCTTACTGTGAAGACCTACCTACCTAGGTTATTTGATGGAAACGGTCACCGTTACTTACATGAAGTATACAATAGTGAAACTTGATCTGCCTCAGATCAAGTTTGACACATCTGAGAGAAGAATTCAATTAGTATTGGATATATTTAGATTTTGGAATACTCAATTAAAACAAGCCTTTTCACAGTACAAAAAAAATCTACTATTAATCATATGACGCAAAGTTTGTATGAATGTTAGTATTCGTTTTCTTTTACGAACACAATACTATTTGGCACACAGATGGAATATAATGTGAAATAACACATAGGCTAAAACTAGGCATAAACCCTGTTATCTCGGGTGAAGATGTTGACAGAAACTAGTGAAACATATTTTCCTTCATGATTAATTGAAGTACATGAGGGTGAAAAAATATATGATTGCCCTTATATATATTTCTGCCTACCTCTAAAAATAATTACTGCTTTATAATACACATAACTGTCTTATAACAAATCCCTGAAGACAATAACATAACAGCAGGAGTTAATCAATCATTGACTACCCACACTTACGTAACTGCATTATTTGTTCAAACTTATTTCGTATAACTAAATAATTAATTACTTTGTAACTTAGACAGGTATTGTTATGTTGTTACTACCTTCTGGTTTTATCATATGTTTGAATTATAATTTTAGCATTAACTTTATTTATTAAGAAGAAGAAATTTAAATAACTAATAGAGGTCCAGTACTGAACTATTATTGGTGATTGGCACATATATGTGAAGAGGGTATCACAGTAACATCATTGTCTCACAGAAAACTGCCGTCTGTTAACTTGTTCAAGATTGATAGGCAATTTCATACTTATGACTTGAAGTTGCCTTCCTTAGGAACGGAAGGCAACTTCAAGTCATAAGTATTGCTTCCTCATGATGCTTTCCCTTACTGAATGTCAGTAGTGTTTAAGTAAGTAATCATACAAGGAACATATAACTCGAAAAAAGTCACATTGGTACTTGTCAGGTTCCAAACCTCATGGATCAGAATCGGGAGCCCCGACATCCAGGTCATCAAGACGTCTTTAGTTTTTTATAGTATAGGTCGGCAAAGGAGCGGATGGATGATCTGATGGTAAGCAATCAGCGCCACCCATTACGAGTGCGTCGCCGGCATTTTAGGGATAAGGGCGTCGGATATTTATGAATTGTTAAGGGATAGGGAGAGGGGGAGGGATTTTACACAACGCTGTGGTTGTTTCACGCCTGTTTTCTATGAGGCCGTGGAATCACTTCGGTCGACTCGACCCCTTCGGTCGGAGCTTGGCTCTCCCACATTTAAGTTTAGTTTGTTATACATACATATGAATAAATCATGTTTGGAATCCCATTTTTATAACAGGCAGATGATAGATAGATGGTAGATATTCAATATAGTATGGCCATATCATCAATAAACAAATTCAGTCAAAAAAAAAGAACAAAAAAGTTTTTCCTGAACCTGTAATGTGTTTATGGAACCGTTAATTGTACTAAATATCCGAAAACATCTTTACACGCTTGATATAATAAAGAGTAAAAAACTACATTGGACCATAAATAACCCACATTATTATTACAAAAGTAATAATAATACAAACTCAGTGTTATACTTTCCTCTTATTACTTAAGTTTAATTATTTTTCCCGAAACGAAAATTTCGGTTAATGTACAAAGTTTCATATCAAGAAACCAAATAAGATGAAACTTGTGCTTTAGTTGAACATAAAATATTACTCGTAATATTCAAGTTATGAATGTAATAGTTTGAGCTTTCTTTAATGTTATACTGAGTACCCTGTATCAGGCGTTTAGTAAGGCGGCGTAGCAAATATCATGCGTAGTAGTCAGTCGACTTTTGGTGGCGTAGCGTGCTACACGTAGCTTCGTAGCGGCGTAGTCTCGTAGCCGGTGTGAAAAGTTGTGAGCGGGAAAGATTTCAGTGTTTGTTTTAAAGTGTTTTGTGAATAAATTATTAGTGATTTTTGCTGTATTTAGAGGTAAGTGGAATTTTATTTTACAGGTTAAATATAATACTTTGACAGCTGTGTAAAAATTTGACAAAGTATGTGTTTTTGAATTTAACTTGAATATGAATTCCAAATCAATTTTAGACGTTTTTTAAATAAAAATAAATCCTAAATTAACACTAAATCAACGCTGCATACTTGTACAAAATAATAAAATATATTTAAAACACAAAAGGAACCATATCTAAATAATTAAGTTTTGAACAATTTAATTTACTAAGTAAACATTTGTATGACAATTCGACTCGTAATTAGTGAAGTTACGCTGGACTAACACTCCCAGAAACTGCACGCGACTGTCCCACACACATTTACAGGAATTAATTAATTAATAAACACAGTTACTTTAAACATAAATTGGTGTTAATTGCCCGTTAATTATATAACTATGAATTGACAATGTGATATTTTTATTAGCGAAGTTTACTATTCATAATTATATAATTATGGTGTTTTGTAAAATAATTTTATTTATATAAATATATTTTTATTTGTGCTGTACAATATTCCGATTGCGTTTTTAATCAAATTATCTAAAATACATTATGCAATATTTAATTTTATTCAGATGTTAAACTCGTTTTCGTGTGTTATTTAGATGTTTTCTGATAAATTTTTTGGTCATAAAAATATTGTGAAGTTGAATAATTGCGTATGAAAATTATGTACGGTATTTAGCAGTAGTACATAAGTGGGTATATAAGGGCGTGTCTATTGCCAGAGAATATAGCGTTAACAGCACACATTTTAAAAAGGGAAATGAGTCAAAGACTTCGAATTTATTAATTTAATATTTAATTGTATTTTATCATAGATTATACTCGAATACATTAGGCATGAAGGCAAAAGAAAGGATCATGAGGAATCATGGACTCATAATTTCTTATTTAATAGTCAAAATCACCAATCCGCCTAGAACACGCATGGCCAATTATGCTCAAATGAGAAGAAGTAATAACACCAATAATGAACTGATGATGATAATGATGATGCTGATTTATTGATAAGTCAGTCTCGTCTAAATGGTTAGTTAAAAGACTACTTAGATAACGATATTATAACGAATAAATCATTTACTTATTTTACTCAAAAAATACAATTCATCCTTATAAAAGAGTATAATTATATGATGAGGCTAGTAGGTAGTATCACGCATTTTATTTCCTTAAACATTAAACAGTGTGCTGTGTGTTAAAACGCCACACACAGATTTCACTTCGATTGTTCAGGTGATGTGTCTATTTGACAGGCCTCATGTAGTATGAGGTGGGGCAGTCTTGTTTTCAACCACTTGTCCAAAGGGGAAAATTTAACAAACGACTTGGTTAAATATGAATGATAAGTGAACGTCTAGTTACATATTTAGACGCTGACTTCTACCATCAAATTAACACTGTGGTAATTTATCTCTTAGAATTGTTTTCCGCCCCCGAACCAATACAAGCTAAGTTTCAGTTGCCTATGTATATATGCGGTTAGATGTAGTCAATTACAGGCATAGTAAAAAAGAAACTAGAAACAAAAGGCAATTATGTAAAACTTTGTAATATTTTCAATAGTCAAATTAACTGATAAATAAAGGTCGTTAAGACAAAAGATCTTTTTTTAATTTGATGGATGTAGCGGACGCGTACTCTTCTCACGAATAAAAGCCCGATGTGACTTTGGAAGGAAATTGGAAGAATCTAATTCAAATAAGCAAATTTTCGCAGACGCTGACATTTTAAAGTCAATAATTTGAATATATTTTGTATGTTGTAAGAAAATGGTTGCATAACAATATTTTTCTTCAAACTGTGATCTCTTATACGCTTGCTGAGCGTTGAGATTATGGTAAACCCAGGAAACAGAAAAGGTCCGTAGACCACTAGTGTCTGCAACGGGTTACCATTTTAGATGGCGAAAGCCACTAAGACTGAAAATGTGTGCTTTTTACCTTAGACTTAAGGCCTATTTTACAATGTATGAATAGCCACAATATACTTGATACATTTGAATATGTATATTACGTAATTTATATGAAATATGTGCCACAAAAGTATATCGGAAATCTTTAAGAAGGTGGCGAAATAAGCGCTCAACTTATTGTCTTAAGCAGTTTTAGAAATTTAATTTCAACTTCTTTATATTTAAATGTTCTTAATTTGAATTTTGAATTCCTTGTGCTAGCTATAGATGTAACCCCGCCCAGAGTCTAGACTATGTTTGTGTTAACATACATAATCATAGTATGTTCTAGAAAAGTGTTCAAGTGAACGAGCTCAAACACACACACACGCATACACATACAAAAACACAACGCAATACCTCCAATAATAAAAAAAAAATACTTAAAAGAATTTTACTGATGGACACAACCCTATATTATTATATTCGACCATTGTATATTTACCATGATGATGGCAGTCTAAATACATATGTATATTTACGCTACAATATTTGTAAATACATTCAATTTAAATTGCGTAACGATTATAAAACAACAAAGTAAAACCTGCGTTTCCGTTCGTCCTTTTGATGTTGTATTTACACGTGTCTTTAATAAGCAATTTGCCAATAATATTTAGTAACCCATTTATAATTCACTTCCTACATCAGTATGTAAAAACGTTCAAAAACTAATGATTGGGGAATAATTCCATCGAAAATAATCATGAAAGTCTACAGAAAGAATTTTTGGAAAGTTTTAATTATATTTTAGAAGTGTTATTTTTTGATGGAGAACTTCATGTTGGCCCATAAACCATTATTTGAAAACGTTCTCATAGATTATTAATTCTGACCACTTTCGCAGTAATATTTGATTTTACGAACATTTGACTCGCACATTTTAAATATTTGTATTGTACATATTCTTTGTTATTTTAAGTTTTGAAACTCAAAATACCTAATAAACAATAGGCCTTAATAAGCATCATATGTAAAAAACTAGATGAAGCCTATAAAAAATATATAAAAACGCATTATGAATATATATTCTGAAATTAGTTTTTTTTAAATGAACAGTTACCTAGTTACCTATACGTATGTACGTTATGATGATGGAGAATTTGTTGAAATTTGTCAGTAGTATATTAAAGGTTCAAGTGAAGAAATATGAGAGACAGAAGTGAGGTGAGAAGTGAGGAGTTAAGCAAGTTGTTAAGTGAGGAGATGGTCAGTTAACTATAAAAATAGAGGAACAGTGGGCTTACACATTTTCAATATCTGTTGAATTACAACAGAAGATCAGTCTGCACCAATATGAGGGTTTTCAATTGACTCCATCTTCGACTGTTTTCCCATAAATTGAGATGAAATTAGTGTTAAAGTGTCAAAGTACAAAAATACTTGGTGTATCATGGCCAGGATTTTTTTAACTGAGTTGTCGTCAAAGTACATAACCGTGTCGAAATAATTATTAAAGGTTAGTTTTTCTCTTCCGCTGTTTTCTTTTACCACTTGGCTGTAGTGTTTAAATGATCTTAAGAAGTCCATATGTCTTGGAAAAAGGAAAGTTGGTATTAGCCATTCGAACCAACGCACTCAGGTATGAGAAGCGGAGTATAAAACTCCGGGAAACCACGACATAACACGACACAACCTCGGGGCGGTCACAAAAACACACAACCATTATTTAAGTTAAAAACTTAAATTGAGAACCTCCTGTTTTTGTAGTTGATTAAAAGTTAATTTCATTCCTACGATTTACGTTCATGGCCCATTTATAAGTGAGTTCATCATCATCAGCCCATAAGTGCCTACTGCTGAGCAAAGGCCTCTTCTCATGTGGAGAAGGTTTGAGCATTCATCACTACGCTTGCTCAATGCGGGTTGGCGATTTTGAACTTATAACTAGAAATTATAATTTCAGGCTTCCTTACGATGTTTACCTTCACCGTAATAATAATAAGTTTATTTGTTAGAATATTGGTACAAAAGGTGTTACAAATAAATGGATGATCCGAATATTCTGCTGTTTCCAGCGTACAAATATTTAAAATTAAAATTAAAAGCAAGCAAGTCTAAATATGAAATAACAAAATTAGAGTAACATTGTTCAATAAAATCTTAAATATAATATTTGCGTTAAGTTTATCTACAGGGTAGTAAAAACATGTTATAGTTTGAATTTTGGGCTAAATTTTTCGTTCAAAAAATCGTTAGTTGAATAATAACATTTATGTAAAAGAAAATAGAATAACTTATTTTTAAATTCCATAACATTAAGAGTTTTAAAAACATTTGGTAATTTATTATGTTGAAATATTAAACATAAAATCTGTATCGTTAATTTATTGTAGTTTCCGAACATATAAAAAAGTTTCCTATTGTTGTCACATGTGGCGCTAGTGTTCTCTGTCTTCGTTCTCTGTAAAACTTTACCGGTTAATAAACGTATTGTTTAAACTTTCATCTCGTTATTATTCAACAGGTTATGGGCCCAGTCTCGTATACCTAATAGATTGAAAGTTAAATTTTTATTAATATAAAGTATAGTTCAGCAGTTAATATTTCGTAATTTCATCGAAAATCGCCCAGAAAAAATGGCTATGTCTAACCTTCAAATTGAAAAGTTAGCCGGGCGGGAAAATTACTCGACATGGAGGTTTGCAGTGAAATCTTATCTTGAGCATGAAGATTTGTGGCAATGTGTCGATCCTGGCACCGATGTCGACTCCAAGAAAGATGTGAAGGCTAAGTCTAAAATTATTTTGTTGGTGGAACCTATTAACTACGTCCATATTGAAAATGCACAGACATCTCGAGAGGTATGGATGAACTTACAAAATGCTTTTGAGGACTCCGGGCTATCAAGAAAAGTCGGCCTATTGCGAGATTTAATTAACACAACATTGGATAATTGCACAAGCGTCGAAGAATATGTCAATAAAATTATGAGTACCGCACACAAATTACGAAATATCGGTTTTCAAGTCGATGACGAATGGCTGGGAACGCTTATGTTGGCAGGTTTACCCGACACCTACAAACCAATGATCATGGGTTTGGAAAGCTCCGGCATAAAAATTTCGTCCGATTTTATCAAGACAAAACTATTACAAGAAGTAAAAGTTTCCGAGTCTTCAGTATTATATACAAAACACAAGAATACCCCCAAACACAAAGTAAAGTCGCAAGGAAAAGGCCCACGTTGCTTTAATTGTAATAAATATGGCCATTTGAAACATCAGTGTACCATAAAGAAATCTAATCAAAACAGTTTTTCAGCAGTTTTTTCAGCTTACAGTAATGTGGACAAAGACGATTGGTACATCGACTCCGGTGCCACAATGCACATGTCCAGACGTTCTGACTGGATGTACGATATGGAAGCATCTCCGATTCAGCAAATTAAAGTAGCTAATAATGATGCAGTCTGTGTGGAAAATATGGGTAAAGTAAACATTCAAACCACATTTTGCAAAGACAAATGTCCAATCCAGGTGAGAAATGTTTTATATGTTCCTGAGTTGAGCGTAAACTTGCTATCAGTTAGTCAATTGGCTAAAAATGGTTGTAAAGTAGAATTTACTGATATGGGCTGCAATATATACAATCCCAACAAGATACTTATAGCCAATGCAAGACTAACCAATAACATGTATAAACTTAATACTGTTTCTATGCATGCTTATGCTGTTGCTTGTGAAAGTAAGACAGATATTATAACATGGCATAAAAGAATGGGTCATTTAAACTTGGCTGATGTAAAAAGATTAGAATCCTGTGCTGAGGGTATAACTATCACAAATAAAAATGTTGATAGCGTTTGTATATCATGTTGTGAAGCTAAACAAACACGCTTACCATTTCCACAATCCGGTTCAAGAGCAAATGCATTACTAGAAATAGTACATACAGATCTGTGTGGTCCGATGGAGACACCATCTGCTGGTGGTGCGAAATACTTCATAACTTTCATAGATGACTATTCCCGCAAAGTATATGTTTATTTACTTAAGAACAAGTTGGATATTAAGTCTGTGTTTCAAAAATTCAAACAAGAAGTAGAAAATGAGTTAGAAAAGAAAATAAAGGTATTACGTAGCGATAATGGAAAAGAATACTGTAATAAAGAATTCTCTGATTTCCTAGCAGCTTCCGGCATCAAGCACCAGACCAGCACCCCGTACACACCTGAGCACAACGGCTTAGCGGAGCGAATGAATCGCTCATTGGTGGAGCGTGCAAAATCTATGTTGTTTGAAGCAAAGCTGCATAAACAGTTGTGGGCAGAGGCTATCACTGCTGCAGCCTACATCATAAATAGATCACCATCACGAGCTTTGGCTGAGGTAACTCCCTTTGAAAAGTGGACGGGTAAGAAACCTAACCTTTCTAATATAAAGATTTTTGGTTCCAAGGCCATGGTACACATTCCAAAGCAAAACCGCTTAAAATGGGATCGTAAGTCAAGGGAATTAGTTTTTGTCGGATATTGTGACAATACCAAAGGGTATAGACTGTATGATCCTGTAAATAAAAAGATTGTGATTAGCAGAGATGTCATATTTATTGAAAAATTATTAAATAATGATAATGATCCACAACAACCTGTAGTTACCAAAGAGCTTGTGGATGTTCCTCTAAGTGAAGAAAATAATCAAGTGACATCTGATGATACTTCACAGAGTGAGACTCAGGATGATACATTACACTCAAGGACTGACTCATCCTTTGATAGCTGTGTAACAAATAATAACACAACTGATGAAACATATTATCCCAGTTCTAATGATGAAGATGATACTAGCAATGATAGTTTCACAGGAAATATCACTTTAAGATCTCATCAAAGACACAATAATTTCATGTGTGTTCAAAAGGTTTCAGATCCAGAAACTGTTGGAGAAGCTTTGTCCAGCTCTGATGCTGAACATTGGAAGGCAGCAATGGATGAGGAATATCAGTCATTATTAGAGAATAACACCTGGGTCTTGACTAACCTTCCAGGTGACAAGCGTCCCATACCATGCAAATGGGTTTTTAAGAAGAAAACTAATGAAAATGGAGAAGTGATTAAATATAAAGCACGGCTAGTAATTAAAGGTTGTTCACAAAGACCTGGAGTGGACTACACAGAAGTATTTTCACCAGTTGTAAGGTATGCTTCTTTGAGGTACTTATTTGCCTTAGCAGCTAAATTTGATTTGGACATATGCCAAATGGATGCTGTATCAGCTTTTTTACAAGGGGATATAGAAGAGGAGATATATATGATGCAGCCACCATTGTATGACAATGGCAATCAAGTATGTCTTCTGAAAAAGTCACTGTATGGATTAAAACAGGCAAGCCGGCAATGGAATAAAAAGCTAAGTTCTGCACTAAAGAAAATTGGTCTGTCACAGAACAGGTTAGATCCTTGTATTTATTATAAAATTGTAGACAACAATAACATGATATTTTTAGCTACATATGTTGATGACTTAATTCTAATGACAAATAATATGGAGTCTAAAAAGCATGTTAAGGAAGAGTTAAGCAAACAATTTAAAATAAAGGATCTAGGGGATATTAACTATTGTATCGGCATACATGTTAAAAGAGAAAGGAAGGATGGGATCATATATTTAGATCAGAGAAAATATATAAGAGAGGTACTGAATAAGTATGGCATGGCTGATTGCAAGAGTGTTAAGATTCCAATGGACGCTAATACTAAGTTGAAAGGGATTCATGAAGAATCAAATACTTTTAATGGAGTCCCATATCAAGAAATTATTGGATGTTTATTGTATATTTCACAAATTACTAGGCCAGATATAAGCTATGTCATAAATATGTTGAGTAAGTACAATCAGAAACCTGAAATGTCACATTGGGTGGCATTGAAACGTGTCATGAGGTATTTAAAGGGTACTGAAGATTACAGACTAAGTTACAAACGAAACTCGGATGAAAACATGACTCATGGCTACTGTGACGCAGACTGGGCAAGCTCAGAAGATGACCGGCGTTCCTGCACAGGGTACGCATTTCTGTTTCAGGGAGGAGCTATCAGCTGGAATTCTAAACGCCAGCCAACTGTTGCTCTGTCGACAACCGAGGCAGAGTATATGTCTTTATCATCCTGTGTTCAAGAAGCTATGTGGCTAAAGCAGCTTCAAGAAACGTTTTGGCCTCTACTGAAGGATGAAGCAATGATCATCTATAGCGATAACCAAAGCTCTATTAAACTTTTAGAATCCGACGGCTATCATTCCAGGACCAAACATATAGATGTCAGACACCATTATGTACGTGATAAAGTTATTCAAGGTGCCATTGATGTGCAGTATATTCAGACGGACTTGATGGTAGCAGATGCATTAACTAAAGCGACACCATATTCAAAACTGGTCTACTGTGCCTCGAAGATGGGCTTGATTTTAGTTTAAGGGAGGATGTTGAAATATTAAACATAAAATCTGTATCGTTAATTTATTGTAGTTTCCGAACATATAAAAAAGTTTCCTATTGTTGTCACATGTGGCGCTAGTGTTCTCTGTCTTCGTTCTCTGTAAAACTTTACCGGTTAATAAACGTATTGTTTAAACTTTCATCTCGTTATTATTCAACATATTATAAATACGAATTGCCATACAGTAAACATTATTAGAAAAAAGTTGAATTCGTTGTTGTGGTACACATATCTTATGAGTGTTTCTACTTTTCCTTATTATGGCATTATTGGGTGTTACAAATAAAGCTATATTTTTATGCACAAAGATACACATTTCGAATATATACAAAGATGGGAGCGGCAGTATTTTAAGTTTTTTAAATAGTGGAATACAGCTATGTAATGGTTCGACTTTACACATGGAACGGATACATTTCTTTTGGGCTCGGAATGCTTTAATAATGTCTACGGAGTTGCCCCATACTATGAGGCCGTAGCGGAGAATAGATGCTACGTATCCGTGATAAGCACAAAGTGCTGCATTGACGCCGGCTATCCGTGTTATCCTATTTAAGACGAATACAAATCTCTGTAGTTTAGTGCACAATTTGTCAATGTGTACCTTCCAGTTACAATGTTTGTCCAATGTTATTCCCAAAAATGTTGTAGTGTCAACTTCCTCTAGAACGCTATTTGCATATTTTATTCCCAATTGCTGACGTTTGTTGTTATAAGCCTGAAATTGTATAAGTTTGGTTTTACTAATATTAACATGTAAATTGTTGTCTTTGAGCCATTCTATTAATTTGTTTAGTGTATCATTAATTTCCTTTTCGTATTTTGTGATGTCGTTATCTGTGAGTTCGATATTAAGGGTGGTGTCATCGGCGTATAAAATGCATTGATGTGGTGTAACATTAGGTAGATCATTTATATATAACAAGAACAGAAAGGGCCCAAGAATGCTACCTTGAGGAACACCACTTGAGTTTTGTCGATAGGCAGACCTGTATGTTTTTTTTACTGATAAGGTAAGCCTTGAGATCTCCACACATTGTTGTCGATCACTCAAATATGTTTCAATCCAGTGTAGTGCTTTTCCCCTCACACCATAACGATTCAACTTGAAAAGAAGTAACTTGTGATTCACGAAGTCAAAAGCTTTTGACATATCGAGAAATATTGATGTCATTGGCCTTTTGTCATTTAAACTAGAAGTAATCAATTTCATAAGAGTAAAACATGCAAGAGTTGTTGATTTGTTTTTACAGAAGCCAAATTGTTCTTCTTTTAAAATCGAATGTTTTTTTATAAACGAATAGAGTTTATCATACATAACTCTTTCAAAAATTTTAGATATGACAGGTATTAGAGTAATCGGCCGATAATTATTCAAGTCATTTTTATCTCCCTTTTTAAATATCGGTTTGACTATAGAAAGCTTCAGTTTGGTGGGGAATACACCTTCGAACAGTGATAAGTTAATAATGTGGGCGAGGGGCTGACATATAAATTTGGAGCAGTGTTTAAGGACTTTTGTGTGGATATCATCATATCCTGTCGAGTTAGTGGAGTTCAACGAATTAATAATTAGTGTCATGTGTGCGTATGTCAGTAGTGTCTAAATAATAATAGAAAGTACATATGATGTGACTTTTTCGAGTACTCAAGATAAGTTAAGATATGCCCTCTCCCACCCAGACAAGGCGAGAGTGTCAGACTCTTACTGACTAAAAACCCCCCAATTCCTTCTCCTGCTCTGGGCCGAGGCCGCGGTGACTTATTGCGCTTAACTCGCAATCCCGGGGGGTTTCGGGTTAAGCGTGTATGGGTCTCCATGGGCAGTTCGAATTGCTTACCATCAAGTAATGCATGTGTCCATTTACCTCCATATCTCTATAAGATATAAGAACATATATACTATGAAACACTAGCGGCCCGCCCCCGCTCCGCACGGGTCCAACTATCTCGCTATCAAAGAGTCATTTTTTCCCAATTTTACCCTCTACTTTTCTAATATTTTCTTCGATAAGAACCTTCTCCTGACAATCACAAAAATAACAAAAAAAGAATTAGCAAAATTGGTCCAGGCGTTGTTGAGTTATGCGCTTACCAAAACATTTTGCGATCCATTTTTATATATAAGATAGATAACATATGCATTAGTTTGATAATAAATAACATATTAATTAAGAACATAATGATGATGATGTAAATATCTATTATTTTAAATCCAGGCACAAAGAAAAGCTTTGTAAACATTTAGTGCTAAATTCAAATAAAATATACGACAAAAATAAATAATTTAAATATTAAGTACCTATAATTCTATCGCTTTGACATTACAACTATTTTGCAATACTTTAATTTCAAATATCATATTTAAAATCATACATAAAATTTTCTTTTTCGTAATTTTAAAATTAAATTATTTTTGTCGAATCATTAAAATTAATATATCAAGTAATATAAACATAAATATGATAAAGAGTACATCAAAATTTATATTATAATATTTTTCGTGTTTTATATATTTTACATTAAAATTATCGTATGTAATGTGTATCAATTATTTATTGATATGTATGTGGGGTGAGCACTGACACTCTGGCATGAAATGCACGCATTTATTTGTTTGAATGATATTAAACAATAATAATTGTAAATAATTATGACATTAACAAATAAATAATTAATGAGCGTGATATTAACGTATTTGATACTTAGTGCTATTATTCTAAATTGACAGGTGATACCTGGAATCCGTATTAATATCACTGATTACTGTAATTGTCACGAACAATTAATTATCTATGTATTAATATGAATAGGACATTGCTTGGACGAATAATAATCGAACAGTTTACTTCATTCTAATACTTGGGCGGCGCTGATTGCTTACCATCAGGTAATCCGTCTGCTCGTTTGCCGACTTATTTATTTAATAATTTATGTACACATAAACAGCACAGAGGAGAATACATAAATGAAATAAGAGTACATAGGTGCTTAACACATTAAACACTTTAAGATTATCATTATTTTATTTGATTGTCAGTATAATAAGTAACTCAGTCTAAATTTTAATGGTCTAAATTGTGCTAGTCCATTGTTAAATGGCTCGTATTGGGTCTTGACTGCTATTCACATTCAATATAATTTAAATTGTCAAAATAGACAGTTTTCTATTCTATTTTAAAGTATTGAATTGTGATATCATATAATTTTTTGCCTAACGTCATAGTTGTTTCTTGGTAATTAGCTAGAAAAATGAACATTCTAAATATAAGGTGAAATTAATACTTAATAAAATATGTAATATTTTTATTTATTTATTTCGTTGCAGTTTTTTATAAGGAACGTCCACCTAGAAAGACTACATTATTATAGAAAATTAATCAAGTATTATTGAAATAACAATGACAGTTTTTAAAACCAAATAATTTAGAGAAGCCGAATTCTATATATACTCGATTTAATAAGTTTTTTTAATCATTTTATAACGATTGGAGCACACCCCGTACGTCATTGGGTATACAAATGAAACAATAGGTCCATAGCCTATTCTGTTAAGGATCTACATTTCTCAACCGCCAGCATTTATTAAAAGCTAAAAGACAAAGAAATAGCCACAACCAAACACAAAGAACAAACGTAACAACTCTGGGCGATAAAAATCAAAGTGACAGAAAATTTAAATAAATATAAAAGGGGTCTTGTGGTGTTTCAAAGTAAATACTTGGTATCTGTGGCGCAATATCGAGGGTTTAAGTGAAGAATATTTTCTCATTTAGCTAATTATACTACATAGCAAAAAAGAAACCCGTACATTTTTGTTTATATAACAAATAGTTGTTCCCGATTTATGTTAAAGAAAGAACTATTGTTTTTACCACTTCTGTAAACGCCATCTGTCTCATTTAGGGGACATGAGTCTGAATTGATCAAACCCACACCAAACGCCGGCGTTCGCGCACTTATTGTGTCTCGTAATACCGGGATAAAATGAAATCTTCCATATTTGTGTGGGAGAGCCAAGCTTCGGATGAAAGGGTCGGCTCGATCGGAGTGATACCATGACCTCACTGAAATCCGGCGTAAAACAACCACAGCGTTGTGTTTCACCATGTGAGTTAGGTTACCAAAGATCCGATTCTTCCCCTACCAAAATCTCCAAATCCCTAACCCTCAAAAGGTCACACACTCGTAACTCCTCCGTCGTTGCGAGACTTCATGGGCGACGCTGATTGCTTACCATCGGGTAATCTGTACGCTCTTTTGCCTACCTACCAAATAAAACAAAATCTAAAGATAGATAAAAAATCATGACTTTTTGATTGATTTATGTTAAATCAAATCAACGCCTACAGTCTAGTCTTAGTTCTATCAGTTCGTTACTTCTTGTTCATAATAATATAACAACATCTAACAAGGTCGACTATTGTCTAGACGAGCAAAGCAATTATATACAGCATGTTGGCCATTTAATACTTTGCTATCTAATATTTTACTTTGTTTCAATTAAATCTGTAGTTATACTAGTACCTCTCTTTTTACTGTTTTTTATCAAATCAAATCAAAATCATAGGTACTTTTGAAACGTCAAAATAGAACAGTAGTCTGTCAGTCTTTTCGTCAGTGAAGCTCGGTGCTCGTTCCAAATTGTAGTTTGGATTGTAGTTTTATCATATATAACATACTAAAATAAACTCACTTTCTCTGTCCCTAAAGTCTTTAAAACTGCGCGAAGGATTTTTGTGCAGTTCTGTTACTGTTGTACTGGAGTAAAGTATATAGCATTGCACTTGTGCAAAGCCGGGGCAAATCGCTAGTAGATTCTCTATCCTAGTATCCTACTAATATTATAAATGTGAAAGTTTGTAAGAATGTATGGAGGTATATTGGTTATTCTGTCAAAAACGCTGGATTAATGAGGTTGAAATTTGGTATGTAGGGATATAGGTTTATTAACACATAGGCTGCTTTTTATCAACATATTTAAGGACAATAAACAGTCCGGAGCTGACCAGTCCCAATTGACGGCGCCCGTTCACAAACATGACACGTACACCAGCATCGCCCTACTCAACCATAATAAAGGGAATCGAGCGATCCAGTATTAGCGTTACACTGTTCTCACATAATCAAACCAACTAAATAATGTATCAAAGAATCTTTATGTGACACTGATTTAAAAAGAGTAACCATAGAGTTTCTTGGTCGTTCTTCTCCATCGGAATCTACACCTTGGAACGAGCAAATAGCTTCACTAAGAGGACTGACCGACTGAATGACTTTATATCTTAAAAAAATTGTTTGACGTTCAAAATTGCCTGTATGTGTCTAATCGAAATAAATGATTTTGACTTTGACTTTTACCACGCGGGCTAAGCCGCGGGCGGAAGCTATATGATATAAAAATACCTGAGACAAGAATTTCACCCGCCAGTGTACCTCCACAATGCACTCACCTGATTACGTACGCAACAAAATGGCGCCTGACCATTTACTGATCAAAACTAAAACAAGAAAAAGAAAGTATAGCTATGAAAATACAGTTTTTATTGAAAACATTGTCCTACCTCTTATAGTGAACCGTCGCAAATTCAATTCAATTGAGTCTCTCTACTTTTTTGAAGCTATTTTTTTAGTTACCGTCCAACCACGGAGAGTTCCGAAAAAAGTAGGCACTTGTTAGGTAGATATTTGGAACAAAACCTTTTTGGAAATTGGTTTTTAAAAAAGTTGACTATATGTATGTAGTTCTAGGTGAATTCGAGAGTTGTTTGTTTAGAAAAAAGGTCCTTTATTGGATCGCAATACTTTGTGATAAGAGAAAGTACACCTTTATTTAATTTTATAAATGTTTTAAGCAAACATTTTTTGGAATCGTCGTTGTTACTGCATACATAATTAACATACTTAATTAATACACTATTCAAAGAGTGTTATATTTTTACATTTTTAGATATCAATAATATTTGTTAATTTTTTTTTAATAGTAACGAGATTATTATGGCTTTTCCAGATACGAAAAATAATTTTCCAGTAATGGTTCATTCAAAGACACACGACTATTAATTTGATCAATAAATAACACATATAGCGCTACTGTTTTAAAGTCGGGGTAGATACTATTCAAATTTAGAAATATTTTCTTTTAATCACATTCTTTATTCAAATTATTTCAAATGACACAATGAATTCTTGGATAGAAAAAAAAATTAAATAGTTTTAAAGGCCAGTAAGTAATCCAATTTTATTGTAAAACGAAATCGGTTAAAAAAGGTGAGTTTTATTACATTTCCTGGTTTGGCTTAACAAAACAATCTAATTTTAAGGGTCGAAGCTTGTTTCTCTATTAAAATGTTTCCCCAATTTAATAGACCGTATTGTCTTCAATGGACTTTTAAGCTTTTTATTTACAAAAACGTGAAAAAAGTTTTTATTAGTTAACGTTTTAGAAAACACTGGATCACTTTATTTTTTTTTACCGTATTTAAGTATTTAAGCGTCTCCTGCTTGAATCTTCTTCAGTGTAGTGTTCATTTGTTTCCAGTCAGAGATGCATAAAATACGTTATGTGTATCAAAGTTATCTATTTGTTTTTTTGAAATAGTTCACTTAGGGCTGAATTTTTAATAGCCAGATAAATGTTATCTGGGAGGAATAAACTGTTGCTGTCACTGTCATATACAAACATTTGGAAGCAGCATCATAATTATTCCCCAGTTAACTTTTATGTAACCATTGAAAAATCTGCCTTAAATAGATATTTTAAATCCAAAGCTTTCATATTTTTTCCTATTTCAAACAAAAACAAAAACCTATTTATTATTTATTTTATTAATACCTGTAGTTACATATTTAATTCAACGCCTTTTTCTAAAACTAATACCCAGTTTCGATATAAAAATATAACTTTGTTGATATAATAAATAAATAAAACGTAAAAACTATAATAAAACAAAGCACATTTTTGGTACCTACCTACAAAACATTAATCTTGTTCATACAAATAATTACGTGTCGTGTTTCTCGTAACAATAAGCTGAATGCCTCCATATTTTATTTATAAACCATTAGGCATTGATGGTACAAATACCAAATAAAATAATTATTGAATGGTATGTATTAATGTATCAGTATTTAACTTACCTACCCTAGGTTATCTATACTTCTATATACTAATATTATAGAGGTTCAAATTTGGAAGTTTGTATGTAGGGGGTAATCTTTGGAACCGCTGATTCAAACTTAAACAAAATTCTTTCACTGATAGATAGGTACAATGTTCCTGCGTGCTGTTTACTATAAAATATCACCCTATGACCAATAGGAGCCGAGCAGCGGGTGAAACTGCACAGCAGTATCTAGTTACTACTTGATATAATTATGCATATTGATCATTCGATTGAATGACGAGGCCATTCTTTAAATAAAAAAAACGGATGGTTCGATTTCGAAAAGAAAGAAGAAAAAATTGGGTAGTTTCCTAGGTCAAAAATAAATTAATTCGACGTTTCAATACAATTTAATATTGACAAATAACTATACATTTATTCATCGATCGATCGATACACCAAGTTTAAGATATTTTTAGCTAATTATTTATTAAGAAATAAGTAAGATATTTGACGCAAAAATACTATGACGTCATAATTCAGTTTTTCATACAAATTTCATAGAAAAGTATCGTTTTTGACATTTGGATAAAAGTATTGAATTTGACCAGTTGGAGACTACTACTGCAGCAAACGCGTACGTTATTCTAACTATCAACTTAAAAAAAACATTTAAAAACTTAATAGTTGTTTAACGCAAGTTGCTCCACGTACAAAGCCCCTAAGCTTCACATATCAGCCTCAAGCACTACATAGTTTGGTTAAGAACGGATAAGACCGGACCGTGAGGAACTACCTTACAATATTACCAGGGGCTATGTACTAAGTATGAAGTATAATCTTTAGGCAAAGAATAATATTGCTTGTTTATAATCGACCATACGCTTAACTGAATAAGATTGATAATATATTCGTCGGATACAAGGTCAACATGGCATTTATTTTGAGCATTTGTCTAAGAGTCAGTTTGTTTAATTCCCTTTAAAACAAAAAGGTGATTGATGAAAGGTCAAGAGCGATGAAGTACCGCGGCTTTGGAGCAGGAGAAGAAACGAGGAGATTCTTAGTCTCTAAGAGTCTGATACTCCTTCTCGTCATACTCCGGGCGAGAGAATGATGTTCGATGATTTTTTCTAAATTGAGAAAAGAGATCCAGACCCTAAAGTTTAAAAAATTGATAAGTTAAAAATCATAAACGCTTCGACTATCTAACTAAATTCAATGCATATGTCGAAAATGATAGGACTTTAGAAAAGAGACAAAATAGAATAAAAAATCTGTCACAAAGAAGAAAAGGAAATATGAGTGTATAAAATAAACATAAATTCACCATAACTTACATTTTAAGCTCTTTTAAATACATACTTTTTTTAAAGAGTTCCAGAAACATTTTGCCTCACTGCCGACGTAAATAATTAACATCTACTTACTCGTACGGGAACGTGCAAATATTTACAGAAACACTGCAGCGTGAAGCCGCACGTCATTTATTAGTCAGCACGGAGCGTTGCGGACGCGCACGTCACTTTGTCACGTCACACAAATAACGTTGTCACGCTACTGCGTTCGGTGACGTCACGACGTACCGTGTCACTTGTTTGTTTACAGTACTGTTACAATAGAAGTCTTTTGTTTTACTTTACATCTTTAATTTGTGAAAAATAAATTGTATTTGGCAAGCATTAGACATTCATGAGTTTCTCTCTTTGATAAATAAATATGGTAATGTAAAACCATGGGGAAATTTATTACTCAGTTTAGTTACGGATGCGCATGTCACTTCGTCACGTCACAAAAATAGAGTTGTCCCGCTACATTCTGTACGTAATACTGTTTCAATAATACATGCATTTTTTATGATTTTGTGATCGCACAGGAAATGATTATTTGATGGTAAATAATCGGCACCCCCCATGGATAACAGTGTCGTTACGAGTGGCCTTTTGGGGATTAAGGTTTCGGCGAGGGATTAGTTGAGGAACAGAAGAATCGGTCCTACGGTAACCTCACTTACATGGCGAATCACAAGGCTGTGGTTGTTTATATAAGCGAAAAATAAATATTATTTTCTAATGGTATACTTCGATCTTCCCTTTCGAGAAGGAAATGTGGGCACATGAAACCGCTTGTCATTTATTAGTTAAGACGAAGCGTTGCGGAAACGCATGTTGCTTGGTTACGTCACGCAATTAAAGTTGTCACGCTGCTGCATTCGGTGACGTCACATAACGTGGCGTGTCGTAAGTCGTGTTTATGTTGTCTAAATTATTTATTTTGTTTATGTTTATGTTTAAATTATTAAGGTGTAGAGACGTTCAAAGAAATCCTGTTATCTCAATAAGTTTTCTATATGGTGTTTTAATAATATTTAATGATATTTCATTAATGTATGTTGACATCATATTATAACAGATTTGACTACACAATTAAAATACATTTTTAGCGTTGCGTTGCTACATTATCTGATTTCAATCAGACACCTTGTAATAATAATTATTATTATTATTGTATCCTAGTTTCTTTTCTCACTTAATTAAGTTATCGATCATCTCGAATAGAAAAACATGAATAATAACTTTAATAGAACCATTTAATAAACGTTAACATAATAACACCAAAGTAATTTACCGTTCGTTATTTTTATTATTAAAAAAGTAATTCCAATCGTTCTGATTATTATTATCTCCGTTACTTAAAACAAATCGACCCTCAAGAACAATATTTGACTTAATTGTCTTCGTAAATGAATCGTTAATTTTAATGAATCTTAATTATGTTATACGTCTTCGCGTTTCTTAGTAATAGACGGCCTATTTCAGCTTGTTTTAACCTTTCCTCGTTGTTTGACCTTTTAACAGTCAGATTTGAGGTCGTTTGAGAGTGGTCAAAGTCAAAAGTCAAAGTCGAATAATATTTATTCCTACTTCCTAATATCTATAGGTATACAGGTACTTTTGCGACTTCATAAAAGAATGATAGTCCGTCATTCTGTTCGACAGTGAAGTCACGTGCTCGTTCCATAATTTAGATTCAAATAGAGAACAACGACCAAGAAGGTTCATCGTTTCTTTTTTTTCTGGACTTTATGTCATCCTTAATAGGTTATCCGAGCGTACGGCGCGTAGCGTTCCGCGCGCGCCTCAAAGAGCCATTCGACCACCACAGACGGGGCCCTAAAGGGCTGATGTTCAGCCGGGGTTGCGGGGTAAGCGCAATGAGGTACCGCGACCTCGGCACAGAGCAGGAGAAGGAACAGGGGGTTTTTAGTCAGTAAGAGTCTGACACTCCCTCCTGCCCGGCCCTGTGCGGGAGAAGTTATTTGATGATTTTCTCCTCACGAAGAATAAAAAAAAATCCTTAATAGGTTATGGAAAACCGATGATAATTGTTATCGAGGAAAACGTAAACGATCCATTTCTTTTACAAGGGTTATTGACTGATATCAATTAAAATGTAGCTGGCAAGTTTAGTGATAGACAATCTAGACTTCTTGTTAAGTCGGAAAAATGCCGTAGAAAAGAAAAAGAGAAGATCGAGGCTTCGCCCATAATCACACTCGACGATTTTAAATCTATTTCAAATTAGGAATACACAAAATATTCATTGAATGTTAACCGTACTGTTTTGTAATAAAGTCCAAATGAATTTTTTTAAAGTTATGGATATGTTGACATCCTGGCCGTTTGTAAATATTTTAGTTCATACGCCATAAAAACAGCTGATTTGGATTTAAAATTTAAAATTGCAACGTTCTAGAATAATATAGAAACAGCTTAGATATCTATTTAATTCGCAACAACTATGAGAATAGTTATGCGCAGACCCGCATATTTAAACTCCTAAGTAAATTTAGTAGTTCACAGTTAATTTATTCGTGAAGATAATCAATAGGATTTTGATTTATCTAGATGTCTGGATATATGTATCATATCTTTTAATTATTTGCTACAGTCAAGTCAGTTCAACAGTCCTGTTGAACAAACGGAATCAAATTATCGAATTTCTAATTTGATTCCAAAATTCCCACAATGTCGTGATTTAGATTACAATAAGCTATCATTCAATATTTGTAGAAAAATATATTTAATATTTCTACGTAGCTATGGGAACGAAATGAATCGTAAAGTTTTGTTAATGTAAATAAATAGGCCGACGGCGCGAATGCAGTTAGTCAAAAAATATATTTTGACTGCGCGCCCCTATTCTTAAATATCCAAATCCTCAAGTCCCTAATCCCGTAAAGACGGTTGTGGGTATCCATGGACAACGCCTCTTGCTTACCATCATATGATCGGTATGCAAGTTCACCCTATCCCATCCCAAAAATAGAGTGAGAGAAATACTCGAAATACTCGATATGCATGTCCCTACACGTCTTTTTTTTACGTTGCCCCACACTAGGGCTTTCTCCTGTGTCGTGGGTGCGGTTGAAAACATATAATTTTCCATGCACATGACACTCAGACTTGTGTTCCGTGCGGTAATCGAACCCGCGACACGTTGCACGGCAGCCAGTTGCCCAGCCACCGCACCAACCGTACAGTCAAACGTCACAATAAACTAATAGATTCATTTTAAATTAAAAATCTTTATTAAAGTACTAAGGCCTGCTATTGATACGCATGAGTGCAAAATTGATACTATTTTAGCTATTATTTTACATAAAAAACTTTCTCTCGAATTACTCTATCTGTTCAAAACGCCGCATCAAAATCCGTTGCGTTATTTAAGAGATTTAAGCCTACATATAGGGATATATGGACAGAGCAAGCGACTTTCCTATATACTATGCGGTAATCTACCATTAATTCAAACAAACATATATAATCAATTCAACTTATATCAAGTTCGTGTAAAAACATATGAACCTTACAAAGTTTAAACAGTTCGCAATAATAACAATGTAGCGAACTCATGACGAGTTTGTTCTGTCAACTAGTCAGACTAATTTATGTCTTGAGTCTAGACTTAAGTTTGCCTTATGGAATATGTTTACTTAGTTTAACATGTAACTTGACATATTTCTCCGAAAAGTAATTTAATTACGAATGTGTAATAACTTCAACACTGGCTTATCGGCCACCGTAAGCGCCGGTCTGCGGCCGGCGAGAAAGGGCTGCTCGCCGCCCGACCAGAACCAGACCCTAGCTTACGGCGCGTAGCGTTCCGCTCCTGCCTCAAAGAGCCAATAGACCACCACAGACGGGTTGCGGGTTAAGCGCATTGAGTCACCGCGACCTGGGCCCAGAGCAGGAGAAGGAACGGGGGGGGGGGGTTTAGTCAGTAAGAGTCTGACACTCTCTCTCGCCTAACCTTGGGTGGGAGAAGTCATTTGATGAATTTACCCTGACAAAAAAAAACTGCTTATGAACAACGAAAATTTGTTTTAAAAATTTCTAGGCCAGGATTGGCGCTGGAGCAATGCTGATACCTAATTACTCCACTATTTATTAGATTTCTTATACGTATACACCTCTCTCTTCAATGACTGTACATATGTATTAATATACACTGCATCAAAATCCGTTGCGTAGTTTTAAAGATTTAAGCTTGCGTATAGGGACAAAGAAAATGACCTTGTTTTATACTATGTAGTGATAAAAAACCGTTTTGACAATTTTAGCCGAGATTGCTGGTCGAAGTCTAATAAAGTGCCGCGACCCCTGAACAAGAATAGAGTGGTGTTCAGTTAGTAAGATTCCAAGACTTCTTCACGTCCCACTAAGGGCGGAGAAAAGACCGAATGATCTTCCCTTCTCAAAAAAAAGACCTTGTAACAATAGGCCACCAAGGCAATCAGTGTGTAACGAAAACTAAGCACTAAACAACAAACTATTATTCAAATACTTTCCTACCACACATCGACAATAATTATACCATAGCATGTCTAAAAGAACTTCATAAATCCATGGCATTACCCCCCCTCTTCCCCCATTAGTCATGCGGATAGAGTAAATTAGAATAATAAATGTGTTATTCCTCTGTAAATATGTCGGTAGCGGTTCATGTGTAATTAGTTCGTGTTAGTAAACCTCTGTACTGAATTGAAAACCCAACTAATATTCGCATTAGAAACAAGAAAATATTTACGTACGTACAGGTATACATTCCATCAGGAACCTATAAGTGCCCACTGCTGAGCAAAGGCCTCTTCCCACACGAAGGACGTTTAACCATTAATCACTACGCTTCTCAAGGCGGATTGGCGATTTGAAATTTATAATTAGGTATTATAAGTTCAGGTTTCTTATCGATGTTTACCATTACCGTGTTTCTAGTATTTAAAAAATCATAAAAAGTCCACAAGAGTTTATAAGTGGAAAAAGCTTCCTACATTTTCAGGACAGTATACAACCTTACACAAATCGGGTATAATTCCATCAGACTGTTTTCTTTTGTTTTTTTTTTTTTTTTGATTATCCGAAAAGTTCCGAGGAATACTATACAGCAATATTTTATTATTGCCTCTTAATCAACAAGCAAGCCACTTTTATTTTCGTCATGCCCATGGACTCCACACCACTAAAAGGCGTGTTACATTGTGGGCTGATAGGAGGATATATTTGGAGATTAAATATGGGAAGGGAGAAGAGTTGGGGTAACTTCACTCACACTGAAATACTGTAAGCAAGCGTTGTTCTACGCCGGTATTTGTCGACACCAGAATTTTGTGTAGGTATCTCAAACAAACTTACGATAAACCCTCAAGAATATAATTAGTAACTACTCATATCTACATTTAGTTTCGAAATGAAACTTTTGAAAATAATGATTAAAGTTTTGAAACGAGTCCAAGTGTTTCTTCGAAACAGAACGATATCTTCAGAAGTAAACATAGGATAGTTTCTTCGGGCAACAGTTTCTCTACAGAAAGATAAATTATTTTGTAGGTATGAAAACGATCACTGTTACGAATTGTGTTAATTTTTAAATAATATAAAGCAAAGGAGTTTCTTTTCACAGAAACCTTTACGAGACACTGGATTTCTACAGAGCTCTGGTGTTTTGATTCAACTTTGTTCCCCATTCATTTTCGTTTAGAATTTTAACTGAACTTCAAATTTGTTAAATAAACAAAGGGGACATTTTCAATGCAAACATTTTTAGCTAAAAAATCATACTCAAGTTTAAATATTTTTACTCTGTTTGTAACTTAAGTCGTTTTAGCCTCCTATTTATTATTGTGTGGGAATATAAAGAAAGCTTCTTGCTCGCCGCTCGAATACAACTAGATCCAGGCATACAGCGCTTTGCATTTCCTCAAAGAACCATCAAGCCACCCTAGATGAGGCCTCTAGGGCCGATGCCCGATCAGGGTTGCCGGTAACACCAGGGAAGTGATCAGCAGCGGCGACCACTCACGCCCAGCCTCAGTCGAGGAACGAACGGAACTGGGAAGCCTCCTCTTCCTTCTGTAACGCAGACGTACATGTGAAAGAACCGTCTTCGTCGCGCCCTACGCAAGAGGCACTCCGGCTATCGGAGATGGCTCGAAGTTCCCCGCAGGAGAAGAAATGGGGTGCTTTTTAGATAGTAAGAGACACTCCCTCTCTTCCGGGGCGGCGGGCGGAGAAGTCATAGATTATCTTTCCCCTCGACCTTAAAAAACACGTAAGTTATTTTAATAGACCAACTATATTGACATTATTTTTACAAACGACCTTGTTACTCCACATAATCACCGGAAAACTCGACATAAAATCTGAAAATCACCCTAATCACCAGGTTGAAACTATTACGTAGTGTATACCAGCAATTAAGAATGGTTAGTGGAACGAGTTAGAACAGGCCAGGTCAGTTGTTAAGTTAGTTGTTCGAAACAATTAGTTCTACGGAATTATATTACAATGTACTCGTGGCATGCATGGATTGTTATAACACGAGTTGTATTCTCTTAAACTGCTTGATTAAATAAAGTAGTGTTCTGTTTTCAAATTTGATTTTTGTTAGTTATTGATTTGTGGGATTCTTCTTTGCTTTTTTTTTGTATGGGTAGTACTTCAATTATTATGTGACGATACCTTTAATCTTTAATCTTTTTCTCTGAGGGACAATCATTAATTTTTCTGGGTGAAGCAAGAGGGAGTGTCAGTGTGACTGACTAAGAACTTCGTTCCTTCTTCTATTGGGAACGTCGAGTCGTCTTACATGGAAGATCTCAGATGGTGCTTAACCGGAAAAGGTATAACTTATATTTTATTATATGTTATTGTGTGGTTGGTTTATGTGTGTGGAGACAAGTGATACGGTTGAGAGTCTAATGCCAACTGTATTTATTTCTAACTTCATACGGAATATATTATCTGGTTAGTCTGTGTGGCCCCACTGATGTTCATCATTTTTACTACTAAGTTGCCCATAGCAACTATTGTACTTAATATTTAATATTTACAAAGCCGATTCAAATCAGTATTATATAAATAAACAAACAAATTATGTAATCAACATAAAAAGCTTCCGGGCAAACATAAACAAGACAATATCAACTTCAAACAATTAAATGAAATGGATTTGTCTAACAAAAGATTTTGGTAAATATTAATTCTGTGAAACGATTTTATACTTTTGTGTAGTGGAAATTGAAATGATATTAAGTTGGTTCTAGTAACTAGGTATGGACTATAGAGGTTTTATCTCAGCTATCTTTTTTTTCTTATACGCTTACTGACTATTAGTTCTTTCGCATGGTATAAGTCAGCAAACGAGCATACGGATTACCTGATGGACACCCGCAACACCAAAGGAGTTACGAGTGCGTTGCCGGCCTTTTGGGTTTAGGGGTTGCGGATATACCTAAGGATCGGGAAGGGATAGGAGAAGGAGCGGGATTGGGCCTCCGGTAACCTAACTCACACGGCGAAACACAACGCTGTGGTTGTTCCACGCCGGTATTCTGTGAGGCCGTGGCATCACTCCGGTCGAGCCGACCCATTCGTGCCGAAGCTTGGCTCTCCCACACTTAAATTAATTAGTACTTAAATATTTTAACTAAAACTAGATATAATAAAATTGCTATTTGCTGCTAATCTTATCATCATCCTACAAGTGTCCACTGCTGAGCAAAGGCCTCTCCTCACATGGAGGACGTTTCATCATTAATATGTATGACTGGCGAGTTCAAACTTTTAAGTTAGAAATTATATTATATAAGTCCAGGTATCCTCACCGTGTTTTCCTTCGCCCTATATCCGCGGTGTATCACATACATTTAAACATTACGAGCACGCACCCGTATCCAAAAGAAGCGGGCGACCACCAGGTAATCATGGCATACTTATCTAGCTATCAAAATAACCTAACACATAAAATTTTCTGAAAATCTAAATCGGACATACTTAAATAAAAATGGGACACATCAACTTTTAATCCAATTCCCACCCTCATCTACTCATAGATCGTTAACTAATTTTTTTTATGAAAATGGCAGAAAAAAATAATAAAAAAAACCTAATTGGTAGAAAAACTACACCAACGCAATAAGCACAATAAAAAAATGTGTAATACTAATATAAAACTTGTAAATTAAAAAACAATTGAGAACTGATATCGAACTTTTAAACTATTCGCGTTTCAGATTTATAACGTACCGTATCCACAGATACGGTCACAGAGACGGTCACTGTAGTGTGTAGACGGTAGACGGTCTAATATGGCAGAAAAAGAAAATAAGGGGGTAGATGAAAATTTATCGCCCGAATGCAGGGAGCTGTGACATCGCATTTTCAGTCTGCTTGCGACCACGACCTGTGCAACCAGGTCGAAACGTCAAACCTATTGCTTAAATGTTGTAAAAACTGATATCGGAGCCAACGACACAACGTTCTTATTCTTAATATAAGCACAAACATTTCAAATATTATTAAGAATATAATGGATTTTCTTAAGAACAGGATTAAGTATGAGCTGCAAAAATAATGTAAAGATTAGCGCGTTCAAACAAAAATGTCTTTAGCTATTATAAATATTTTGTTTTCACATAGATTATATAGATATAAGTGATTAGATATGTTTGTTATAAATATGTATTTTGAATAGCACACAATATAATAGCAGCTTTTATATATTTCGGGCACGCTGTTATAACAGCGTTCGGTGCGGAGCGTTCCGCCCGCGCCTCAAAGAGTTAATAGACCACTATAGATGGAGCTCTATAGGGCTGATGTTCAGCCGGGGTACCGCGGCTTCGGCCAGGACCAGGAGAAAAAAACGGGGATTTTTAGTTAGTAAGAGTCTCACACTCCAATTCGCCATGCTCTAGACGAGAGAAGTCATTGGATGTTTCCCCCCCTTCAAAAAAAACCTAAATACATTTAAAAATATAAATCATATGATAAAACATTTTATAAAAAGATTTTTTTTTCGTGCAGTAAATTGGAATTGGAAATATTCTCTGAGATTTAACAAAACGTACGTACAAAATAAGTCGTTTGTCGAACTTCTGTATAAAAAAGCGGCTGGGGAAGTTAAAATTTGATTAAAAATCTTTGGTGAAAGAGTATGTATATAAGAAGGCATTGATAAAACTTTTAAAACTTATTTTATGTAAATTCCATTAGAAGTATAGGTCAGGTTAACAGCAATTTGGCCTGACCGAGACACCGACCGAGATATTGTCGAAATGTCAAACATCAACCATCATTAAATAAAATAGACACTTTTTATTGCTGATTTTTAAATGGTTAGATAAAAGTTATCTGGGGAATAATTATGATGCTGAGGCGTCAGAATGTTTGTATGAGACAGTGATAGCAACAATTTGATTCCTCAGATAACATTTATCTGACTATTGAACAATCAACACTTAGGTAAACATATTTTGGAATTAGTATACAACCAAATAAAAAAGCTTGCTTGTACGAAGAGATTTCTAAACAAAGTAACTGCGCCATTGTACCTAATTTTTCTATTATTTTTCCTGTCTCACTAACTGTCTACATGAACTGCTTAAGATTAAGTATTCTCCATATCATCATAATATCAACCACGTGTTGTAGTCTTGTGCTTAATACAGGATAACTGTCACTGGGACACACACCAGTGACTTCCAGGCCTGTTTGAAAGCACCTTGTATTCAAAGGCTTTCTGCGACCCTTAGGTGAACATCCAACGCTGCGATAGCCGCACATGAACTTCATTCCGCAAACTAACTTCGCTGTCACAGATTAGCTGATCACCAAACTGAAGTAGAGGTAGGTAGAGTAGGCTCAGAGAACCGATAGCCATGGAGGCAAAAACGGTTCTCAAATTGTGTATATAGAATAATTATTACACATCGTGGATCTGTTTTTCGTGTATTTGTAATTGCATTCACAACACATAAGTATTAAGGTAGAAATTAGTTTTAAAAAAATAAGCAACAATACGATGATCTTGATTTTGATAGAAGAACGAGAGAGTAAAGATTCTATATTAAAATTTTCCATGCCTTGTCTGACGAAGCATTCAGCGCTGTCTATGGACACCCAAAACACTAGAGGAGTTGGATTAAATGTTTGGATGGATGGGTCTCCATTAACCTCACTCACACAGTGCAAGTATTGTTGCACACTGGTTTTAAATAAGACCGTAGCACCTTTTTGGTTGATCTGGCTCATTTGCGACAAAAAATGGCTCTCCCACACTATTTATGAAATAAAGTTATAAGCTAAAACAAATATTTAAAAAAAAAATAGTATCGATGGAGTTTCTCTCTCGTTCTTCTCCATTCGAATCTACAATTTGGGATGAGCACCTAGCTTCACTGACGGACAGACTGACATACTATTTTTATGTTTTGACGTTTCAAAAGTACCTATTTATGGTTTAGTTGGAATAAATGATTTAGACTTTGACTTTGATTTTGACTTTGAAAAAGGTTTTGAAGATATTTGCGCACTAATACGCTTTCCTCGTCCATAAAATACAAATCGACATTACGTTGAAAGCTGAAATACAATTATTATGAATAACAACAGAAACGGAATAATATAATAACGGTTCAAAGTGCCTCCACAAGCCTTCCATTGCCGGCGAACAATATTGATTGAACAAACGTACGACCCTTGCGAATTAGATTATTAAGAATCATTTGTTTTTTATTTAATGGCTGCGTATTATTCTTTAAGAACTTCAGCGTGTTTCTTGTATAAATATGATTTAGGTATTAGAAATTGTTTTTATTACTTGAAGGGCATTTTCGGTCGAGTGTTTCGTAGTTTCTAAGTGAGGGAGTGCCACGCTCCGCATCAATGAGTAGATTCGGCAGGAGTGATTCACATCACATGGCCATACAGATAACTGAAGTGAAACACCACTTACATTGTGTTAGGCTGTATGATTGAGGTTACCTGAGGCATAACCTTCCTAGCTTTCATTCATAAGCTGCAAATCCACCAATCCTCGAGTCCTTAATTCCCTAAAGGTGGGCAACGCATTTGTACCTAATGGACGACGCTGCTAGATATCCGCAGGGACGCTGTCTCCCTTAAAATGATCAATGTAATCGTAATGTAAATCTGCTAAACTACTTCACACTTACCTGTTTATATATCCTAGAAGTATGCAAATTCGTCAGAAATCACCCTGAATTCTATACTACCCGACAAAATACTCAAAGTAAATATAGCCTACGACACAAGAATAGATTAAATCTACCTACATCCCACCTTAAAATACATTCTTCCGGTCCGCTAATAATGTCAATAAAAATATATAACAACTTACCTAAAACGATCAAAGATGAAACGAAAACATCTACGTTTATAAATAAATTAAAGAACTTTTTACACTCTAAATGTTATTTTATTATACAATAAAAGAATACATGGATGATAAGTCAATAAAAAAATAATGAACACCAATACAAACTAAAATATAAAACAAAATATAACGAATAAATAAATAAAGAAATAAGCCTTTACATATAATTTCACAAATGCACACACACACACACACACACACACATTCACTCACTCACACACATCCACATACACCCAAATACACGCACGCACACATACATTAAGATAAGTATTAATAAGTTTAATAAGTAAGAATACAACATGTGTACTTCAGTTTTAGTAATAAGCATAGATATAATACAAAACTAGATAATATGTACTGTATAATAAACCTCTCCAAACTCTTTATGCTGTGCCCTAACGGGTCCTTATTGTTTCTAATATATTGTGTCAACTTTATAAAATATCACCTGTATAACATATGGAATGCAAATAAAGAATTGAATTGAATACTTATCCTGTAAAAAATGATCAATAAACTTCGGAATTCTTTTGTATCTCAAGAATTTAATACAAACGTGCTTGATGAATGAAAATAACATGTAATAATTTGACGAGATACTCGACTAGTTTCGTGTCGTCGTTTTCGCGTGTTGCGGAATGCTGCTCATGAATATGGGCCTCTAGCATGGCTTGAAACTAGTCGAGAATCTCGTCAAATTATTACGTAAGTAAGCCGAAAACATAATAATTAATTTATAATGTCTCACGAAAGTTATAATGAAAATAATATGGACTTTATCAATTTTGTTAATCGACATTAAGTGTAAATTATTTGTAATGGCTTCATAAGAAGTGAAGGTCAGGTTAAGAGCAATTTTTATCCTTACCGATATTGGTAAAGTGTCAAACGCAAACCACCACTGTTTGTTTATTTAAAAACAATTTCCTTTCCACACAATAACAAATAAGGTACAGAAATAAAAATCTTTTGAGGAAACAACAAAAAAGATTTGGTGAACAAAGAAATAAAACATTAGAACAATAAAATTGAGGAGTGTTAATAGACTTAAATGTAATTACAAACCAAAAATACGGCCCTAAAACGTATTAAAACGGAACAGTGAGTAAGTAATTTTCATTTGTACAATACATTTCGAACAAAAACAGAGACCATTGAACTTGTTAAGGAATCTACGAGTATATATAATTATAAAAAGAGGAAAGATTTGACTGTATGTTTGTTTCAACTGAAAAGGTTTCGAAGCCACTATATCGATTTGGAAGTATTTTTCATCTGCTCGTCTTCAACGCGTAGTAGCGTAATGTTTTATAGCATATTACCTTCCTGAATCAGTGGAGTGTCCAACACAAAAGAAATTGTTCTTTTCGAGCCAGTAGTTCCGGAGAATATGGCGTTCAAATCAACACACTCTTCAACTTTGTTATAATAAATAAATATATTCTACTTTCAAGTTTATTATAATATATATAAATATAGTTTATCTTCCAAAGACTTCTATAGCCTGGTAGCCTGGTGCGTGATGCGGGTCCAACCTGAAGTAGGTGTAGCAACGTGGGCTGGATGTTAGTCAGTAAAAGTCTGGCCCTCCCAGGTCAGGAGAAGTAAAAAAAATAAGGATACTTGCATGTGCCTCTTTTCATAAGATCCTACATTTTGAGACAAAATTATTTTCAAATTTTTATACCTTACTTATATACTTAAATACCTATATTAATATTATATAGTTTTGTAAAATAATTCCTTTGACTCATATCCCTATGACATCGAAACAAACACGAGATAAATATTAAAACACCGTGAGCGATGTCGCATGCGAAGACCTAGTGTCGAATAAGGGCCGAATTAAATGAATTTTGATGAACCAAACCTTCGGTTCTATGTTATGTTTCAGAGTATTTATTCAGGTGTTAACCTTATTTACTGTACAAAAAACAAATGAGAAAATTGTTGCTGGCTGAGTTTTATTTTTAATATAACTTTCGTGAGACATTCTAAATTAATTATTATATTATCGGCTTACTCACGTAATAATTTGACGAGATACTCGACTAGTTTCAAGCCATGCTAGAGGCCCATATTCATGAGCAGCATTCCGCGACACGCGACTCGGCGACTGTTACTGTTACACTTTCTTCTATCCGTGGCGTCGGCAGCGACGGCGCGCGCGACTTTGAATTATATTTTATGTTTTAGGTAGACAAATGATCTGCCGGATCACCTGGTGGTAAGTAATCGGTGCCGACCATAGATACCCACAATTTTAAAGGAGTTACGAGTACTTTGTCGGCCTAAGGGTTTCAGAGAATTTTGAAGGATGGGGGGGAGAGGACTGGGCTTCCCATACCTTACTCTGACAACGCTGTGGTTGTTTTAAGCCTGTTTTCTGTGATGCCATTTTGTCATTTCGGACTTAGGGAATGAAGCTAATGTTAATAAACCTGGTATGTTTCCGGTAAGCGTTAGATGTGTTCTTATACGTTTATCATCAAATCACCAGCCTACAAGTTCCCTCTGCTGAGCAAAGACTTCTGCCTACACAGAACAGGTTTCAGAATTAATCATGATGCGTGCTCAAAGCGGAGTGGTGATTTCAAACTTATTCTTAAATTTTTCTTGTTTATTCTAAGTTACAGTTTTCTCACAATGTTTTCCTTCGCCGTTTATCGGTGGTGTTAAAACACACTTATAAAGTGTATAACAATCTCATAGAAAAAGTCTCATAGGTACTTGCCAAGTGCCAAAGCAATGGCCGAATCCTTAAAAAGCAGGACCATAAACCTCTGGGCCATAACGACCTTGATTTTCAAAAGCTCAATTGAAAGTTATTTCTTATTGATTTAAATTTTTGCTATAGTACCAAAATAATAATTTGATAAGGGTCTTACTAAAATTTTAGAATTAGCCTTCAAAATTCAATGAAAATTAACATTGTTGAAATTAGCAGACGGTAGATGTTTAAGAGCTTAAATTAATTACCAATCAATCAAGCCTTGATTGAATTGTCGTACTTAATATTTATCCAGTTACAGTTTTATTCATAGAATTACTATAACATTTAATTACAAGCAATTAGTTATTATCAACTAAAATACTAAACATTTACATTTTTTTTTATTTGGGGGATTACCCTTAGTTTCCTTGGTCAAAATAAATTTGTTATATCAACTTTTCCAATTGAATCGATTACACCATAATAACCATTTGTTTTTACTTAATAGAGATAAAAAAAGATATCCTTTTTTGAAGTAAAAATATTGTTCATATTCTTACAAAACTCGTAAAAAAGTTACGTTCTTGACATTTAATCAATAAAAGAATTGAATAAATTTATTTATAAAATCTTCCTACACCATCAAGATAGGAGTTTCCCAACTTAACAGTTAGGCTTACAGTTTCCCAAATAACCATACCATAAGTTAACCAAATAACAATAACAAAAGAAACTAGTAAGGAACAACCAAACACAAAACTAACACAAAAATAACGCACAATTTGCAAAAATCTTGTCACCTACAAGTGATAGTTATAACATACTTATATAGAATTTCATCAAGGTACACTAGACATACACTTTTCTTACACATATAAGAATAGAAAGGGTTTCCGTTCTACTTTCTCCAACGGAACTGACCTTTTTCCCGACCCTTAGCTAGTTACTGCCATGCTCCAACAAGCACGTACCCCGTCCTTGTACATCCTTTTTATGTCACCCAACTGCGACCAGGATATTATATAAAAAAAATATTAAAATAGAAAATCCGTATTCCAAAAATTTTTGTTTCAAACAATGGCACGAAAAATCTGCCTAAGTAACTGTTAAGTTCTACAACTTTGACTACCGGTGCAACAAACTATGTTAGTTTAAGTATGAAAATTAAAAAATTATGTCTAAATTATAAATCTATTGTTTGTCTGGAAACATACGTGATTGGTATATTGATATTTTCTTATAATTAATTATAAGTTTAGTCTAGTCTAGTCCGTCAATTGCATAATGAAACAATATTATTCCCTATTTTTGTCTTTTACGTCATCTCCATCTCCGTAAACGATGTCTTGGATAAGATGTAATTTTTGGATTGGCCACGTCTCTGCTCAGAATAATACGAACTTACGTGACGTCATATCTCATTGCGATAGGAAATAAAAAATGCGTGTCTGACTCTTTTTCAAAAAGTTCAAGTAAAAAAGGTCTGAATGCTCTCTAACTTATTAACAACTTTGACAGCTACGAACTAGTTGCTGAACTGTTTATGTTACTCTGTGGTTATTATCTCTTGTTTCCAAATGTTGCTTGTTGTTTTCACTAACTTTAACACGCATTATAGAAGTGTCAATGTGTTCGTGAAATATTCCGTCAATGTGTGCATGTCTCTAATAACCTAGCTTAGCGCGTGCTGGTTCACTCTGTTGAAATTTAGATTAAGATTACTTTCAAGTAAATCCCTACTCTATAAAAGTAGTTTAAATAGTATGAGAGAACCATGCTTCGGCATGAAAAGACATATTTTTTAAAAATCTTTACTTATGTAAAGGTTTTTGCCTTACAAAGGTATTTCAGCCTCATCATATCCTAATATAACTAAATATGTCATCATCCTCATCACCATCAGCCTATAAGAGCTCACTGCTGAGCAAAGGCCTCTTCTCATGCGGAGAAGGTAAGAGCATTAATCGCCATGCTTGCTCAATGCGGATTGGCGATTTCAAACGTATAATTATAAATTATAAGTCCAGGTTTCCTCATGGTGTTTTCCTTCACCGTATGTCAGTGGTGTCTAAATAACCATAGAAAGTACATATAACTCGGAAAAATCACATTGGTACTTGCCAGGTTTCGAACCTACGCGGGCTCCTTAACCTCCAGGCCACCACGACACTACGAAATAATTATGTAACTTAACTAATTAACAAACATATTATTGCGTAAGCGAAGGGGATAATGATGCAGCAACAATTACATTGATCAGTACCGCTTCTTTTGAATTTGGTGAAGATAATATCCACAAGCCACAATATCATATCTTTAGCCCTCGCATCACTATCTTTTTTTCTTGTTCTTCTCAAATTCCACCAGTAAATGTTGGACATCATCAACTCTATTACACACTTGGCAATTAGGTGAATCGACTTTTTTCATGCGGTATCCAAATTTCCTGGATAGAAAATGACCAGAACGCAATTTATGTGCCATAACAACGTAAGCTCTCTTTGTACGACCTTCAGCAAACCAAGGGATTCGGGGAGGCTCACTTTGCATAGTCTTATACCATATATAGGTATATTTTTCTTTACATTCAGGAAATGACTGACTCAACCAGAGTGGTACCACGGCCTCAGAGTGGTACCGTTGTGAAACAACGCCTGCTTTGTGTTTCACCTTAGGAGTAAGATTAGAGGTTACTACAAAAAGTCGACAACGCACTTGTTACACCTTTGGCGTTGAAGATGTCCAATGCTTGTTTGGAAACTCATCCCACTAAAAACAGTACTGGAATAAAAAATACGTTACATTAAAAGTTACCTTGAAAATTTATTAAACTTTTTAAAAATGGAAGCATTTCTAAAACATATACAGACTAAAGAGAAACTAATCAAATACTTTATAATAATAGCATACTGTAACGTTGTAAACCTTAGATTTGGGACCTACCTTAATTCAGTTGATATTCATTCCGTTTAGCATTCCAAATAACGTAATTGGATGTAATTTTATTTGTTTAAATTCACAAAAATGTTGTGTTTGTTGTTTTTGCAAAGTGTCAAACCTCACATCAAAGTGACGTTACGCTTGTCGTGAAATGTCAACGTCAGTTGTCATTTCACAGATTATAGATTCACCCAATCGATAATAAAATCAATGTGCGGTAGATGAAATAATTTTGTCAATAATAGCGGGTAATCGTTTTAATTTTATTTAATAATGGATAATCGCCCGCGGACAGTTAGCCTTGAGGTCAGATAATTAAAAAGAAGTAGATATGTGTCTCTGCCTACTATACTTGTCTATGAAATGCAATTCGATAAGGCGGGTTCGAGTAGAATCTTTCCTTTCTTCTGGAATCCTGATCGCCGACCTACAACGTACTGTGTTGCATAATTTTCGCAGAAGCCAATTTTGGGCTTAATAATTTAAATTCAGTGTTTCCGTGGTTCCCTGCAAAGGGTAAGTGTTGTTGCACAGACTTATATTTAAATTCGTAAGTCGAGCGTAGGGACTGTAAATTCTTGTATCTTGATTTTCGGTTTTATATTTTGTAATTTAAATTGTGCCGTTAGTAACGGTTACATTTATAAACTTTCATGGGGTTTCTCGTTAAATCTATTTGTTAAATAAGTTAATTGTACCGTGTTCATGGTTAGGAAACGAGTATAATATTTAATTGTTGGAATTTATTATTTTCGTGTGAGGGTATATTCATATAATTTTATTCTAGTTCTCATTCTTGTCATGACACGATTTCTGTACTATTTCGGT
This sequence comes from Spodoptera exigua, assembly GCA_902829305.4. NCBI lineage: Eukaryota > Metazoa > Arthropoda > Insecta > Lepidoptera > Noctuidae > Spodoptera > Spodoptera exigua. The sequence goes on along the minus strand of LR824608.2, from coordinate 3,091,451 downwards.
TTTAATTCCTGTTTCGTCGCATCTTGAACCTGTGCGTGGCGTGTCCTATTTTTATTTTTTTATATAATTTCGCCTTAAGGAAAGAACGATCACCGTCTTTTCCGAATTTAAAATATGACACGCCATGGCAGTTTCTGAGGGTGGACGACTTTTTATTAATGATTGGTCTGGTTTCTTTTGTACCAAATCAATTAACTTAATTATGTTGTATTTTTATCACCTTTAAATTGATCTGAAAACCAACAGTAGGGTTTTAATAATTTATCTCTCACTACCTCTTTTATTATTTTTTGGTTTTTATTTTGTGAGATAATTTTATTGTTTTATATTTTAATTTTCCACCCTTGTAAGAGACCAACCGACCGTAGGGCCCTGTGATAGGATTTGGTCGGAGGTCACCAGGACATTCTGGGACAACGGTGGACTACACCCTACCTGTTTGGCGGTTTCAGGAACCACGGACGGACTTGAAAGGCTTTGTCGAATTTAAGAGCCATGTACGGAGTTGAGGAACCCCGTGTGTAGTGGAAACCTGGAGATGGCGAGCGTCAAGGGCCTGGCCCCGTGCCAATGCGCTATAGCCGCCATGTCGTACCCGGACTGGGATAGCGGCACCGGCATGGCCTCATCCTCATGCCTCGCCCTTAGTTAAGTGGCCACCACCAACACCGCCAACCACGTCTCGTTTCTACCCACAATTTTTATTAGTGTAAACGCTCATCAGTGACAGTGCCACCAAGTAGGCGTAGAACCCACGCCTTGTTTTTTTGTTTTTGTGTAGTTTTAAACAATAAATTGATATTGTTTAAAACATTTGTTGTTTAATTTCTAATTTTAGATTTTTATTTTTGCTCGGGTTTATCCCGTAGCAATACAAGTAGATAATTGAGTCAGTGTGTGAAAGAATTCGTAAATGTGAGAATCGTAAATAGAAAGTTTGTTCGTATTTACAGGTGAATATGTAAAAACAAGAAAGTTTGAGGAATACCAAATGTTTTTCTAAAATTTTAAATAGGCTTATTCCACCTTTCTGTACGTTTCCAATGAAATAAAACTACCCACTTCAAAGTTAATAAACGCTGGTTCGACTAAAATAAATATGGCTGAGAGAATTAGGTACGAAGTTTTATTTAATTTACAAAACGTTTGAGGGTATTTCTGTAAGTACATAGCATAATATAACATATTCTTTCTGTATTTAAGGAGTCAAAAGTTATATCAAGCATAAGATTGTGAAACCGATTGAAAAAGAGTAACCACGGAGTTTCATGCTCGTTTTCTCCATAGGAATCTATCAAGAGCCTATGATGGGCTAAATGTTTAATTGTCTAAGCAATTAGTGCACGACACCTATGACACCTGTGAGTGCGTTGCCGACTTTTTGTAAATTTTGGGATTGGAGAGGGATTGAGGGAGGTGATTGGGCCTCCGGCAGTCTCACTCACCCGGCGGTTAACAAGCTGTGGTTGTTTCCCGCCGGTTTTCTGTCAGGCCGTGGTATCAATCCGATTGAGACGAACCATTCGAGCCGAACATGGCTCTCTCACACTTGAAAACTTAACTATTTCTTTTTGATTTTTAGTGCCTTAAGATCACAAAAGGGAAAATACCCTGACCAGGAGAGGTGATAATGCCTGGCTTGTAGCAATTTGTACCAATGTTTAATCGTATGCAAACTTGAGACGCTCTATGCTCTATACGCAGGGTTCGTGAAGTAACGGTTGGTGCGGTGGCTGGGCAACAGGCTACCGTGCAACGTGTCGCGGGTACGATTTCCGCACGGAACAACTCTTTGTTTGACCCACAAATTGTTGTTCCGGGTCTGGGTGTCATGTGCATGTGAAATTGTATGTTTGTAACCGCACCCACGATACAGGCGAAAATCCTAATGTGGGTGGCGGGGGCAACGTTTTAAAAAAAAGTGAAATCTTTACTTGGATTATTTATTGTTGTCCTATCTTATATGTGCGTCGTACATTGTATTACTTATTAACAACAATTGTCGTGGGGGGCCAAAGTTTGAGGCATTCGTTTCTCATTTTTGAAATTTCTCTGTTTTTCAGATTATACTTACAAAGTGTTTGTGTGCTTGTAAACAAATCGCGTAAGTATATAAACATAAATATATAATATACATTTGAAATAGAATGAATGTATAGGCCTCACGTAGTATATCCTTGAAAAATGTTTTGTCGATTAAATCTATTTTCGTCTCGCAAAATTTTGTCACAATTTTTTTGATGGGATGTGTTGTATTATTTCCGGATTGCCTCTTATTCGTTTAGGGCTTAATAATATTTGTTTTTATACGAAAAATTCATACAACATTTGAACAGTATAATAATATAATGCCTCCTATACGATCTTTTGATTGTTTTGTTCTGAGTCCCTTGTAATACGGGGGGTAAGCTGACAATAAGGGATAACAACAGTGTATAAAAATTAAAACTTATTGAGTCACAGAATTATGTAAAGAAAAAAATTTTAGACAAGTAATTTGTCATATTTTGTCGTATAAGAAAACAGAACTGAATTGAAACGAAAGTGGATAAGATTTTCACCGCCCAGGATAAAGGTACAAAATCGTGACGACACATTATATTTTAGAATCAATATAGTATCGCCAAAATTGTTGGTCTGACAGATGGATATAAATAAAAATAGTAATTATTTTCATTATGTGGAGTATAAACTGCGATCTATTGTAGTTTCCGTATCATCGAAAAAAAAGAAGAAAATATAAATATTCAATAACTTGATGACCTTTCCGGGTACCGGGACAGAAAATAATAGTTCAATAGCGCTAACCAACGAGACAAAAAAGCCTGATTTACACACACTCTAATTAATCATAATTTGACTGCACGGTTGGTGCGGTGGCTGGGCAACTGGCTGCCGTGCAACGTGTCGCGGGTTCGATTCCCGCACGGAACAACTCTTTGTGTGATCCACAAATTGTTGTTCCGGGTCTGGGTGATATGTGTATGTGAAATTGTATATTTGTAACCGCACCCACGACACAAGAAAAAATCTAAACGTGGGGCAAAGTTTAAAAAAAAAATCTATGTCTAAGTGTGGGAAAGCCATGTTTCGGCACGAATGGGCCGGCTTAGCCAGCCTGATACAACAGCCTAAAAGAAAAGGCGAAGAAAGCGAATGTGCAACGCTTACACTGTGATTCGATGTGTGAGTTGTGTTACCGGAGGCCCAACCCTAACTTCTCATTCCCAATTCCTGAAATTCTAATTCTTAAATCTCTTACAACCCCCATAAAGTTGACAACGCATTTATGATTCTGGTGTTGCGAGAGTTTAGTCGGCGATGATTGCTTCCCATCATGTGATCCGGGTAGACACCCGTACAAATCTATACTAATATTATAAATGTGAAAGTAACTCGGTCTGTCTTTTCTTCACGCCTAAACTACTGAAACGATTTCTATGAATTTGGTACAAACACAGTTTGGAACTCGAAAAAGGACATAAAAACCACCCGTTTTTATACCAACAATCTGCAGAAAGCCACTATTCCACACGAACGGAGCCGCGGGCAAAAGCTAGTATCTAAATTGTTAAATATAATGTTTTAGGGTTTTTTGTGTATATATGTATACTGTTCGTGTATTACAAATTAATTGTTAATCGATAGTTACTGTGACGTCATAGCCATGAATTGCCTTTTGTATTGATGACGTTATAAGAAAGTTTTCTACACGTGTGACAGTTTGACCAACTATTAAACTGATAATAACTATTCTTTCAATATTTATTGATGTGCGTTATCCTAGAATGTAAGTTGCGGTGTAAGCGCAATTTGGCACCACGGCCTTGGCCTAAAGCAGGAGAAGGAACGGGTGGTTTTTAGTCAGTAAGAGCCTGTCTCTCTCTTTCTCTCTCTCGTTTGATGATTTTCTCCTGACATAAAAAAAAAACTTAAAACATGATTCAAACTCGAAGAGGTTCATTTGTTTCAGAGACCATTATAGGCACTTTTGAACTTCAACAAAGATTTCAATTGTACGCTGTAGTTACCTTAATATGTTGTGCAACTAGCTTGGAACTAAATAATTGTTAACTATACATTTTAATTTTTTAAGAACCTCTGGTAGTTCTAATTAATATAAAAAAAAACAAAGATAAAAAATGACAATCTGTCTGTCAGTTATCTTAGTGAAGCTATTAAAAGTTGCTCGTTCCAATGTGTGGATTCCGATAGTCGAGAACGAGCAAAAAAATCTATTAAAATGAGCATTTAAACTAGTCACATATATTATTTGAGTAATACTATGAAATTTATTTTAAGAATCTAAAATGTAGGTGCTTTTGGATTTATATGTATAAATTTACTGTAATGTAAAAGCCTGATTTATAACTAAGTAGATTTATGAAATAACGAATACATTATTTTTACTCTTAACGCCTTTTGTATTGTACATCTACATTGACGAATTAAACGATTTGTATTTGTATTTCAATAAATTACAACAATGTAAGTGTCGCGATATTTACTATACTTACAAATCAACTGCTAAATACGCAACTAAGGAACAAACAAAACTTGTGTGTTTTGTTTGTTCCTGCACATCTCTTCAATGCTTCTTTAATTAATTAAATTTGATTAAATTGTTATCAAAACGCTGAAATAAGTTTTTCAGACAACCCATAAAAAGACAGTTCCTGTTTTGAAACCTGTCATTGCCAAAATGTTATAACTTGACGTAACAACATGGATAAATTGAAAATCAATCATCTCCCGAGTATCCAATCACCATCAAGTACAGAGTCAGGTCTGACACTTAATTAACCTGTGTTGTAGGATAATAAACTTTAAGGGCTTTAGTTTTAAGATTGGAAATATAAACAAAAATGGATATAAAACCACAAAATTTAAAAAGATGAAAGAAAACCATTCACTTATTTGATTGATAATATATTTTATTGATTAGTCCAATTTGGGTCTTTTGGGACTTTTTACAAAAAAAAACTGACTTCACAAAGTAAACTAAAGAGCAAAAAATAAATTTGCTTTGTTACAAATAAATTTGTGTTGTTGATGTTTGTTGATACATATTTTCATTTAGTTAAATAAAAAATAATATTTATTAACTATTTACATAATCTTAAGAACTACTCTAAATAGTCGAGGTCGAGGAGATTCTTAGACTGTCTTCTGGCTCCAACATCCAGTCGAGTTCGACCTTCGTCAAGTTGTAGTGTTGTAAAAAGTCTAGTAAAACAACATACAAAAGCTATTACCACCCCTAGTACTCGCCGTTACAATTTTTTAAAGTTCCCCTCGATTGCTCTGGTTTTCTATCATCAGATCTTGACTTCCTAATCATGGGATCATCCAGGGACTATCTTCTTACCAACAAAAAACCGATTTTAATAATTCATCAAAATCGGTTTATAAATAACTGACATATCGAACGTCACGTCTCTCATTCCTTAAAGGAGAAAATACAAATGAAATACCATTTTGTCATTCCATTTTAAATTTTAAAACAATAGTTTAAAAGCTGCCTTCAAGCCGTAAAATAAAAAGTATGATTTACTACATCTACCGTTTTTCTTTTAATGCGAAGTCTAAGACGTAGAATAATGCTAATTTTATTTTAATTACATAATATATAACTTCTAACAATCACGCTACTAACTGTACTTTAGAAATTTGTAGTACAGAAAATAGCTATTGTTTTATTAAAACTATACCTTACCGACTATCATCTTTGAAAAGCACCTTTTTCTCTTTACAAAGGGGACACACGCTAGTGCCATGGATCGGCTTTTTTGCTGACTTACAACACAAACTACATTTCTGTCCACTTGTAAGAAACCGGCTCGACTGGAGTGATACCACGGCCACACAGAAACCCAGAGTGTCAACAACGCTTTTGTTTCACTGCATTGTTGGCGTGTGGCTGGGCAGCAATCATTAAATTGTTGTTTTGGGTCTGTGTGGCTTTTCTATGTTTGTAAAAGTACGCACGACAAATGAGAAAATCTTAATGTGGGGCAACGATTATTTATAAAAAAAACCTATGTTTTTCTGCGTAGTTAAGGTTAACGTAGGCCCAAACCACCACACTACATGGCACTCATTCCCAATCCCCAAATTCCTCAGTGTCAAATCCCTACACACCATGATGATTGAAACTTATTTGTTTTGCAGGTGTCCATAGACGGCACCAATTAAATAGATTACCATCAGGTGACGCGTCCAGTTGTTTGCCCTTCCATTCCTTTAAAGCGTTTATGCTATTTCGCTGACAATATTTACCCGTTAAATGTAAGACCATCAAATACAGAAGACGTAGGTGACAAAATATACGCATCCCTTTCTATCTCCCCAATCAATTGACATCGGTCCTTGTCAAACACAGTTAAGCTTATGGCCAATGTCTGGCTTAATTAGGACCTTGTGTACATCACAATTAGCGATTACAACCACAGGGTAGTACAGACTAAGTATGATCTGTGGGTACAATCTCATCTTGTCATGTTAGACTTAGTAGACGAGCCATCCAATTGTTTTCGACAGGTGATCTGACTTCGGAATGTTAGTATCAATGTGGCAGTTGTTTAAACTAAAGTAAGCATTATTTTGGTTATAAAGTGGTCAGGTATTGTTAGAAATGGTTTTATTTTTGTATGTATTAAAGAAGAGGAATAGTGTATTAAGTTAAAGTCAAAGCAATTATTTCAGATAAGTAATCCTGCAATTATGCTGGCGAATTTGAAACGACAAATTTGAATTATCTGTCACTCATTTTTTTAAATGTGGATTTGTATAGGAAAGGACGAACTTTAGGTTAAATGAATTTAGGAGAAGTTCGTTACTGTCGATTTAAATCTCTGAATATAATTTCTGACAGTAGGGTTATAGAGGTGTAGTATTAAATGCAACAAATTAAACAATTTCCGAAACAGAAAATGTATCTAAAACAATACTAAAAATGGCAAGACATCTACAAATTATCGACTGCCGTCAACGAAAGTCAAGGTCATCAAAATCAGCATAAAACAGTAATAGTTTCTGGACTCCAACCAACTGATGATTATAACCTCTATTTACTTTACGAGCAAACCGGTTAAAACCGGTTACAAAATGGCCGCCAAGAAAATAAAACCGTACACACACTAGCGGAGCAACCCAGTTTTGTTAATTTAATCTCGTATAGTTATGCGGCAACAAATCACGGGTCTCCGCTACCATTTTATTGCAAAGCCACTTCGCACGTATGTAACTGGGTTAACACTTGGGACTTGCCTTCATGTTTATGCAAAATTGACTTCCTCAGGACACTGCGAAAAGGAGATAAGCTCCGTATGAATAATAACAGTGTCCGTTTAAATAAATTTTCTAATATTTAAAGGCGTTAGTGTAATTACGGTTTGTTGTAGCTCGGGTCGCCTAGCCTAGCAACGGGTTGCCTAGCCTAGCAACGGGTTGCCTGCGGTTACAAAATGTTCTGTACCTAGTCAAATAAGAGCGCGCAAGATTTATATTAAAAAATATTTATTTAATTAATACACGTCTGCTCAGCATGAGCTTTAAGATGACAATGAACTGATCTGAACGCTTAAATCTAGGTTACATGAGCTTATATACTACTTGAGGGCTTTTACATGTGTGTGTCTGTGTCTGGACCTCACAGTTGGCCAGCAACAGCAATCTGTCGATCACATTTCTCTAACTGTTTTGGCAAACATTAATTTTATGAGAATTAACAATTAGGAACTTAAGTCTAGTGGTTACTTGGAACCGCTGGGTGGCATGGCGTGATCTTTGCTTATGGTAACTATACGAGGAAAGGATTGGCTACACATAACTCCTCCCTCCGTAAGTGCAAAATCATCATCCGAAGGTTCATCACGAGGCTGATGATTTTGATTCGGCTTACGTACTAATACATGTCTATAACGATACATAGCTATCATTAACATAATAAGTAAAATGAGGTAAATTACAATAGTTCCTATACTAACACTGTGCACATTCACAAAATGCCCTTCACTATTTATCACTTCACTGTTGTCTTTTAAGGCGTGTGATAGAAACTGTAGATTTTCTAAGTTGATCTCGTCTAGGCTGATAGTTTTCCGTGGCACGGTGTCCTTTGGTGTCATGATGCTAGGTAAGTGTATAGCTGGTGAGCTGCGGAATTCAACATCTCCTGTCTGGAGACGGTGTTTTCTTAAAGTTGTTGTACCAAGTTTTACTTCACAGGCGTTGTTCAGGGTTATGATGTAGGTGCCCATGATGTCGTGTTGGCTCATGTCGTTGCCGCAGTATTCTGTTAAGAATGTAGAGAAACCTGCGAAAATTATCCAAGAGTCTGGTTGTATGGCTTTTACTTTAATCGTAGATGCATTTACTGGTACAGGCAGGCACGATGTTATCTTCATAGAGAACGTCATCAAATCTGTAATGCATTTGCTTTCCTCTTCTGAAGATACGTTGCTGTCGTAACAAAGGAACTTTCCTTCGTCTATTTCTCTGCAAGACTGAGAGAGCGATACTATTTTCGACCCTTTCGCAAGGATATGGGAATGTTTAGGTGTTAATATGAATGATAAGTCAAGGTGGGAATTGTACATAGGAAAAGGATGTAAGGTATAATAATTATAGACATCTGCTTGGACCGTTGGTACTGACATAATAAAAGTTATTTGTTTGCCTTTTACATAAGCTTTGATATCAATACAATGTTCAATATTAACTAAGTTTTCAATAGTCACAGGAAAAGGTAGCCTATCCGTTTTCTCAATGTCTATGAGAATGTTAAATAGTTCAGTTGTATTTAATATAGATTGATGCAATACATTAACTCTACTAAATGCTACTGCTGTTTCTACTTCATCTAAGCGGGTTAATAATATTTGAAAGTTATGAATTAACATATTATATGTATTTAAAACAAGGCTCTTACTTCTTTGGAACTGGGTGTTATTCAAAATTTCTTCAATTTCCTTAATAGTTTTTTCTAATATTATAAAGTTGTTTCTCGTTGAGTTGGTAATGTTAACAAATGTATCGACCATCTCGGAAACTAAAGTAATTTTATTCATCATTACATTTTGTTTCGATTGCATACTGCTTATCAATTTATCGTATCTGACTGCATCATCATTGTCTAAGTTTCCAGTAAGAGCTTTAATTATAGATCCAACAGGATTGATAAGTCCCCTTCTTATTCTCATGGTTGGAATTAATTGATTATATCGTTCTATGGTTATATTCATTATATATTGGGTTTGCAACTCAGCATCAACGAGATTACCATCTAAAACGTAAATGTCTAATTTTTCTTTCATATAACTAAATATTTCATAATACTTTCCTATGTTGTAATCTAAATTCTTATGAACTAAATCTAAGTCTAAGATCTTAACTATGTGCCAATTATAGAGGCTTAGCGAGGCTTGTCCTTCTTTAACGGGAAGAATTCCCGGATTATCTTCAATCCTTTGAAGTTGAAGGGCCAGGCTCAGGGTCGCTTGCATCGCTATCACGAGGGCGAACCTGTGAAGGACGCTTAATGTCTTTAACTGGTATTTTCTTTGTCCTACGGGCTTTATTAGTAACTGTTACCGTATTCCTATTTAGTTCATCTATGAGTGTTGCCTTTTGGTATCTAGGCTTATCCTTGCTACGTCTAGTATTGACTCCTTTCATATAAACTTGGTCACCTATCTTTATATCGAATTGTTTTTCTCCGCCGCGTTTTTCTTTAATCTTTTCTTTGGATTGTAACATTTTATTCGATAGATAATTGTATAGATATTTAGTACGCTTAACATGATCGGTTACTAATTGCTGGGTGTAATATTTATTAAAGTCTACCGCAAAAGCGCTTGAGGCGTCGGTATGTCCGAAGGCTACTTCAAATGGAGTTAAGCCAGTAGTGGAATGAATAGATTGGTTGTAAGCCATGATAGCATAAGTCATGACAGATGCGGCGTCAGTTATCTTCCGCTCATACTTAGCTAGTCTATAAATTTCTATGATAGTCGAGTGAAATCTTTCTACCAGTCCCATAGAATTTGGGTTATGTGGCGTCCCTATGTGAAGATCTATTTTGTAAAAAGCTAACATTTCTTTTAAAAGGTTATTATTAAATTCTGATCCTGGGTCGGCACTGACTTTTAAAGGAACACCATATATAGAGAAGTATTTTATTAGTGCTCTTATAACTTCTGGTGTGGATCTATTTGGTACTTCGAATGCTTGTCCTAGCTTACTGAATGCGTCTATTATAGTAAGGAAATATGTTCCTTCTATTGAAAACATATCTATGAATATTTCTTGAAAAGGTCTATTTTGTGTTTGAGTCAACTGTAATTCAGGTTTTAATGGTTTTCTATCGTACTTCATTTGCTTACAAAGGTCACAAGAGTTGATTATACTGGCTACGGTTTGTTCTAAGTTATTCCAATAGTATGTTCTTTTCAAATGGGCTACCGTTTCTTTGATGCCACGATGGCATGTTTTCCCGACGTGGTATTTTAGTACTATTTCTCGTTGTTCGTTTTCATCTTCTACGTAAACGACTCTTTCAGTACATTCGTAGATGTTTACTGCATCCTTTTTAAATAGGGTTGTAATTACTTTTGAAAATTGTTGACGGTGACGTTGATCTTCGAAATAAATGTAATATTTAACTTTTGGGCGAATATAAGCTTTTAAATAATCTTTAATTAAATCTGGGTCATCGATAGGTAAGTGTACTTCGAACACCTTTTGCTTATCTCGGGATAAATCTTTAACGCTATACTCGTTTTTATGCCAAGTATATACTAATATCTGATTTGGTTTAGTATCAATGGCTTCTTTTAATATGGGAATACCAGAAGAATCGGTATTTTCTTCTGAATGGACTGTTGCTAAGGAAGGAGAGTCTGCTCTTTCCGAGGCTGTGACTGTTTCGCTTCCTACTGATGGTATCGAGTAAGGCGATCTAGGTCTAGCCTTAGAATCTCTAGATGAAATGGTAATATTGTCGCTTTCATCTGATGATATGATAATTGTTTTCGAATCGTTAGTATTGACTATCATTGACACGTCATCTAATGCATTGACTTTTATTCTGGATAGTGCATCTGCGTTGCTGTTTTGTCTACCTGGTTTGTATTTGATTTCGTAGTCGAATTCAGAAAGCCTAAGTCTCCATCTGGTGAGTCTACTTCCTGGTTCTTTAATTGAGTTTAACCATACCAGTGGTCTATGATCACTTAGTATAGTGAACTTCTTACCGTATAGGTAAGGCCTAAAATGTTTGCAGGCCCAAACGACTGCTAATAGTTCCTTTTCAATAGCACTATAGCGCGTTTCGGCATCATTAAGCGTTCTACTAGCGAATGCTATTGGTCTATCGCTACCAATAGGTCCTTGAGATAAAACCGCTCCTAATGCGAAGTTAGATGCATCTGTAGTTAAAAGAAAAGGTTTTTCGAAATCGGGAAATTGTAATAGTGGTGCATTGGTAAGCAATTCTTTGCATTTTTCAAATGCATCTATGTATTCTTTAGTAATTGTTACTTTATTTTTCTTTTTAAGGCAATTAGTTAATGGTTGTGTTATTTTTGAGAAATCTTTAATAAATTTACGGTAATAGCCTACTAATCCAAGAAAACTTTTTATTTCCGTTGGTGTTTTAGGCAGAGGGAAATTTAATACAGTTTTAATTTTATCGTTATTTGGTTTGAGACCATCTTTTGTTATAGTGTGACCTAAATATAAAACTTCTTTCTTTAGAAATTCACATTTGTCTAGCGTGACCTTAAGGTTCGTCTCTCTAAGTCGGTCAAATATTTTCCTGAGTTTATCTATGTGTTCTTGTAAGCTAGTTGAATATACTATTATGTCATCTAAATATACTAGACAATGTATGCCTTGTAGTCCGCGGAGCACATTGTCCATAGCTCGTTGAAACGTAGCTGGTGCTGTCTTTAGACCAAAGGGCATTCGAGTAAACTCGTAATGACCTGATTGGGTTGTGAATGCTGTTTTTGGTTGGTCCTCCTTTTCTACCTCCAATTGATGGTAGCCACTAGCTAAGTCTATTGTACTAAAGTAGGATGCTTTTCCTAGTCTGTCGAATAAGTCTGTTATGTTGGGCAGTGGATATTTATCATCAATTGTTATTTCATTAAGTCTCCTATAATCAATAACCATTCGGAATTTTTGTTCACCCGAGGCATCCATTTTTTTTGGAACTAGGTGTACCGGGGCACTCCAGGGTGAGTGTGATTCCGTTATTACTTTGTTTTCTAATAATTTATCGACTTGTTTCTGAATTTCTAGATTTTGGCTAACTGGGTGTCTATATGGGCGAATGTAAATAGGATCTTCATTTTTTGTACGGATTCTATGTTTAACTTGGTTTGTAAATGACAAGGGTACGTGTTCACAGTGGAAGATATCTTTATATTCTGCACACAGGTTTGATATTAGATGTTTTTCTTCTGTATTTAGGTGGTCAAGGCGTAATTTATTTAAGTTTTCATCTAATAATCTATTTAAGTTTGAGGTATCATGTAAGTTATTTATTAGGCAACTATCTTGTAAATCTTGGTGCATATTGTATACAGTAAATGGTTTTTTAAATGTTATAGTCATTTCAGTATCAGTGGTGTTCTGAATAATTGTTTGAGCTAAAGAGTCTACACAGTTAACTAACGCATCGGGCATACGAACTCCTGGGCAGAATTCGAGGCGATTTAAAATTGCATTGCCGTTGTCTAACGTAGTAGGCACCTTAACGCGTGTTTCCGATCTAGGTGGTACTTTTATTTGGTAAGATGGGTTATATAAAATAGGTATTTCTGTAGTATTTGTCCTTAAAACCTGATTTTTCATATCTATGTTAGCTTCTAATTTCTTTAGTAAGTCTGAGCCTATAAGACCATTATATTGTTGATCTACGGTGTATATATAAAACTTATGATGGGTGTCTGTATTAAATGTGTCTGTTAAAGGAACGCATGCGACTTCATTATGCTGACTACGTCCGTGGGTACTGATAACTTCGAATGGTTCAAAGTCTTTATAGTACTGAAAGTACTGGTCAGCTAGTTCTTCGTTAATAAAAGATCGCGAGCTACCCGTGTCTATTAAAAAGAATGCTTCTATTTCTGGCAAATAGATGTGTGGTAGCCTAAGGCCACTATAGTTGAGGTGTATTACTTCTGTTGGTCTGGTACAGAGGCTTCTATTTGAAAATTTTCATTTTCCGTTTCGTTTTGCGTGCAGTTTAATTGATTATTATTATCGTTTTCTAAAATCTGTAATACATTATTTTCATCGAAAGTGCAAACTTGCTCGAAGTTAAAATCGTATTCAATGGGTTCTTCTAACATATTATTTCGTACCGTTCTCATAGATACGTCGGCGTTTTGTCTAGGCGGTTGGTTATTAATACCAAAACGAAATTGTTGGTTACCGGGTTTAAAGAAGCCTGATTGTTTGTAATTGTTCAGTGTTTGTGGAAGCTGCTGCGATTGATGAGGAATCCCGGGTTTTGGATTCGGATTTTGTGGCTGTGGTTTAACTCCCTGAGGTTGGAAACCAAATCGTTGGTTACCCAGGTTAGGGTTCGGTATGAAATTGGGTCTAAATGGGTGTTGCTGCCTAAAGCCTTGGTTATTTGTTGGAATTCCGAATTTGTATTGGGTCGGTGCTGTAAAGTTAGGTTTAGGATTATTAGGTGTACTAGGGTTTGCACTAGTAGTGTTGGTTTTATTTTTATTGCGAGAGTTATACCGCGTTTGAAAGTTGACTTCCTCTGTTACGATACCTAATGCGGATTCTAAATTGTCACATTTATTTAACCTCACAAACTTTATTAAATCCTCTGGTAAATTGTACAGGAAAACGTTTAAAGCTGTGTTGTTATATATTATATATTTTGCTGCCTTTATTCCTTCGTCCGTTATTAAATTCACCTTTGAGATTAGAGAGCTCCTAACATTTTGTATGCGGTGGCAAAAGTCTATGTAAGATTCGCCTTGTTTGATCTTGAGGTTTTCTAACTCTATGCTTAAGCAAGCTTCTGACCTGGGGTCACCGAAATGCTGGACAAAGAGTTCCTTTAATGCCTCCCATGTGGTAACATTTTCGCGTTCGCTTATTAATACAGCAGCTTTTCCTACCAATCTACTTGTTATACAGTGGAATAAATAGGTTTGTTGTGCTGGGTTGTTTTCCCTTCGAAAACTTCTAATAACGTACTCACATTTCGATATAAAAAGGTTTAGTAACTTATCATCACCATCAAATCTAGGGATGATGCTTTGGATTTCCTTTGGTATTAGTTGAATATTCATATTGGTATTATTAGATTTACAATATTAATTTAACTTAAGGCAAATAATTAACGTTAATATAATTAACAAAATGGCGATGTAAGTCCAATTTGTTAGAACTATTCTAAAAATAGATCAGCGATTGATCAATTGTCTAAATTTGGCGATTTTTGTCCATAAATAGACGAGACGAATATCGGCAATGTCTAGTCCAATAAACGTAGGTAATTAGTAAGGTTCAGACAGGGAATGGAACAGAATGCGAATCAAGGGTCTACTCACAGTTTGCTCGATCCCATGCCGGTTCTGGTTCTGCTGCTGCTGAGGTTGCGCCTTCTTGACGAATTTATTTAGTAGGTTCTTTGCGGATTGAAGCCTATGCGACGAGGACTACGTTACGACCGATTCGCGTGTCTAGTTAACGATCACTTGTACGCGACTTGCTAATCCGACCCGGCTGCGCCAGTCAAATAAGAGCGCGCAAGATTTATATTAAAAAATATTTATTTAATTAATACACGTCTGCTCAGCATGAGCTTTAAGATGACAATGAACTGATCTGAACGCTTAAATCTAGGTTACATGAGCTTATATACTACTTGAGGGCTTTTACATGTGTGTGTCTGTGTCTGGACCTCACAGTTGGCCAGCAACAGCAATCTGTCGATCACATTTCTCTAACTGTTTTGGCAAACATTAATTTTATGAGAATTAACAATTAGGAACTTAAGTCTAGTGGTTACTTGGAACCGCTGGGTGGCATGGCGTGATCTTTGCTTATGGTAACTATACGAGGAAAGGATTGGCTACACATAACTACCTACATGTATTATTTTGAACATGTTAGGTATATTATATGACATGAACCAACTAATGGAGATAATTGAGATGTACTGTTTTCTCGGTCAATGGGATGTGTAACATTTAGAGGTTTGTATTAATAATATAATAATTGTTTGTATTAATTGTAGGATATAATTAATGTGTCTGATTTTCAAATGAAATATAAATTAAGTTTAAATGTACTACTAAATTGAAATAAATGTTTGATATGTGTTTAAAGTCACGAACCAACTTAATATTAAGGACGAAATCTACAGTTTCTATAAAACTGAAAATGGAAAATTAGATCTATTAATCTATGGTCGTGGTAGCCTAGAGGATGAGGCGCCCGCATTTTATGTGCGGGAAGTACTAATGGATTTTTTTCCGAGTTATGTGTAGGTACTTTCTAAGACTTTGTAAGGAAATCTGGACGACGTGAGTTTAAATTATTAGTTTGAAATCGTCAATCTGCCTAGACCAAGCGTAGTGATTAAGGCTCATACTTTCTCTGTGTACACAAGAGTTACCAAACCTTTCAATGTAACCATGTTGTCACTACCCATTTTCGCAACAAATGAGTTTGAGTTTGAAACAGTGGGAACTTATGTGCTGATGACAATAATGATGTCGAATTAACCAACACCTTTAAAAGACAATACAAAAATGACATCAATTATTAGATCGATTCTCATCCAAATATAGTTTGAACATACCTATTACAACGAGCTAGTAACTAGTGTGGGAAAATGTGGTTCGAGAAACGCTGGCTGAATACAAATTATTCGAATAGTACGCATGTACGAACATAATTATAACGGTCGAGCCTACTAGGGATGGGATGGTATAATCGAATTCTATTTTCGAATTAAAGTAATCGAATAAGTGACTAATTAAGGTCGTGTTTGTACAACAGAATTACTAAAGAGCTTACGTTAAATGGATGTGATGTAATACAATTATTTTGTACGTTTATTTATTAAGTTTGGGAAATAAAAACTAATTGAAACGCTACGGCGATTTTTAATGTGTAATGAAGGAATTTCATGCTTATCCTTCTTTATAAAAAATTATGATTTAGCTAGACAACAAGGCACTGTCGGAGAAATTTATATTGAAGAGTCTTAATTGCTTTTGTGTGTGTCATTTCATAATTGATTTTATGATATAGATGATACAGATTTCATTTTCCTTTGGTTTCTAGCGGTTTTTCAGAATTATAATATGCTACATGATAATGCTAAAAAAACGGTGACGTTACGATACACAATTTCGAATAAAATTCATAGAAATATGTCGGTATTGACAGTTCGAAATAAGTTTTTGAAATTAATGCTTCAATGTTATATAATCCAATATTCGTAAAACGGTTCACACGTGCATGATACCTAATAATATGATAAACACGAAACTTAGAATGCATGGCTGTTTGTAACTTTTTCACATAAAAACTCCTTAATGGATTCGAATGAAATTTGACACAGAATTAGATTATAGACTGGAACATGGTGGAAAGAAGTCTACCAAGCTACCAGCGTATTGCAGGCAAAGCTGCTGACAGCATTTAGAGAATCCTTATCACATTAAAAGCCATTCTACGTGTCAATAACTAAACTACAAAATTCCAAACAAAACATTTATAGAAAGATATAGCTACTCTCGAGCGGTTTCACCCACTGCTCGGCTTTTTATAGCATGTATGTAGCACTCAGGAACATTGTAGCTATCTATCAGTGAAAGAATTTTGGCAATCCGACCAGAGCGGTTCCAAAGATTACCCCCTACATAAAAACTTACCAATTTTACCTCTTTATAATATTAGTATAGATTAAACAAGAGAAAGTACCCGGAATAAAACTGACCAAGCAACAAACTTAATAAGCATTAATGATTCCTTGTTAACTTTGAACTTCATCCAAAAACTCGGATTATCATTTCCATGACTATATTATAGGGTAAGGAAAATAATATTGACAGACGTTCAATTTACGTGTCGTGGGCAGGGTACGAAAAACTAAATTATGCTAAACGAGTTGATCCCTTCCACGTTATATGGAAATAACAATTTCGTAGCACATAAATTTCCTTGTTTCGTCTTTATATCTGTCATATTTTACGTATATTCGTGTGAAAAAAAAGTGTTCAGTTCACGTCAAAATCAAAGGTCGCATCCATCATTATTATTACATCGTGAAATTTGTTTCATAAAGAAGTAAGTTTCGAGCTGGGGTTGCGGGGTAAGCGCAATGAGACACTGCGACCTCGGCCCAGAGCAGGAGAAGGAACGGAGGTTTTTAGTCAGTAAGAGGCTGACACTCCCTCCCTGACCTGACCTGCACTGATAATTGGCGAGAGAAGTCATTTCATGATTTCCCCTAAAAAAGAAAGTATGTTTAGGTGCCGATGTTCGACAGTTTATATGTAATAGGTTGGCAAACGAGCAGACGGATTCCTGATGGTAAGCAATCAGCGCCGCCCATGGACACTCGCAACGGAGGAGTAACGAGTGCGTTGCCGATCTTTAAGAGATTAGGGATTTGGAGATTTAGGGATTGAGGAGGGATTGGGGAAGGGGAAGGATTAGACCTCCGGTAACCTCACTCACACGGCGAAACACTACGCAGTAGTTGAATATATTTTAATGAAACATTTATACGGGAATGCAATTAACTTTTGTTCCTAACGAAAGAATTTTAAATGTGCATGGCGGCCATTTTTTTCACATTTGAGGTACTCAGCGACATAAAAATATTATTAAGCTATAAAAACTAGTTTTTCATAGTACTTAAAACTTAAAACCAATAAGCGAGAGTATTATCAGTACATGATCGTAATAATTAATTAACGCGTCAGTAAATACTCCTATTGTTATCGAAGTATTCTGAATTTACGTGTGTTAAATTGTTAATACAGGTATAAGGTTATCAACACAAGGGCGGGTAATACTGTTATTATTTTTAAATACCTATCTGTTTGAATGTTAGTAGGTTATTCTTAATTGGATCGTTTCTCTTTGTAGTGTCTGTCTTAGGTCTTGAGTTTAGGTAAAGCGTATTATTTGTTCCATACTCTGATGGTATAGACTGAGTTTATGCTTCCAGACCTTAGTTTATACATATAATACTAATTTCATTACTACATTGTAAATAAAAAACAAAGTCGCTTTCTCTGACTCTATATATCTATGTACGCTTAAATCTTTAAAACTGTGCAATCAATTTTGATATAGTTTTTGTAAAAGATATAGGTACCTATTCAATGAAGAGGAACGTTTATATTATTATCATATAATTTCAATTTAAATAGTGGACAAATTTTGTATCAGGGTCGCTAGTATTTATTATAATTCCTACAGGTTACTGGGCCCAGGATCCTACAGGTACAATTTAAACACATATTTTTACTGTTTTTGGATCAAATTTCCAACACAGTCATTTAGCTTGAAACCCTATTCTCAGCGGTTATAGCCGTAGTATTACTATAATCATAATCATCAGCCTATAAGTGCCCACTACTGAGCAAAGGCCTCTTCACACACGAAGAAGGTTTGTATTAATTACGATCGCTTGCTCAATGAAGATTGGCGATCTCAAACTTATAATTAGAAATTATAAGTTCAGGTTTCCTCACAATCGATGTTTCCCTTCACCGTTTGTCAGTGGTGTCTAAATAATCATAGAAAGTACATATAACTCGGAAAAAGTCACATTGGTACTTGCCAGGTTCCGAATCCGCCTTCTTATGCCTGAACCATGACAATGTCGGAATCGAGTGATTACGAAAAACTTTAATGATTATACTGTCTGAACTAAGCTTTATAATAAAATCGACCCGTTCATCATACTGGCTCCTCCCCGATCAAATAACATTCCGCCCACACGAATTAAGTACATGTGAATTAACTTGAGCATTGTAACAATATTTTTTACTTGTGTTAAGTTAATTACGAAGTGGTATTTTTGTATTGAATTTTCTTTTAAAATATTTACACATACTTAGACAGTAGACACTTTGGTGAAATAATAATGATGAAGATATATGTATATTTATTTTGTAAATGATGACTGAAGTTTATTAAATTGAATGAGTTACTTGCGTGAATTAACTTCAGTTACAAGTCAGTCGGCTGCACAACGTCGCCACAACGCGCCCGCTGCTCATATGTTATCTATCTATCTATCTATCTATCATAATAAGGGCCCCGCTGTGACTTGAAACTAGTAGAGCTTTCGGTTAATTTATTTTTTGATATTATAATTCCAGGTTTCCTCATGATAATTACGTTCCTTCACTGTATGTCAGTGGTGTCTAACAATCTCAGAAAGTACATTTAACCTTGAAAAGTCACCGTCATGCACGAGAAGTGGGTGCCTTAACCTCCGGGCCACCACCAAACTACTATTATATAAATTCCAAAATAGAAAGCATTTACAATCGCAGTTTAAAAGATTCAGGATAACTGACGCTACTTGCCAGGTCTGACAAAATATTTCCCATATTCCCATAAAAAAACATATGCAATTTGCATTTTCTTCCATCAAAAAATCACAGTAACAGCGGCTTCCATGTTTATGTACGTATTACAGCAAACATATCCAGCATTAGCAAGCAAAGTACCACACTTAGAATTTTTTATTCAAATTTACATACGAAATGGTACACTTTAAAAGAAAAATCGCCAGACCTTTACGATCCAGAAAGCCCTTTTTTATTTAAATTAACCGCAATCCGGTTCTAAGCCCGAAAATGAACATTAAAACCTTCCTTAAAAGAAATATTCAAAGGTAAAGATAAAAGATACCTCGACAATCTTAAAAAGATCTTTGTCGCCTCTCCGCTGGATATTACTCGGTGCGAGATTGTTATATTTTTAATCATGACGCCTTTTTATTTATGAATTTCTAAAGTACAAAATTTTGTGCTGATAAATAATACTTAATTCCATTGTCGCCTTAAAGGACAATGCTATACCGAAAACCACTTAAATCACAAAATACTTCATCAAATACCTATTCTTCTCGTTTCGTCGTTCCTAGAATGTAATATCAAAGTGTCCCGTAAAGAATAATAATTATTCAAATACGAAATGATCTGATTATCAGCATTTTCCAAACGGTACACACTAAAACGAACCTTAATTGCTACATAAAACCACCACCACCTTAAAACTTAAAAACCTTTACGATATAAATCAATTTGGGCTGAAGCAATTTAAAATTGACTCTTTTTCACACGACCTTAAGTTCATTATGAACAGAGTGCACGTCCAAAACTTGGCGTAAAAATGGCAAAACACCGTTTCGAGCACCATACAAAATTGGCAGGTGACGTTTATGCGACATGTACAAGAAAACGACGGTAATAGGATGATTTATTTAGCAAAAACGAGCACCCAACGTGGACCGATGGAGCCCAAAAACCGAAGCATAAAAATGTATTGAACATTCGAACAATTTCGTTCCATCGTAGGCACTCCATGCGTTCGAGTGACGCGGGACATATTCTCTTACACAGCACCTTAAAGTTTTACTTTAATCAATTTTCAACTGTAAAGTTTAACATTAAAGTCGCATTTAAGAATTAACGGGTGCCAAAAGCCGAAGTCGCCGTCAAATGGAATTCCGTAAATTATCAAAGAGATTTCGGGCCTTTGTAAATTTTTTTGTGTATTTTTTTTATTCTATACCGATATTGTTGGCTTTTGTTAAAAGGACGTGGATCAAACAGCGTTGTATACGAGGAAATGGCTTTTGAAAAATAGAGACAGCAATAAGTCAACGACGAGAGAGGAATGCTTTTGGAATACACATATTGACCAATTCTGCTTTAGTTCACGAAAGTTTTCTGTATTTAATTACGAAACCAATTTTATCTATTAAAACTATTTTTTACTGGATAAGCAGGTGCTTTTGTGATCATTTTAATCATAGAAGCGGTGCGAAGTCGCTTTTTATTTATTAAAAATATTTCAATCATAAATGGAAATATTATGACTACACTTGAATTTACATAATTAGACACGTGTAATTTAATAGTGTGTGAGACTTAAGTAATTTAATAGTGGGTTGTTATCGTAAAGTAATTGAGATAAACTCTCCTTGTAGGTTTAACAGGAGTAGTTCTTAGAAAAAATCTACTATCACTGCAAAGTATAAAATAAATTAAATAATATATAGAAGTAATAAGAACAAAACATCAATGATATTCCGAGTGAGGCTTCGGATTATCCAGTTAAACGACCTGCCCTAGATTTATATACGAGATTCAAGTACCTGAATCATTGCCCAATGGATTTCAGAATGTACGTGCACAGCGATGGAGTTCACTAGATTGACTTTTACAATGTTTGTTTGGAAAATTTAATCGATTCAATGTTTAGAGTGCACACGCGAGCGTTAAAATAGATGTTCAGTAAATTTTAACGGTTTGCAACGTTCCGTATATTTCCCAGAGGACCGACGGACGGACACAGAACTAACTGTGTACCTACTATTTAATTATGAATTTTAAAAATTTAATATAAAATTGTCTTTTATACTTGGTGAAATATACAAGGGAATACTCGTATAACAAAGAATAATAATATTTTTAACAGTAGCTTGACTTTCGTAAGTCGTACAAAATATTGAAAATGACGACTTAATCACATGTACTGTTCATGAATAAGAGTCCTGTTATGACTTGGAACTAGTAGAGCTTTTCTCAGTTGAGTGTTGTGAAGTGGTAATCAGTACATAGTATAATATATTTATTATAAATTATCTTTTTTTATCATATTATTATCAATTACAACCACGTAGTAACTGCAGTCGCTCTTTGTCATACCACTATCGTAATAAAAGTCAAAATCGGTTGAACGGATAATAAACACAGTTTTTAAGTGCCTAACGTTATTTTGAACGAAGTATCTCCAGTTTCGAGACAAAATTTAAGACTTGTGTGGTTGACTGTACAGCTGACGCGTAGGCTGGGCAACCACGGGTGATCCACAAATTATTTTTCTGTGTCTGGGTATGTCAAATTGTGTGTGTTTGTAAACGCAAATACTTAATTAATTTTTTTGAAAAATAAAAATACGTTTCGAACAATTCTGCAAGAATATTTATTTTATATCCATTTTTTAATAGTAGGTATCGTGAGACAATATGGTGGCTGATTTTTCAATAGTCAGATAAATGTTATCTGAGGAATAAAATTGTTGCTGTCACCGTCTTTTACAAACATTATGACGCGACAGCATCATAATTAATCCCCTAATAACTTTTGTCTAACTGTTAGGGAAAATATTTAGTTTTAATTCCCCGACAAAAATCCAGGCTTGTTGCAGGATGCAATCCCACTCCTATGCAATCATGCATATGCACATGCAGCAAGCGTCCCACCCTCCCGCCCACATGCATATGCACACATACACAAAACGGAAAAACATGCCACGCAATCAAACCTATAACTAACATTTAACATTTAATGTCATGGATTTCCGCAAAGTAACGCCTGATTCTATAAATTATTTTGTCTAACTATTGTAAACTCAGCCCTAAATCACGTAAAGCAACTGAAAAGTAGACAGACCCGTTGTGACTTAACCTTGAAACTAGTAGAGGTTTTATCAGTCAATTCATGTAAGCAAGTAATCATTACATAGTATAGAACAAAGTCATTTTCCCTATATATCTATATATGTTTACAACTATAAAACTGCGCAACTGATTCTAATGCTGTTTTTTTAATAGATATTGTGATTGGCGAGGATGGTTTATATGTAAAACAACATTTATTAAACAGTGGAGAAATATTTTTGTTATAACTTCCGTGAGACATTCTAAATTAATTATTATGTTTTCAGGTTACTCACGTAATAATTTGACGAGATACTCGACTAGTTTCAAGCCATGCTAGAGGCCCATATTCATATGCAGCATTCCGCGACACGCGACTCGGCGACTGTCGCGCTGCTACTGAGTACTCAGTGGAGTAATTTCGTATCAGCAGTGCATCCGTGTAGTTTTCAATTATTTTATAACCAAAAAATAAAATAAAATAGTGTTGTCATTTTTCTCACTTCAACCATCACAGGAATGTCCCGTTATTTTTCCTATCGTAGTTGGTTACCCTACCCGCAACAAAAAAAATAGGTGGGTACTATATTTCGTACGTTCGTAACTAAGTCGCGACCTTTTAGGGGCGATGACCATATTGTAGCGTAACCTTATGTAAGCACCGCATGTGTTTTATGTATTTTATATACCTACCAAATATAAATATAGGCCAACTCCTAGAGATTTATTCCGAACGGTTTCGTATTTTTTTTATTATTTCTTACAAATCGTCTTTTAAGGATTTTGTACATAAAGGGTAAACACGGAAGCCCTATCACTAAGACCCTATTGTCTGTTTGTCATGCAGATAGCCTGTACCACGTGAACAGTTTTAGCTTGACAATCGAAATTTGTCCGAACGATGCATTTCTGTGTCAACTACAATAAAAAAAACGCTATCAAAAAAGCAAAACGATATAAATGTTATGGAGCTCATGGGATATCGTGCGGTCACATAGCACTTGACCCGTTTCTTCTTTTACCTTGTATATGAGGTTATACCTACATAGTAAAATAATGTTGCTAATCTACAATAATTATGTGTTCCGCCGTGTGAGTGCGGTTACCGGAGGACCAATCCTTCCCCGCCCCCAATCCCTCCTCAATCCCTAAATCTCCAAATCCCTAATCCCTAAAAGGTCGGCAATGCACTCGTAACTCCTCCGTTGCATGGGCGGCGCTGATTGCTTACCATCAGGTAAAACGTTTGCTCGTTTGCCGACCAATTACATAAAAAAAAATAGCAGAAAAGCTAAACGACTTTGACTGCACGGTTGATGCGGTGGCTGGGCAATCGACTGCCGTGCTACATGCTACGGGCTCGATTTTTCGACGGATAAACTCTTTGTATAATCCACAAATCATTGTTCCGTGATGAGTACCTACCCGGTGATGAAATCCAATTATCAAAATAAATATTCAATCTATAAATAAGTTCTAGTCTCTGTAAATTCAAACATGTTATTAAATGAAATAAATAAAAGTCCATCTGTAGCGCGTGCAAAGAACTAGCTAATTAAATCTTCATTATTTATTTTTGTTTCATAATATAATTTATGTGGGTCACGGATTTTCCTCATGCCAAATATAATAATAAAATCATGGAGTTTTGGTTTAGTATTTCACTGATAATTATTTACGAGTAACGAGGAGGAAATGGGAAGAATTATTCTTATATATCGCTTTTTCTCCGAAAAGGTAAACGAGGGCGCACAGGAATCTATCGGTCGGGATTACGGGTTTTTTTTGTGAGGGGAGAATCATCCAATGACTTCTCCCGCCCAGGGCCGGGCAGGAGGGAGTGTCAGACTCTTACTGACTAAAAACCCCCTGTTCCTTCTCCTGCTCCATGCCGAGGTCGCGGTGCCTCATTGCGCTTACCCCGCAACCCCGGCTGAACATCAGCCCTTTAGGGCCCCGTCTGTGGTGGTCTGATGGCTCTTTGAGGCGCGCGCTTAACGCTACGCGCCGTACGCTCGGGAGGGATTACGGGTTAAGCGTAAATAATATGCCGCGGTCGGCTCAAAGCAAAACTTGTGATGGGATGGCTTTTAATCTCAATCAGGGAAGGACGAGTCATTCGATGAGTTCCCCCTCATCCTGACATCCAGCCTGGATCTCCAGTCAGGCTTTCGGTTTACATGTATGGGAATTCAAAATGTGGAAAGTACCAATGTAACGTTTTCCAAGTTACAATTACAAAATTTATTTAGACATGACTGAAAAACGGTAGAGAAAAGCATCGTGAAGAAACTTACCAACCTGGAATCTGCCTTGAGCAATCGTGGTGATTAATATTCCAACCTTCTCCGTGTGAAGAGAACTATTTGCTCAGCAGTGACTATTTATTATATAAAAATGAATCGCAAAATGTGTTGGTAAGCGCATAACTCAAAAACACCTGGACCAATTTTGACAAATCCTTTTGTTTTGTATTTATTATTGTCAGGAGAAGGTTCTTATGAAAGAAAATATTAGAAAAGTAGAGGGGAAAATTGGGGAAAAGGGATCCTTTCGTTGTTAGCGAGATAGTTGGACCCGCGCAAAGCGGGGGTGGGCCGCTAGTTTATTATATAAGTGTATAAAATAATAAGTATGTTATTGGAAATATTTTGATTTTGCTTGATTCTTGCACTCATCGTTGACTCTTCTCTACAGGAAGACATTTCAAAAGTAATAATTATGCAGTACGAAATGTAAAAGTAGGTACATAGGTACGTTTACATTGTTGCACATGAACAAATTTTAAATAAATAAATAAATGAATGACGAAGTCACTTTTTGTGACAAGAAAAGACACTCTCTAATAAAACAAGAAATATCTTGAATATAAATGGATTTACTGAAAGACCCCCATTACTGAATACAAACAGATCTCTTGATTGGACTGTTTCAGGATATTGTCCGCTGTCCCTTGGCGCTAAGGGTCCTTTGTACATTACTGCCAATGAATTGACATAACATCACGACTTATATTCTAGAAAAGGGATGACAGCTTAATAAGCACTTTTTCTTTTAAAAACTTTGCCCCACACTAGGAGTTTCTCCTGTATCGTGGGTGCGTTTACAAACATACAAGTTCACATCCAAACACAGAGATACTACGAGCGAGAACCGACCCCGTAACACGTTGCGCGGCAGCCGGTTGTCCAGCCATCGCGCCTAACGAGTAGTTTATGACTTTCAAAGTCTCGGTTGAATGGAATGCCCATTATTCTAATGCTTAATATCGGTGATGATTTAGCATTCATCGTGGGGACCCAAAGAACAACGCTTCTCATGTATGAGAAGGGTTCGAAACCTGAAAAGTACCAAAGTGAAAAAACAATACGCATTAAAGTTTAAGAGTGCTCATTCATGCCTAAGTATAGCACGTTTCGATATTTTAGATCTGTAACAGTGGTAATAATTTATCTATACCATATAATATGTACTAATATATCTATACTAACATAAAACAAAGTCGCTTTCTCTGTCCTTATATCGTTTTGTATACTGTGTGCTATGTGAACATAGGCTATGTAGTATTTCAGCTCAGCTAGTCAATACATATATAACACATAAAGCTTTGCCAGCGCCTTTGCCCACACTACCATGATAAAACTAGTAAGTAGCCTCTCTGTTTTTTGTATAGCGACGAAAATAACGACATTTTAATTAAAGTAACTGATAAAAGATCCACTATTTTCAAGTCACAAAGGGACTTTTATTCATGATAAGTGTGTCAGTTGTAACCCGTTCATGTTTAGCCTATGTATTATTCCAGACTGCGATTATAATCTATCTCTGCGCCAAATTTCATTCACATCCGTTCAGTAGTTTTTATGTAAAAGAGTGACAAACTATTCAGACTCAACGGCTTCTCCTCAATATAAATATTTCTGAGTAAATATAGAAATTATTAATAAGGCTTTAAATTAATTTAACACGCTTTGATGTTCTAAGATTATCCTAATTAATTAATGTATTATTTACAAAGTAATTCGAGACATTATACGTCATTAATTTTGTTGATTATAATGCGGATGTGTTGATGTAGATTTATTTTTATACTAGCTTTTGCCAGTGACTTCGTTTGTGTGGAATAGTGACTTCTTGCAGATTTTCGGTATAAACTATCCTTCCTCGAGTTCCAAACTATGTCTGTGCCAAATTTCACAGAAATCGGTTCAGTAGTTTAGGCGTGATGAAAAGACAGACAGATCGAATTAATAATATTAGTTTGGATTCAGTAAAACAAAAAGTACTGATTAACTGGTCTAGTTACATAAGTAGGTAAGCAGCATGTAAAAAAGAAGAGAAAACAAATATTGTTTTTGGGTAAACATCATTTAGAGTTCCTTTTTTCTTATACATAAAATTTTAGGAAATTGAGATTGATGGCTTAATCACGTTACTGTTGGTCGAGATAGCCCGAATAGTTACAAGCCATGCTGAGGGTTCATACTCACGAGTAGAATCGCACATCGTGTGTTAAAGAAAATTTCAAAAAACATTGGAAGTACTTACTATAAAAAACTAAAATTTCAAGCCATAAATAAATAACAAAATATTTTACGAATTAATTAAATTGTCTTACCCCCGGTTTCCCAAAGGCCGATCAATGTTAAAATCAATTTAATCTCTTGTCAAGTCATCTGATTGGTTGACTGAATTATCAACAACCAATCAGATGATTTGACAAGAGATTTAACAGGAGATTAGTTAATTTTAGCGTTAACAAGCCTTTCAGAAACCGGGTGTCATCCTCTTAAAAAATAATGAAATTGTTATAAAATATAATGATAAATAATTAAAATAAAACAACATCAAACAAAGAAATATACTTACACTCATTTATAAATAAATGGAAGAAGTAATTAATTAAAAGAATTCAGTTGGATAACTGCCAAAAATACACGGCCACACGCTATGCTATAAAAACCAGTATAACCTGATCGCTTAACGTTAGGAAAGATTATACGAAGCGGAACCATGATAAAATGGTAATATATAGCTTAATATTATTATGTAGCTGTGAGTACCACATGAGCGAAAAAATGGCCACCATGCACTTTTAAAATTCTTTCATTTGGAACAAAAGTTAATTGCATAGGTACCAGTATGAATATTTCATTACAATATATTCTAATATGATGTGGTATTTAATTGAGACATGGAACTAAAACTGTTGATTTACTTTTATTTCATATATATCCCTGTCATTAGACATACATTTTGCAATATTTTAAATTAATAGCGTAATACGCACGAAAAGCGCTCGACCGATACCAACCAACACCACGGCCTTACAGAAAACCAGCGTGACGTTTGTTTCGTTGTGTGAATCTTTCTCACCTCCATCTCTAATCCTCAAATCTCCCATTGGTTTGCAGAGGATTGGGCCAACCAAACCAACCTTACACGGTAACCTCACTTACACGGTGAAACACAACGTGGTTTTCTGTGAGGCCGTGGTAACATTCGAGCCGACCCTTTTACATGTGTGAAAACTTAAAAATATTCGATAAGGTGTCAGATAGACATAATTATCAAACTAGACATAGATATAGATTATGTTAGCCATTATTTAGATTGGCAAAGGTACATAAGTCGTTCATGGGATTCTGTGTTAAATGTTATAACAAAATCCCAGGCGAAATACAACAATTAAATGAAAGAAATTTTAAATTATGTGTAAAGAAAACTTTATGTAGAAAAGCATACTACACACTGAGTGATTACATTGTAGATAAAGATGCTTGGAGACATGCTGGCCCTGCTCCACAGGATAGCAAACCTACACCAAAATAAATAACGTTCCAGTGGATTTTGCTTGAACGGGACTTCTTCATTTTAGTGAAATTGCATTATATTGTATAACTATAACTTGATAAATTTGTAAATGTGAGTGCCCTGTAACCTATTATAATTGGTAAGACTAGCAGAATGTCGGTCCTTATAAAGCTTGGAGTTGTCATGCTCACTGAAAGGTCACACTGGCGGTGGCATGGGCGCTGGATCGCTTAATTCCCTATAATATGGTTGAGTTGGGCGATGCTGGTGTACGTGTCATGCTCGTGAACGAGCGCCGTCAGTTGGGACTGGTCAGCTCCAGACTGTTTGTTGTATTGTCCTTAAGGTTACTTTATTTTTATATTTGAATAAATATTAGTGTTACACTGTTCTCACATAATTGAACCAACTGTTTGTAAAAGGAATCTGTATGTAAAACTAATTTAAAAAGAGTAACCATGGAGTTTATTGCTCGTTCTTCTCCATCGGAATCTACACTTTGGAACGAGCAAATAGCTTCACTAAGAGGACTGACCGACAGACTGACACTATTTTTTTTTTAATTTTGTTTGACGTTCAAAAGTGCCTGTAATGGTCTTGACTTGGCTCTCTCACAATTAACATATTTTTTTTCTGTCATCAAGAAAATAATAACGTCTAATAAATAATTATGCAGGTAAACAGCCATAGATTTCCTCCGCTTTTCTTAGCCGCAGCAATAATTTCCCCGTTAACAAGAGCTAATCTTGCATAAAATCTTATTTAATTTTTTCACACTAACACAAAGACGACTTACTGCAAAGAAGGGGATAAACATTTCGAAAACGACGTAAGTATATCCCGAGCGAAGCTATTATCAACTTTAGCTCGTGGAAAATAAGATAGAATTTAGTTTCGTATATCGAATGATGCAATTAGCGTGGTTCATTATGCAGGGTAGAATACGGAGCTTGAACAGATGGTATGGATGCACTAAGGAAAACGGATTAGGCTGGTTGACGAGGTATTATGCTAATTTTGTAGCTGATTTACGAATATTACTCTTATTGTATACGGAATAAGGATGATCTGTGTTTTATCTGTAGTGTCTGTCTGTTCCATATTTTCTAAGTTGTAACTAGAGTAAGACAGTAGTGTAAAATTATGTTTGAAGTATTTAAACGGTTTTATACCATGGCTTCACAGAAAAGCGGCGTGAAACAACGCTTGCGTTTAGTAAGGTTATCAGAGGCCCAATGTTCACCCTCCTTTCCCTCACATTCCCAATCCCAAAATCTTCAGTCTTGTTAACATGGTAACAAGACTAGAAAATAATATTCAAGTTTCGTTTCTACAATAAAAAATAAACACCATATCTCTTACAAGTTGTGTGTCGCATCACTATCTATGCATATTCCATATTTGAACTGCAGCGTTGCGCTCGCTACGTCCCTAGCCGTATCTCGAGCGCTTCCGTCGGACGTGACGTAGGCGTTTGTTAGCGCCTTCCTGTTTAAATATCCTGTGTAAATATGCGAGTGATACACTTCTCACATTGTTTGATTTTTCGTGTAAGTGAGCATTTATTTTGACGTTTGTATACTCTATTTGTTTCGTGGAACAGAGAGAGATTTTGTTCTTAATTTGAATTATTGCCGTTAAAATTCAAATTGTATTTTATAAAGACTAATTAATTTAGACGAATTAGGCATGTTTCAAAAATACACTTTATGATGGTTACGTGCTAAATAATGATCTTAATATATGTATAACGGTATAATTATGGATTAAATAGTTACAATCTTCGTTGTTATGTGACATTAACATTCGTTCAGTTGTTTTTACGCGGAATAATAATAATAAGCAACAATCCATTCCTACTTATAATCTGTTGCGTTTACACAATTAGTACCTATAATGAAAAATATTCAAATCAAAACAAACAAAAACAACATTTATAATTTTAATAATGCACGACAAAAGATTTCACCGCAGGCGTACAACCATTCAAAACGTTTTCATCCACAAATCGCTTCAAATTTTTTCGAACAATTTCTCAGAACTCCACTTTAAATCAAGTACCTACGTACAGCGCTAAAGAAAATCGCATTCAAACGATTCGATATTTATCGGTTTCTATAACAATTTTAAACTCGAGTTATCGGATGAAACATCTTCAAAGTGGATCGTTGCTACAATTTACCATCTTACAATGAATCTCCATTAACGTACTATTGAAGTTCAATGCGAAATTACTAATAGCTATTCTATTTACTGCTTCGACAATTCCATTCAGCCCTCGAAGTAGATTGTATCTCGAAACGGGGATTGTGTAATGATTTATATTTGCAAAGATACGATTTGTCAACATCATCAGTTTTGTCGTTAATTCTAATAATAAATTGAAGGTTTTCAAGATTAATGTTGTTGTGTATGTATTCAGTACTGTGATTCATAATAGAATGGTGTTTTTCAGATTCAATCCAAATTTGGACAAAATACTATTGAAGATTTCTCGCCGTTTATTGTACTTTTTTATTGAGGGGGAATCAACAAATGTCTTCTCTCGCCTAGGGTCGGGCGCGAGGGAGTGTCATTCCTTCACTTGCTCTGGGTGGAGGTCACGGTGCCTCATTGCGCTTACCCCGCAAGCCCGGCTGAACATAAGCTTAGCTCTTTGAGACGCGTGTAGAACGCTACGCGCCGTACGCTCGGGTCTGGTTCTGGTCGAACGGCGAGCTACTCTTACTCGCCGTCCGCAGACCCGCGCTTACAGTGGCCGGAGATCGTCTCTCCTCTCAAACTGAGTGAGGGGAAAGGCAGTGTCAAACTCTTACTGACTAATTGTCAACTTCTCAGCTCCAGGCCGGGGCCACTGTACATTGTTGCGTTTGCATCAACTGCGCTATTGGGTCCTATCTGTGGTGGTCTATAGACTTTTTGATGCACGCGCAGAATACCACGTGCTGTATGATCGGGTCTGGGTGGACGCCAAGTTTTCGTTGGACTGTAATATGGAGTAATTGCTGTACTCAGAGACTTAAGCCCATCTAGCAGAAGCAGGAGTAATTGCTGTACCCAGAGATTGGAACAGCTCCTTTTTAATGTTTGTGTGTGGGAGAGTTACTTCGGCATGAATGGGCCTGCTTCACCGGATTGATACCACGGCCTTACAGAAAACGGATCTCAAGCAACAGTTACGTTGTGTTTCGTCTTGTGAACTTCAACTTGAACGTAAACCTCTACATTATCGCTAATTCGAAAGGGATGCCAAAAGTAATAATCCCACTTCTTTTCTAAAATTTTCCTTAGAAAGTAACCTGTCCTGACTATACTCTATGAAGTCTTGTTTCCTTAATAAACGATGCTCAACAGTAACGGAAAAAAACAGGAGGAGTTTATAATGAATATAAAAAGTATCAATGTATAAAAAAGTAATGAACTATCCTTGAGGATTCTATCGAAGTTAATATGGCGGGACCAAACAAAAGAAACACTAGATACATTTAGCCATCTGTTGTAACCAGAGAGGCTATGAGTTATAGCCTACGTCCAGCCCCTTTCAGCTCGAGTTTCGGATGGAAATATCGAGAATCCAAACTCGGAAAATAGTAGAAAATATCGAATACACCTCTAATTCATTGGTTTATGAATTGGAAAACCTACTTTTGGTTCAGTTACCATATTAGGTTTCCTTTGATGGAAATCTCCGAACTAGTTTTCGTTGCTATGGCTTTTGGGTGAAATGTATACCTGCATGAAATGTTTATCTAGACTACCTGGATATACGGCGTAGATAATTTCATAAAGTCTTGCTAGTTATATTGCTCAAATATCCATTTTTCTATAATATTATGGATACGGATTGGATCCAATTACATTAACAACAAAAAACGAGAAAAAATAACAAAATTTATAATTTCCTCTCACACCTCATGCATTCCAATAAGATTTCCTTGCAACCATTTGCAAACAAATCCATAACTGGATAAGATTCCAGGATATAATTGATATGATAGGTCTGCAAACGATCCGACGGATTACATGATGGTCATGTCACCCGTGGACAATCACAATAACAAAAGAGTTGTTAACAGTGCGTTGTCGACCTCTTGTGGGTTATTAGGGATTTAAGGTTGAGGATTTGAGGATTAAAGATGGGGAAGGATGGGGTGGAATGAGCCTCCGGTAACCTCTCTTACATTGCGAAACACAACGCAACCGCTTCACGCCAGTCACCAATATTTAGGTATAGATATGTAGCGTAGCTGTGTGTGTGGGGTGCGTACCTCGAATTGCACACCTAATATTGTCACTATTAATTTGAAGGAATGTTCAAGAAAATACTGATTTCGGTAATGACTGTTTATTTCTTCACATACACTGTTAATTTAGAGGTTTTGAACAACAGGCGTGTGGCCGGCTAGCGGGTATCGAAGCGACTGCTCGACGCTCCCAAGTTACACGTTGAAAATCCTGAGTCAACGAATATTACATTGTAGTGTTGTGCCTAACCCTACAGATAGGTAGCCCTCAGTAAAAACGTACACTATATAAAAAAAAACCTTGCCCTTTTCGGAAGTTCGGTACCAAGACTTGTTAGTAAATAAATATTGCAATAGAAACTGTAATTAAAGATAAAATCGTAATTAGTTTTAGTTCTGACGTAAGACGTAATAATCTTTAGAGACTACCTACACACAAAAAGGGCGAAAAAGAAAATTAATCAAAGCCGTAAAGAAAGAAAATGGCTCTAGCAGCCATTTTCCGTTTTCTAAGAACAAATCTAGTCGAAATCAATACTCTTAAGATAATGAATTGTTTATGAACATGCTAACTAAGTTGTTTGATGAGCCAATAAAATGTTAACTTAAACTTGATGTAACTAGCTCGTTTACAACACCAGTTTACGGCTTCTATTTGTTTATTAACATTAACTTAAAGGAATAATTAACGCGTATGTTGCTTGTTGTAAATATTTTAACCTGTTAACCTTTCTGCTTAATTTAAATTGAAAAGAATTAAATGTAATCTCGTCTTCTCTGATTCAGCATTGGAGGAACAATGTGTTAGAATAAAAGGTTTTAAAAGTCATTCTATATTGGAATGTAGCCAGCGAAAATAAATCAAAGTATAACTGGTATTCAGTAAAGAAACCTCTCGCGCTCAATTTTCATTCCGATTTTGAAGCCGAAGAAACTGAGTAGGCATGTCCTCCTTCTGAGGAGTAGTCATGCTAAGAGGAGGAGTCAACAGATTAACACAGATGACAGATCCAGCCGGGGTAGCGGGTGTAAGTGTGTAATGACGGCTCTGAGCAGAAAAAGGATCGAGGAGGAGTAACTGTAAGAGTCTGACACTTCATATTGGGCGGGAGAAATTAAAACCCCATAGAGGATAAGACGTGAAATTGTATTATATTTCTGTATTATAAATATACTGCTCTACTTTTAAAGTCCTTTCGGATACTCTATAAAGAGAATATTAATGAAAAGAAATGTAAAACACCTAGTTAATTAGATTGTTTTAGTTTCCCTAGAATTATTATAGAAGATGGTCTCCAAGACCCAAAACCACTTCACACAAAATTCATCTTCAATCATAATATATCATTAATCCCTATCATCAATCCCTAAACATTTTAATACCTACTTACAAAGAAATCTTTTACAAGTATTTAAAAATAAAATTCATACCATATCACCCCAACTTAAAATCGTCTAGAAACAGAATCCACCAACATTTTATTACACTCGACTAGGTACATAGTTTCAGACAGCATATATAACATGGATGAGAAGACTACAGCGCTACTTAATGAGGGCACTTTGAACATAATGATCCGGTACACTCGGAGATTAGACAGAACGACATCTATGAACGTTGCACTAGAACTATCATAAGGATATGTGCAGTTTTGTTCCATAAAGTAGTTATGCAGATATAGGATGAGTGCGACACTGGAAATTTTGTAATGGAACTTGGGAAATTATTTGAAAATGAAAGAAAATATTTGAAAAACTTGGGGGAATAGGCATAGATGTAGGAACCTACTGCAATAACCAAGTGGGAAAGCCATGCTTCGGATTGAATAGGTAGGCTCACCTGAAGTGATATCATGGAACATTCACAGAAAACCGGCGTGAAAACACCCCAATGTTGTGATTCACCATGTGAGTCAGTTTGCCGGAGGCCTATACCCTCCCCTATTGCCTTCCTTAATCCCTAAATCCGTAAAACTTTTTTGTGTATTGTTAGTGTCCTTGTGCGGCACCGATAGCTTACCATCAGGTAATTCGTCTGCTAGTTCGTTGCCTTATCACATAACAAGAACTGCCATTCACTGCCATACTCACACACAATTAATGACTACTTAAGCTATACCTTAATTACGATTTTGTTGCGAAAACACAAGCAAATGACTATGCTAAATAAACAAGTAAATGATTCTAAAAACGTCGGTAAGTACTTACTTAAAGGCCAGTATAATAATCTTAAGAGCTGCTACTCATTTTAATGACTAAACTAAGGCTTAATACTCTGCTAAGGATTCTAAAAAACCTAACCTTCAGAGCTCCCGGCATTGTATTTTTTTGGATTTTTGTAAGGCTTTTACTGTATAACAACCGTCAGGACTGCGGGATATTATTGTGCTTGACATGCAACCTCGGCTGAACATCCGCCCAGTAATAGGGTAGTTGTTAGTCACTTAGAGTCTACCACTCCCTTTTGTTCCACACAGAGCAATAGAAGATATTTGACCCCGCCCCCTCAAAAAGAACAGAGTATCCAAACCACTTATTCTTTCTTATTACATATAAAAGTAACTGGGTTTAAAGTAGACGTAACGTCTTCCAGTTCACTCGTCTGAGTTAGCACTCCGTTTTATGGAGTGGAATTATGTTTTGAATAATTTATTTATGGTAATTGTATTTTTTCCCCTCTTTCCCTCCCAGTTACTGCGGCGTTTTGACGTACTTACCTTAATTTTTGTTTTTACGCCTCTTTGAGCTTTGTTAAGGGAAATTTTAAACTTCACCTTAATTTATAAATAAGGGTCAAATTTTGGTTGCCAATCAATTTGTTTTATCGACCCATTGACTTAGAAAGTAGGGAAGTTTAACGCAATTTTCCTAATTAAGAATTGCTTGTTGAGAAAATCTGAGTGATATTATTACATGAGTTTTCATAATGTAGCGTAGAGTTGACTGTAGCATAAAATGCATTTGTTATCACTCCTTCCCTCCTCCTGCTCTTTGTAAAATGGCAAGCGGCAATTTCTGATGCAATGCATACAAAATCATTTAAACTGTGATCATTATTCCGCCTCCAAAGAGTAAAATAAGACTAATATTTTTATTTAAACGGTCTTCAGTCCAGCCGATTCTTTACATTTATATTTTTCTTAAAACCCTTGCCCCACTCTTAATTTTTCTCCCTAGTCATGGGTGCGTTAAAAACATACACATCAGGCCCGGTACAGAACAACAAGTTACACAAAAAGTTGGTCCGTGCTAGAATCAGACTTGTGATACGTTGTTTATCAAATTTTTTTATAACCATTTTTCGAATCGAACTATTTTTTCAATGTGCAGTCTCATATTCCATTCTTGTTTTGAATCGAGCCGAGAGCCAATAAGTCAACATTTCTAAAACAACAGCTCTCCATCATCTGCATATAAGTACTTACCATGATAACCCATTCCTGCAGAATCATTTTTCAATACACTTTTTACCTGAAATTCCCTGAAGAATTGTACTGCAATATAAGACTTACATGATTTTATCTTGGAATTGAATCAAAACCCTTGGGTGCGTGCACAATCGATCACAGCCACAGCGCATAGACAGATAATATTTTTTCATAAAAGAAAACTCTATAAATAAACACAGACAGGTCAAGAGTGAGGTCGTTAGAAATGTAAGGTTCCGCAACTTGAATTAAATTTATTTATTTAATTGTTTTTTTTTTATTTTTTTTTATTTATTGTTTTTAAATATACACACTCTTATTAGAGTATTTCCCAATAAAATGTTGTTTACAGTTATTGCTATACAATAAACACATCAGACTAATAAAATAAAATTAAACTTACAGCTAACACACAAAAACCAAACAAAATCATAACATTATTCATAACACAAAAAACAAATAAAATAAAATAAAAAATTCTTTTATTTTTAACAACTTTTAACACTACTCTAGACCAGACAAATCTATATATAAAAAATTGCCATTATTTTTTTACCTAATACGTTAATAAAAATAAATGTACGCTGTGTGTGTTCCTTATAATATATGTTTTCTAAGCATTTTAGACAATTTATACGATTTTGCAGAAGATATGATTTTTTTGAAACTTATTTTTCCTGCTTTCAGCTTTTTAATTTATGTATTAAAATAAAATTTATTAAAATATGTTTTAATAAATGCTCCAGAACATTTTAATAAACCCGATTTTAAAGTTAATTCCATGAATGGTTGCTGATCCTTTTAATAATTTCAGTCTGTGGGCATCATTTGGTATTAGTGGTCGAGCTCATTGGTTATTAAATCATCTGAATATGTTATTTAATATATGTACTTACATAATAGTAATGAAAAATTGTAAAGTAAGTGTAATATGCAATAAATTACATCAGGACGACTGATGCAAAATATATAAGTAATAAGTAAGTATGTCACATTATCCGTCTATAACATCTTAATTAGTGATCGAAGGTCTATACTAGTTCTTTATTGGTGATCGAAGGTCTATAAGTGCTTACTGCTGAGCAAAGTCTCTTCTCACACGGAGAATATTTGAGAGTCATTGGTGATTAATGCTCAAACAACATTGCTCGAGGCGGATTGGCGAATTCAAACTTAGAATAGAAATTATGAGTTCTGGTTTCCTCACGACTTTTACTTTGGCCGTATGTTAGTTATGTCTAAATTATCATGAAAAGTACATATAGCTCGAAAAAAAAAAACACATTGGTACTTGCCAAGTTTCGAACCCTCACCCTCATGCATGAGAAGAATGCGCCTTAATCTCCCCCACAAAATATTATATACAAATAATAATAACATTATACTTTTAAGGTCCTCTTATAACATAATTGTGTGGGAGAGCCATGCTTCGGCACGAATGGGTCGGCTCGACCGGAGTGATACCACGGCCTCACAGAAAACCGGCGTGAAACAACCACAGTGTTTTGTTTCGCCGTGTGAGTGAGGATACCGGAGGCCCAATCCTTCCCCTTCCCAATCCCTCCTCAGTTCCTAAATCTCCAAATCCAATTCCAAGGTCGGCAACGCACTCGTAACTCCTCCGTTGCGGGTGTCCATGGGCGGCGCTGATTGCTTACCACCAGGTAATCCGTCTGCTCGTTTGCCGACCTACTACATAAAAAAAAAAAAATACGGAACCCTAAAATTGGAAGATATACCTCTGGAGAGTCAATAAATAAGTTTAATCGAATGTCAGCCTTTGACGGGAAATGTATCAAAAGAAATATTGTTTCGAACAGAAATCTCTAGGCGTTGTCCCTGTATATTTACTTTTTTTTTAAATCGTTGTTCCTATACCATAAACTACTAAAATGAGTTTTTATTTATTTATTTATTGACGCACTAACAATTGATTTCACTTGTTAATTATGGGATCATCCACCTTCAATTTTACCCCGATGCTGACCACAATCCACAGACATGAGGGACCGACTAAAAGAAAAAGAAATTAACTATACAGAGTTACATAATTAATTGAAGACTGTTAATATAGTATTATACAGGTTGGCACTGAATGCATTATAATGCTAACTGGTTATTATACTTACCACATTTTAATTAAAATCACATTATAAAGCTAAAACACAAAACAACAAAATCATTATCTAAAGAAATGTAAAAATCTTAATCATATAATCGAATCACAATCAAAACTCAAATAAAAATAAATATCGAAATTAATATTAAAAATCATCTCCAATAAGTTTTAGTCCAATTGACTCCCATTGTTTTGAAACGCTGAATAATATATACAAATTACAATTAAATTTTACTTAGGTTTATAATTTTTTTTAGGGACAGGTACGATAAACACGAGGCTTTAATTCGAAATCAGAGTTTTCATTGTAAGTTTTTAGATATCGGAATACAATAATGAAACAGCAAAGCAAATTATATAGGCATAGCAAATTGCCAGTTGCTAGGTTCATTTTTGTCTATTTCATCTTCGAATATTCTGTTCGACTTTTTTTCGTAGGTTTGAAAAAAGAAGTCATATTTTTTTTCTCGTTTACCCATATTCCGGCGCCATAAATATTGTATTCAGTACTATAGAGGAACGCTGCTGAAGTTTTGGAAAGGACCGAAGTTGTAAGGCCAATTTGGTCATGTCCAGTGTGAAGCGTAAATTTAAAGTACTGGTGACATTTAATTAACACTTCGAACCATTTAGTGGAAGAAGTTTGTCCCCGCTATTATTTTCCTAAGCGATTTAATTATACGCGGTTGACGGGAACTGAAGGTTTTAATTAATATTGCGGATTCTAACGATTACAATGAGTTCGAGTGCTTTAAGATATTATGTGGGAATGGATCGAATCTGGGTAGATATTATTGGAAATACGGTCATTTATATCATCAGCCTTCAGTGCTCACTTCTAAGCAAGACGTCTTCTCACATGGTGAAGGTTTGAGGAATAAATCACCACGCTAGCCCAAGGCCCATTGGCAGTATTAAACTTATAATTAGAAATTATTAGTGCAGATTTCTGTCTCGATATTATCCTACATTTGAAATTGTCATGTCTTAATTATATTAAACTGTGCGTTCAACAGTTGCACTTGTGATCACTTGACCAACAAGGTACTAATTTAAAACGTTAATTGAATTCGAAACTAATTTTACAGAGATTGTTGTATGTAATAATAAATAAAAAATAATGGATAAAACTTTTGTAGCAATGAACAAAAGATTTTCTGTTAAATGTTACAATAGTAACCAGCATTTGTTTTGAGTGCAGAAGCCAAGAAATTAAATAAAGACTTTTTAATTGCAGACGTTTCTTGAAGATTTCAGGGCGTAATAAAAAGTTATACTTCATATATTGACTCTGGTATATTTAACAGATCCAGCCAGGATTCCGGGTGCAAGCGTAATAACGCGCTAGTTTTCCAAGCAGGACATAGAACGGGGTCTTTTCCGTTTTTCTGTCAATAAGAGCTTGAGTCTTCCTCTCACCCAACCTCAAAAAAGAGGTTCAATATTAGACAAATACTTTTCCATTCCTTTTTTTTCTTTTCATTCTTTTGGCCTCCATGGTTTATTCTTAAATTTCGTATTTATAATATTTTATTTATAGTATGTTAGTATTGAAATATTTCAGTAAAATTGTTATCAAAATTATTTCCGTAACATTGTACCAACACAAAATTTGTTCCCACGAAACCTTTAAGGATTTCCGCGAATCCCACATGTTTACGTGGAGCTAAAACGTATTGAATCCCGCCTAGTGAATAATTCAATAACTTTTTTTTGTGTACACAGGAAATTATGTAAAAATATTCGCTAAAATTTATAACTTTGTTGAAACACGTGTATTCTTGTTAGCCACATAAATAATTATTGGTATAAAACTATTATATTTGTTTTAAATTTACTATGGAAACCTACAGTAAATACATACATATATTAGCAAAGTTATTTGTTGTTTATACATGTGTATATAAAATACATTTATTTTATTATAAACATATAAATCTATTTTGTATATTATGGTCACATAAATATCTATGTCCATAAGTAGAACTTTTTAATTTACGAATTTACCCCATTGATCTACTCCGAAGGAGACCTGGATTTACATTTTCTAATTATAAGTTTGAAATCGCCAACCCGCATTGATCAAGCGAGGTGATTAATGCTCATAACTTTCTCCGTGTGAGAAGATGCCTTTGCTCAGCAGTGGGCACTTATAGGCTGATGATGATGATGATCATGATGATGAGTTACAAATATAAGAATAGTAGACACACACAACAGGAGAATCCTCTGACCAGGCGAGGTGATAATGTCTGGCGGGCTACGGCCCAACCATTGTGCATGTTTGCACTATGCATTTTCTATCCGCCATTAATCGCGCACAAACTTCACTTGCGCTATGTAATATTTGTCACGTCAGCTGTCAATTGTTACATCGTCGATTTTCCATGTGCGTCGCTACACAAGATAGATAGATAGATTGATAACACATTTATTCAGCACAAACAATAACAGACACAAATTAATTTACAAATAAGTGGGTACACAATACAAATTAACGAGAAAAAAAAATCAAACAAAAAGAATAAATATAAAAATTACGTATTAGACGGGTAGTATGAAAGAAAGAACATAAAGAACGAGAAAAAAGGAAAAAAAAATACGGCGCGGTTCAGCATGTGTCAGGTATATATGCAAATGCAATGACGCACTTACGTCGAGTAGACCGAACAATGAACAAGATAACTGTTTTTACGGAATAAGTCGGGATTGACGGGCGACGGATGACCTGCTGGTGAGCAATCTACCCTGCCCATGGATAACCGCATCACCCAAGTAGTTACGAGTGCGTTGCCGGTAAATGGCAGGTTGGGGTTTCGGATATTTAAGGTTTGAGGAGATATGGGGGAGGGGAAGGTTTGACCCTCTGGTAACTTCACTCACACGGCGAAGATAAATGTATTATTAATTATTTTCTTGTTTTGTAAACTTGTCTTCGTCTTATACATAAAAAAATATTGCTGTTCGTTCTAGTCTCGCTAAAACTCGAGAACGGCTGGTTTGTTTTGGATATTATGGGTATTAAAATGTTGAGGTCTAGGGAAGGTTTAAAAAGTCAGAAAATTCGTCACATTTCAGGCAATACGAAGTTTGCCGGGACAGCTAGTTTTAAATAAAACAAAGTATCAAATTATTACAAAAGTTCACCTACAGTTCAACCACCACTTTTTATTTCGCGCCACTTTTTACTTTTTACACCACGTTGACCCGCGTTAGCGGACGATTTGATTTTCAACAGTGTTTTGTCAAATATTCATGTCTCTAAATAAATTACTTTTTAGGTAAAGTTTGAAATAAAATATTATTAAAAGATTGTATCTAAATAGGTCAAAGTTTGCACAGGCTTAAAATAAAGATTCATTCAACTATTGTGAAATAAAATTATATTGTTTTCTAAATCATATTATGTCACTGCAGTTTCCAAACAATGTTTGATGTCTCTATACTATCCTTAAGAGTGCGAGAGTATAAATGGATCGGCTTGACTGAAGTGATACCACGGCCACACAGAAAACCGGTTGTGAAAAAAACCGCAGCGATGTATTTCGCCGTATGTGTGAGGCTATAGGAAGCCTAACATTTCCCCTACCCCACTCCTTAATCTCCGAAACCCTTATCCCCAAACAGCCGACTAAGCATTCGTAACTCCTCTGATGTTCGGGTGGTCCAAGTTTGGCCCGATAGCTTTCCTTCAGGTTATCCGTCAGGTCATTTACCGAGCTATCACACAAAAAAAAAATAGTCAACCTCTATATTCGTTCGTAATTACCAAAGAAGTCTGCAGATTATCTATACTAAATTATTTTTTTAAATAGTGGAGAATACAATAAAATATCTTTCACCCTATTAATACATTATTTACTAAAATTAGACATAATTAAACAAAAACTGACCCTATTTTGTATTGTTACAGAGTCGAAGATGATGTAGACGCGATGTGTGCGCCGGCCGCCGCGGCGCTGTTGCTCGCCGCACTAGCTGCATTGCCTTGCAGAGGTAAACAGAATTCTTTAAATATATTTTGGATACATAATGTTATACGTTTCCTATGTAAAAAAAGAATTTAAATAGGTAAGCTTATTTTTTCCGCAGAAAATTGTCGCTATCGAAGAATATCGTTAATAATAAACTTTATTCACAAAGGACTTTGTATTTGAAACATGAAAAATGTCTTTGTCCCAAAATAAATATACAAACACTTTAACAGAAATGGATGGAAATTCCCAAACAGAATTTAGAGCTCCATTACATAATTTGGACTATTCCCGTTCCATCTTTGTCAATGGCACTTCAACGCTATGGAGCTAAGAATCCGAATGCCCTCGAGCGCATTACAAATTCATTGCTAGTCAAAATGGTTTATTTTGACGTCAGTATATTCAAAAGGTCCATTCCTTAAGCTGTCGGCCATTTAAAAATTTTCTTTTTCCACCGTCTCTCAAATTAAATTGCAAATTCTTAAGGGCTTTCATCTTTATTCGTAAGTGTCCTTATTATATTTTAATTCCTAAAAAGATTTAAACAAACTGGACGAATGTTTGCGATGAAATTGCTCGGAGTTTTTATTTAAAAGCAAGCTGTTATGCCGTTTCATTTCATACGCTGCTCTGATTGAGTTTAAAAGCTAAAAGCGATGTTGAAAATTATCATGCATATGCTTGAACTGGAAACATGGATGTATCTTTTTAACTCAATTTTAAGTCACTTCAAATGCAAGTTAACGACTTATTTTACGACTGTGTACGAGATAACATTTCACTTACTCGTGTATATTTAAGGTGATCTCCTATATAATAATCTTAAACAAATGCGACTTAATGTAATAATCAACAGGTAACTGTTTTTTTACAAAAAAAAGGTTTTAAGTCTGACGCCCTTGCCTACCTACGCTTCCTTTTCGTTTTTAGACAAGTGACCTAGCAACCCACTCCAAGCAGGATTGAAACATGCGACCTTTTGTCACAATGTTTTCCTAAGCAACAAACAAAACCCGAAGTGGTAACAACTCAATAGAGAACTTCTAGTTTACTTTCAACCGAAAAGGTTAAAGCGTGCCCAGACATGCTCAAATAGTCGATTGTTTATCGAGTCTAAAATTTACATTTCCATTCGCAGGCACCGACGCTGATGTTGCGTCAAGGATATTAAACGAGACCAACAATTTTCAAGAGACCGGCTCCCAACCAACGATAAACAAACTTTATCAAATGTTACACACTAACTCTGACCTACATAATCAAACCAAACTTGGCGAAAACTTTAATTACTCTAGTGTTAATCTTACACATAGTTTTAACTTATACAACAATCTTGAGTATCCTACGAGTATTGATAACAATCGAATTGAGTGCTGCGTGAATGCTGACGAGGGAAGTAAGAGCAATGCTAGTTTATCAAATGAGGGTGCTACAGTAATTGTAAATAATGTGAACGGTGTAGAGGATGATAGTAAGAAGAATAGAAAAAGACGGGTTGTGAATGTAGTAAGGACATTCATAGAAGTTACTACAAGTGACACGAGGCGGTACATTGAAGCAACTGCAATGTCTCTGCAGTCAAGTCACTCGCCAGCGACAGTGGACAGGCGACGGAAGCCTGGCGAGACGGGGTCTAGTGCTCCACTTTTAAATTACATATTTGATACATACTCAAATACACACCAACACAGGAATGAAAAGTAAGTAAAACATTTATTGTAGAATAGTTAAGCGTTAACAGGATAATATTTTTTGAAGCTGTTGAAAAAAATCGACCCCTTTCTTTCGCTATTATGGTAGAATTATAATGCCAATAATTGTTTTGATTTATGTAAATAATTTATCAAAGTAATTTCTTAATTATATTCCACAGAGTTGAAATCTCAAAAGTCTAAACAAAACAGTGTATTAAGTACTTCATCACAAACGTGTTTACAATGGAATTGATGAACCAACATTAATGTTTGGTCGTTGGTTTAAAACAAAACGTTGTTTGCATTCACTTAATGGCATGGTCGAATGGCGGCATCATTTATTCAATTTTGTTGATTTCATTAAAAGCAAAACTGTTATGATTAAATTTCAACTTTGTGAATACGAAATTTCGTATGGAATTCTTAAAAATCTTATCTCATTGAAATAAAAGTTTCTAAAGATAAAATTTTCCCGTATTTGTCTTTGTTACTGGCGAGGCGAAATTTTTGGGGCATTTCGAAATTATTCAATGATTCCACAGAAGATTTTAAGGTTAAAAGTTCAAAGTTAACAAATTCCCAAAACACCTTTCACATTTTCCGAAACTCGCAGTTCGGGATACTTGGAGTGAATATTTGGGATTTAAATCCTATTAATTGAAAACAATTTCTTTTCAATCAGGGTCGGGAATGGGAACAGTATTTATGCGGCTGCCGCTCCTGAGATTGAAGCTTTGGTTGGGTCCACTGCTCATTTAGACTGCAAAGTGGATGCTCTTCATGATAAATTGGTAATAAGTATGTCTTGTCTTGCGTTTAGTTCGCTTTCATCACCTTAAGTTTGTCCGTTCCTTCGTTTACGTTTTCATCTTCCATTTCATTATTTGCTTATTTTTCTTTGGAAAGTTTTTTCTTTTTCTTTACACAAGTTGTTCCTATCCAGGTATCTTGGGTGCGGCGGAAAAA
The DNA here is from genome assembly GCA_902829305.4 of Spodoptera exigua. Classification (NCBI taxonomy): domain Eukaryota; kingdom Metazoa; phylum Arthropoda; class Insecta; order Lepidoptera; family Noctuidae; genus Spodoptera; species Spodoptera exigua. The sequence continues at coordinate 3,046,522 of LR824608.2, read as the reverse complement.
CGATGAAGAGCCAATGGAGTTACTAACAACGGGTACCCAACAGTACACTGCGGACGACAGGTAAAACTTTGCAAACTTAATAAAACAAAAACGGTTACTTATTATACTCAATTATCTTGACGGTTTCCTGAAACTTTTTAATATATTGCTCTTGAATAAACTCCGTACAAAGTTGTTGAAACGAAAATATAAACAAGCGTAGCGTCTTCCGTCCTATAGGATAAGTATAGGTACTTACGTATACTTTTCAAACTGTGCGAAATTATGTATGATGAAGAATTTTAAAGCGCTCTTTGAGGATTCTTATGGAGTTTTTTTTTATTTACTGTAGGTAAACAAAGTTTGAACGATAGAAGTTATGTTTTGAAACGTTTACACAATGCGGCGTTTTGTTGTTGTTCTTATCTTTATTGCCCACTGACTGCACTTAAGCAAAATTTTTGGGAGATTTTCTGAACGAATAATTTTTCCTTCTTTCTTCTTCTTTCTTTCCTAGGTACTCAGCTCGCTTCATCCCGCCAGATATCTGGAGACTGGAAGTCAGAGAGGTCCGTCCAAGTGACGCAGCGCACTACGACTGCCAATTGTCTGCTCATCCACCACGTACAGCAAGAGTCACTCTTCGAGTGCCAGGTTAGGAATATTACAATTATTATTTTTATTTTAGGATAAAAGTGTTATGTTATTGTCACGTTTCATTCTCATAAGATATAATATTTCTTCTGGTATTCGTTTCAACGTTATTTAGAATCTGCACATTGAATTGGATGACAAGTATTACCAGATAAAAGAGTTTACGGAGACTTGCTATGTCGCCGCGCCGGCTGCATCGCAGCTCAGACCAATAAAATAATATGAGCATTTAAGGAACTAGATTCCTGATGCGCAACTTAAAAAAACAACGTTAATCATAATTTAATTATGTTTGGATTAACAAATATGTATTTATAAGAGTATTGTTTTCTTAAATAGTATAGCATTAATGCGATGTGAAATAAAAAGTATTATCTCAAACTAAATAGGTTTGGAAATACATACAATAATTTATTTTCTAATCATTTTTCTTAAATAAAATATCGAAATGTTAAAATTGTAGTTATAATTCTACGTTAAAAGAGGATTTAATCTTGGTAGCATATACTACTGTGCCTTTTATCTGATACCATATCGGGTGATAATTTTGAGGCCTGAGTGCCCAATCATAATGACTGAAGTCCCTATGACAACAATATTAATAGTAGGTATTATATGATAATGGAAGATTCATTAAACTTTAATGTCAAAAATTTTCCTAACAAACAAGAAATTTAAGTAAACTATATAATAATTTAAAAATACTTAAATAATTTAACGAAGACTTCAAATGGACTGACAACAACGAAGTTGTTTAACAAATTGTTCTTATAAACTCTCATTATTTTTATTGTTCCTAATTAACATTATTAGTGTGAGCGTCTACTTTGTTATTGATTCCGTTATTATACGTTCAAGGACTATCATTATAATGAGTTGCTAAGAGTACACAATGGTAAATGTTCTTATTTTAAAAAAAGACAGATAGATTCGGAACCAGTTTTTTAAAAAAGTCCTTTTTAATGTGATGGGACGGCGAACACGCGGCACCAAAGAAAACAGACGTGAAACAACCACAGCGTTGTGTTTTGCCGTGTGAGTGAGGTTACTGGAGGCCCAATCCTTCTTTCCCTCCCCAACCCCTACCTACTCCAACACTGAATCTCCGAAACCCTAATCCCCCAAAAAAACTGACAACGTACTCGCAACAACTCTGGCGTTGCGGATGTCCATGGGCCGATTGTTTACCATCTGGTAATCCGCCTGCTCGTTTGCCGACCTATGACATTGGAAAACAATGTATTGTGTGCACAACGAAGACTCCAAGTTTTAAGAAACAGTCGACGTTGAGCACGATAGTTTACGAATCATAATCTATACAATGTACGGCAAAAATATATTTGTTGGATAGTCCTTTTAACACACGACTACTTAAAGTATGCTCACGAAAAGAATTTCTAAAACTTAATACCCGATCAATACTTTAAACTATAAAACGTATGTCCTATACAATGTCTCACTGTTTCCCAAGAGTGCGTTAACATCTGACATAAAGATAGACAAGGCAAGCCAATCTACAATCCCGAGACGTTGCTCGAATGTTTACCTACCCTAGCTTTGACATTTGACACATGCTAAGCTGTCACCTACCAGCTGTTTGGCTAGTAGTGAAGCAAATAGCAATATTCTAAGGTTTCTCAAGCTATTCACTCGAAACCACAGCGTGTCTCGAGGCGAATTCGTCTCTATGTATAGGTATTATTTCGGATAGTTTATTTGGGTTAATGAAATATGAGAAGGAGAAACGTTCTATTAAAAATCTGTTACTATAATTACGACAGAGCGTATCAGCCGCATTATATCTTATAGCTAAATAATTTACAATCTTATTATAAAACTTATGAAATTGAAAATCTATTACCGAGTTTAACCTGTTGTAGTAAGTTGACTTGTCTTAAATTTGAGGTTGCCTGGTAATCAACGAATGTAAAAAGGATTATTTTTAACGTATTTTGCCTTGTGATTTTTTATGTGATAGGACGGCAAACGATTTTACTTTGGCCTGATCGTATTGACACCATTCTGATTTTGTTATCAGAGTAATTACGGTTGCATTGATGGCCTTTTGGGGATTAGGGTTTCGGAAATTTTGGGTTTGGGGGAGGGAAAGTAAGATTTTTGGCCACAAACTTGTGGTTGTTTCATGCCGGTTTTATGCAAGGCCTGCATGGCATTACTCCAGTCAAGCCGACCCATTTGTACCTAAGATTTTCCGTAGCGGATAAGGAAACATAGCTTCCCGCCAACGAAAGGCAAGGAACGCACTTGTGTCCATCAGGTCACCAGGTCATCAGGTCAACGTTTTACGTTTACTCGTCTGCTCTCATACCATATCTGTAAATGCCACTTTCATTGTCTGTGGAATCAATAGAATAGATACCAATAAAAATACTTTTTGCAGAAGTATCAGTCCGTATTGTGGATGGCGCCGGTGCATCGGTTTCGGAGCAAGTTTGTGAAGTTGGCAGCACTGTCGCTTTACGGTGCGAAGTGAATGGTCTCAAGATGGAAGGTGGTCCGTCCCTTCTTTGGTATAGGAAGGATGACTTACTCAATGATGATACCACTAGAGGTGGAATTAGGTAAGTTGATCATCATTGATGGTTTGTTTATATTTTTGACAATTAACCTAAGTCTTTTAGAAGTCATACTCAGTCAAATAATCATTTCTAAAACATTGTGTATTATATCTAATGCCATTTTGTTTTATTTTATCTCACTTCTAAATATAATGACCATCAAATGTCAATACGAAATTAATGGGTGTCAAAATGTATCCTAAAAAAAGAAATGTCAGGACTCTCATAATCGGTCGCGGGTCAAGCGCAATATGGTACCGGCCTCGTCATGGAGAAGAAGGAACGGGGGCTTCAGTAAGAGTCAGACACGCCCTCTTGCGGTACTCTTGGCGAGAGAAGTCATTTGAAGATTCCCGCCACAATCAAAAGAGGATTCCACAATATCTCTTATTTTAATATGTCTTATTTTAAGTTTTAGTAACTTATGTTCTTTACTAACTATTAATTTTTGTGTCTGTCAGTGTCCGGACTGAGTTCGGATCAAACGGAGCGAACTCAATACTGCGAGTTGCGCGCGTGCGCGGTGATGACGCGGGGCGATACACATGCGCCATCGCACGAGCCCCGCCCCCAACGCCGCCGCCTGCGCATGTCATACTGCATGTCATTAAAGGTAAAATGTTTATTAAAATAATAAAAATGAGCAAAACATCTATTACAAATGGCATATCAGTGACGAATTGTTTTCTTTTTCTATTTGATTGAGTTTCAGTTAAATACAAAATATGAAATTAATCTTCTTCTTTTATCGTCATTCTTTTATCTTTTTTTTATACTTTAGCTTTATTTTTATAGTATACTAGCCGTCCGCTCCCGCTTCGCACGGGTCCAACTATCTCGCAAACAGCAAAAGGGTCACTTTACCCAATTTTCTCCTCTACTTCTGTAATCTTTTTTACAATCAAGAAAGGCATTACAATAATAAATCAAACAAAAAAGAATTGGTCCAGGCGTTGTTAAGATATGTGCTAACCAACATATTTTGAGATCTATTTTTATATATATAGAAATGTCTATCTATGTTGCATTTGTTGTCAATCATTAATCTATCAAGTAAACAATTTTCTTCTAAGACTTTAACTGAAATAACATTAACATCGCATAACTGAAACTATCGACGCCACTTGCACTCGCTAAAGTTGGCTTAACACGAAGGACTTATGAAACTTCGAACTTGTCCCTAAAGTCTCAATTTAGGCAATTTCCAAGTTTAGTGCACGCAAGTACGAGTATCATAAGCGATTTAATAACGGAGTTAGGAACTCACACGAGCGTTGTCAAGAGTACTGCTATTATTTTATACGATACTAACCTTTATCATGCGGTTTCACCCGCTGCACGGCTCCCTTTGATTGTAGCGTGGTGTCTTATAGCATACAAGAACATTGTAACTACATATCTGTTAAAGAATTTTGGAAATCCGACTAGCGTTTAAAAAAGATAACCCCTACATACAAACGTATAAATTTCAAAATTTACCTCTTTATAAAACAAGTGTATATGCAGATAACTTAAAATAACACTGAGTTCAAATTACAAATTAACATTTACTAATTAATTTTCCGTCACAACCAAAGAGAAACCATAGTCAATAAATAACAAATATCATCCTAATTCTCTTCTTGTTCTTTTGCTCTATAGTCTTCGTAAACTGTATCTAACCTTCTTTGTCCTTTCCACCAGGTGAAAGCCTTGCGGAATTACATCAAGGAGGAAGCTCATCGCTCGCCTCCTCATCATGGCTGTCAATAACGGCGCTGTGCGTCATTTTACAAGTCTACTTTGTCTAACAATAAATTGTTCGTATTTATATCTGACTTTTTATTTCTTCTCAGCCCTTCTAGAACACTCGATTTGGTAAGATAAGCAATGGTAATTTATCATTACGTAAATATGACGACACAAAAACTCCAGGTCTTTGTTTTGGAAAAAGAGTAGGACAACAAAAACATTTTTATTAAGAGATGAATTTGAAAAATGTGCCCCGGTCTTCAGCCAGGGTTGCTGGTGAAAGCGCAATGATGTACCGCGGCTTCGGTCTAAAGTAGGAGAACGAACAGGGGAAGCCAGTAAGAGTCTGACATTTCCTCTCGCCTCACCCTGGGCGAGAGAATTTATTGGATGACGTTACTTTAAAAAAAATAAGTATTCTCACCATCCTTCACCGTATGTCAGTAGTGAATGAATAAACTTATGAAATACATATAACTCGAAAAAAGTGGCATTAGTACTTTCAGATTTTGAGCCCTCTGGCTTATGCAAGAGAAGCGGCTGCCTAAACTTCGCGAGCCTTCCAACATTTGTGAAGATTATGCAGCTTATTGGTTTCCTGAACACCCAAGCTACTCAGTGGAACGTGAGCTGGGTGATCTAGTTACACAGACTAAACTTTATCGGTCAACTTTCAGTTTTCTTAAGAAGTAGGTAAAAGTACAAACTCTAACAGGAAGTAACTAGACCAATATTATCTAGTAGGCAAGCATTAAGAGCTAGTTTTCCTTTAAAATGTGGCTTGATCTTTAACAATTAATTTAACAAAAGGTATTATTAACTAAAAATCGCGTATTACTCACGTGAGTAACACGCGATTTTTAGTTAATTTAGTATGTCTCACGATAGTTATTATAAAAACAAAAGGTATTATTGTTTCATAGATAAAGTAAATGAATTAATTGGTAACACTGCTAGTTGTAAACTGTAAACTTACAACTAGCAGTATTATTAAAAAGTAAAATAAAAAATAACTTTTATTACATCGTCAGCTATAAGTTTTTACTGCTGATCTTTAAAAGACAAGCTTGCTTATAGCAGATTTTCGTTTTCAAGAATTCTATCGTATAGTAAAAAAGTTACAGTTACAGCGATGGTTTACTTCATCGTTAGTCAGTATTAAAAAAGCTTAGAAAGTACATATACCTCGCAAGAAGTTGCGTTGGTACTTGCCAGGTTTAAAACCACCCCTCACGTATCAGGAATGGTACGGAGGGACAAAAATCGCACTTTAATGTTGTTAATCAGAAAAAGCTACTAATGCTTGTTCATGTATGGTATTCTAAATTTAATAAGACTCTTATACTACTCGCGTAAAGAAGGAGATTCTGAAAAATAAATCCTTATAAGTTACAAATACAAAAAAGTGTTAAAGAAGAAACCAACTCAAAAATGTCCTTCAACAGTCAAAAAATACTTTCCTAACCGAAAATATGTATAAATAAAGGTAAACAAAATGACATAAAAGTCGCAACAATTTATGCGTATCATATGAAAATTGGACGTTACCCCGACAATGGGACGGTTATCCGCCATGTGTAATCTGATATGTAACCTGAGTGACAAATAAAGTGGTCATTGGGGCAGACGTTAACGTTTTTCTTGCATTTCCCGCCTGTATCAGGGCGTGTTCAGACGACACGGCTGTTTAAAATTTGTATTTAATATTTTTTTATGTAATTACCGGATGATGTATATCCGCGATACTAGAGAAGGCACAATTGTGTTGCCGATCATTTTTTCACTTGGGGTCTTAGGGATCGGATGAGGGTAGGAGGTTTGGGCATTCGGGCTCGATCGGAGTGATACCACAGCCTCAAAGAAAATCAAAACAACTACAGCATCGGGTTCCGCAGTGTTAGTAAGTTTACCGGAATTGCACTCCTCCCCAATCCTTAATTATCCTAATACAATAAGGGCGGCAACACAATCCTATCTCTTTTAGTGTGGACCCATGGACGGCGCCGATTACTTACCATCAGGTTATCTGCCTGCTCGTTTGCCTACGCATCTCAAAAAAAGAGTAGTTAAATTAAAAGCTCTATTTATCTACAAACATGGTTAAAGACTTTAATGAATCTCGGTGAGATGCAAGCGAAAGACGTACACCAAAATCATATCATTTGGAGTTCTATTATTGTCCCTAATGGCTGACTGGCGTAAGATTTAACGATTATAACGATATACACAAATGACGCCCGGGAACCGGCCGCCGTGCAACGTGCCGCGGCTTCGGTTACCGCACGGAAAAACTTTTTTGCGTGATCTACAAATTGTTATAACTAGTCTAGGTTTTACGTGTGTATCAATTTGTATGTTTGTAAAATCGAGACAGTACCAGGGTTGTGAGGTAAGCGCAATGTGGCACCGCGGCCTTGACCTAAAACAGAATAAGGAACAGGGATTATTTTAGTCAGTAAGAGTCTGACACCTTACCCTGGGCGGAAGCCATTTGTTGATTTTCCCCTGACAAAAAAAAAACTCCACGTGGCAGCAGATAGGTAATTGAATAAAATATATATTTGTAATTTGAGTCTTATGACAAATTAATAGAATTTCATTAACACTTTGGGCCATATTACGTCTGCCTTTTACTAACATGATCTTCAATAAATGCCATTCGGCCGTGTTGTGCTCATAACATCTAAACGCGACCTTATCTTATACGGGATTACATAAATAATCATGATGGCGGCCTGAGTGGTGTTTTGTATTTCATGAGCAGTTTCCATGCTAATAAGTATAAGTTAAGAATGGTTCGACTATGAAGCGTAATGGAAATATGCATAGAGTTTTTATGCAATTGGTGTTTTATAGATAATGGTTATTATGCGTTGAGCTTAAGTTCCATAATGAAAGTTGGACTGCTTCGTTAGTTGAGAAATGGTGTTTTTATTATTTTTTACTTTGAAGGAGATTTTAGTTTTAATCTAAGGCTAGAAAGGATTAGAAGTATTCACTGGATCATTTAATTGGCATAGTGGTTAAAGTTTTTGTAGGCATGCATTGCACGTATTTTTAATCTGAGAAAAAAATAAACGAATTACTCTCTTTATGATGTCTTATGAGCTCATTGTAGAAACGCTATATACACTACATAAATGATATGAAATTTCAATAATAAAGATGATAATATTCATATAACCATCAAGGTCTCTTTGATGGCAAACCACAAATGAAAATAAAGCCAAAATATACAGATTTTCGTCGAAAAGATGATCAGTATGCATTGTAACTGAAGTGTTAGCAATTACTAAAACATACCACAACTTTACGGTTGAACAATCATTATAAATATGTAGATGGGAGGCTATGAATATTTATGAGGTACAAGGGTACTTGCTAAACTCGTCAGATATCGGATAAACTGATAGTACCTACGGTAACTATGTAGAGAACTATGTAACTGGTTCAAAACGAGACTGTTCTAGCATTGAATTATGTCGAATTTGTCCAATTTGCATGTATAATATAAAATTCTTCATTGTAAAGACGCGAGACGGTCAACCTATTCATTTATGTTAAAATTGTAAATTTACTTACCGCTTTAATTTAAAGTAGAAAATGATTTGAAAAAATGTAGGTAAGAAAATATATATGCTGACGCCTACCAGCAGCAGCAGATCCAGCATCTAATAGGTCAAATGGCTGTTGACCGAAACCAGATCCGAGATTATGGCTCATGGCGATCCACGTGCGCCTTAGCAAGCCATCGGCTATCACAGAAATCCACTATGGCTGATGTCCAGCCGGGGTTGTATCAAGCGAAATACTACACCACGGCCCGAATCCAAAGCAGGAAAAGGTATGGTCTGGTGTTTATCTGCGATCTCTTTCTAACACCATTTGGATGGATAGGAGCTGACAGCACTGTTTGGTTAATCTATACTAATATTATAAAGAGGTTGAACAGGTAAAATTCGCAAGTTTGTATGTAGGGGTAATCTTTGGAACCGCTGGAAGTAATCGTTGGAATTTGTAAGTTTGTATGTATGTAAGAGGTAATCTTTGGAATCGCTGGTCGGATTGCCAAAATTCTTTCACTGATATGCTACTATGTTCCTGAGTGCTTATAGGATATAAAACATCACGATACGTGGAGGCTACGCTAAATGGAGCCGAGCAGCGTGTGAAACCGCGCGAGGGTAGCTAGTTGAGTTAATATAAAGGTAATATGCCAAGATCGCAGCATTATGATGATGACTATGTTCATATTAACTAAAAGCTGCTCAATTGGAATGTTCAAGGTAAAACATTCAGATCAAAACCCATTGGACAAGTTAGCCATAATGGAATGGGACACAAATGGGCAATATGTTGTGTTTCAATATTCACTGTAGAAACGCAGCAATAATAACTATAAATGTACTTTAACAGAACACCCGTTTTGTGGATAATGGTATCAACCATAAGGCTGTCGATATAGCATACTACTTAATCGCATTTTTTTTTTATGTGATATATCGGCAAATGAGCAGACGGATTACCTGATGGTAAGTAATCAACGCCGCCCATGGACACCCGCAACGGAGGAGTTACGAGTGCGTTGCCGACCTTTTAGGGATTAGGGATTTGGAGATTTAGGGATTGAGGAGGGATTGGGGGTGGGGAAGGATTGGGCCTCCGGTAACCTCACTCACACGGCGAAACACAACGCTGTGGTTGTTTCACGCCGGTTTTCTGTGAGAGATCCTCACTTAATCGCATTTCGTTTATGTGAGATGTCGGCAAACGATCAGGCGATTTACCTGATGGCAAGCAATCGCCTGTTGAAATCAGAGGGGTTACTGGTATTTTGAGATTAGTATTTCGAAGAGTTTGTGATTTGGTAGGAAAGGGATGGAGGGAGGGGAAGTATTGGGCCTCCTGTAACCTTACTCACACGATGAAACACAACGCTGTGGTTGTTTTACTCCGGATTTCTCTAAGACCGTGCTATCACTCCGGTCTAGTTAACCCATTCATAAGCAAGCATAGCTCTTCCACACTTATATAAAATCCCATATTCATCTGAATAATATTCTCAACTTCATAAACCAGATAGTACTTAAGATTACCCATACTTATCGTACCGAATAAGTCGTAAATTCTTTCGTGTTGTCGAACACGTCAATAAATTATCCGGATAACCATTCCAAATTTCGCTCATAACAGCGGAGAAAAATAGCAGACTTCATGAATTCAACGATGTTTATGAAAAGGTTCAAATAACAAGTTTTGGTCTTTGAATAGTAAAGTTCGCTCGTCCCTTGTGAATTCTGACTTTCATTAAGTCGTCTAATATTTCTTGGAGTTAAAATTACTTGTTTTGTTGACTACATAAATAGTTTCACACTGTTTCTAGTTTTTTACAAGTTACAATGATACAAAATATACTTTTCTCCTCCACAAATGTAGGCAGTTAAGACTATAATTTTTTTATTAAAAACTTTTTTAATAAACTGCATTTAGGCGGACTTAATTACTTAGGCGTTATTACTCGTCAATATTTTTTTATGTGGTAGGTCGGCCAACGAGCTCTCTTTACCTGATGGTAAGCAATCAGCGCCGCCCGTGAACATCCGCAATAAAAGAGCAGTTACGAGTGCGTTGTCGATTCTTGGGGATCGGGGATTTGGGGATTTAGGGATTGGGCCACCGGTAACTTCACTCGATGACTCGATGACCGATGACAGAAAAGTAAAAGTAACACGTCAAATTAAATCGAACCAAACTTAATCTTGTCGTTAAAAGAGACAACGAAAACTACAAGAAGTTCGCATCCTTTTTAGTGCAGCTAGAATTAAGGTCACGTGACAAAGACAGATTGCAGGCAAGGAATCCATTCGACACCATTCCTCTACAGAATTCTAAAAACAGGAAAGTTTCCCTTCAAATAGTTTCAACAGCTCAAACAAATGGGAAGACAGTACAGCTTAAAAACTTTCCCCAAGTTTGCCTGGTTTGCCCAGATGGATTTAGCCCACTCGTATATTTCTCAAGACGTATCTGCCCTCGACGGATTTCAAAGAAGACGTTATACTCCACATAGTTTTGAGGTAGAAAAATTACCCTCAAATCTTTTGTATTATAGTTTTATTTGCTGCATATCAGGTAAAAATGCAATTTAGTACTGGCGAGAAACTAATATGCAACGTTTTATAATAAACTAAGTTTTAATAGCAATGTTCTTTATGCGTTAATAAAGATTATATTATAATGTTCGCTAAGTAGCGAGCTAAAAATTTTAAGGTTTCATAAATGTTTCCCGGAATTCCTCGACCAAGGCAGTTTAACCCTACAAATCACGCTTAAAACGCATACCTATTACTATTCACCGGTCGTTTGCTTACGATGCGAGAGCTCTCCACTCGACCAGAAATAGACTTAAGCGTTCGGCACGTGGCATTCCGCGCCAAACCACCACAGATAGGCCCCAAAAAGTTTGAATAAGAAACAGTTTTTAAGTGATTTTTAGTCAATAAGTGTCTGTCACGCCCTCTCAGTCCCAGCCTAGGCGGGAAAAGTCATTAGACAGTTTTCCACCTCAAAAATAACCTACTCGCTCAAATAACTACAAACAAAAATCCAATCCCAATTTTTTAACCAACTTAAACACGAGTCTAAAACAACTTGTATCCAATACAAACACCTAATTTACTTGCTCCCTCGGAACGCCATTTTTCTTTCGTTACCAACCAATTGCAAAAGAAATCCCATTATTTTTCAGTCACCTATTCCCCAGCGATACAGAAACTTTATCATTAAAAAATGTGCATGCTATATATTATTTGAGGAAAGTAGGACAATGGGTGAACTAATCTAACTTTTGTTTGCGAAGTGGCTTCTTGAAACCGCAGCGTTTTATAAACTCATTCAATTAAATCGTTGCGGAGAAGGGAAGATAGTAATTAAAGTAATAGCTCAGTTGTTTGTTTATCTTTAGCCGTATAAAATGTACACTATGACTTCACAATTTATATTTCTAGATGGTATAATCAGAGTAGCATAAAGACGTGTGTGCCGCGAATCATGTCACAGGTTCCATTCCCGCACAGAGCCAATCTTTGTGTGATCTACAAATAGTTGTTCCGGGTTCAATGTCTTTGTGAAATTTTAAAATACAAAACATAACATTTTTGAGTGGAACTAAAAACATTGTAGCACCCGATTGTCACTAATTGTGTTATTTACGCCTTTTGTCATCTACCATGGATGATATCATGGATCATGGACCATGTTGTTTCAGAAAAAAAATGTAGTAGCAATCACGACGTTCAAGAAAATACCTAGTGTCCTTATTGTTTAAAGTTGTCTTCGTAATTCAGCGGTTTCTTCTTCTTCTTTGGTTTAGATTGCTTACTATTGATTCAGTGATCACTATAAATCCTCCACATCTCCATTCTTTGTTTTTTTTTTTAAATACCAATTTGTGAAAGTCTCAAACCCGTGAAGGTAAACATCGTGAGGAAACCTGGACTTATAATTTCTAATTATAAGTATGAAATCGCCAACCCGCATTGAGCAAGCGTGGTGATTAATGCTCAAACCTTCTCTGTGTGAGAAGAGGCCTTTGCTCAGCAGTGGGCACTTATAGGCTGATGATGATGATGATGATGATGAAGTCTCAAACCTAACCTAACTGATTAAATATATCCTAGCTATGTGTATAAATGTAGACAATTTGTGTAAATAAAACGAACTACTAACATACATGGTGATACAAAAACTTAAATGTTACTAACTTGAAAACTCCACTCTCGCCTAGCTTCATACACAGACAGCGTTAATTTAACTTTTCTCTACAATCGACTGTGTGGACATGTCACAAATTGTTGACTAGAAGTAGTGTTGTTGTTCTTTAATAGGCAAATCCCACAGTTGGGATCATCCTGAACATATTTCCCAGAAGCAATTTGCACGAAATACAAGGACATTGTTGCTTGCCAAATATGTTTTGTGTATGTTTGATATAAGCGGCGCAGTTTTGGTGTTTCGAATTCTAGGCCAGTTTTGGAACACGCTGTACTTTTTTACCAACTTCCAAAAAGGATAGAATGTTTCTCAATGAAATTTGACTGTATGTATGTTTCTTTTTTATATTAAAAGAACAGATTTGTTTTATTATCTTTTGTCATAAAGTTATCCAATGATTCTAGCAAATTATTTTGTAATTAGAATACGAAAAAAATAAATCGACAATATTGTTTACTATTAATGGATTTACCATCAATCCCATCAACCTAGTCTTAGAAAGAGAATGAAATACAGGTCCAGACAGTATTTAATTTATATTAGCCCAAACCAAAATACTACTATGAATTTTGAAGTCAGAAATCAATATACGTCATCAACTCTTTCAATCAAATTATAAATCATTAAAAGCCAACAACTACACCTCGAACTAATCCTAATATTCAAAACCCAATTCACTGAACCAATCCCATCCAAATATTTCCCTAAAATTAAAATCAATATCGTAAGTTCATCGCCATCATTCCAATAGCCCTTACTGCCTCGTTAGGTATTTTTCTCATGTCCACTTCAGATCACCTCCATTCAGCCTCTCAAGTGGTGTCAAAGACAGGTTCCACTTCGTTACGCCGTACAATGATGATGTCATCAATGGCTGAGGCACCCCACAGCCGCTGAAGCGCTTTCCAATCAATATACTCAACTATTTGGGAATATTTAAGCTGCTAAATTTTGCCTTGTTTAGACAAATTTGTTTGATTGCGGTTTTAGGAGATTTTGAAGTTGATTTAAATAAATGTCGTTTATTTTTATTTTTTTGATGCTGATTAAATTTTTTTGTGATGGTTCGATTTAATTTTTGTTTGTTTTTTTATGACAAACGGCAAACAAGCCGACGGATTACGTGATGGTAAGCAATCAGTGCCGCCCATGGATACCCGCAGCAATGGCGGAGTAACGAGTGCGTTGCTGACTTTTTGGGAATGTTGGGGATTTAGAGATTGGGGATGGAAACTATTGAGCCACCAGTAACCTCATTCACATGGCGAAAAAGTTTTCAGTGACGCCGTAGTATCACACCGGTCGAGCCGGCCAATTCGTGGCGAAGCATGACTCTCCCATATCTCCCACTTTGTGTTGAACGTATTTTCATATCTTTTTATTATAGTTTTCACAAACGTTGGACGGTTACCTACTTTATGCATTAAAAGAGATACAAATTATAAATAAAATACCAGGACAACATACACGTAAATAAAAAAATAATCAATAATCCAAACCATTGGCAAAACCAACATCGGTATACCAAAAATTACATATATGTACAAAATATATGTGAAACGAAAATAAATCATATTCACGTGGTTTTAAACTACGATTTCAACTGTCAACCGATAATCGGTGGGCTGGTAACCGCTGTGAGATACTTCAGCCTAACCACACCACAAAATGGAACTTGTAATGTTCGTAATGGTGTAAGTTCATGATGAATATTATAATTCAGATCAGTTTACATTCTGCTGGTTTATATTCAGGTAAAGGCGACTACGACGCTGCGTGTTCAATTCCAACAAGAAACAACTCTTTGTCTAATTCGCTTAAAACATAGTCATATATTTTGCGAAACTTATATTCCTATTATTTTAGGTAATTTTAGAGAAATAAGTATGGTATTGGACTTAAGTCTCTAGTCTAGGTGCTAGATCAAATCAGTCAATCGATCAAATGCACCGTTTATCCTCACAGGGTTTTCTTTATTGAGCAGATGGATTATCTGATATTAAGCAATCAGCACCGCCGATGGATGCTTACCACACCAGAGGAGTTGAAAGTGCGTTGCCCGTCTTTTGGGGATAACAAGTTTTGGGGGATTATGAATTATATTGGCACTCCCCACGTTCCTTTGAGGCATTGACAGTAACGTCGCTCAGACGGCGCAACATAACCCTGTGATTGTTTCACGCCGGTTTTCCTGTTTGATCGTGGTACCACTCCAGTCCACCACGGGCCATTCGTGGCAAAGCATGGCTCTGCACACTAAAATCAAATACAACACTTAAAATGACTAACAACGATCATATTTCAAAACTTTTTATTTTAGCAAGCGCTCTATGATTATCGCAGATATTCAAAAGCTTTACCAGTATCGCTATAAAATTCATAACGTTAATGTTTTAGCGATAAAAATCGGATACTTCAAACTGATATTGCATCTGTGCAATGCAGATGACGTTTTTGATAACAGAACTGGTTTGAATTGAAAGTTATGTTACTGTGAATGAAACGATACCTTCCATTTAACGTCAACCGCAGTTTGCAGTTTTCGTATTTTTTATCGCACATTTTAATCTTTTTGACATGACTTTGTTGTGTAAACGATGACCTGATATTAAGCAATCAGCGCCATTTAATCTGCAACACTAGAAGAGTTCCGACTGCTTTGCTGGCCTTTTTGGGGATTATGGTTTTGGAGATTTAGGGGTTCGGGAGGGATTGGGAGAGTAGTAGAATCAGGCTTCCGGTAACCACACCCATACGGTGAAATACTACGCTGTGGTGATTTCATGCTAGTTTTCTGTGTCATGTGTTTCGTGACAAAGCAGGCCTGTCCCACACTTGAAATCTACCCAGCTCCTATTAGTCGTGGCATTACCTTTTCCAATAAATAGACTAATACAAAAAGAATCATTCGATTCGAACCAGTATTTTCGGAGATTAACGCGTTTAAATAAGCTAAAACCTATAAAACTTTATTATATTTTTAACAGTAATTATCTACCGCATTGAATTTCAAAAATGTCCATTAACGTTTGTGACAAAACAAAGCAACTTTCCTTACGTACGCAGTTGGGGATATTATGATGTGCTATTGTATACGTTTATACATACATTATAATACATAATATGTAATTAATCTTAACAGATGTAATTACGGCGGCAATATATCAGTCAATTTGCTCAACATTGCTATTAGGTGACACGAACTATCATTTTCTATTACAGTTAAATCGCTAGATAATGCCTATTGTGATAATGGTTAGATTTATTAGTCTATCGGTCCTTGATGTTCATTGTTTGTATGAGAGAGACTAGCTTCAGTTCTAATGGCCGGAGTAATACCATGGCCTTACAGAAAACCGGCGTGAAACAAACACAGCGTTGTGTTTCGTCGTACGAGTGAGATCATCGTATCAATGGAGATGGAATCGTATAACTAGAGCCCTAATTTCCTTTTTTTGCCCTCTATCCCTAATCCTTGAATCGCTAAACACCCCTTATTCCCATAATGTCAGCATCTCACTGGCAACTCCTTTGGTACTGCGGGTGTCCATAGGTGGCACCGTTTGCTTACTATCCGATAATTGGTCTTCTACATCACATAAAACACATGAATGATGCATAAACTGCCATATCTCATATCATCGTAGCACATCGTTGGTTTAGTGATCACCACTGCCACTGCCGGGCAAGTGATTTGAGTAAGATGTCCATAAAGTATTATTGATGTTTTTTCGGATTTTCGAAAATATTTTAGTTACAACCCACAGTACAAGTTACGCCCTGGTACATCTGGGGCCGCTGTTATAGCAGCGGTAAGACCCCTCTTTCAGGAGTACCTTGAGAGACGCCACGGCTTCTTCACCTTCCGCCTGACGCAGGTGCTTACCGGGCACGGTAACTTCGGTATCTGTTAGGTCTGTTCAGCCATTTTGGCGTGATTGACTAACAAACAAACATACAAACATCGTAACTTTCGCATTTATAATATTAGTAAAATACAGACCTATTAAATTTTATTGTCGCACAAATATTGTTTACTCAGAAGTATTCAAAGAGAAAATTATGGATCTTTATGTATTTAGGTTTGAAATTAAACAACCTAGATTCTTAATTAGGCGCTCTTTAGGTTCCCATTGTTTACATTTTAGAAGTAGTACTAGTTTTTGTCATTTTTTGTAGGGACGAAAATCATCAAATGACTTCTGTCGCCCTAAATGCTTTTGTACCAGTCCGGGCTACCAATGGCCACAATCTTTGCACTAGCAACCGAAATTCCAGATGTAGGTCGGATTCTGCAGCTATGCCCTGTATGTTTCAATTAGCTCGATCCCTTTTACGTAGAACTTATAACATAACCAGCGAAAAGTAGGTGTTTGTTATTGCGAATTCTCTACCTATCCCTTTGTTGTTTGAATTTTGCGATGGAATTGATGAAGATATTTTATATTAGTGTGAAATAGTTAGTGTGTGGAAAAAATGTTGATACTAAATGCTGAGTTCTTAGGGGTCGATGGTAGGGGGGGGGGGGGGGTTGAGTGAGCATTTACCAACATCACTTACATAGTAAAAAACAAACTCCTTAAAACATCAGAAAACAAATCCCAAAAAGATTCAAGGTCAAAACAAAAAACTAATTAGGTAACTAAACAACGTTACAAGTAAACCAACTAAATACATAATGAAGGTCCTCGACCATAGATTAATCAGTGGCTACTTAGCTTTTTAATTCACGCGAATAGTCCTTTAGCGTCGTAGTTTGGCACAAATGAGGCCGGTTATCCCTGTCATGGCCGCCGGGGGCTATTACAAACCATTTTATCGGTCGCAAGGGGCCTATTACATAAAACGGTCGATCAGGCACGCGGGTGCTCACAATCTGTGATGTTATAATGGCATTATGAATTGTGATGTTAGAGGATTAGGTGTGGTATCATTATCATAGTGTACTTTTCGAGTAGGAAGTTTGGTGGAGGGACAAAGAGGAGGGAAGGGCGAAGCGACTTTGGAGTATGAAGCTTTTAATCTTGAGTCTGGTAATACATAATACATTACTCATTAAGCCTACGGTTTTAAAAATACACAAGCCCGTTCGTAAACTTATTATGACTCCACTGGCAAAGATTTTAGTAAAATTAAGAATAAAGGGCGCTGTATTACTCCTTCGAAAAATGACAATCATAGAGAATTTGGGTTTGGTTTTCACATACCGTTTAAATTGTTTCTGTACACAACAGGTTAAAAAAAATTGTCATAACAGAAAGATAATAATGAAACCAAGATCCAACCAAGACCAAATCTCGTTCATATTAAGGCTTATATTATATAAATAAAGACTTTCCTATATATGTAAATATGCCTAAATTTTTATTACAATTCTCTGAGAAAAGCATTTTCGTTCCTAAATACAAATTACTTACCTTCTAAGTAATCTTGGAAGTTGACATATTAAAAAAAATATATAATCAAATGACGAAAACGTAAAAGTTAAGAGCAATTTAGCTTAGGAAATTGAACTCTAAATACTGGGGCGAAACTAAAAATACGAGACCGCCTACGCCCGTACCCTTCTCAAATATTACATGAAAGAGTTCATGAAGATCAACTTGAGACGTCAAGGAAAAACTATTAAACATCTTGTGCTTATTTTCTTTTGTTTTCTAAAATTTCCAAGAGACAGGCAATAGGAGGGATCCTAAATATAGGAATGAACCAGACTTGAGTATCAAAATACTGAATAGTTGATTACAACACTTTATGAGTCATGTTGTCACAAAAGCGCTGACAGGGAATAAAAATCAAAAATAACATTAGTCCATTTTAAGGATTACTTTGTGAGTCTTGTATCACAAATGCGCTGACAGGGAATGCAAATCAAAAATCTAATTAGCATGTCTGTTAGCCAAAGAAAACAAGATGGCACATATTATTTTTTTTATTTTGACGTATAATAAATAATACTTAGAAAAAACCAATTTAAATTTAAGTATTGGAGTGGGATTCTCTTACTATGACTCACAGAAAATTTGACTTGTCAATTGTCGTGCCAAAGCACTGTGGTTTCGGCGTGCGAGTGAAATTACCCAATCTTTCTAATCCCTAAATCTTCCAAAAGGCTGGCAACGATCTCGTAACTACTCTAATGTCGCGGGTGTCCATGACCAGCGCCGATTTTTTAGCATCAGGTAATTCGTTTGCTCGAAATTTTAGACTCTGTCCCCTAAAAGCCTGATCCTACCCTTTCGTTATTCTAAACATTTTCAGAAAGAAAATTTTATACTACATCGTTACATGAATTTCAGTAATACATCTAAGCATCACTCAGTCTATAGTTTACAGGAGGCTAACATCGCTTCACAAAACGAAGCCGAAACTTCAGAGACGAGGCGATGACGTAATTCTGAAACAAGTCACGCACGCCAACAAATTACTGAGTACTTCCCAGGGGTAAAGTAAACGAGCTGAAAACTTCAGGTTTCCTGTAAATTTCATACACGAAAAGATTAACAAAATATTATGAAGAGAAATCTCTTTGGGTGCCGTCAAAGAGAACGTTTTAGACATCTTAATGCTAATGTGTAAAATATACAAAATATTCTTATTATTACTCTTGTTGAATTTGTGATTAGAATAAAATTGTCAACACGGAGGTTCTCGTTAGGATTTCTGACGAGGATTAAAGAAAGAGTATTATTATTCTTTTATAAATATCGTCCTAATAAGACAATCATAACCGACACGAAAAATATAACTTTCGACTGATGGTAAGCAGTGGGCACAGCCCTTGGACACCCATCGACAATCGGTTTTCACCGGATTTATTCACTTTTTTTCACCAGGAAATAAAAAAAGGAAATAAGTCACTTTTACCTAGATCAGAGGTTCCCAAACTTTTTTTTCTCATAGACCACTTTAAACATTTTGCTGGATCTGGTGGATCCCCTGCAGGTATTACATTTATTAACTTACTTCCAAAACCCGAAAAAAGGATATGTCTATGTAAATCTGTGTTGTGACTATTTTTCAATCAACTCTGAATTTTCGAAAAAAAAAGGTGAGAATTTATATTGCTTTGATTATGCTGTGAGTTCAAGGCCAGTCTAAAAAGCGTCTTCATCCAACAGATTCCTACTTTACTTTTTTGTATTCTAAGATTGACTCACAGTATGAGAAACCAATAAGCTCCCACTTTGGAGTGATAAAAAGTAAAAATAAATATTTTCTTGTTTTGTAACTATTCAAACATAAAAAATACTACACTTTTAATATGTTGTTATAACAGTCTTAGTAGAATTAAAATTTAACATAAAAAAAATTATCATTAGTATTTTACAAACAGTCTAATTAGTATTTTAGAAACAGTATAATTTAGATTACATTGCATTTTTGCATTTCTTGCAATATAATTAAAATTTTGTTATTGAAATTGATTGTCGACAGTACAGTCGACACTACTTCTTAGATTCACTTTCTTTTTTGAAATTCCGGAAACAACTGAGTGATGTTTATCATTCGCATTCCTATTTATATTAGGGAAAAATCCAACAAGTTCATGCAAGTTCAGATACGACTTTAACTAGGCGAGCGGGCGGCGCGGAATCGGCGAGTCTTGCACACGCTCTTTCTGAATATGGAATATGCAAGTTCTTATAAAAACAATTGCTGAGCTTCTTATAATTTTGTCTTCCCATATTCATAGGAGAAGTCAAGTCGGGTCACCTAATACATTTTTATAGACCCCCGTTAACGAGTTGTGGACCCCCATTCTTTTTCCACGCAAGCGTAGACCCCTGTCGGGCTCCCGTGGACCCCTGGGGGTCCACCTGGACCACTTTGGGAATCTATGACCTATATCAAAAGTCAAAGTCAAAGTCAAAAATCATTTATTCCAATTAGACCTTTACACTTTTGAACGTCAAAACAAAAATTTTGAAGATATCGTGTCAGTTTGTAGGTCAGTCCTCTTAGTGAAGCTATTTGCTCGTTCCAAAGTGTAGATTCCGATGGAGAAGAACGAGCAAGAAACTCCATGGTTACTCTTTTTAAATCAGTTTCACATACAGATTCCTTTTACAAACAGTTGGTTCAATTATGTGAGAACAGTGTAACACAAATATTTATTCAAATATAAAAATAAAGTAACCTTAAGGACAATAGACAGTCTGGAGCTGACCAGTCCCAACTGACGGCGCCCGTTCACGAACATGACACGTACACCAGCATCGCCCAACTCAACCATATTATAGGGAATTAAGCGATCCAGCGCCCATGCCACCGCCAGTGTGACCTTTCAGTGAGCATGACAACTCCAAGCTGTTATAAGGACCGACATTCTGCTAGTCTAAACAATTGTAATAGGTTACAGGGCACTCAATTTAAAATTTATCAAATTATAGTTATACAATATAATGCAATTTCACTAAAATGAAGAAGTCCTGTTCAAGCAAAATCCACTGAAACGTTATTTATTTTGGTGTAGGTTTGCTATCCTGTGGAGCAGGACCAGCATGTCTCCAAGCATCTTTATCTATAATGTAATTATTCAATGTGTAGTATGCTTTCCTACATAAAGTTTTCTTTACACATAATTTAAAATTTCTTTCATTTAATTGTTGTATTTCGCCTGGGATTTTGTTATAACATTTAACACAGAATCCCATGAACGACTTGTGTACCTTTGCCAATCTAAATAATGGCTGACATAATCTATCTCTATATCTAGTTTGATAATTATGTTTATCTGACACCTTATCGAATATTTTTAAGTTTTTCCTAACATACATAATGTTTTCATAAATAAACTGACATGGCACGGTCATAATATTGATCTCTCTAAACTTTTCTCTAAGAGACTCACGACGCTTTAGGTTGTAAATAGCTCTGATGGCACGCTTTTGCAAAACAAAGATAGACTCAATGTCAGCAGCCTGTCCCCACAACAAGATGCCATACGACATAATGCTATGAAAGTAGCTGAAGTACACCAGTCTTGCAGTGTCCACATCTGTTAGCTGTCGGATCTTCCAGACAGCAAAAGCTGCAGAGCTCAACCGTCCAGCCAGAGATGTGATATGGGGCCCCCATTGTAGTTTGTCATCTATGGTTATACCCAGAAACGTAGTTTGTTTTACAAATTCCAATTTCTTACAGTTTAATAATATGTCACATTCGTTACTTTTAACATTTGGCAAACTGAATCGCATACACTTTGTCTTTTTGTCGTTTAGGACTAAATTATTAACTGTAAACCAATTCTGAACCTTCGTAATAGCATTATTTACGTCGTCATAATTATTATGATGATGATAGATGTTGAAGATAAGCGCCAAACTGTAGACATACTTGCTGCAAATATCAAAAAAGGAAAACAGTGTACACTGTGCAACTTGCTTGGTATTTTAAGGGACACAAGACCTAATTTAAAAATATGCCATATAATATCAGATTTCTAAATAAATATTTAACTAAACTTACGTAAACTTCTCAACTACATATTTTCAAGTTCAGGAATGATTGATTGAATTTGTTATTATACTTGGAGAAAGGCCGGAAACGCACTCGGCACTCCTTTGGTGTTTCGGATGTCGAAGTCCATGTGCGGCTCTGATTGAGTAGTAATCCCGCCGGCTTGTTTGTCGGCCTATCTCATATAGAACACCTATATTATATGCGGCTCTTATTTTATTTCACTCTTAGACCGTGATTTTGTATGCTCCATGCTTTTAACTATTAAAGTTTTGTTTTTATTAAAGTTGGCTTTTGTTTCTTAGTTATGCAGCGTATTGCTTGATTGTGTGCGCTGATGCAGAATGGAAGGAAAAGTTTTATTCTTCATTTTTGTATGTAAACATACTTAGGAACTGGCTGGTATCTAGAATAACTTTTTCGATGTTGAAGATAATGTCACGAGTTTTGGTTTTGGGAAAAAGGGATCGATATTGTAATCATTGATGTAGTAGTATGTATGATAGTGTTGTAATAAAAGCTTTTAGTTCGATCTAAAAATAATTGTATAAATTAACAATTTTGAATTAAATTTTTGAATATATTTTAATCGAAAATTAATATATACAATATAACGAGACAACCTTTAAAGTTAGACATAACAATTTCCTGGCAGGTACTAATGTAATTTTTCCGAGGTATATGTATGTACTTATTAAGACTATTACTCGTTAGACACCACCACAAGCGGTGGAGAAAATGTAGTGAACCTGCACTTATATTATAACATTAAAATTCCAAACGTGGATACTAATGTTCAAACTTTTTTTTTGAAAATGGAATATCCTCAAATGTCTTCTCTCGTGTAGGGTAAGGTCCGTGGGAGTGTCTCTTACTGTCTCAAAATCACCCCGTTCCTTCTCCTGCTGCAAAGCCAGGGCCAGGATGACCTATTGCTCTTGCCCCGCAACCCCGGCTGAATGTTCAAACGTTACCCGTATCATAAGAGGTCTTTGCTCAGAAGTTGCCACTTATAGATCGTTGGTAGCGTGTGAGTGACGAACTGCTTACAATGACCTTGAACGTCTATCAGCAGCTTCATCCACGTTACACACGTTATTGATATGAATCTATGAAGAACTAAGAATCGACCTACAGACCTCCTTGTAACAACAGAATCCGAAAGAATACAGATACTCGTATCTCTGCAAACCAAACTGAATTCAACAAATTCTGAGAACCACGATGAAGCCAAATAGCAAATATTGTGTTTATATAGACTGCACAAGGCCTGGCATTCTTGGAAAATAGCATCAGATGACGTAAGAGCTGACTTTACATCATACGATGGAAAACAGACAAACACAATTTTTTAATCCTAATTCATATTAAAATATATCTTACGACTTGTCTAATTTATTTTACTATGTAAAGAAAGATAGGTAGGTAGAATAATTGGTTATTGAACAGATGAACAGTTTTCGATTTTCTATTGCTATATTGTAATATTTTATTTTTATTATTAGATCTAAGTATGCACCCTTTTATAGTTAAACACAGACTATTATAGTAGGAACGGGGGGCAGGGTTTAGTCAAAACGAGTCTGCACTTTTTCTCGGGTCTCCTGGGCGAGAGAAGTCATTAAATGACTTTTTTATGACATTACATGACCATTATTTGACATTAAATGACCCTTACAAAATGGTCTTCGTACGCTTATAGTGAACACAGAAAAATGAGCTTTAAAAGCAAAGCTTTATAGAATATTTTCGTTATAGCAGTGATACAGACATTACCTCCACAGCCATCCCTGGCAGAGTACAAAATTCACAAAACAAAATCTTGAAATAACACATAAAAAACGTATTTATAAATTCATTTCACGCAATATTTCCCTTCTGAACCTTCAGTTTAAAATATTTACAACACAAACTTGGCACAAGTTTGGTCTTTATTTGTTTTAAACAAAACTTAGGGTAGGGAAATAAGATTATCTTTTAAGCTTCGCATCCACTAGGCAACTTTTCGCTTGCAACATGTAATACAACAGCTACTTTATAGGACATAAGTCATCAGAGAAAATTAAAAGCATCTATGCACACATAATTTTGTTTGTAAAACATTGCCAGAGGAAACAGTGCTGTATTGACCGGAATTTATTCTTGTACACAACAATATTTTTTGAACTGTTTAACATTACGCAAACGCGGCTCATCATTCATTTATTCAATTTGTCAATGATCCCCAAACTCGCGGGTTGACCATTCTGAGCCTATAAGTGCCCACTGGTAATCAAAGACCTCTTCTTACAGAAAGACGCTTGCTCAAGGCAAATTGGCGATTTTAAACTTAATAATTATTAGTCTAAGTTTCCTCACGATAATTTTTGTCGTCACTGCTAAATAAATTATCTCACATAACAAAAAGTTACTCTTCACACTTTTTTTGAATAGGTAATAACTATCGTGAGACAAACAAAATTTATGACGTCGCGAAGCGCACGCTGCTGCATAAGAGTCCCGATTTAAAATTGAAACCAGTAGAGCACTCAGTTGAGTCACGTGACTAAGTCGTTATTTTCAAAAATCTCTCCATACTTGCCAGTTTTCGATCCCAATCTTCATGCATGAAAAGCAGATGTGTTAATCTCCAAGCCACAACGTTTGGTGGATTCTTGACAATACGGTAGTTTCCAACTAGTCAAATTCAATACTTTTATCCAAATGTCAAAAACTATATTTTTCTATGAAACACTGAGTTATGACGTCATAGTTTTTTTGCGTCAGATAGTTACCTCATTTCTTAAAAATTAGCTAAAAAAATCTAAAATTCGTTGTATTGATCGATCGAAGTAGAGTTATTTTTCTATATTTTATTGTATTGAAACGTCGAATCAATTTATTTTTGACGTAGGCAACTATCCTAGTATTTAAGTGTAGGAGAGCCATGCTTTGGCACGAATGGGTCGGCTCGACCGGAGTGATACCACGGCCTCACAGAAAACCAGTGTGAAATAACCACAGCGTTGTGTTTTGCCGTGTGAGTGAGGTTACCGGAGGCCCAATCCTTCCCCTCCCCCAATCCCTCCTCAATCCCTAAATCTCCAAACCCCTAATCCCTAAAAGGTCGGCAATGCACTCGTAACGGAGGAGTTACGAGTTGCGAGTGTCCATGGGCGGCGATGATTGCTTACCATCAGGTAATCCGTCTGCTCGTTTGCCGACCTATTACATAAAAAAAAAAACAATTGTTGCTTAGTGAATACAAGCCTTAAGAACGAATAAGATTATCTTAGACAATATTCTTGAATTATAGATAAAATCTTCGCGACTTCGCGGCCACCGCAAACAGCGCTTTTATTAGGATCCAGCCTTTGTAATAGGGACACATTTATTTATACATTTAGTTCACAAATACCTATTCTTAACTTACTTTACAAGTTATATTATATAAGTTTGAACTTTTAAGTCGATTATAAAAGCTGTTTTGGTTGAATTTCTTTGTGTAGAATGAAGTTGACTTTGTTAATGTTCGAAAGTATTGATGACGACATGATATGAAAAACTTATACAAATTTTATGCAACCCACTAGTGAGGTCATTTTGCTAGACATATCTTTAGTTATAATGAGACGACGTGTCCATTTGTCCTGGAAAACACGGGAAAGCACACAACATATGGTGGTGATATGGCTTGCTTGAGCTGATCACCATGATATGCTCTCGTGCCCGACTTTCGCTCAGTCAAGCGATCTTGCAGAGTTCCTCTCAGAACTGGGAAGCCAACAGCCAAATCATACTCTAGAAAAACAATTTATAAATCACGCAAAAATAGTTGCTCTATGCTTGAATTGAACACGTAACACGTTCTGCAGCGCCCGGGCTGCGTTGCCTTGGCCTAAAGCAGAAGAAGGAACGGGGAGGTTTTAAGTCAGTAAGAGTCTGACACTCTCTCTCGCCTTTACCTGGGCGGAAAAAGTCAATTAATGAATTTTCCTGACAAAAAAAAAACGTTTTGTAGTAGCCGATCGCTCAGTCATTGCATTAAACAAAAATAAGTAAAAAACTGCTTAAGACATCCTACTATACACACACTGTTTCTTATTTCTCGCGAATAATTCCGAATATAATTCAAGAAAGAACTATTAGACTACCAAAGATGGGACCCAATAGGTCCTATGTAAAGCCAGAGTTACCTATATAATAAGGGAGGGGGGGGGGGGGGGGGGGTAAGTATGTACCACGGCCCCAGCCCGAAACCGAGAAAAGGTGGTAGAAGTCATTTGATGACTCATGTCATTTTCAAGATACACGAAGATCCATAATTTTCTCTTTGAATACTTCTGAGTAAACAATATTTGTATGAAAATAAAGTAGGTACGTATTATATTATTACGTTCGTCGCCTTCACGAAATTGATATAATTATACGCTTCATGTTATTCAAAGTTAAATAGTAATTACATAATATTAAACCCCTACAAATATTAACCTTTTTCTTTTTTTAAATAAAACGTTAACTCAAACCAAGATATCTGCTGTGTCATTGAGGTGTTTACACATATACGACTTCACATACCAGAAGCGGGAAATTCACATGTGGATCTCACAAAGAGTTGTTTCGTAAGGAATTCCAACCTGTGACGGATGGACGTTGCACTCAAACAAGCAGTGGAAGCAGCTTTGAAAAAAAAATGAATAGAATGAAATTATTACTGAGATGTTTGTTTGTCTACCTTTCATGAAAAAGCGCAACCTGTTCTGTTATATTAGTATAATTTTTCGAAATCTGGAGATAGTATGAAAGTCTAAAAGTGTACAGGATGCCTTTTTGATAAAAGGCGCGGGGAACAACTGTTGGTTGATAAAATTACTTTAGTTTTTACCACACAGAATAGACGACAGGTTGTTGAACTGTGCAGTTAGTATCTCTGGCTTTTGATTTATATTGCAAAAATTAAACTTATACAGCAAAAACAAACTCAACACCTGCTAAATGATCACTATGTCGAATATATTAATTGATTGCCCACATCCAATAGCAATGCATCTCTTGATTATATCTCTTAATTAGATTGAGGAGCCACCTTTTTATTAAAATAACTAGAGATATATTTTGCACGTAATACGTTTCACGCTAATAATTTAGCCAAAAAGAATATGAATGTTTTTTTTAAATTATTTTTATACTCTCTACTGGAATAGTTATACAGTATAAATAACTAAATATACCAAGTAATCGTTTTAAAACATCTCTCTGGATGAGAAATTCTTAGATTAGTAATTTGTTAATCCTAACTCTATTGACCGCAGTGATTACTTAATCTACAAGGGTTGGAGTAAACTTTGATACCTAAAAACTATCGGGAAGGTTACACGCTTGTCGTTTGCAGACTTTTTAATCTGTGCTAAATATAAACAGATAACACAAAATTTTCTATGGCGCAAAAAGCAGGCCATGTTTAGAAATAAAATCAAGTGTACTAAAAGTAGATTGTGAAAA
Organism: Spodoptera exigua; assembly: GCA_902829305.4. Taxonomy (NCBI): domain Eukaryota; kingdom Metazoa; phylum Arthropoda; class Insecta; order Lepidoptera; family Noctuidae; genus Spodoptera; species Spodoptera exigua. Next base: position 3,018,863 of record LR824608.2, on the reverse strand, counting down.
TTAATTCAAAACAATAAAAATACAATATGGCAAGTTCTTTAAATGCAATAATGAACCGTGGCTTGGTCCGGAGTAGAAGTAACGGTGGTTTTTAGTCAGTAAGGCTCTAGACAGACGGACTGTATTTCATCTGCAATCCAACTGCGAATTTGCAGTTCAGCTGCAGTTGACACGACTGCAATATAACTGCAAAACAACTAACCAACCAACCAATATACGACTGCACGCCAACTGCAATTGAATGGTTTGCAGTTCTATTGCAGTCGTGTCAACTGCATTCAAACTGCATCCAAACTGCAAATTTGCAGTTGAATTGCACTCCGTCTGTCTAGAGCCTATGGGTCTGATAACCCTTTTCGTCCTCGAGATAGAAGAAAACTCATTTGCTGATTTTCCCTCCTCAATCACGTGACATTTTAACGTACTTGATCAAAACAAAATGGCGGCCGATAATAGTACGTACAAGACACGCCACACAGAGAAACACACACAACATGAGAACAGGTATGTTTCAACGTATTCGACGGACTGATGAAAAACACCCATTTCCCCCGAATTTTGCTATTTACATTTCGATGTTTTTTTTTTCACACAATACTTTATACTAAAGGTATGTAGCCAAAATGTATTCGTTTTTCGCTAGTCCTCCAGGGTATTGATGAAAAACTTGCAGGCTTCGGCCAAAGTATGGCTCTTGGGAGGCATGCATGTAGTTATCATCAGAAATAGTGAGTTTCGTTTGGAATATGAAAATTTTCTGACTGGAACTTATTGTTATTTTCTGGGCTTTTTGCTTGTACCGGTAGATATGCGATTTTTTTGGTTTAATATGATGTAATGTTAAAATTAAGTCTTGTTTTCTATTGGGTATACTTATAAACATCGTGTCTCTACGTAGTTACTAGAAACTGCCTACCTTGTTGGTTAAGTTGTCTCAAGTTTTTTACGAAATGTCTTAGTAGGTGGTATTTGCACGAATATTGGAATTGTGGAATCTATTATATATATACGGCAATATGGTCACTCTCGTATAGTGAAAAGTAAAACTTCAAGAAAAAAGACTCGAATCACCAAAACAATAATGATCTTGCATTCAGATCATAACAAAATAAAGTAAATAAATAAACTGATGCACAAGGAATATTACGACTTTAATAATTTAATAGGTACACACGATACATAATATAATTATTTCCCCTACCGCCATCTATTAGAAGAAATAAACAATGACACTAAAAACGAATGCACAACGTCAATTACCCTTTTTTTAAAAGACGCACCGCTACGAGATGGCGTTATTTGCATAATCTAGAACAAAATGTAATGTAAAAATTACCTCTACCTCCACATATTATGTAGGTAAGTGTAAATATACCAGCATATATTATGTAAGGCGAGCAATCTCCAAGTTTTGCATACGTTTTACTTTTTTTTTTCAGTGGAAACCGCAAGGTAATTGTGTCGCCCGGATGAAAGTACCACAATTGTTTAGAAATTTTCGCTTGAAAGTGTGTGGGGCGGCCAATGTTACTAAGTCTGTTAGATTTTTTATTTGTTCCCACTTTTATATACCGTTGTATATATGTTTTTCTCTGGGGAAAATCATTAAAATGACCTCTCCCGCCCAGGGTAAGGCGTGAGAGAGTGTCGGACTCTTACTGCCTAAAAACCCCCCGCTCCTTCTTCTACTCTCGGCTGAAGCCGCAGTGACTTAGCACTTAACCCGCAACCCCAGTGTGTGTAGGTAGCAGTGGTATTAGTAATAGTAGGTGTGTTAAACAATGTATGAAAATGCCTACTTCGTCTGCATCGATATAAATGTTCGAGTTTTTTTTAATGGCGTAAAACGAGCTGTCTTATCATCTAATCTCAATCGGAAATCTAAATCGGAGGCCCAATCCTTTCCTACCCCAATCCCTCCTCAATCCCTAAATCTCTAAATCCCTAATCCCTAAAAGGTCGGCAACGCACTCGTAACTCCTCCGTTGCATGTGTCCATGGGCGGCGCTGATTGCTTACCATCAGGTAATCAGTCTGCTCGTTTGCCGATCGTTTACATAAAAAAAAAATCTAATGCATTCATTAGGCGTCGCCCTAGGATACCTCCAACTCCAAAGTTTTGGGTTATGCGGGGTTCCGGCTAAGACACAACTCAAAAGTTATTTCACGCCACTTTTCTGTGAGGTTGTGGTAAAACTCGGGTCGAGCCTATCCATCCGTACTGACGCAACGCTCACCCACATATTAAAAGGGTGGCATTTCCTCATTTTGTTAGATCCAAATTTAGATCCAAAATACTAGGAAGGATTCCAAGTAAAATCAATACTGTGATCTCTTTTCTTGTATAGTTCAATATATCTATCTGGTTTTAACATAAAAACGAAAGTCAACCGAAACCTCAAAATATCCAGTGTACAGTACACGTAATCTAATTCATTTTAATTATACTGGCAACCCGCATTTTCTTCCTAAAAATATTTACATACAAAAGCTCTTGTGCCAGTTACATTAGGTTTTTCATTCAGATTTTTTCGTCCAAACAAGAAATTATGTCTGCTGGGAAAGTCTAATAAATATCTGTTTGTTATTCATCAGTGGCATCAGTTGTCTATGAAGCTCTTATTTTTTTTTTCTAAATTATTTTCATCAAACACAACGTTTTTTAGGCGCCCGTTTCCCATGCATGAGGATGTGGGTCCGAAACCTGGCAAGTACCAATATGAGTTTTTCAGAGTTATAATATGTACTTTCTATGATTATCATGGACTTATAATTTCTAATAATAAGTTTGAAATTGCCAACCCGCACTGAGTAAGCGTGATAATTAATGCTCAACCGTGTGAGAAGATGCCTTTGCCGAGCAGTGGGCACTTATAGGCTGATGATGATGATGATGATGATGAATATTTTCTTAGCCGTTCTTGCAGACAATAATCTATTTGTGATCATACTTATTTCCATCACGGGTATCAAAAAACGTATCTACTAAGGGTCTATACTTTGATAGGAACTATGGGCAATGGCGTTTTCTGATCAATTTGAACGTTACCTTACCCTGGCTCAGAGCTCAATAAATGGAGTAGTTTTTAATCAGAAAGACTCTGAGAATCACCCCATTTAGAGGCAGGAGAAAATATACGATAATTTTCCACCCTTAAAAAAAGTAATGTTTAACTTACAGTACCCTATAATTATTTAAAAAAAAAAAACAAGTAACTTCACTGAGCGATAATTCTTCTCCCAGTCTCATGTACTTTCATTTAATCTTTAATTTCTAAATAACTTCGTTGTTCTAAATGAAATCTTGCCTGTCTTTGAAACATTTCGTGTACCATATGATCTAAATTCCTTTAATAAATCCATAGATGATTTGGTTATATCGAATGCCAAATAAAAGTAGTCCCCAACTGACACTATATCTTCTTTAGCCTACGTAATTCACAGCAGTTTCGCCCCAAAGGCCTGAATTCGTTTTATTCCTATGTTCAAGAAAACTTTACGAATAAAATTGGGATTTGTGTTTTGGTCAGACACTTTTAGTGTCTTTTGAAAGACTTTAAAAGCCTCTCAAGTACTAGATTTAGAAAAAAAATGAGTGTAGTTAGCCATTTTAATACCAAAATAGGACAAGTTTTATTTCTGTAGATTTTTTTTTTGTGTTGAGATACACGGTTAGTTTCTCTGTCTACAGAATTAACGGCAATTTTTCTTCCTAATTATTTTTTATTATTTCTATCTTCTTATTGCCTGATACTGTAGAGAGTGGACGCATTACGCAAGTAATAATATTGACAGTTATTAATAAATAATAATAATTCCATACCTACATTATTAAAATTTAATGAATCCATAAATTAAAATGAATAAATTTCGCTAAATATATCGTTCTTCCAAAAATACTGCGGGACCATATAACTTAAATAAACATAAATATTTGGAACATTCTAGGTTTTGCAAACAGGAAAACTTCACTGGCCCTCAGGGAGAGCAGTATTCGATTTCGACAAATTATGCGAAAAGTTACTGAACATGAATCACACCTAAATATTTGACCTTAAAAATGGGTATGGGGGCTACAGTTTTTTATTTAGCGGATGGCGCCGTTCAAAATTGGACATCCAATGACGTGAAATCAAAGTACGATTAAACGAAAACTTCTCCTTACTTTTAAGTTATGGCCTTCATGAACAGGATAACATTGTTTTTTTTATATACACATATAAAATAGGGTGCTAACGAGTTTACTGATTACTTGATGGTAAGTAATTAACGTACAACGACCTATGGATGTCCTCAACACCAGAGGAGTCATAGCCGTGTCGCCTGCCTTTTAGGAGTAGACTCGTTTCTTGAAGGTTTGAAAGTCGTCCAGGTTCATAAATACCGCCACCGAAATATCATTCCAAATTTTACCGGAGCAAAATAATTTGCGAAAAACTTATTAAAACCAACCATCTACATACATGATGGGGATAAAAGTGTGTGTTGATAACGAGAATTTAATTATTTTATTTTATTTATTTTATTTTACACTTCTTGCACAACGTACAATGGCGGACTTAACGCCTTAGGCGTTCTCTGCCATTATATAATTATATTATTTGAAGTTTATACTTTTATAGAAGTCTGAAATCGAGTACCTTTACTCTAATCTTTTTGCCATGTCGATCCCTGTACGATTATGTAATCCTCTCAAAGACCATTTTCACAGTAATAGTAATAATTAATAAAATTCTTAAAGTGCAATTTGCAAAACCATACCGGGAAACCTCCCTTTGCTTCTAGATTCATTGGAAGTGCAGCGTGGACAAATCCGACGGAGAATTGAAGGGAAACCTTACTTAATTATGCTAATACCAGCAATTTGCATTTGTCGTTATCAATTCATTGGTAAACGTGTTAACTGGAATTCTTCTCAACTCCTCACAAATCCGTTCCGAAATGGGATGGAGTTTGATTCTATAAAATATCCTTGTGTTTTACAAATAAATAATTTATCATGGGGATCCAAGTAAGCCATTTTTAACATATCATTACGAAGTTTTTATTAATTGACTGCACGTTTGGCGCAGTGGCTGAGCGTTTGGCTACACGCAACGTAGGTCCTGGGTTGGATTTCTTTAACCCAGATCGGGGTGTGATGTGCATGTGAATTTATTATCGACTAGCTTGCACCTGCATCTTTGTACGTGTATTAAAGTAATGTACATGTTAAAGTGATGTAAATGTATTCATATATTCATATTCATTTAATCATTTGCAAACATGGGTACATAATATATAGATGTTAACAAAGTTTAGTTTCTCCATATTTTGCCTTCACTTGGCATGCAAGATATGTTGTAAAAATAATTAAATAATAAAATTAGGTTTATTGAATTGAATTTTTAATCGTTGTTACAATACATTAATGTCAAAGAAACTAGAATTATTGATACCAATGAAGTCAAAAAATTAATGTCAAATTAGATATTTATATAATGTAAAAAGGTAAATGTCAATTATAAATGTCACACAAGCAATGTCAAATAAATAAAGTTAATTATTAATTATTGACCATAAGGATTCCCCTCAAGATAATCTTTCACACTATAGTACACTTTGTCATTAAGAAATTCTTTTAATTTCAATTTAAACATGTTGAGGTTCTCAATTTCTGAAATACAACGAGGCAATTTGTTGTATATTTTGGATAACATGCAAAAAACACTCTTATTCATTAAGGCAGATTTACTAGGCATACTTCTAATTTTGCCTCTATATCTATCACTAGTAAGGTTATCAAACATCTGAATATTACTTTTAACAAAAACAGCAATTTCGAATATATATAGACATGGCAGGGTTAAAATTTTCAGCTTTCGGAAGTATGACTGGCAACTATCCGTTACCTTTAGTTTGCATATTGCTCGTATACACTTTTTTTGACACTTAAATGCGGCCTCACATTCTGTTGAGTTGCCCCAAAAAATTAAGCCATATCTTAACGTAGATGCTACGTAAGCATGGTAGGCAGTCACAGCGGTTGGCACAGTAACAGTTTTCCGAAGCATGTATAGCATGTATGAGAACGTATTCAACCTGGAACACACATTCTCCACATGTGCTTTCAATTTAAATTGTGATCGACCATTAATCCTAAAAACTTTGCTACTTTAACTTCACTAATTGTCTTGGTTAAATATTTAATGTTTAAGTCTGATGACGGTACAGCTCTATTTCTAAATACCATTAGATTACTTTTTTCTAAATTTATTAAAAGATTATTAGATGTAAGCCAATCGACAATAGAATTTAGTGCAAAATTTACTTCGCCCTCAAGTGATATATAATTTTTATTAGAAAATACGGCGGTGCTGTCATCTGCAAAAAGAATCATTGGAAAAGTCATTGCGTTTGGAAAGTCATTAATATATACAAGAAACAAGAGTGGCCCTAAGACACTTCCCTGGGGTACACTAAACGTCAATTCTCTATAGCCCGAAACAAACTCAACTTCTTTTGTTGTGGACCAATCGAATTTTGTTATCACAGTGGCTTGTTCCCTATTACTTAGGTAAGACGTTATCAGACACAATGCATTACCCCTGATCCCATAGGCATAGAGCTTTTGTTTTAGTATGTCATGATCAACGTAGTCGAAGGCTTTGGTTAAGTCCATATATAAAGCACAAACAGGTGTTTTATTATCAACATTGACAGTTACCATTTTTAGGAATTCGTAAATTGCTATGTTAATATTTTTGCCTTTCCTGAATCCCATTTGTTCGTTCGCTAATATATTATATTTTTCAAAGAAGTTGGTAAAGTTATTATAAATAATTTTTTCTAAGATTTTTGAGAATATTGGAATTAGTGCAATAGGTCTGTAACATGACATACTTTCTTTGTTGTTTTTTTTAAATAGTGGCTTAACAATAGTTTTTTTTAGTAATTTTGGGAAATGGCCGTGATACAAACAAAGATTGTAAACATGACATAAAACCGGACTTATCACATCATTGACCTCCTTTAATATCTTTGTTGAGATTCCATCATAACCTGTGCTATTTGTATTCTTAAGTAATTTGATTATTTTAAATATGTCAGGGGGAGTAACAGGATTAATAAATATTGAATTATTATTATTAGAATGCTTATGTGTCATCTTAAATTTAAAATTATTATTAGAATTAAATGTCAGAGGTTTTACTTGGTCAATGAAGAAGTCATTAAATTTATGAGCTATGTCAATAGGGTTTGTTATAATTTTTCCGTCAATATTAATTTGAGTAATGTTATTTTGTGGTATGGACATCCTACTTCTGTTAATGACGTCCCAAGTAGCTTTGGATTTATTAAACGCAGTATTAATATAATAGGTGTTTTGTGATTTTTGTGTCTGTTTAATGATTCGATTCAATCGTTGTGAGTATATTTTCAAAGTAGCCTTATCATTTTGATTCTTTGTTCTCCTATATATCCATAGCAAATCGCGTTTTCTTTTAGAACAGTTTTTTATCCCTTTACTAATCCATTTTGGTCGAGAATTTACTGATTGTTTACTTCTCACTATGGGAAAGCATGAATTATACAAAAGACTGAAAATATCATGAAACTCGTTAAAAGCATTGTCTGGGTCCAGTTCTTCATAGACATCATTAAATATAAGAGAACGGAGGTAATTTTTAAATTTCATGATATTTTCTTGACAATAGTCTCTTCTTTCAACATACCAGTACCTTATTTTAGGGTTATATTTAACGGGGCAAATTAATAATTGAGCTGAATGATCCGATAGGCCCAAATCAAATACATCAGATTTGCATCCATTAACATTATGTATGAAATGATCAATACACGTGTTACTAATTAATCGAGTGGGAGTCGTTACAGCTAGTTTTAAATTAAATTCTGCAAGTATATGCTTATAAGTAGCCGAGATTCTATTACTTTTAAGAATATCTATATTGAAATCACCACAAACTATCAGTTTCTTAGATTTATATGAAAAACAACGCAAAATATCATTCAGTTTCTTAAAAAACAAATCTGTATCCTCTCGATTGGTTTTAGGTGGTCTATATATGCATATTATAACTAGATTCTGATTCAATAGTTCTATAGCACTGCACTCAATGACATTTACTATTGTGTGTTTTGCAATATCATCAATAGTTCTGAATTTAAATCCGCGTCTAATTAGAATACAGGACCCACCACGCCTATTCTTCCTACATATAATTGAACCTATGGTAAAGGATTGCATATTAAATAATGGTATGTCATGGTTAATTAAATTATGCTCTGTCACACAAATTACATCTACGTCAATTTTTTTGTCTCGAAGATAGTCTAAGTTAACACTCAGAATGTCCAACTTACTTAACAATCCGTTTATGTTCTGATGTAAAATGTTAACAGATTTACATACGAAAAAGATTGTCTGGGGATTTGGAAGTTGCCACTGACGTTGTCACTTCAATATCAAAGTTTTGTAAAGTGTCAGTTTGTGTACATTTATGATTCCTTGTTTCCCGAAGAATGCGAAATTGTTGTTGGTATTCAAAGTATTTACGAGCATTATCCAAATTAAGAACTTGCCTTAGTAGGGCACGACTAAGATTAACTGCAAAAGATATTCCGCGAGGTAGAGTTTTCATATAGTCCATGTCTATATATTTCACATTTTTAAAAGCACTACAAATAAATCTTAGTTCATAATTCAATTTTCTCTCATTTAGATATCTGTTAAAAGGGATTTCAGTTACAATTATATTAGTGTTTGTTACAGTTTTGAACCATTTTTCGACAACATATTTAAATTCACGTGGGTTACAGTCATTGGTACCTCCAATAATGACGACATAATCATTCATTGTGAGTTTCGGTACAATGTCAATTTGAGAATTAAGTACATCCTTCATTCGCGCTCCTGCTTTCCAAAAACTAGTCACTATGTATTCGGGACCAATTAATTTTTGCAGTGTTTCCCGTATTTTCCAACCCTGGTGATCTCCAAGAATAAGAACCTTTTTCTTAACCTGTTCTCTTTGAGTACTGTCTTCACCTAATGATTTTGGTACTATCTTATGATTTACGGTAGTTGAATCTGTTTCTCTGCTTAAGACAGTTGTCGGTGTTATATATACTGATTCGGTAGATGGAGCGTTCCGGAGGCAGGTTGTTAGATCAGTACGATGCTTATCAGTTATTGGTGTATTCAAACTTAACACAGGAGTATTGACTTTGAGAGGAGTAGAGATATAATTTGTTTTTCGTTTCTTATATTTACGCACCGATACAGGCGTTTGGTTTTTGATTTCAGAGAACTGAAGTTTTTTATAAGTTTCTATAACTTTCTGAGATTTTTCTAATTCAGATTTTAACTGCTGATTTTCACAGTTTAAATTTTCTATCTCATGATGCGCACTTTGCAGCTCTAATGTAAGTTTCTTTATCGTATCATTGAGGTCGATTACGGTCTGACTATCGTTGAATGATGTACTTGGTAAACTGGTCATAGTAGCATCAAATAATGTCGTATTTAATAAGCTAGAAAGATTTTCTAGTGATCCTGTCAAGGGTCGTTGTTTACGCCTCGTTATGTTCTCCATTATTTGCAAGCAAAAAAGTCAAGAATATGAAAATTAATTAAAAACAAAGCAAATAAAGCCGTAAAAAGGCAAACATGCGAGGAAAAACAAATCCAATGAGCAAAAAGAGTATGCCGTCAGCTAGATACGAACTCGGTACTCGTCTTGCGTGGATAGTTTGCTATCATCAATGAGCCATCTTAACATACACTCTTGATGCGAAATAGCGGATCCGTATATTCTTCATATCTAAAAAATTACAAAGTACCTGCTATATTTTACTTTTTCCTATAATACTTAAATAATCTGTTTTATCGACAAATCGGGGTTTTTAGTTCTTTTTATGAATACAGATGGCACTTCAATTTCTTATAATTGTCACTGATTTTAAATTATCTTTTCACAACGGTTTCTGATTTTATTGTTTTACTATTATCGTTTAAATTATAGCACTGGGTAGCATAATTACGAAGTTTTTAGTGTTGCACTGATAAGTTTTAGTACTTGTACGCACTCATTTGTTTATTTACAATGTTTATAAGTACTTGTCACTTAAAGTTTTAAGTAGTCATTTATTCTCACAATATGCTTTGTAAAGGCAAGATAACATTAGCACATATGTATCAAGTCATTTATCACAGGTTTTCATTATTATTCACTTTAATTTTCACTTTTAAATATTTTATTTTTGTATTTATATTGAGAGCGTAACTCGATTGGTGTTTACTTAACAGCGCCACCTGGCGAGCTCTACGTAATGTAAGTATTAAAGTAATGGATTTTAAAAACAGTAGCGTTAACTCAGCAAAAATACTCAAATCAAATATAGCTACTGTTGTACACAGGAACATTTTACCTATCTATCAGCAAAAGAATTTTGAAAGTCTGCGGTGCGAAAATAACCCCCTTTAAGATTATAAATATAAGATATATAGATAGATAGATTATAAGATTATAATATTAGTAACGATTTATATTTTAAAGGTAACCCATTAAAAAATGGCTTACACAAGGAATGCCTATACCTATATATTATTCGAAATTCTACTGTGTCTTTATCAAGAGGTACATTAATTTAAAGTACAGTGGTATTATGAGTTTTTAAAGAATTAAGTCCACTGTTAACTCACTGGTAAGCGAAACTTAACAGTTAAACTAATTGAGTTAACAGATTTTTTCAGCTCACTGGCAACTAGTGAGCACAAATTAACTTGAATTAGGGGAACAAAGTAACTACTGACTACAACTGTTAAATAACTTACAGTCATTGGTCTGAAATAGTAAGTTTTGAGGAATCGTAAACTTATAGTTGCGTGGTTGACAAAATTATGTATTAACTCTTTTTGGCCAAAAAAGCTGCGCTTGCTACACCATCAGACCCGTTTTGTCCCGAAGACAAACTAAGTGAATTTTTAAGGCCCCATATTACATAGGTAAAAGGAAAGGAGCCAAGGCGTAAAAGAGAAAGAGGATAACAATAAAAAAATTTGGTCGCCTATGAGGGAGGTACTTGCCTTCTGTGACAGCAAAATTTAGTTAGCCCCTTAACACCAGCCATGATTCAAATCACCATTTGACCAATAATTTAATACCCACTATTAAAAGTCTTTGCTCTAAAGCAAATCTACTCACACCTATTAAACACCACAATTAGCTCAAAGTGGATTGGCGATCCTATAAAAACATAAGTCAGTAATCTAAATTAAAAATCTAAGTTTCCAATATTTATAATAATCTAAGAATGTACGTCAAACTCGGAAACAGTCATATTTTGTTCGGATTTAGATCCTTACAGGCAATAACAAAGGCAGTATAAATATGTATAGTTTTTATTCAAAAAGCTAGTTAATTTTTCACAGTAAGTAAACAGCGGTACAAAATAATGGACCGAAATAAATCTAAATAAACTTGGCAATATAAAATTAATTCTCAAAACGTCTAGTCTAAACTTCACTGAGCTTATAAACTATTACATCAAGAGGACTTGAAGCCAAAAAGCTTCGAATAATATCGACAGTAATCCGATTTTATTATGATCTAAATAGCTAAGTGATTTAATAAAACTACCTAATGTCCTGAGGCTTGGCACAATTTTGCATACTCGTCGCGTCATGTCCCGTGAGTAAAATAAAGTAATAAAAAAATTGCGAGACTCGCCCCACTGCCTCTACAAACCGTTCCCGAATCAAACGACACTTTACCTTCACGAAAATATTCGTTATCCATCGAATGTTTTGTTTGAAGACACGATTCGTACCAAAATCACTTAACGCAATGTATGTCTAAGAAGTTTTGTGGGAAGAGATTTCGTATTTGCCGAAATCTTTTATGCCAGGAAGTCAGTTTTAAGTATGACATTACCCTCCAAACTTGAGGATTCGCCATGTCTTTTACGATCTATCTATGCAATGCGTTACACTGACAATAGCTCGGCTCCCATCCAGCTCGGCCAAGGACCGGACGGAAGAATGGCAGCGGTTATTTTGAATACATTATATTAAATGTGTTGTTGTTCTTTTTTGAGTATTTGGATATCAAATATTATTGTAAGCCAAATTTTGAAACTGATTTGAGCTTTCTATATTCGAGAGCATCACACCATCAGCCTATAAGTGCCCTAAGCTGAGCAAAGGCATCTTCTCACGCGGAGAAGGATTGAGCACTAATCAACATACTTGGTCAAGGTGGACTGACGAGGTCCAACTTATAATTAAAAATTACCATAAGTCAGTGGTTTTTAAATTATCATGCAAATTATGTACATATTGCTTGGAGAAAGTCACATGGGTAATAGTCAGGTATCAAATCCGCGTCCTTATGCATGAAAAGCGGATCTTAACCTCAGGGCTTTTAAAACGAGCACAACAGTGTGATATATCAAAAAAACCAAACACCACTACAACAACAAACCATGCAATTTGCTGTCGAGACCAAAAGGTTTTGAAATACATAAATTGCACTGACCTCGAATTAATCCTTGTCTACCAGGGGTCAGAGATCTCGGAACCCATTACGTCTACCATATCTTTATGTGTATAGGCACAAAAGAAACAAACAATATAACAAAACAAGACCTAACGTTAATGAGGCAGGTAGTAAAGTATTAAAACAAATTTAAAAAAAATTCTGATGAGTACTTTTGGGTATCTGTGAATACAAACATCGAAGGTGTACTTGTCCTTGAATCCCATATCCAGGAATCTATATCAAAAGTATTATTTATAATAACTTAGCTGTTAGTAAAATTGTACGTTTGCAAACTCACCTACGGCACAGGAGAAAACAATAGTGTGCGGCAAATCTTTTTTAACGAAAACGTTGAATCCTTTAAGGAAGGTTTTAAAGAAAACCAAGACTGTCACACACAACATCAAAATAGCGACAAGGCCTTCGACATCAATCCTCCCAAAATAATCCAACAAAATGTTTTATAGCCGTCCTGATTGAATCAACAACATGAATTCAAAAGGCGGACATCCAGGATCATGATCCCATTCCCACTGCCCGTAAAATTCCATTACCCTTTCCAAAAAGGGCAAGACAGATCCCGATGAGAAAAACATAAATCTAGTACCCGCTACCGATCTGGCATTTGTATTCAAAGCCACGTCTCTGTAACGATTCATGAAAATCTGTAAAAAAGCTGCTCGATGTAATTCAGTAATAGTCGTGCGCACTGAAAATGTAGTATAAGTGGGCCCCTGAAAATGATGGCCACTAAAATTTCGTAACAGGATCCCCGTTTACGATGTTTGGCGTAAAAATGGGTGTCTTTGTGTTGTGCGTTTTTTTCTGTGTTCTTTTTAAGACCGTTCCGTGAGTAAATTAGTGTTTGAAGCAGTTTAGGTGATAAAGTTTTTGGAAACTTTCCACATATAAACGTCTAGAAGGTATAAACCTAATTTGAGTATTTATGTAGGAATAGGTTTTTGCCTGCGACTCCGTTCGCGTTGAATAGTGACTTCCTGCAGATTTTTGGTATAAAAACTATCCTATGTCCTTTCTCGAGTTCCAAACTATGTCTGTACCAAATTTCACAGAAATCGGTTCAGTAGTTTAGGCGTGAAGAAAAGACAGAGTGATTTTCGCATTTATAATCTTAGTTTGGATTAGGTTCCGGCCGTGGTGTCACTGCCAAAAAATGTCCAGAAGTGTGACTATTAAGCTTAAGAACTGGCAGACCATTTATAACTCTATCACTTAATCAGGATGGTGCTTCAGACTGTAATGTAGCGAGACCTCAGAGTGGAGCAGGAAAAGGAACGGGGTAGCCTTTAGTCTGTACGAGTCTGTCGCTCTCCCTCTCGCCTCGCCCAGGACGAGAGAAACACTTTATAATTGCTCTCCTCAGAAAAAGGACAAGACGCTACACCATCTCCCCCTTTTTTGTGAGGGGAAAATCATCAAATGACTTCTCCCGCCTACAGTGGGCGGGAGGGAGTGTCCGACGCTTACTGACTAAGAATCCCCCCTCCGTTCCTTCTCCTGCTCTAGGCCAAGGTCGCGGTGCCTCATTGTGCTTACCACGCAACTCCGCCTGAAGACCATCGCTCATGATATCACAAGACATACATACGATACAGGAAAATAAAGCGGATAATATTTCTGGCCATTCTCAAGAGGCGTATATTGACAGTAACGTAGATCGATACGGCAATATTTATTTAGGGAACGATATAGCAAACCATTGCAAATATGAATCTGAGTGGTCTTGAGAACATGGGGTGGTTTCTTTGTTCTTCTATGGTGTTTATATGAGGGTTTCAAGCAAGGTGAGAGTATTGTGCAGTACGGCTCATACATAACCTAACCTACTTTAAGTTGGAATTATAATTTTAATTTTAAATTGTATTGTAATGACAAAGAGTCTACTTTAAATTAAATGTTTTGTTTTATTGGGATAAGGAGCAAATGATTAGTTGTATCTTGTGATAATAAGTGATACAACAAAAATATTTTTTCCGGATATATTTTTTACACGATACACAACGCAATCTTCGTGTCACGTCACTTATGTCTGTGTCACTATAATATCTCCACTGGAGTTAAAGGTATAAAAATTAACATTTATATATAAACTTATTAAGTTACATTGGTATAACTATGTCAAGAATCGTTTTAGAAACACAACGAACATAAAGACATAACATAAATTCCAAACTTTTATTACGTACATCAAAAAACTAATTCGATGCGTTGACAATTTACCTAAACAGCGCTGCCTATCGGGAGAAATTGGTACTAAGATTCCCTATTAACGTGGTCCTAGTAACCACGTAGGTAATGCTAGTTGGGTGCTTAAGTTTAATAGGACCCATAAACTTTAAGTGTATCATAGAGTAACGTCTTATATGAAATGAGAAAAGAGATAAAACTAAGCTAGGATTACATTTATGAGTTGGAAAAACTTAATATTGTCTTGTAAGACACAGTTCAATCTTTGTGTAATAAGTGAATTTATTTAGTTTTTATTTCCTTAATATGTACAGTGCAGTCCTACTTTGTACAGTGAATGCTGAATGAATATAATTTACCTTCTAGCCGCCAGCCAGCTTTGCTTGGTTCGCGGTGAAATAATTTTTATTTTATTTTTTCAAACCTTCTCTTAACAATAAAGAATAGTACGGCTTAAACAAAAAAACAATAATAAGAGCTTATATTGTACGTCCTACGGGCTTTTATGCAAATGTTAAATCAAAAGTCTTAGAAACTACTGAACCAATAGTAATTAAACTTGGCCATTACTGGCCAATTACTAACAGGCATCTTGCCATTTTTTAAATACCGAAAAATACCAAAACCATGTGACTTTTTCCGAGTTATATGTACTTCCTATGATTATTTAGACACCACTGACATACGGTGAAGGTAAACATTGTGAGGAAACCTGCACTTATAATTTCTAATTACAAGTTTGAAATCGCCAACCCGCATTGAGCAAGCGTGGTGATCAATGCTCTAACCTTCTCCGTATGAGAAGAGGCCTTTGCTCAGCACTGGGCTGATGATGACTTATAGGCTGATGATGACCAACAAAACCCAATAATACTTGGACAGAATCGACATCGAATTCAATGCCCCTTGCTCCAAAGTCATAAGATTCGATGAACGAGGCATTGAGGCAGTAAAAAATATCCTTACCTCGCGATACATTTTCCAAAAACAAGATGGCGTACTGAATACGTGACGGAGAAGTGTTTAGTAATTAAAAGTTTAATTTGAAAACGTGTTTTACGATCCTACTCGCATTTGAAACATCAAAGTTGTAATATATACGTTAATTATACAATACGTAATGTCGGTTTTAGCTTACGTAGATACAGTGTGCAGCTGTGCACAGCTATTATTATTTGTTTGTTCTTTCCTTTCACGGGACCACAGGGTCCCGGACCTTTGGAAAGCGTACGAGGAGCCGAAGCCAACTCGCAGAGGCCCGTTGAACAGTTTTAATCTAAATGTGATGGGACATCATCCGGCAATTATCCATGTATGCACTATGTAAGTGCACCCAAGGACAATCCCCGGTTGATTCAGGACAATTGTGAAATGTGGTGAAAATTAATAGGGTTATTGGTATGGGTTGCTATGGAATGGTGGATATGATAACTATGGTAATACTATGGCCCCTGACCAATATTGATACATACGGATAAACAGGCAGGGGGTGACTGGCAAACTCAATTAATGGGCCCCCGAAAACGGCCGCTAGCATGTAGTGACAAGTGGGCAACATACGTTGAGCTGCTTGAGGAAGGGGCAAGGCATCCCACGGCTATCAGAGCAATCCCGGAAGTACGGTCAAGACCCTTACCAGCACCTTACTGAGATATCCCCTGAGTCTCCTTCAACTCCTACTCTTGCGAATCTCCACTCAAGCCAGCCAATTAAGGCAAGAATGAGGTAGGAGGGCTTGTTCCTCATCAGTGTTCACTCCAGCTAGTCACGGGGACTAACCGGAGATGAAGGACAAGACACCTCCCGGAAGTCAGGTCCGTGGAGTCGCCACTGCCCAACAGCTCGCCACAAGCTATTATTATTATCCAGGAAAAATATAAAGTTTGACTTTTGGTATACTGAATTATACCTATTGTTTTTAATTGAGACATTACTTTTTATAAAAACTTCCATGGCAGTGTAATCTGCCATGGAAGTTGGGTTACTGGAGGCCCAATTCTTGACCTCCCTACATCAGTAAATCTGAAACTCCTCAGCGAGGGCCAATGATCTGTTATATGTCTTCTTTCTAACAAACAAAAGCATTCGTTTATAGGTGTTTGTGTGCTAATTTACTTGTGACGTCATCCGTTCAAAATTGTAGTTGTTCATCTACTATGTGCGTTGTCACGTCAAGGAAATAATACATGTATATTTGAACACCGATTTCATTCGTGGAATCAACTGATTATGACGTTCGGGATTTCCTAGCCCGTTGTGATTAAAATTATCCTGTTTTAGAATTATCTTCTTCAAGGTCTGCAAGGTGGTCTTCAAGGTTTGGTCTGCTTCAAGTTAACCAACCAATCAATTGTAAGTAGAAAACTCAAACAAGGCACTCTGTATCGTTTTTGACATTTCGATAAAGGAATATGACTACTTTTAAAATAGAGACGTCAAACATAAAAGTAAAAAAAAAGAAAACAAGTATATATTATCTGTGTTATTTTTGTAATAGAAGTGAATTGAATGAGTTTACAAAATTATTTTTTGGTTATTCATTCTTGTCAATAAAAAAGAGGTCATTATTGGTACAGTCATAATTATGGTTAGATATCTTTTACCAATTAAATTTTTTTTTACATGCATTGCATTCTGATATATTTTCTGTATACAAATAAATAAATGATACTGTGTACAAAACGTTATTAGATATCCTATTGTGCTAACTTTTCCTACAATATACAGAGTTTAGTTAAAAACTAACTCGTTCGGCTAGCGAGAGCATGTTGCTAATTATTGGAAAACCAATTATCTATTGTTCAATTTCACAATATACACACACATATGAACATTGGTATATTTAATTTAAACTATTTTATTTATTTAAATATTAGTATAACAAATGTGGCATTCCTAGAATGATATTCCTAAAATGTTAGCTAATGACTGTTAATATATTTTTTATATTAAAAATTACGACTCTTCGTCGTTAAATAATTGAGGAACATCTCCACGACAACGGCTATGGCGACGCGTGCGCTGCTCATGGATAAGAGTCCGGTTGTGACTTGAAACTAGTAGAGCTTATCTCAGTTAATTCAGGTGAGTATATTTTTGTTTTCATTTGTGTGTGTATAAATTCATATGTGTCGCGATATTATCATGTTACTCTTCATTTAATAAGTACATAATTAGCTTAAATATTTGAAAATGTTTTAAAGTTGCATTGCTCTATGGCTGATGAAATTATAACTACATCGAATAAAACAGAGTCGCTTCCTGTGTCCCTATATCTATAAATTTTCAAATCTGTAATTGCCAAAAGGTCGGTAACGCATTCGTATAACTACTTCGTTGATGTGTCCATGAGTGGCGCTAACTGCTTACAATCAGGTAATCCGTTTGCTCGTTTGCCAATCACATAAAAAAACAGTAGTGGTGGTCACTACACTGCTAATTAGCCACAATCTAAAGTATGTAAGGTGAAATAGGTATATTTATAATTAGTTTTACGACATACTTACATATACAAGTACATATAGTTATACGGAAAAATATTTCATTTAGTCTCATTTATTATTCATAAACTAAAATAAATTGTATTCGCACAATGGAAGCCACGTACATAATAATGTATGTACATCTTCATAATATGTATATGTATGTAGCAGGTAGGTAGGTAGGTAGATAGTATACATATAATGTTGTAGGTATTGTTTTCCTTCAAAAAACGGACATAAGGTGTTTGGTCAAAATTATATACATTTGCCAAATTTTTATTATCTGTGTCATTTTTAAAAAGATAACTTTAGAGGCCGCGGTACCTTATTACGCTTGCCCCGCAACCCTGGCTGAATAGGTTTATGCGTGGGTATATGTATATTCTGATTACCGTAATTTGTTCTGCATTGAATCAATCTTTATTATTTTATCCTGTATATCAAGTTACTCAGCTGAATTTAATACCAGTTTTTTATACTACCAATTAAAACTGCCTGTGAAAAAAAGGAACTTGATAACTAGGTATCATATTTTTTTCGTTTTTCTTTAGAGGAATATACATATGTTTTAATAAAACAACACCCTTATAGTTTTTGCTATATCGTAAGTACGTTTGCAAACTTACAAATTCACAATACACTAGGCGCGTTACAACAACTTTTGTATAACAAAAAATAATGATTTGAAATGGAAATCCATATTGTCCAGCCACTGGTTGACTGTCAAATTCACCAGTTGTAAAACACCGTAATAATAATTCGTTTTATTTTTTAAGTTCCTTAAAACAAATTTGAAGTCAGGGTTGCGAGTCAAGCGCATTATGGTATATCTCGGTAGAAAAAAATAATACTGTTTGTTATAATTGAAATTTGGGTCCACAGTTGAGGACGAGAAAGGACTGAAAACAATCACACTTTTATTCATTGTATTTCGATATACTAAATGTAAACAGATTTAATGGTATTAATGCTATGATAACTCCATACCAGTAAATTTTTATGTGAACTTAAATTTTGAAATGGGAGTGTGAGGGTCACGAGTGGGCCGACTCGACCTGATTGACTACGGCCTTGCAGGAAACCGTTCGTGAAACAACCACAGTGCTGTGTTTCGTCAAGTGAGTGAGGTTCCCAGAGGCCTTCCCTTCCCCTCATTGCCATCCCCGAATCCTCAAACCCATAACTACCAAATGATAACAGCTCGTTTGCCGACGCATCACATAAAAAAGATGATAATGGTAAGCAACATGTGAGAGTGAGATTGACAGTCAGAGTCAGAGTCAGAGTCAGAGTCAAAGTCAGAGTCAGAGTCAGAGTCAGAGTCAGAGTCAGAGTCAGAGTCAGAGTCAGAGTCAGAGTCAGAGTCAGAGTCAGAGTCAGAGTCAGGGTCAGAGTCAGAGTCAGAGTCAGAGTCAGAGTCAGAGTTAGGGTCAAAGTCAAAGTCAGAGTCAGAATCAAACTCAGAGTCAGGGTTAAAGTCAAAGTCAGAGTCAGAATCAAACTCAGAGTCAGAGACAGTGTCAGAGTCAGAGTCAGAGTCAGAGTCAGAGTCAGAGCCAGACCAAGAGTCAGAGTCAGAATCAGAATCACAGTCAAAATCAAGGTCAAGGTCAAATTGAAAGTCAAAGTCATTTTAATCCAATTAAACCATAAATTGGTCCCTTTGAAACGTCAAAATACAATAAATCTATCAGTCTGTTCGTTGTGCCCGTTCCATAGTATCCACCTGCAACATTAGAGGAGTTACGAAGGAGCCAGCAGACCTTTCGACACTGCATTAATTAAATAAATATCCTGTCAAAATGAGGAAATATTGAAATAAACTTGTACACGCAACAAGCACAGCGAGTTTCGTCCGTTTTCCCGTTACATTTGTAATTACCGCATCTTATAGGCTTGTCCGTTCGCAACGAATGTTAACCTAACAATAATAGTTTTGATGTGATTTACTCTAAAAATCTACTATGAAGAATAACAGAGTGGTTTTAAATTGTTTGTTTCATTTGTGTTAAGTTTGTGAATAAATTAAGGACCACTATGAAAGGTAAGGATGTATTATTATATCCATATGATATTAATTAATCAGGCAGGCAGTTGAGTCAACTAATATTATGCCTGTTTCATATTCTTCGCCTCTCAGTTGTTTCAAGTTTTCTAAATATAGAATCAGTTTTTAATTTGATTGACATTTAGTGCTGAGATTAGTAAGGTTAAAGAAAATGCTGACTGATACATAACATACATATGTAAGACTATAGTAGTTTTCTCAGTTAATTGTTTTTCATTTAATATGTTCTAGTAATGAAATATAAAAACACTCATTCTTAGATTATTTTTGAGGTTAATATTAGTATATTTCGGAGTTAGAATTAGTATTTTTAGAGTTAGAATATGACGTCATCTTAAAACTAAATACTATAAGTATTAGACGAATAAATGATGAAATACTCAACAATTCTTTTAGTATTCAACAGTTTCTTGATTAAAACAGCGAAAGATTTCGCGCGATCCGATAGTCTCCAATAAAAGAATAACGATATGCTATAATGTCATGCCTATATTCGTATATAAATCGTATTGCATAAGTTTAGGTTTCGTCGCAATATTCTCCTTCATTGTATGTCAGTGGTATCTAAATAATCATAGAAAAGAGAATATGTAACTCGGATAAGTCACATTGCTATTTGCTTAGTTTCGAAACCGTACCTCATGCATGCCATCACAAGCAGTGGTTAATTACGGCAAATTTTATTCGTAAATGCTTCGGTTTGCCAAAACCTAAACATTTTAAACAAAGTAGGTAGATATGCAGTACGGTTAGTGGTGCAAATACATATTAATACATATATTAACAGGTAGGTACCTAAAGATGATGATAAGCATTCAAAAATACTTATCCTGTTAAACTGTATGTTTATTTTTCATCTGCATTATTTAAGGTGATTCTTCGTATTATATTACAAACTAGCTACTCCCGCGCGGTTTCACTCGCTGTTCGCCTCCATTTGATTGTAGCGTGATGTTTTACAGCCTATATAGCACTCGGGTAACATTGCAGCTATCAATAAGTGAAAGAATTTTGGGAATCCGACCAGTGGTTCCAAAGATTACCCCCTACATACAAACTTACAAATTTTACCTCTTTATAATATTAGTACTTACAGAAGTGCATTAAAAACTATAATAAAATTAATGGTAGTATAAACTGTATTTGTGTAAAAATTTTAAGTATTCACTTGTTTAAGTCCAAAATGTGAAATGTGTGCGTCGTTACCTACAGTAACTAGAAATACAATAAATGACACAGTGACAACCACGCCATTGATAGTGCATGAACCCTATGACCTCTTCCATTCCGCGTGACTTATTTAGCTTAGTAGGTTTTGTTTTATATGATATACCTACTGGCAAATGAGAAGACTGATTACCTGATGCTAAACACCAAATACATTCGTAGCCTACTCTTAGGGGATAACCTAACCTAACTTAACCAAACTTACACGGTATTTTGTGAGGCCATATCACTCTGGTCAAGCCCACTTACCTCTGCTTATAGGTATCTACGTATTTTTTTATATTATAGGTCCCAAAACGCTCGCAACACCAGAGGAGTTACAAGTTTGTTGGCGGCCTTTTAGGGATAAGGTTTTCGGATATACTATATGTATACGGATTGGGCAGGGATGGGGGAAGGGCAGGGATTAGGTAAACCTTATTTTTGAGGTAGGAAAACCATCGCATGCCTTGTCTTGCTCCAGGGGCCGCAACTTGCTTCCACGGATTTAAATGTCGAATTTAAGTTTTAATAATGTCAATTTTAACTGCGTCCACTTACTTAAAAATCACAATCAGTTTTACCGTACCGAAAAATTGATTTTGGTTTTGCTTTTCAAAAAAACTTTAGATCAAATAGGAAATGACTACCTATATTAACAAATCAATGTACCGAACAGGGAAAAATATTAGTTTCCTGGGCAAAGATCATGGAATTTATGTATTTTAAATGTGGAAACACGCAAATTTTGCGATTTTAACGGGAAATCTGGTCTATTATTAATAACAAGTTTTTAAATAACATTGACATTTCATTGAAAATAGCTCTCTTAACACTAACTCAGTGAATGAAAGTAAAAGTGGGTAAGATTAATTTTTGACTAAGTGAGTAACTAAATTGTACTTAGACAAAAAAAAGGTGGAGAACGTAAAGAGAAATGGAATCTCAGCAATTTTGTTCAGCTGAGGACGTGTCTATCTTTCAGCTTTTAATGATACCTAAATGCCTTGTTCCACAGATAGAAAAATGTTAGAAATATGGACACTGGTCAACGTACTACACTTAGCAGCTGCCTCCATGTTCTTCCACGAACCATCAAGTGTACCTATCAAGCCTGAAATAAATACAACCAACACAGACTTTGGATTCTCATTGGCTTACAGTAGTACATTCGGGGGTTTATGTAAGTGTATATAGCATTTGTAATATTATAAATCAAGACATATTTTGAATACCAAATTTGCATTTTTCTCAGATTCTTTTAAAGCATCAGTGATGAGTGACAGGATCTTCATCTTTATACTGTTATTTAAAATAAATGCTGCTTTCTTTTCTTCTACGCACACTTTCCATTTCTAGTCACGTATCAATTTTAAATAATAAAAAGAAAATAATGTCAATATGTGAATTTAACATCAATTTATTCACTCAACATATATCAGACTAACACTACACTACTTCAATTATTTTGAACAAAATTTCCAAGGCTTTTTTGTTTTTTGAATTAACTTATATTTTTAATTCTCATTTTACAGTAGTTGGCGCTCCAACAGAGGATGATGTAGGCAAATTGTACAGCTGTAATTTAGAAGCAGCATTTAGCCAGAAACAAGTTGATTGCAAAGATTTGTTCATAGAAGTAGATGAGCCAGAATATGAAAATAGTGCGTAAGGTTTACTGTTCTTTTTTACTATGGGAGAGTCTAGTTTCGGCATGAATAGAGTGATCTGACGAACTCCTAAAAACCGGCGTGAAGCAACAGAATTGGCACAAGAGGGCTAAACGTCCCCTCATCTCTGAGTCACGGATCCCTAATCTCCGAAAGACCGGCAATGCTCTTGAAACACCCAACAAAGCGAGTTCATAATCAGTTAAATCTGGATTCTAATTAATAGTATCCAGTTCGGTGACCAGAGTTTACTATATAAGTATATACCCTCGTTTCTGTCATAAATATGGTTTAAAATCTCCGCTATCAAGTCCTAATGAAAAGTGGAAGTTTAAAGATGTTTTATTCTTTTTTTAGATCGCTGTCCTGATCAGCGATTTCATTTAGGAGCTTCGATAGCCGCAACTTCAGATTATATCTATGTAAGTACGGGTAAATTCTTGTCTCTATCATTGACTTCTACTTAACTTCAAAAGCGTTACAAAAACGAAAAAAACTCTAAATATTGCATTTATGTCGCTGTGTTAATTCAGGCCTAGCTTTTAGCATTCAGTTGCGGGTACATGTCTAATGGCCCGGCTTGGAACAGTGTGAATTTTAGTCACTAAGTCTTTCTTTCTCATAATCTTGGGGCGGGAGAAGTCATGTGATAATCATCCCTCAAAAACAAGGCAAAACATAAATATGAACAACTTGAAATAATAATCCAAGTTGTCTCGTGTCAATTTTTAGGTACCTGCACTGACCTTCAGTTTTATTATTCTGCGATGATGATTATAGTAATGGTGGTGTTGAGAAAGTGCAAAAATCTCAATATTTTATCATTACTCTATCGGCTACCGTGCAATGAATCGTGGATACGACTCCGGCACATTTTTTTATACATATTCCGCAAATTATTGTTACTACTCTAGTCCTAAAGTGAACTCAATTCAAGTATTTATTAACTTCACCATGGCACAGGAGATTATCTTAGTGTGAGCAATGTTTAAAAATATTTTCTTTTTACTTATTATTATTGTCCTCAGACTTGTGCCCCTTTGTGGACAACGAATATAACATCATCAAGTGAAGAAATAAGAGATGTTTTTGGAACATGCTTTGTGTATAAAAGGGATGGTCCAACTAGATACCAGGGCACATTAGAACGATACTTGGACAAAAAAATTTCATTGACGGATTTTGGTAAGCGTTATCTTTATCATGTTCAGTAACTGTTCATAATACGTTTTATGTTAGAACTATCTATGTATGGTATCTTAATTATGGTTTACTCACGTGACTGTCCAACGGTGTAACTCAATCAGTTTCAAGCCACGCCACGGGGCTCTTACTATGTCACGGAATTAATTCACGAGTATTCGGTGTACAGAACTAATTCAGTATAGTCTTTAACGTGACTGAAAATTACTATACCAAAACTTCATAAAACCTCAATTTTTTGTAAAGAACTGGCTACTTTGGTGATTTTGATAATAATGGTAGCATGATGACGAATTGTTTATTTGTCTTCCAGCTTTAATCACAGGTGGTACTGGATGGACCACTTTAGCAGATAAAACAAATGGATTATTGCTCACTGTTAAAACTTCGCTGCAGGGAGACTTTTTGTATACACCGCTGTTGGATCCCTTGGGAGAAACTAAATCTTTTGCGGCAACCCAAAGGAATCGTGTGTTTTTATCAAGCCGTTGGAACATAGGTAAAATTAAGATAAGATACCTGCACTGCACGACTGTTGTGCTATAAGATGTTGTGGGATGTGTAATGAGTTCGCTTTCTTCAAACATTAGTGTGACACAAAAGTTGACTTGTTGTTGAATCTTGAGACCATTTTTTTGTTGATTAATCTACCCCAGATACCTATTTGAAACTCCAGAACGGGAAATTTTAAGCTTCTAAGAATTCGTCTCAATTTTTGTTTATTTAAATTCAAATTTTGTACTAAATGTCCTTACACCGAATTTGGTTCTAATAAATTTTACTCTTACAATTTGACGGACCAACCTCATGACGCACATTTTCAAATTGAATTCGTCTTTTGTTTAGGTTATGCTGTTACTGCTGGGAAGTTTTTTTCAGACGTTACAGAGTACGCATTCAGTATGGAAAGTAAGAATATGGAAGGCGAAGTGAGTACTAAATGAATTACATATTTAACAGCATGTGTTCAAATAAACATATCAAGTTCTATAATAACTATCGTCAAATAGTCATTTTTTAATAATTACATATTTACCTGAATTAATTGAGAACAGCTCTACATGTCACGAGAATAAGTCATTATTTTCAATAAATATCAAGACAAATTTAGATTCTGAAAAGTCTGTTCATTAATTTGTAGTATTACTTTGACCAATGGCATAAAAACTCCTTTCTCTTCTTTTAATTTCCTACATTGTACATATAATAAGCTGTCGTATATTTTTACGTGTGTGACGGATGATCAAAATAATTGGATCTATATATATTATCTTCATTTTGCAGATAGCATTTTTGAAATACAATTCAAAAAGAAAAGTACTTTCTTTAAAAATTAAAGATCGCAAAGAAGTGACGTTGGTTAATAAAGCCATCGGTGCCATGTTTGGTTCTGCTCTGAGTGCTAAAGACCTCAACATAGATGGTTTGGATGAACTGCTCGTAGGTGCACCTGCATTGTCTGAAGACGAGTGCTATGAATGTGGAGCGCTGCACATATATTTGGGAGGAGACCAGGTATTAGATAACACCATAATTTTAGCTAGTGGATTTTATTGCTAGTCAAAACTGAACTCAGCTTTTAAAAATGATAAATTTCTGAACTGTAAAGGAAAAACGTGTCTATTGGTATACAAATTTGTTGGTTCACAGGCAACGATAAACGATCGGAAAAGACAGCGAACAATATTGGGCACCTCTAGCTTTGGACGATTTGGTTCAGCGATAGTCGCAAATGACGTAGATGGTGACAACAAACCAGGTTAGTGGAATTTTCTTTTGTTCTGGTGTTGTTATTTCTTCCAATTAGAATCTGAACTAAGTTTTCACAAAATTCTGCTGGCGGTTTATATGGAGCAGTTATAATAACTTTTTTAACATTGCTTTACTATTTTTTTTAATAACCATGTTTTCAAACTCTTAAAGACAATACAATTTTGTGATTTATGTCGGTATAACCTCAAAATAAAATTCAAAGAGAAATTAGCTAAATCTAGTATCTGAATTAAATAATCTCCAAAATGATAATACTAAAACTGGACATATCGTTACAGAAATAGTTGTAAGTGCTCCATACGAGAACGAAGGGAAAGGAGCTATCTACATACTGGCAGGTCACGAAGTTTACGACGTTCTGATGAAGGTGCAGGACCATAAGACAATATTGCTATCAGACCTCAAGCTGACGCAGAAGATTCACAAAAAAGAACACACTAACCTTGGGTTTAGTCTGCAATTCGTTGAAGATATTGACAGTAATGGGTGTAAAGGTTTGAAGAACTTTGTTTTCTATTGCAATTATATACACAAAATTTTAAACATCTCATAATTTCCAAGCTTTATGAGTTAATTGTGCATAATACCAGAGCGTAGCCGGTTGCATAGCTTAGGAGGTTAACCCACAAGATCGATTGTAACCGGTCGATTTAGAAATAAATGGGGGAGGTCTACGTTTAAGTCTTCGCTTTTTGGTAGATATGTTACCGGAAATGTACGAAACCTAGGAATTATATACAATTACTAGGAAATGTATACAATTCCCGAAGCTATATAGGAAATATGTAAAATATTGTTCCAAACATTATTTAATACATACATATCCTGGGAAATGTATACATTTCCTAGAAATTGTATAAAATTCCTATATCGTATTAGGAAATGTATAAAACCATGCTTTCTTTTATTAAAATTAAAAAAACACGTTGTTAAACTTAGAAACAGATTTATTATTAAGACTCCGGTTGAAACAATTAGGTAACAATCACATCGTAAAATATAATATCTTCTTCCGGCTTACTAACTAAGCTACAAAAACAAAACTATTTACTAAATTTTAAGGCCCATCTAGAACAAAAACTACTTATATTTTCTTATAAAGCTCTATCATTTGGTAACTAATCAGTCTGTCAATTAAACAGTAATATGCCGTATAAACGCATACGAATGAAAATCTTTAAAGTAATACACTTCCGTTACCTATTTAGGAAATGTATAGATTTACTAGGAAATGTGTGTTATAAAATTTATTTCACACATTTCCGAGCAAATTTAGGAATTATATAAATTTCCTAGGAATTGTATACAATGACGGATTACATACATTTCCGTTAACAGATATAATGACGTGCATCGGTAATAATAAAGACAGCAAATCTATTACATAAGATAAAGACGGCTTTCAAATAAATGACCAGGCAGTGCTATTATAAAAAAGCTCATTTTACAGAACTGGTAGCTGGATCACCTAGTACAGGTACAGCAGTATTTTTCAAATGTGTACAGAAAATCACTGTTACTCTATCGAGCAGCCTAATCGGAGAACAGGTAACTTTCTTTGCAAGTAACGTACAAAGTCGACACAAAAATATTCAAATTATTCTTTTTTTTCACATTTTTTTTAAATATTCAGTAACATCCTTAGACATGGCGTACTGTTTTTTTTATAGCTTAAGTTAATATTTAGTTATTCTCATTTACCAACAGATTGTAAAAGAACAAGACGAGCAATTTGTAGTGAATGTTTGCGCACGAGTGCAGCTACCTGAGTATCCACTTGAGATTACCGCATGTAAGTTATAGGTACAATATTATTATCATACCATTCCTTAAAGAGGTGGGATGAGTGATACTTATAATAATACAATAATTGCATTGTAAAACGGAGCTAGTTCTATTATTGATTCGAACTAAATCATATGGACCAACCTGTGACTCAGGAGAAAATACCATACCACGGGGCACCTGGTGGTAAACAAGCTAGCCACACTACGGAGTTTAGGTATTTGGCGATTCAGAATGGGGAGTGCAAGATTAGGCTTCCAATAACCTGAATCATACAGTGAAATATAAGGCAAGCGTTGAGTGACGACGGTTTTCTATAAGCGGCCTCACAGAAAACTTGCATAATATTATTCCGATCGAGCTGGCCCATTCCTACTTGCCCGCACTTCGTGATATTAACTGTATGTCGTGAAGCTGACTAAGTAACTAAACGTTAAACAGCTCCTAGGCAGCAGCGTTCTCTAATAAACCTGAATTTTTAAAACTTCCCATCTCAAGCCAAGTCTTACCATTATTCAAAGAATAGGTTTTCTAACGAGCGTGTATACCATCTGATGATATAATACCCGCAGAATCGGAGAGTTGCAAGTACGTTGGCTGGCCTATTGGGGTCAGGGGAGTATTTGAGGATTGGGATGAGTACGGGGAAAGGATAATCAAGAGCCTTGGGCCCTTTTGGTTATGGGTCACCTTACTCACACAGTGAAACAAAATGCACAATGTTTGTTGTTTCAAACTCGTTTTCTGTAAGACCGTGGTATCACTTCTGTCAAGTCTTCCCATTCGTGATGTCTGCTCTTATTATATATTGTTTCATATTGTTGTCATGCTGATTGTGAAACGTTTCCTTACAGATATAGAAGTTTCCAACGCTATCATCGGTCAGGCAGCGACCATTCCCGATCCAACATTTATAAAATCTATTACATGTACCGGTTGTCCAAGAGACAGGCCGATTTGTGAAAATGTTACTGTGCTACTGGTAAATAAGTAACTTAAATATATTTTTTTGTTTAAACTCTGTAGATGTTGGGGAATTAAAAAACTACAAATTATTGCCTTAAATTAACTAAAAATCGCGGGTTACTCACATGTGTAATTGAGAAAAGCTCTACTAGTTTCGAACCACAGAGGGGTTCTTTCTCATGAGCAGCGTGCGCAGACACGGCGACGTCGCACAACCTACTGATAGTAGAAGCTGCCGGACGTCGCACAGCCTACTGATAGTAGAAGCTGCGCGACGTCGCCGTGTCCGCGCACGCTGCTCATGAGGAAGAACCCCTCTGTGGTTCGAAACTAGTACCGAAAACTTTTCTCAATTACACATGTGAGCAACCCGCGATATTAAGTTAATTTATTGCCTTAAACATTATAGACGATTGAGGGTCTATAAATTTGTCAGAAATTGCATAGCGGCGCATTTTGATTGTTGCGATTGCGGCGACAAGCGCATTGATGTACTGGGACCTCTGCCAGGAGAAAGAACGGGGAGGTTTTTAATCAGTTAGAGTCTGACACTCCCTCACCCCACGCAGAACAAAGAAGTCACTTGATTAATTTCTCTCCAAAAAAGGACTTTCTGCTAAACATAAGCTATTAACAGTGACCATCAATTCATATGGAAAGTATTTAGAGTATGGCAAACCCGTACGTGTAATGGAGGCTTACAGTAGTAAAATGGGTTCTCAAGTCTTTACTTATGGCAGAGCAGAGTTTCGTTAAAAACCCAATTTTCTCTATTTATCTCGACTCAGATGTAACGTCATAAAAGATCGACTTATTCAATTGTTTTCCGATACATTTGTTTTATTGCGGATCTTTGCCGAAAATATCAAATAGTCGTAGAATTAATTAAGTGTAAGTAGGTTCGATGTCAAGAAATAGTCCTATAAGTACGTATCGTTAAATTCTATATTGTAAATGAAGTACTTCTTTACGAATTGCATTTTCATGAGCTGATTTTGATACTTTCAGCAAATATATTTTATTTTCTGCGGTTTATATCGAAATATGTTTTTGTTTTGCTCCGATTATCAAAATAGCTATTGAAAAGTTCAAAATAGAATTAAAAGCAACACGAATACCAATAATATGGTTCTGTATATGTTTTTTATGAATAAAATCATAAAATGTGTTCAGCGGTTCCTAAACTTTTATATATCTATAAAATTAATAATATCAACAATTATAATTCCATATACAACAATCATTATTATTGCAAATTGTTTTCTTAAAAAAATATACATATTACAGGAAGACAAAGAGCCAGGCGACTATAAATTTGTTTCACGAGCTGAAATAAAAAACGATTACCTCATGCGTCCCAATAATTCAGGTTGGTAATAATTTTAATAATAGCATGCCACTATTAATAGACCTTTTAAGCCCCAAAAAATCAGACCAGTGTAGTTAGTGAAGTTACCACAATCACAATTCTTCCCTTCTTGGTTCCCTTACCAAGAAGGGAAGAATTGTGATTGTGGGAAGGATTGTGACCCCTCCTATTACCTAAATCCTCATATATCCCAAAAGACTGGCAACGCACTAGCGACTCCTCTGTTGTTGCGGTTGGCGCCGATTGCTTACCACAAGGTTATCCGCCAAATCGATCGCCGTAACATCACCTATAATATGGCGAGGCACTGACTTCATACAATGTCTTGGTCGTTCTTCATATTAAGGGATAAATAAAAATCAAGACTTAATTGTTCATATTAAAATTTTAGAGAGCCAGCAGATTACAGCCTGACTTGTAAGTACCGAGCGTGAAGCTGCGTATTTCCATGTGTCAGTGATGTTACGAAGACCTAATCTTCTCACAATCCCTATATCCCAAATGCCTAAATTCTTCAATGACCTAAAGTCCATTATCGCGCCGTTTATAATGAACTTCTCTGGTGTTGAACGTCCATGGGAGACATCGCATTGGTTGCTTCCCGATTGGAGCATTTAAGTTAGTAAAAATAAGCTTCCATATTTTGTGCAACTGGTTAGGTAAGGACTGCACGGTTGGCGCGGTGGTTGGGCAACTGGCAGCCACGCGACCTGTCGTGGGTTCGATTCCCGCACGCAACAACTCTTTGTGTGATCCACAAATTGTTGTTCCGGGTCTGGGTGTTATGTGTTTGTGAAATTATATGTTCGAAACGCACCCATGACACAGGAGAACATCCTAGTATAGGGCAAAGATTAAAAAATAGTAGTAAAAAAAGTTTAGGTAATCTAGTATTTTGTTTTGTCAACAGAATTCAACTCTTCATGGGTATTAGGAGGCCCCAATAGTAAATTGGTTACCAGTATAGATGTGCCCAGACACTGCAAAGGAGATGATTGTATTCCTAATCTATCTATGGAGCTGCTATGGTCTGGCAGGTAAGAAATTAAAAATAATCACAATTATAAATCTCTTTTGTGCCTATAAGGCTCAGTCTGTAACCTTCATAAAGTTCTCTGGGGGAAATTGAAACTACTTATTTTTTTTCTGCTTAGAATTATTCTGATTTATTTCGTTGCGGGATCCAAAACAGTCATATCCCTGGGAAACGCTAAACTTCAGTGTTTCAACATTTATTGGATATATATACTGTAGATCCTGGCTTACAAGACGAGTAGAGTGTAGAGTGACTTGTCCCATTAAAAAAAAAACAACTTTTTTGTAATCCTCAAATTGTTGTTATGGGTCTGGGTGTCATGTGTGTGTTAAATTATGTTTGTGAACGCATCCACGGCACAGGAAAAAATCCTAATGAGCGGCAAGATTTTCTATGTTACGTTTTTTACTTGAGAATCCCTCGAAGGATGCAAAGGTGCAGTTAATAATTCACTCATAATACATTTTAATATTATTTTTAGTAAAAATTACACGGTTGGCTCCTCTGCGAATGAGACAGTGACGATTAATGTCAGGAACGATGGCAATGCGTCCTACGACTCCTGCGTTTGGGTGAAAGTGAGCGGGGCGGCTTTAAATCGAGGCGACTGCGAAGATTACAACGGAGGGTACAAGTGTTACCTCGACAGACCTATGAGGAGGGAGACTAAAGTAAGAAGAGAATATCATTAAAAATATTTTTTTTTATTTTATTCCTTGTAACTAACAACTGTCGCATTTGGCTTCTATTGGTCGTATGGTGATTTTTTATAGCCTATAGCACTCAAGAACATTGCAGCTATCTATCGAAAGCATTTGGAAATCTAACGAGCTGTTCCAAAGATTACCCCCTACATACAATGTTACAAATTTAACCGCTTTATAAGTAATGTGAAGAAGAAGCACGGAATATCGAAATAAAGATGTAGCTTGACTGCACGATTGGTGCGGTGGCTGGCCATTGGCTGCCGTGCAACGTGTCGCGGGTTCGATTCCCGTACGGAACAACACTTTGTGTGATCCTCAAATTGTTGTTTCGGGTCTGGGTGTCATTTGTATGTGATATTGTATGTTTGTAAACGAACCCACAACACAGGAGAAAATCCTAAAGTGGGGCAAGTTACAACTGGCGATGACTCAGAATATTTATCAGGAGATTTAAAATCATTTCATATTAATTATTGCTTCCATAATTTCTTTTTCTTTTTCGTATTTCCAGTGCACAATAAACCTTCTCCTGAACATGACGACGGTTACAAATATTGAAAAAGAGCTGCAAGTCGAAGTAAAGTTGTACGAAATTTGTAATCAAAAACTGATCACTACTGATTCTATTAGTGTACCATACACATTGAATTCAGGTGACATTTCACTAAGTGGGTTAGTACTATTTCATTAATTATTGTATATATTAGACTTAAAATAAAATAATATACAATACAATGAGGAAGGAATACAATAGGCTAGGATTTTTGAGATGCTGGGCAACTGGCTGCCGCGCAACGTGTCGCAGGTTCGACTCCCGCACGGAACAAGTCTTTGTGTGATCCACAAATTGTTGTTCCAGGTCTGGGTGTGATGTGTATGTGAAATTCTATGTTTGTAAGTGGAGTGGTGGTGAGGCTTCCCATTAGAAGAATATACTAATCACCAAATATAAATCACTATACTTATAACTAATCACTAAAATGTTGTTTAAAATCCTTTTCCAGTTATGCTCACAGGATGAACATCACAGACAAACAGATAAGAGATTCTAATATTGTTTATGATGATCATGAATATGTGGTAAGTAACTTCATATTTGAATTACATATGTAATTATCTCTAAGGCTTTGCCATGGTGACCGGAAGGCGCGCTTTTCTCGAACGATAGCCTTCCAAACCTGGCAAAAAAGGAATGGTAGTGAAGGTTAAAAAAGGGTTATAATTTTAAAACATAAGTTTGAAAGCAAAATATTTGAAGTAAAAAAATTTCAAAATTTAATATAATTAAATTTTAGTAAGAGAAGAACAATCTACAATGCTGTTACAAACATTTATTCAAGAAAATTGATACCGAATTTTCTTTATTTACCTCGTTTTAATTGTACACTTTTGTCAGAGCAGTCGTGGTCATTGGATGTCAGAGTAGTCGTGGTCATGGGATGTCCTTGGTTTTTTTTCCATTTGCGATTTGGCGATTTTTCTCCACTTTTTTCTGTTAGTGGCATTCCTCGCGCACTCCACAAAAGACCTGGATGTTTATTTATACGTGTATGGTGTGGTCGTGGAGGCCCGTAGGTTAAGGAGCCCGCTTCTCATGCATGAGGGTGTGGGTTCAGAACCTGGCAAGTACCAATGTAACTTTTTCCGAGTTATATGTACTTTCTATGATCATTTAGACACCATTGACATACGGTGAAGGTAAACATCGTGAGGAAACCTGGACTTTAATACATAACACTACAAGTTGTTGTTGTTGAAATCGGCAACCCGCATTGGGCAAACGTGGTGATTAATGCTCAAACCTTCTCCGTGTGAGAACAGGCCTTAGCTCAGCAGTGGGCACTTATAGGCTAATGATGATGATGATGATGGTGTATGGTGTTTAAAATTTTATATTGTTCTACTAATCCTGCTTTTAACGTTTCAAGATTCAAAACAGCGGGTTCATGACTTGGAAGAAAGTTGAAATGGAAATCAAAATGAACAAACTTGAATACTTGAAATCTTTTACAGTAAGTATTTTTCATTTTTGTATAATTTTCTACTAAAGAAAACTAAAATACTTACTCAAATCTGAAGATCAATAAATAAATACATATAAAATTCGGTCCATATAATTTAGCTTCTTTGAGATGGCATTATATATGTTGTAATGATGTTTAAAAAATAATTAGATAATGATTATAAATTTATGCAGATATCAACAATGGATTTCGGCGAATGCGCACGGATAGAAGATGTCTTTTATATTGTCCACCGTTGCGTTCTAGACATAATGCCAAATTCAACGCAGATAATTACTGGGACCGCTAAAATAAATGCTGGCGAACTAAGTAAGTATATTCTAAGAAAAAAAGACGCCATTTTATTATTGTATATTTTTTTATACCATGGATCGGTAAAAGTGCAGATGGATTACATGATATTAAGCAATCGGCACCGCCCATAGACACAATTGTAATACCAAAGGAGTTATTTTGACTAGACTGGCAGGTGAGATTTGAGTTGTCTATACATTTTTTTTGGGATACGAGCATTCGGCGTCTTCTACGGACACCCGCAACACCAAAGGAAAGGAAAGTGCGTTGCCGGTCTCTTGTGGGTATTGGAGGGGGAAATTAAGGGGGAAATTAAGGGAGGGTTGGCAGTAACCTCACTCACACGGCAAAACACAGCGCAAGTGGTTGCACGCTGGTTTTCTGTAAAACCGTGGTATCACTCCAGTCGAGCCGGCTCCTTCTTACCGAATCATATTTCTCCCCACAAGTTTACTTACAACTTTTTTACAAGGATAGTAACCTAATATTTTAGACTCACAGTACTCTCTCTCAAGTATTTTTTTTCCATTACAGAAAAATACTTGGTCAATCAAAAGCTTCTGACAAATTCTACAAGTACGTTATATTTGGACAATAGATTACCACCACTAAATACACTGTAAGTTTATTTTATTAATTCATCCATTTCTTGACAAAACTTTAGTCGTGTTACGACTTCAACGAAACGACTAACAAAGGATAACTCAATAAACCTTTATAATTATTTATTTTCAGTGTGAACAATGAAATACCAATAGTTAAAGAAATAACGTTAGGTAGTAACAAGCTGCTAATTTCTTTGATAGCACTATTGGTGGCGCTCATACTATTAGCAATCATTACATTCATTCTTTACAAGGTAAGTTATTCTTTAATTTATACTGTTTTGTTCTAAAAAGAATGTTAACACACACATAATTTCGAATTATAAATTTGAAATGGCCAATACACCTTGAGAAAGCGTCGTGATTAATTCTCAAACCTTTTCTCCATGTGAGGCCTTTGCTCAGCAATAGGCACTTATAGGCTGATATTGTGATGTGAAGCACCGATCACAGAAACATAGCACATTTAATAAGAACTGGACGTTTCCAAAA
Organism: Spodoptera exigua; assembly: GCA_902829305.4. Taxonomy (NCBI): domain Eukaryota; kingdom Metazoa; phylum Arthropoda; class Insecta; order Lepidoptera; family Noctuidae; genus Spodoptera; species Spodoptera exigua. Next base: position 2,983,433 of record LR824608.2, on the reverse strand, counting down.
TCGAACATATCAATTGAAGGTTAATTGCCCGGCGAAGGTCTCGTATTAGACGCCCTAGAGCCTGTGATATGAAGGTGCACTTATAAAAAAACACAATCATACTTTTCCTAACCTGACAATGTAATCGAAGACCACTGTTCATTATTTGTAGCATGGACTAGTCGACATTTAACAACTTTCCAACAATTTGTTTCAGTACGGATTCTTCAAAAGGAAACAAAAGAAAAATCTTCTAATAGCTAAAGAATCGGTGAGAAGACAGAGTATTGTAAGTATTATTATTTTTTATTTAAATGTCATAGAAATATGACCGTTGGATTTTATTTAAAGTATATTTAATAAGTAGATTGTAAGATATGATATATGGGACTTTTTGTCCCTACGTAGAAAGTCTTTAAAAAAAAAACGAAGAATAAAATTAAATAAAATGCTAATAAATTGACATTCAAATTTTAAAAGGAGTTCTGTATAGGTTTCGGAACTCTATACTTTTAATAATGCTGCTTAACTTATTGTATGTATAAACCTACCAACTAAAACAACATAAAGTGCTAATTATATATGTATACATATATAATCGAGCTGGTCCGCAGATTAGCGCGCCTACTTCTCGAGTAAGGTGAAGAAACCTGGACTCATAATTTTATATTTTATGTATGAAATCGTTAATGTTCCTTAAGCAAGCGTGGTGATTAATGCTCAAACCAATTACTTGTTGCAGAAACGAAGTATCCATGCTTCAGCGATGGATGGCCCGGCTGAGGGTGTACGTATTAACAAATTAATTAAATTATTTCTTTCAATGAAGTTTTGAAATGAAATTACAAAGCTTTTATAAACTATACTAACTTAACTTTTATCTGCTGCGTCTAAGGGTGTTGGAGTAGAAACACTGACAACTTTTTTTATACGTTTTATTTAACGGAACTGAACCATTACAATTTTTTTTCGTAATTTCTCGTACAACACAGAAATATGTTAAACTGTGCATTGAAAATAACGACTTAATCACGTGAATTAACTAAAAACAAGTTTAACGAGATTCAAATCTCAATGAGAGTCCTATTCATGAGAGTGTGTGAGTCATGACCACGGTGCGTAGCCCAATGGTTAGATTTGGTTGTGCTCAGTTAATTCTCGTGAGTTAGCCGTTATTTTAAATAACTTTTTTCATTATTTTATAAGAAAATATAATAATATTCTGTATATATAAACTAGCGGCCGGATCCCGCTTCGCACGGTAACAACGTAAGGGTCACTTTTTCCCAATTTTCCTTACTTCTTTTGTAATATTTTCTTTGTTAAAAACATTCTCCTGACAAAAACTCCTGATTCAGGCGTTGTTGAGTTATGGGCTTACCAACACATTTTGAATTAATATTAATACAGATATGTAAAAGTATATTTGTTTTTTTTTTCAGTTACAAATGGAAGTCGATGACGATTCTCCCTTCGATGATCCACGACCAGTGACCACGAATGATAACGTAGGATTAGTTGAAGACAAACCTACCTAAGCTAAAGAGAAACAAAATAAATGTAACTAAAAAAAATACAAAACAATGTATGCTATTTTTGTCAACTATTTTTAAACCGATTTCATATTGTCTAATTCAAAATCGGTATTTGATATCAACGCCTACATCGACCTTATAAAATGTGTTTACATAATCCGATGCAATTTCAAGCGATAATATTTTTATTTATGCTTTACTATATTTGATTGTAACCTTTACAAAATTCGAATATTATTAACATATAGACGTTTTGTTGACACATTGTCAGTATATATTAAATTATGAAACTAATAAAATATAAGTATCCAATTTGATAAGAAGTCTTTCTTATAAAATAGATGTGATAACCAGCGCCAGAAACTTGATAGAATCGGATCGGATGGTGTAAAAAATACTACACAAGAATGATCGAAGCAGTTGTATTGTGTGTGTTAGTCCAATAGCACTAACATATTTTTAAACCTTTGGTTCATAATAAATTGTTATAATAATTCACCCAGTGATTGACCCATCATCCGTGTAAACAAAAAAAGGAAAATATATATATTTTTTTATTATTTTCAGCTCCTTTTTTACTTCATAAACCGTACCTATTGTTCCATAATTTAAAAATTTATTTTTCCTTCCCATGCATGCCTAACATTAACATAATTAGTAACTTATTTATAACAAAGTTATGAAATCTCTAGGATTATTTTGTTTTATATTTTTTGTATAGTTTAATTAAGTGTGTGACTAGAATAGTTTTAAAATAAAGAAATAAATAACATGGTTAAGAGCTAATTTTGTTCTTGTTTTAATTTCTTTTCAAAAGATTAGAGGGTGTAATTAAAAGTGACTACCAGAAAACTTATATTTACTTAACAAACTAAGAATATTATGTAACAAATAAAAAAATTGTGTAAACTTCAAAAAATATATTTACAGTACTTTTTTGTAACTTTCTAAAAATAATTTTGCATTATTTTAGTAACCTTGTCAAAAGAAAGAATATTTCTAGAAGTATCCCAAGTTGCGGGCTTCCGAGACTAGGCCGGCCATCATCTGTGTGACCTCGTCTCCTTGCTGGTGGATCCTGCTGGCAGGCCACTGGAAGAATCTTCCTCGAAGCTCGTAAACATACACAAGGCGAGTACCCTGGGTATACCTGACCCAATCTATACTACCTCCTGATGCCTTGTCTGAAAATATAAAATTACCAAAAACTCCGTCAGATGAAAATTAGCCAAAGATCCAGTTGTTGTTTGATGAAATTAAGAGATTTCACGTTTAGGATAACCAAGTTTCGCCACTTATGGATTGATTTGACTGGAGTGATACCACGACTTCACAGGAAACCAGCGTGAAACAACCATAGCGTTGTCTTGTGGGTGTGTGAGGTTACCGGATGCCCAATCCTCCCCCTTTTTCCAACCGTATCCAATTCCTCAATCTTTAATCCCTAATCCCCAAAAAGCCAGCAAAGCACTTGTAACTTTTCTAGTGATATGGGTGTCCATGGGCGGCATGTATTGTTAACCACCTGACAATCAATTTGCTTGTAAAAAGAAACTTACACAAAATTTCCGAAGCAGTCCCAGGGCCATCATACTTCGCTTTATTAACTGCGTAGCCTCGTCTGAGAGATGCATCTCCGATTTGTTTCTGAGAGATAAGTTGTAATAAAGTTGTATTAGTTATATCAAAAAACATCAATAGAAAAAACAACATAAAATAGGAAAATCTGTGTACAAAAAGCACAAAGTAATAGTTTTAATTGTATTGACAGGTAAGACTCTATCTATCTATACATCTATATATATAAAAATCAATTGCTGTTCGTTAGTCTCGCTAAAACTCGAGAACGGCTGAACGGATTTATCTTATCTTGGTCTTGAATTATTCGTGGAGGTCTAGGGAAGGTTTAAAAGGTGAGAAAAATTCGAATAATTGCCGGGAAAATCCTCAAAACAGCATTTTTCTATTTCCCATACAAACGTTTTCTAAATAAAATGGAGAGTCAATTTGTAATTTATTACAAATTGACTCTCCATTTTATTTGGAGTGCATAAAGTTGCATTAAGTTCAAATTCGCGTGCGCGTTGGAGGACCTAATATCGCGTTCTGAAACTCAACAAAAGTGAAAGTGAATCGCGAACGCGACAAAATTGCATAGTCTCAAAATACATAGTACATAAATAAACACAATTTTAGTTAACTTCAGTTGTTACTCTGTCCGATTATTTTTTTATTTCAGCTAACTTCAGTTGTTACTCTGTCCGATTATGTTTTTAATAAGACTATATAGAAATCGAAAGATAAATCTTAAGTTTTGTCACAAATTAAATTATAAATCTTAAGTTAAATTCTGAACGCAATCTCAATATGTATTTGACATTAGATTTGACAACCAACTGATATGTCATTCCATCCTGTCGCATTTCAGAGCACGGAAAAAATTATATTATCGTTATATCTATCTTTGTGGCTACGTGCGCGACAACTTTCATTGTCCAAAGCTTTTGAGACTCACATCAATGTGGAATATTGTAATTCTGTGAAGTCAATAAAGTACATATGTAAATATGTTAATAAAGATAGTGATATGGCTGTCTTTGGTGTAACCAATGCAAATGATGAAATATCACAGTACCAGATGGGTCGCTATGTAAGTAGCAACGAAGCTATTTGGCGTATCTTTTCATTTGCGATCCATGAAAGACATCCTACAGTAGTCCATTTGGCAGTCCATTTAGAAAATGGTCAACAAGTTTATTTTAATGAATGTAACGCGGCAGACAGGACGGCACATCCACCGTCGACAACATTAACAAGTTTCTTCACAGTCTGTCAAACTGATGATTTTGCTCGCTCTTTGCTGTATGCTGACATGCCACGCTATTACACATGGAACGCATCATCGAAATCGTTTCAGCGTCGAAAACAAGGAACACCAGTTGAAGGACATCCAAATGTATTTGCTTCAGATGCTCTGGGTCGCATCTACACAGTACATCCAAATAACGATGAATGTTATTATTTGCGGTTGTTGTTGGTTCGTGGTCCGACATCGTTTAAACAACTGAGAACAGTTAATGGACAGCTGTGTGTGACTTACCGTGAGGTAAGTATATATATACTTACTATTACATTTACTTGAGAACGATTCGCACTGGGATGATACGCTCAAGGATTCCGTAATATCTTCGTCGCCGCATCAAATTCGTTCATTGTTTGCGATTATCATATCGACATGTTTCCCCTCGAATCCAAAAGATTTGTGGGTTAAGTATAGAGATGACATGTCTGAGGATGTTTTGTATCGTGTGCGCCGTCAAACTATGAATCCTACACTACAAATGACTGAAGAAATTTACAATGACACATTGATCATGATAGAAGATATGTGTTTATTGATGGCAAATAAAGTATTGTCGTGTTTGGGAATGACAGCACCGAATCGTCATATGCACGATGCATTAAACCACGAGTTGCAAAGAGAACATCAGTACGACATTGAAGCATTGGCCGAAACAGTTCGTACAAATGTTCCACAATTAAATCAACAACAAAGAATTGCGTACGACACTTTGATAGAAGCTGTGAACAGTGGATCTGGTGGAATTTATTTCCTCGATGCTCCCGAAGGAACCGGAAAAACGTTTTTAATTTCATTGCTTTTGGCGAGGATCAGATCGCGAAATGATGTTGCTCTAGCGTTGGCTTCATCTGGAATAGCTGCAACTCTGCTCGAAAGCGGGCGAACTGCACATTCTGCCTTGAAATTACCACTGAACATGCAAATCACCGAAACACCAATTTGCAACATCGCCAAAAATAGCGCAATGGCCAAGATCCTACAGGTATTCATCAGGGTCCAAATTAATTGTTTGGGATGAATGCACAATGGCCCATAAGAGGAGAGGAGGCACTGGACAGAACGTTGAAAGATCTTCGTGACAACCAAAATATTTTCGGTGGGGCCATGATTCTGTTGTCAGGTGATTTTCGTCAGACACTTCCAGTTATTCCCCGATCAACTGTTGCTGATGAACTAAATGCATGCCTAAAATCATCAAATATGTGGCAGTACGTAAAGACACTCCACTTAACAACTAACATGCGAGTATTTTTGCAACAAGATGAAACTGCTAATGTGTTTGCGTCTTGATCCCGCGGATACCGATGATTCCAACGGACTTACCATTCGATTTTAAACGCTTACAATTTCCAGTACGTCTGGCCTTTGCGATGACCATAAATAAATCGCAAGGACAGTCTTTAGAAGTTTGTGGAATCAACTTGGAGTTTCCCTGTTTCGCGCATGGACAATTATACGTCGCGTGTTCGCGCGTCGGAAAACCGTCTTCTTTGTTTATTTACGCACCACAAAACAAAACAAAAAATATAGTTTATGAGAAAGCTTTAAATTAATTAACAGACTGTATTTTCACAGTGTGTGTCTGTGAATATCAAATTTAAACCTTATAAATAGCCAGTATTTCAGGAAAACTCTGATTTCTAAGTAAGCAACATGATGTATCGAAAATAATAATAAAACTTCATGCTTTATTCAATAAATGCTTTTTCATTAATAATTATTTTGTTTGTTTTAAAATCATTTTATACAAAAGATTAGGTATTTTATTTATCGATGAGGCAGTACGAAGTCTGCCGGGTCAGCTAGTTATATATAAAAATGAATCGCAAAATATGTTGGTAAGCGCATAACTCAATAATGCCTGGACCAATTTTTTGTTATGCGTGTTATTGTCATGAGAAGGTTGTTATGAAAGAAAATTTTAGAAAAGTAGAGGGGAGAGTTGGGTAATAGGGACTCTTTCATCGTAAGCGAAATGATGAGACCCGTGCAAAGCAGGGGCGAGCTGCTACTATTGTTATAAAATTAAGAGGAAAAGCCAAATAACTTCGAGAAGTACCGGCAACGCAGTGGTGATTCAATACAAATAATACCAGTTTGCAAGCGCAAAAATATGTACACCCAAGGTCCAGGACCGGATCAGAAAAAGAAACGGGTTGTTTTGAAATCAGTAAGAGTCGGACATTCCCTCCAGGGCTCGGCGAGAGAATTTATTTTATGTTATTCCCCGCTCTTTTGCGACATCATTCTGCCGCACTTGAATATGGTTAAAAAATATTGAATGCCTTACCAAATCGTCATAATTATCAATATGTTCGCTTGAATCAGAGTAGGGTAGTAGCAACATTGTGCGTCGGCATGGAAGGAAATGTACCCTAGCATGTTCTCAAGTCCTGATATGTACTCCGAGAGAGACCGAGTCTCTATCTCTGAGAATGGTTGAGAGCCTGCATACGTCTGGTAGTTGCATGGATTGCTTGATGAACCGTAATCTGGAAAAGAAATTGGGTAAGTTTTATTTGTTACTATCCCGGGATTTTAAAAAGAGCAGCGTTTAAAGTGATTGCTCGACTAAAATACGCAAATTAAAAATAATTTATAGCCTATGTAACTCAGGAACATTGTAGCTATCTATCAACGAGTAAAACAATTCGGAAATCCGACTAACGGTTTCAAAGATACCAACAAAACCTACACACCGACAATCTTAAAAATTGTAGGTAGTTTTATTACTAATAATCACTGTGGTGGTGGCCTAAAGTTAAAGTATCCGCTTTTCATTCATGAGGACTACTGTTACATGAACTTCAACCTGTCTGAGCACTTAGAAATCATCACACAGGTCGATTTTGCCAGGGACCAAATCCTTCCCCTGAATCTCCTAAAGTCTGATTTACAAAAGGCCAGTAACGCACTCGTTACTTCTCAGATGTTACGCTGTTGTCCGTAGGCGGTGCCAGTTGCTTTCCATCAGGTAATATGTCTGCTCTTTTGCCAACCTATCACGTACAAACACTACAATACATACATAAATGTCTAATAAGAAGTTTGGAATCGCCAATCCACCTTAAGGAAGCATTGTGAGTAATGCCCATTTCTTCTCCAGAACAAGAAAGAAGAGGTATTTGCTCAGCAGTGGACACTTATAGGCTAATGATGTGATCTTACCCATCCAATTATAGTCCCAGTTCCTATTAGCGTCAGTGCCGACACATCCGTTAGGTGAGGGAGACCTAGTTTTTCTCCACATTCGATCCTGGTGACAATAATATTTTTATCACTTAAGTATTAGTGTATTAGTAATAACAGTACTTTTTGACATCAAATGCATGTTCAAAGTCCTTTATTTAATATTTTTTTGCTAGGGAATGGGTCGGCTTGACCGGAGTGATACCACGGCCTCGCAGAAAACCGGCGTGAAATAATCACAGAGTGAGGTTACCGGAGGCCCAATCCCTTCCCTCCCCCAATTCCTCCTCAATCCCTAAATCTAAAAATCCCTAATCCCTAAAAGGTCGGCAATGCACTCTTAACTCCTCCGTTGCGGCGCCAGATAATCCGTCGGCTCTATTACATAAAAAAAAGAAACAATAAGGTACGCCTCGGCTAGGAACATAACAAATGTGTGAATGCCCTAGTGATCCTCAGATTAGAACTTGTCTAAGAGTATTATAGCCCATCGATTAGGTGATTCCCATTCATAACACGGAGTTAGGAATCATGTTCAGTGAATAGCAATTGGCTCGCGGCCAATTACGAGGCAATAATAACATAACTGAGGCTGTCTGTCTACCCCGTTAAGGGACCAGTTTTATGTTACAAATTGAATAATCGATAGTACACATTTCACTTAAAAATCAAGTAGCTCAGATGAATTCCTAATCACAGTTTAATAAGACTGTTGGTAGAAAAGTGTGGAGAGCCAAGTTTCCGCACGAATGAGTCTGCTCGACAAAAATATTTAGGACAAGTGTCAGTTCAGTCCTAAAGAAATACGTTAGGATGAATAATAATATTTAAAATATAGTAACGAGATAGAATACCTATATTTTACACAGGAGATTTCCTGTAAACCACATATTTGCGTCTTCTTGTAATTAAGGTAAAATAGCGTTTAAGACTCAGCATCTAAGTTCAATTGCATCGCCATTGCCTTTTGAGGGTCAAGTATTAAAGGATAGGGAATGTGGGATTGGAAAAAAGAGGATCGAGCCACCAGTAGCCTATCTCATCTATACTAATATTATAAAGCTAAAGAGTTTGTTTGTTTGACCGCGCTTATCTCCGGAACTACAGGTTCAAATTGAACAATTCATTTTTGTTTGTTACTCCATTTATCAAAGAAGACATAAGAGCAGCGAGTGAAAATAAGCAAAACTAGCTAGTACGTAATATAACCAAAACGTCGCCGTGATATCACATAGTTTATGTAAGTTGGTTTCTTACACTATTTAATTTTATTTGTTATCTATTTTATACCTTCTGTCTCTATAAAATACTCGAGTGGACAATGTTTTATGTAAACAATTCAGATAAATCCATTTAGGTATTAAATTAGGACATTGGTTTTATTTCCTCCTACAAAACAAGGAAACGTATTGAAATTCCACCATGGCTAGTTTTCCTTGACCAATTCTGAATTATGACTAGAAACGAACTCATTCTTGTTTTAAAATAGGAACCAAGGTCATTTAAAAGCGCGTTATTATTGTTAACCATCGCTGAAAACAGGTAGGTAAGCGATGAACTAAATCCAGTAGTATTGTAGATTTTTTTTTACCTTTTGCAAACGTATTGCTTGATGGTAAACAACCGGCATCGCCACACCAGAATAATTATGAGTGCAGCATGAAGGAATTTGAGATCACCTCATGTTATATAGCACAACCATGGCCACTCGCAATATCAAGATAAGATAGGGAAACATACAAGAGTGTAGCCGTTTTTTTGAGGGATTAAGGATTTGCCAATAGGATATGCAAGGGGGTAAGTATTGGACCAAGCCAAAGCAAGGTATTGGCTACAGCAAAATATACGTGTAAGCGTTGTATCAAGCCGCTTTTCTATAAGAACGCTTACAGTCAACCAGTCAAAGCAATTAGTGTCAAAGCATGTCTCTCTCACACTTATATGCACTTATTATTTAAGTGTGGGAGAGCCATGCTTCGGCACGAATGGGCCTCACAGAAAACCGGCGTGAAACAACCACAGCGTTGTGTTTCGCCGTGTGAGTGAGGTTACCGGAGGCCCAATCCTTCTCCTTCCCGAACCCTTCCCCAATCCCTAAATCTCCAAATCCCTAATCCCTAAAAGGTCGGCAACGCACTCGTAACTCTACCGTTGCGGGTGTCCATGGGCGGCGTTGATTGCTTACCATCAGGTAATCCGTCCGCTCGTTTGCCGACTTATTACACGAAAAAAAAAAATGGATTTAATTATCCTAGGCAGATAATATGACAATGGAGATGAACTCACCCTGGTATAACTGTAGTGGTATCCATCAGGATTGACTGTCGGAAAGATATGCCAGTCAAATAGGTCCCTCATTTCCATAATTTCAGGGTCAGAACTGGTCAGTAGTTCATTGATGAAGTACGTCGTCGTGGCAGGAGTTATCCATTCTCTTGCATGAATACCTGGCAAATGGGGAACCAAACTTAATAAATTTAAAGTATTTGATATTGCTTCTTTTGTGAAAAAAATAACTTTTCAAATATGGAAACATCACACCAATTTTAAAACGACCAAAACATCTTTGTAGAATAGAGTCAATGGTTGAGGACTGCTTTAATTTATAGCATAGTATCTAAATTATTGAATAAACTGGCTGTGAACCATTGAACTTTTACTACAAAGAAATTTTAGTTATTTTAAAATTGGTAGAGTGTAATTGCATTTTTGACTCCTGACTGTACATACAAATAAAAAAAAATACATTTCACTTTCCTACTCTCTTCCTTATCTCTGGCAGCGATTCAAAAGAGAATGATTCGGATATGGAATGTGATTATGATAATACTGGCCAATTGTAACACAAAAGGCGAAATAAATTTGAATTTTATTATATGTATGGCTGTCGGATATAATATGGAAGAATTTGATTTTCCTCGTACAGATTGATTGATAACAATTTGCAGTAAATAAATATGTAGCAGTCAATGTGAGTGTGGAGATCTAGTGAAGAAATCTCGATTAACAATATTTTGGTTTCTTTTAAAAAAGTTTTATGGGCCAAAAAACTGAGTGTTGGATATTGAGATAGTTAATTTCAGTTCAGACAAAACAGACATGTCATCATCCTTCAATTGAAATCTAGGTTAAAACTACAGAAAACGGTGTACAAGTGCTTTTATACCTGACTCAATGAACATAACAGGTTTGTTCACATCAGTGGGTGTATTGATTCTAAGACCCAGAATCTGGCGACCTTCGTAGCTCTGGCCACCGACCACCAACTGCGCCCATTGTGGATGCTGGTCACTCATGTTTTGTAGATAGTTGTAAATCTGGTACACATAAGCACGAAATATTTGTAAAACACTGTCGTATAAAACAAAGTCGGTTTTCCTGACCGTAAATCCCTATGTACAGGACTTAATCTTTAAAATACGCAACAGATTTTGATTTGTTTTTTAATAAATAAGTTTGTGATTGAATCGGAAATGCTAATAAAACATACATTAAGTAAAAAAATGGTATCAGCGCTGCACCCGTGCGGAGCGTGGGCGGGACGCCAGATAGTTAAACATAATAACCATTGTAATGTATAGATAGTTAAAGTATATACATACGTCATCCACATCATAGTAAGCAGTCCATGAAAATTCTTCATTGGCTCGTTTGTTATTTTTCTCGACACGAATTAATCTAAAAAAATAAAAAAAAATCGAATAGCCTATCGTAACTTGAATAATTAGTTTAAGTCCTCAATTTTCTGGTGTGATCATTTCATCAATTCTATTAGATATTAAAGCGTTTTCACAGGTTGAGAAAACTACATAGGTCAACATTTGGAAATCGGATGAAGGATGCAGTGCGTAAACTACCATAGAAATGTACTTCTACGTTTAGGTCTAGGTATGACGGACCATTTTGTGCGGTAATACATCTATACCCTATATTATAAAGAGGTAACATTTTTAAGTGTAAGTTTGTATATAGGGGGTAATCTTTGGAACCGCTGGTCGGATTTCCAAAATTCTTTCACTGATAGATAGCTATAATGTTCCCAAGTGCTATAGGCTATAAAACATCAAGCAGCGGTTGAAACCGCGCGAGTTTATCTAGTACCTAACTAATAAAGTTGTACTGCAGGAATGCCTTTGTTTGTTTTTTTATTTTATTCAAAATTTTGTACACAATAATTTTATTTAATTCATTACCGTAGCCATATTTATTTTTTAATTGGTTTGACTTAAGCACATTTAAAAACAACTTCCATACTTACTCGGAAAAATCATCGTATATGACTTTTGTGGCAAGTCCATAAGTTTGCGAGATGCCTTCTACGATCGGCGCCAGCTCTGGAGCGACCAGCATATGACAGCCTTTCTCGGTTCTTGAGTGGTATGGTATATCCTAGATGGTACACAATGAAAGTTTAAAATTTGCACAGTTGGCTCGGCGGCTGGGCAACTAGCTGCCGCGCAACGTGTCGCGGATTCGACTCCGGAATGAAACAACTCTTTGTGTGATCTGCAAATTGTTGTGCTGGATCAGGACGTGATGTGTAAAAGACATTATAATGTTTGTAAATGCACCCACGATACAGGAGATGATTAGGTACCTTAGAGTGAGGCAACGTATTTAAAAATATAATAAATGTTGATACAGCCCTCCTAGCCAAGGTCAGTATCGATAATCTTTAGTTACTTATGCATGGGGATTTAAGTAATTGTTGACCACGTGACTTATCAATGACCTTCAGAAATATTTCTGCAGTTTTCGATTTGATTATACAAATTCTTCCGACTGCCGTTCGGCATATTTTTTTGAGTGATATACATATATAGGTATTTATTCGCACTCTCGACATAGGATAAAATATTAGTGTGGTAAAAGTTTACTTTAGTATTAAAATTAAATTTGTAGATGAATTCGTCTTTGAAAACACAAGTTCGTCTTGATATGCAGGAATAAAACATTAAATAGTAATAAGTATAAATAAAGCATTACATAATACCGTTCTACAATAGAAGGCAATTAAGATAAAATAGTATAACACGGTTCCTACAAAAACCTAGTAATTTAAAAAAAAACTCTAACTAATTATTTTGATACACTTAATTGTGACGTAACAAAGTAGATAGTATTATTCTTTTTACTTTGCCCCACTTTAGAATTTGCCCCTGCGTCGTAGCAGCGTTATTTTTTTATATATAATGTAGACATAGATATATTTGTATTTATTAAGTACACAGACAGACTTCAGGACATACAGTACATAAATCTGAAGGCCAATTGTACACAAAATTCAATGAAAAATGTGCTTCGAAAGAAACGGTAAGATGAAGAAGTATGGAGTAGCTACTATATGACACAATTGGAACAACTATAAGCACCTAGCCCACTAACAGACCTAATAAGAAAATATGTAATTTGTGGATCACGTAAAGAGTTGTTCCGTGCAGGAATCGCACCCATAATGGAACGGTAACTGGTCGCCAAAATAAAATCAAAAATGATTATTTGTCAGAATATGGTAAAACTACAACTACCACGTCAAAGATGCACCCAAAGAATACATCTTCAGTTCCACATGATACTCCAGGTAGTTAAGGACCAGAAGTCAACTAGTCAGCCAGGCGAGCAAAAAATAAACAAAACAACTCACTTTAATTTATTTTCAAACGTTTTATTTTTTTCAGAATATAGAATAATAATTGTGTTAATTAATCTATCTGGTTCTATAACTAGAAATATATTCATAATGTGTTTAAGTGAGTGCCACACCTTACTCTCATAAGTTTAGTAGTTACAAGTGGTTATGTATCAGTGTAAACAATCGTTTGTAACCTAATAAATAAATAAATAAACTCACATAATTCTCCGTAAGAAAATCCATAGCTTTATCCATTCCATCTTCGTTTCCTTGAATATGATACATTTTGTGGTTACTATACATTATGTAATTATTACCATTATCCGTCAAGCATGTCTGTAGAAAGGACACACAGACAAACAGATAGAATATTATCATTTTGCTTAGAGTGGTTAGTACTGATCGGATGCCGTATACACACAGGGCTTATATTTAAAAGATAACGTAGGTATGCAACTATTTGCTACAGATTCTTTGAATTGTACATTTGTATGTCAAGTTAAAGAGTGCATCCTTGATGTATAGATAAGCTTATTGCATGATTACAGATTAAATGCATTGTTCTAAAAGGTTTGTGAAGTATTATCGCCTTTTTTGTTTGTCCACAGTATTACTTGACAGTAAGGACAAGATTTTTGAAGAACTGTGTATGCACTGTAATAGGTCGGCAAACGAGCAGACGGATTACCTGATGGTAAGCAATCAGCCGCTCATGGACACTCGCAACGGAGGAGTTAAGAGTGTGTTGCCGACCTTTTAGGGATTAGGGATTTGGAGATTTAGGGATTGAGAAGGGATTGGGGGAGGGGAATGATTGGGTCTCCGGTAACCTCACTCACATGGCGAAATTATAATAATTATTTTAATAATATTTACAAAATCAATACAGCAACTTTAATACTATAAATAATATTGACATTTTATTAATTCGTATTATACAGGAATATTTGTACGCCATAGTATGGCAGGATATGCTGGAATCAAAACTGTAACATCTATTGTACCATATTCTGACAAATAAACATTTTTGATTTGATTTTGAAACACAACGCTGTGGTTGTTTCAAACCGGTTTTCTGTGAGGCCATGGTATCACTCCGGTCGAGCCGACCCATTCGTGCCGAAGCATGGCTCTCCCACACTTAAAATTTATGTACCTAATTAGGTCATGATCGTTGTAAATATTGTTAGTAAACAAATCGTTGATTGTCGCCTTGGTACATAGATGAATTGTTTCAGAATAAATTCATATGTATCATTAAAAGGAGTAATCATCATTAAAAGGAGTAATCTTCATATTATTAACTGCAAGGATGACGCAGTGTCTGAGCAACTGGATTTTTTTTTGAAGGGCCAACATCATCATCAGATGAATTCTACCACCCGAAGGAGTGTCAGCCCTTTATCCTCTTGTAGACTTAATCCGGAGTCCTCACTGTACAATGCCTTTTTATACGGCGAAAAATCATCAAATGACTTCTCTCGTACAAGTTGGGAGAAAGACTCTTTTTTTTTGTTTTTTTTGTGGGGGGAAAATCATCAAATGCCTTCTCCCGCCCAGGGCCGGGCAGGAGGAGGGAGTGTCAGACTTTTACTGATTAAAAACCCCCCTGTTCCTTCTCCTGCTCTGGGCCGAGGTCGCGGACCTCATTGCGCTTACCCCGCAACCCCGGCTGAACATCAGCCCTATAGGGCCCTGTCTATGGTGGTCTATTGGCTCTTTGTGGCGCGCGCGGAACGCTACGCGCCGTACGCTCGGGGGGAGACAGACTCTTACTGAATAAAATCAACCCGTTACTTCTCCTGCTTTAAACCGAGGTCGCGGTACCTTATTGGTACCTTATGCGCAATGTCTGTTACAGCACATCTCTAAGAAGACCTGAGTTTCCAAAGAGCCTCTCTATACACTAAAGCATGTTACCTCTATGCATACAGACCTATCAATTTGACTGCACGGTTGGCGCGGTGGCTGGGCAACTGGCTACTGTGTAACGTGTCGCGGGTTCGATTCCCGCACGAAACAACACTTTGTGTGATCTACAAATTGTTGTTCCGCGTCTGGGTGTGTTGTGTATGTGAAATCGTATGTTTGTAAACGCACCCACAACACAGGAGAAAATCCTAAAGTGGGGCACCGGTTTTAAAAATAAAAAAAGTGCTGTATATTTATTTCTCAACTCACCTTAATCGAATAACATTTTTATATTTACTTTTCGAGTCGCCATTTTTATTTAACGATAGTTTCTGCTATCTATAACAAGAAGAAGCAGTGTATAAACGCTACCAAATTGTTATAATGTAATCAAAATACTTTTATTCATACACGTGTAGTTACATATAATCGAGTTTCCACATGTTAATATTTATTCTACGCGACAGTTATTCGTATTTGTTGGCCGATTTATTACACGGTAATGGTGGAAGAAATTATGAGTTATACCTATGTACTTTCTATGATTATTTAGACACCACTTACATACGGTGAAGTTAAAATCGTGAGGAAACCTGGATTTATAATTTCTAATTATAAGTTTGAAATCGCCAACCCGCTTTGACCAAACATGGTGATTAATGCTCTAACCTTCTCCGTATGAGAAGAGGCCTTTGCTCAGTAGTGGGCACTTATAGGCTGATGATGATGATGATGATGATGGTGGAAGAAAATATTTCACCAGCCGACCACCAGCTTGTGTGACAAGACTTAAAATATTTTCTTTGACCGTTAAATGCCATTTACAATGAATGATAAACAAATGGCGTTTAACGGTCAAAGAAAAATATTTTAATTTTCCACACTAAAAATATTTTTCTTGCCAATTAAGATAAATATAGCGCGGAACAAAATTCCATTCTTTTGCAGTTATGTGTATACCTACAAAGGGTGTAAATATATTAACATATGTATGTATATACTTCATTGAATTTGAAATAGTATGTCTAGGTCGCAATAGGCTTGCCACAGATAACTAATTGAAGCAAACATCTAATGGTACGTAATATGGTAATTTTACTTGTAAATAGGTGCGGGTTTTAGTGAAAAAAATTAACCTTTCCACTACAATTATGTTGATAATGTTGTACCTACTCTTGCGTCATGATTTTACTAGAGAAAGTGAATGAATTAAATAAAATGTTATGTATTTATGTCAATGCTTATTGCTCGCGCAAGTGACGCTTGCAGTTTGTTGTATTTGTGACTATATCGCCGTTGTGTTTCGCCTTGTGAGTGAGGTTACCGGAGGCCCAATCCTCCCCCGACCCTTCTCCAATCCCTAAATCTCCAAATCCCTAATCCCTAAAAGGCCAGCAACGCACTCGCAAGTCCTCCATTGCGTCCATGTCAATGGGCGGCGCTGATTGCTTACCATCACGTAATCCGCCTGCTCCTTTGCCGACTTATTACATAAAAATAAAAATATCTGCCAATTGTTTTATCACCGATCTTCTATGATTAAAAAATATGTTAGAACGGCTTACCCACATAACTGTTTTACCAGATTAATGGTCATTTCATTGGCGCAATTCTCAATGTTCGCACTCCGTAAATAATTACGGGCCCTTGTCAAGGTTTGAAACTAGTCGAGTTGAGTGTTAAAAGTAAATAAACACCACTGTTTACAGTAACAGAGATACTTCAAGTGAAGCACTTGTGCTATGCTACTTGAGTGCTGATTAATATTACAAAGAACAATGCATTACCAGTGAGTATGTACTGTTTTTTTAATTTTATTAACCTTGAGCTCCACTATCTCAGATCAGGATAAGGTAAAGAGAAAACCGGCGTGAACAAACCACAGCGTTGTGTTTCGCCGTTTTAGTGAGGTTGGCGGAGGTCCCATCCTTCCCCTCATCCTCAAAAGGTCGGCAACGCAGTTGAAACTCCTCCGTTGTTGCGGTGTCTATGGGCAGCGCTGATTGCTTACTACGAGTATCAGATAACACGTATGCTTGGTAATCCATCCTATAACATTAAAAATGGTTTTTAAACTGCGACCAGTAACTGATTGAAGGGCAGGGGGATCTTCTCAATTTTGGTTTACCTAACTGTTATTTCAAGCTGCCCAATGTGAAAAAAAAACATCTTTTAAAAGTTTTCAACGAAGTATGTTTTTGCACCCACAGTATTAGTGAATTTATTCTTGTATACATCAACGGGAACCAATGTGTAGTTTAAACTTAGTCTGACGTAATGTAATCCAATTTCTTCTAGTGTAGTCATAGCATTAAATTTATTTATTTTATTTAAATTTCTTCTAGTGTAGTCATAGCATTAAATTGCCGATAACTTAAAAGAACTCTGTTGGCCTTATAACAAAACTAGGTTTTTCTTTGGTCTAGGTCTTAACCATTGAGCCAGTTTTTGAATATCGAATTGAAGGTAAGTGAGAACAAGATTAAAAATACAAAACCTGACTACACCCCGTTTTCCGAAAGGCCGATCAAGGTTAAAATCAATTTAATCTCTTGTCAAGTCATCTGATTGGTTGACTGAATTATCAACAACCAATCAGAGGACTTGACAAGAGATTTGACACCTAGTTAGTTGATTTTAACATTGACCGGGCTTTCAGAAACCGGGCATCGGTTGTTTGAAACTAGACTAAAGATGAATCTGGTTTTGTAATATGGGGTTTATGACGTTGACTTTTTTTTGGTATCGGGTTGGAAAATCCTCGTGGAGACACACCGCCCTCGGGGAAGGGCGAAGGATACTGTCAGACTCTAACTGACTAAAAACCAACCCGGTGTTTCTCCATTTACCCATGTGTCGGAGGGGCGGGTATCGCCGAAGCATTCGTCGCATCCCCGGACCGGTATTGGCTCTACCGTGGCCGCAGGTCTGTTTATGACCTTGACTACGTTATGTATACTATTAAAGTAACATATACTACTAAAGTTATGTGCTTAAATAAAATAACATCCAGGTTGTCGGTTCGTTAATTATTCAGTAGATTTTATCACATCATCTGCATATAAGTGCACACGGGGATTGCTACACTTGCTCAAAGCGGATTAGCAATTTCAAACTTTAAATTAATAACTATAAGTCCAGTTTTCCTCACGATGTTTCTTTCACCGTATGCCATTGGTGTCTAAATAATCATAGAAAGTACATATAACTCGGCAAAAGTCACATTGGTACTTACTACGTTTCAAACCGTACCCTCATGCATGAGATGCAGGCATTCCTTAACTTTCGGGTGGCCATGACTATTCGGCAGATTTTATAATTTTATGTCATTTGAAGAAACGAAAATTCTTTGTCTTACTTCTTAATGGAACCCGGCAGTCGCACTTCCCTATCACATAATCAACACCACAATCTTGAATTGCCTGAGTTGCCTTGTGGAAAGGTGATGTAGTATCATGGCGCAGTTCAAAGTTGTGAAGGGAAATTCATAAAATGACTTCTGGAAGGAGGAAGGAGGGAGTATCAGAACCTTATTGACTTAAAACCCCCCCGTTTCTTCTCCTGCTCTGGGCCGAGGTCGCAGTGCTTCATTGCGCTTACCCCGCAACCCCAGCTGAACATCAGCCCTATAGGACCCCGTCTGTGGTAGTCTATTGGCTGTTTGAGGCAGGAGAATGGGTTGGTTTTAGTAAGTACTTTATAAAACGTAGTCCTACACTAGGATTTTCTCCTGTATCATGGATGCGCTAACAAACATATAGTTTCACATACACGTCACAACCAAACCCGGAACAACAGTATGTGGATTAAACTGAGAGTTGTTCCGGGCGGGAATGGAATCCGCTACATGTAAGGTTACAGTAAGAGTCTGACACTCCTCTCACTGATGATTCTTGTGAAAAAGCAATCTCTATTTTACGTTATTCTAAATATAGAAAAACAAATTATCAGTACCTGTTTCTTTGAATCCATGACACACGTTTTCAAATTAAACTTTTAATTACGAAACAGTTCTCCGTCACGTATTCAGTACGCCATCTTGTTTTTGGAAAATATATCGCGAGGTGAAATTAAATGAAGTCGCTATGTCTGAAAAGTTTAATTCTAATCCAGTTAGACAAATTCATCTCAACTTTAACAATATTGTTTTAAAGCGAATCCTATTCAAATATATTGAACGTGTTCTGTGGATAATTTAAATAATAGGACTAGAATTAATTTGATGTTTCATTTGCATTTATAAAACCTATAAAAATCATTTATCTATAATTGTTTAATGTATGACGCTGTTTTTTTATACGTTGTTGTTATTTATTTGCCGCCCATGGATACCCGCAACAGCAGAGGAGTTACGAGTGCGTTGCTGACCTTTTGGGGATTAGGGATTTGGGAGTTTTAGGCATATAGGAGGGGAAGGATTGGGCCTCCGGTAACCTGGTAAACTGATACGGCGAAACAAAACGCTGTGCTTGTTTCACACTGGTTTTCTATGATGCCGTTTCAGTATTCGTTTATACATTGTCTGTAAAAAATCCCCTAAGGTATCAGGGATTTCTCGCGCTTGTCCCTAATCGAGGTCATAGTGCAAAGCGAGAGTACATAAGAAGCCGTCGGCTTCTTCTGCAAAGCAGTCATACTCGTAAAGAAGAGGAGAGAACTGTGCTTCTCACGGACCAGCCACCACAGGAGACACACTGGTCGTCGGGAGTCGCTCGACGATCTCCAGCTGCAGCCTAAGTATGCGAGTTTCCGACCGGCAAGCAAGGATAACTCGCCGCCCGATTAGAACTAGACCAGAACCTATACCACCGGAAAGAAAAGGTAATGTAATTCCATATTCTTACCCATTATAGCCATCAGTGATCATCAGCACCTAGACTTAATCCGGATACTCACTTCGCCATCACACATGTCTAGGGGAACCAACCCTTTGCAGTGCCGAATTTGGCCACTGTATCACCATCTTCTCTGAGATTACTGCTTATAACAACCTTGAACATTTTATATTATTCGTTACACGTAAAACAAAACAATAAAAATATTTGAATATAAATAATACAATTCTATGCAACAATACTACAGGAAAAATACATACCTACTTATATAAATAACCATAAAAATAATATTTATCGAAAGTGAACCGTACGTACTAATAGTTAGAAGTATTTTTTCCGTGTACTTATTTTTCAGTTAGAATACACAACAATTATGAGGTACATTAATTGTTTGAACTGCTAACATGTTCTCAAAATACCATAGAATGTCATGTACTGTATCTTAATTAAACCTTCGTATTAAAACCTATTTTGGAATTCCATAAATCGAATAAGGAATTCAGATTTATTATACCTATTTACATACGCGGTTTGAATTGTGCTAAATGGTTCAGGATTACCAAAGAGCGCTGCTATCAGCTTCTTCACAACATTTAGAGTTCTCGGAGTGACGAAATTCTTTACCTCTGCCAATCCCTCCCTAATCGGCGTGGTACAATCGTGTCCATGGGTGGCGTTAAATGCTTACCGTCAGAAAATCCGTCTTCTGCCCACCAACCACATAAAAAAAAAACCTCTTATTGGGCTCTCTAACACACACAAAAGCTGGGATGGCAAAATATATTCCCTACAACCTCTATATGGCTAATAAATAAATGCACCGCCCAGTTTATAAATATAATGATGAAATGACCTCATATTGACACAAGGAAAAACGAATACAATCGAAGGGAATCCGACCAAATCTATTAGTGTTGTGTGTTGTGAATATGTGGAGTTGTGTTTGACGGGAGAAATCATGAAATGTAAGTATAATTTATTCATATTTTTATTAATATTTTGGACAATTTGATGGCAAAAAAATATCAATAATTTTTTTTTTTCAATTAAAGATTTTATACATGTTTTTCGATTCATTAAAGAGGTCTTACGGATTATTCCACTAACGATTATTATTAAGTTCGAATATAATAATTAAATATGCGCTTGCGCAACTTATTCTTTATACTGAATACTGGTCATGGGGTGTTATTGTGTACCGCGGGTTGGAGCAGGATAAGGATTGAGGTAGTATTTAGTCAGTAAAAGTCTGTCACTCTCTCTCGGCGCACCTAGGGCGAGAGGAGATATTTGATGATTTTCCCCACTCAAAAAAAGGGTTCTCGTGACGTAAATTAAAATCAATTAGTCAAATTCAATACTAAGTTTTTCATATAAGATACAATATCTACAATTCAAAAGAATTTTACCGCTATGTGGGTATAGGAAGTAAGCTGTTTGACACAAAATATAATGATGTCATATTTTCAAACGTCAAATAGCTTACTTAAACTTTGAAAACTAGCTAAAAACTACAAATCTCACATATATTGTATAATTAATTAGATAAAGTATGGCATTGACATGGCAAAATACGACTTAGGCGTTGTTTCACGTCGGTTTGTACCACGGCTCTTTCGAGTTTGAAAAAACCGTTCGCTGACTAAAACGCCGTTACTTTGTGTGTCTGTGAGGATTGTGGTATCAATCCGGTCAAGTTGGCCCACTGGTATCGAGACACAGGTCTTCCACGTTTGAAAAATTTCTTCGGCGAGTTTTTTTACGTGTTAGGACGACAAACGAGCGTACGGATTACCTGATGGCAAGCAATCAGCGCCGCCCTTGTACACCAACGGCAGAGTTACGAGTGCGTTGCCCAGCTTTTGGGATAAGGGTTTTGGGGATTTAGGGTTTGGGAAGGGACTGGGGAAGGTGAAGAATGGGACCTCCGGTAACCTCACTCACATGGCGAAGCACAACGCAGTGGTTGTTCACGCAGGTCTTCTGTGAGCCTGTGGCATCAATCCGGTCGAGGCGGCCGATGCGTGCCAAAGCCAGGCTCTCCCACACTATATTTAGGGATTGTGGAGGGATGAAAACCGTGACTTTGTGTGATATGAATTATGTACAAATAGACTTTTGTTTTCTTTCTAGATATTATTTGCTTGTGCCTGGTGGCATGGCCAAGCGCATTAGCAAAATACTTCACGGGCGACAAAGAAATCTTCAGGCCACCAAGGCCCCTCCGCAATGACTCATATTTTGGATATAGTATAACTTATGACCAAAAACATGGAAAGTAAGTGTATGAATTCATTTCAAATTGTATTAATATGAGTTTCTTCTGGCTCTTAAACCGCTGAACTGTTTTTAGGTAATGTATTTTGTCGTAATAATAGGTTACCTGTATTATACAATTTGTTGAATCAATGTCTGTTATTTTATTTATTCAGACCAGGGATGTTATGGATATATAACTGAAAACCTACACACTGAAAAACTACAAGTTCGTTGCCAGTTTTTTGGGCAAAAAGTTTCGGAGTTTTAACCATGTTACATTTTATCATTCTATAATGTTATATCATCTATAAATAATGAGAATTTCAGTACTTTTATTATAACTTTCGTGAGACATTCGAAATTAATTATTATGTTTTCGGCTTACTTACGTTATAATTTGACGAGATACTCGCGGAATGCTGCTCATGAATATGGGCCTCTAGCATGGCTTGAAACTAGTCGAGTATCTCGTCAAATTATTATGCGGGTAAGCCGAAAACATAATAATTAATCTTAGTACTTATGTAAACTCTTCTTTTCAAATTCGTAAATTACGATAATCGACGTAACTCGCCAACCTAATTCACTGAAGCATATTTTAATAATGTATTCACCAAGTTTGATAACAATAATCTTGTTTATTTCATACACGAGGCGATTAACAATTTATACGTACTTAATTATTACATTCGAGGAAAATTTATTTCTAGTCAAAATATGATTTTATTGAAAACTAGCTGTGGCCTGTACACAGCTCAATCACGCGAATAATTACAGTTGAAACGATTAAACAATATGAAACCAAAATCTTTGAATATTTATTTTGTTCTGGTGGAATTTAAATCTATTAAATAATGTGAGGAGTTACGAGTGCGTTGCCGACCTTTTAGGGATTAGGGATTTGGGAGATTTAGGGATTGGGGAGGCATTTGGGGAGGAGAAGGATTAAGCCTCCGGTAAGCTCCCTCACACGGCGAAACACAACGCTGGTTGTTGTACGCCGGTTTTCTGTGAGGCCGTGGTATCACTCCATTCGAGCCATACGTGGCGCAGGTAGGCAAAATTTTTTTTACAAATCAGAATTCAAAAATAAATTTAATTTTACAATAATGTTTGTCAATTATTTTTTTAATTATTGAATAAGTATTGTTCGAACACTAGGATTTGGTCCTGCGTCTTGAGAGCGATTACAAAAATAAAATTTCAAATAAACATCAAACCCAGACCTGGAACTACAATTTGTGGATCACGGACTTATTCTGTGCCGCACCGAACATATAGAGGCAAAAGTGCCGAAAATAAAATATGAAATGTTGAAAGTATAAATTTTAAGTGTTGATAACTTAAATTTGTTATTTTGCAGATTAGTAATAAGTGCGCCCAGGGAAAATAATATTGGTGTAGTATACGATTGTGACATACCATCTCGAACCTGCGCTGGTCTTCCTGTGAAAATTGATAGAATATCTCGTAAGTTCAATATTTTAATAGAGAAAAAGAACCTTATTCACAATACAAATAAAAGTCAATACCTTGTGAAAGAACAATGCTGAGCTATAATTTTTCTATATATTTTATTATTTTTGATATTATCATCATCATCAGCCTATAAGTGCTCACTACTGAGCAAAGGCCTCTTCTCATACGGAGAAGGTTAGACCATTAATCACCACGCTTGCTCAATGCGGGTTGGCGATTTCAAACTTATACATAATTAGAAATTATAAGTCCAGGTTTCCTCACGATGTTTACCTTCACCGTATGTCACTGGTGTCTAAATAATCATAGAAAGTACATGTAACTCGGAAAAAGGCACATTGGTGACACATGCATGAGAAGCGGGCTCCTTAACCGGGCCACGACGACATTTTTTATATATTTGATGGTTACCAAACAGCTCCGCCCCTGGACACCACCCAATATACCGCGATTACGTTGACAGCATTATGAGAATAAAGGATTTTGGGAATTCAAGGATTGGTGTGGAAAGAAGGGCGGGTAAACATTGGGCCTCAGGTAACCTGACTCACACGGCGAAACAGAACCATGTGGTTGTCTCACACTACTTTTCTGTGAGGCCGTGAAATCTCTCCAGTTGAGCCGACTCATTCGTGCCAAAGTATGGCTATCCCTCTCTTTATATCAGAAGATTTTGAGAATCTATAAGGATGAGTTAGGGGGGGAATAGTAACTAATCTCGAATATTAAATATATGATTTAAATTATTGTCATGTATCATGTACAATTATTGACATGTACATGCACAATTTTCCGCTTGTTTTTCTGTGTATTGTGACATGTGACAGGGACAGAGACAGAATGCCTAACGCAGCGTTTTTTTTATTTCAGTTAATCCAGCCTACTCTCATGACTTTTGGTTGGGAGCCACCGTAAAATCGGGACCAGACTTCGTGATCGTAAGTTTGTTTCGTTACATCTTTCGCTTCATAGCCATAGGCCCTACAGAGCTGATGTTCAACCGGGGTTGCGGGGTAAGCGCAATGAGTCACCGCGGCCTCGACCTAATTCCGGAGAAGGAGCCGGGGGTGGGTTTTAGTCAGTAAGAGTCTGACACTCTCTCTCGCCTTACTCTGAGCGGGAGAAGTAATTTGACGATTTACCTCTGACAAAAAAAGCAATCATATTTATGACAACTATCTAAACTCGCGCATTTGTTTCAGATGTGTGCGCCACGTTTCACTGAAATTTATGCTAGTAAGTCAGATGAGAAGGGTAAGTTCAATTATTCCAAATAATTGAATTGCTTCTACTCAACCGAGGATGTATCACCACCTACTGGATCCTCCAGCTTACACAAATCCATTATACTTGGAATCACATTAAGTCTGCGATTAAGATAAATGCCCGTCAATAAATGTGAATTTTTCTTAGTCTATATTAAGTTTTGCTAGTTTTACACAAAAATTTATAGTTTTTAGTTAATTGGTTTAAACGATGGGCATTTGTCTAAACGCCGTGTAAGTATGCTCCATTCACCTAAAGTAAAGATGTATTAAAGCTATTTATTATTGAAAATAATCTCTACACAAGACATGTAATTTTTTCCTCTGGAAAGTTATTTATGGCCATTAGTATAAATTCAAATTTGGAACATCATAATAAACTCGAATGTCGTTGTTATGTGACCTCTTAATAAGTTTGTATGGAGTGATAGATAATAAAAAGCGAGGTCAAAACTAACGTATATTAATTTAATAATATACGTTTTGAAATATTTTTATAACGTCCAACACTGGTAATTTCTATCGTGTCGGAGGTGCGTTTACAAAGATACGATTTCACAAACGCATCAAACCCATACCCCAAACAACAATTTATCAATCACACAAAGAGTTGTTCCGTGTGGAAATCTAACCCGCGACAGGTTGCGCAGTAGCCAGTTACTGTTGCCCAAACACTGCGCCTACCATGCATTTTTTTTTATTATTATTTTCTTTATCAACACCGGTATTTTAAGAAATTGTTGGTTACATCTTTACTTGTTTTATTAAATATGTGTTATGACGATATATTTTTATGTTTTTTGCTAACTATGTCTGTGTATGTATGGGTCAGCCATTTTGGCCGCACTCAGTCCTCAAGTAAGCAATCGGTGCCAGCTTTAAACATTTGCAACACCAAAGGAATTTGGAAATTACTTTCTTTATTTTATCCATGATAAGTAGAGTTACATATTTTATTTTTAATAAATTTACAATATTTTTTGTTCTTATTTATGTTTTTATAATAACTATCGTGAGACACACTAAATTAAGTTCTTCCTCATGCACGCACGTTGCTCTTGAGGAAGAACTCCTCTGTGGTTCGAAACTAGTAGAGCTTTTCTCAATATTATAAACGTGAGTAACCCGCGATTTTTATTTAATGTATTTCTTTAGTTTACTAAGTTTTTAATTCACTTTTTCCGAATCATTAATTATGCTGATTAAAGTACATTTTTGAATAATAAAAAAAGATGAACTACTAAAAGCCCTAATAAGATTTTATGTAATTAGGGTCAAGAATCGAATACCCCATGACCCTAATATCACTAGGGTCACTTTCTTGACCATTATTTGACTTTGTTTTAATTTACTTCAAAACATAATCCAATACTTTTTCAATGATTATCTACAATATCACGGGTACAAGTTAAACTCGTCACAAAAAAAAACCATACCACTTCGTAAAAAGGTCCATTTTTGGCTTTCACTAACCATGTTTTATTTTATAGGATTTAACATGCACGTGACCTTCGGAAGATGCTTTTCGCATCAGGACGGGGCAATAATTGAAAAAAAAATTATAAATGAAGCTGAGAGAAACAAAGATTCCGAGTCTCTAATGGGTAACTAAAACAATCATATTTTTTATGTAATAGGAGGTAAACGAGCAGACGGATCGCCTGATGGTAAGCGATCAGCGCCGCCCATGGACACCAGCAACATCAGAGGAGTCACAGGTGCGTTGCCGGCCTTTTAAGAAGGAGTACAGTCGTTTCTTGAAGGTTTAAAGATCGGAAGTTTTGCTGTGTGGGCAGAAAGTTTCTAGTAAATCGCACAGTTCTTGACTGCCAACTAAATATTTGATTGAGAAATAATAAGCTTTCGAACAATGGCGAAAAGATGCGGCGGGATCAAACTGAACAGTTGCTCAAAACACGCCCCGTGATATATGCGATAGAGAAAACAAGGTTTAATATAAAAATATTTGAATAAATTACTAAGAGAAGAAATTAAAGACAAACTGACAAAATGCAGAAGAATCTCCCAGTCCGAAGTTTTGATCATTATTTGAACTCTTTTCTCCCTTAATGGAACCAACAACGAACATGTATTTGAAAATAATTGAAAAATCGTAACCATGGAGTTTCTTGCCCGTTCTTCTCCATCGGAATCTACACTTTGGAACGAGCTAATAGCTTTACTGAGAAAACTGACCGACAGACTGTCAATTTTTATCTTTAAGCTTTGTTTGACGTACAAAAAATAAACGATTTTGACGTTGACTTTTTATTGGTCTGTCGCTGACCACATTAAATGGACAATTCTCAAGTTGGCAAAATTTGTGAGGTTTATTATTTTTGTCTTAGTCTGAAGCAAATATAACATAAGACATCTTTTAAAGCATCACTGCCTTAGGTTAGCATTTTGATGTAAATATCATTAAGGACCTAGGACGCATCTCACACTGCACAAAGGTTTTAACAATTAATTTAAATATTATTTATGAACAAAACACACTAATGGCGCATCGAAGCCCTTGAAGGCGTACCGCGTGCAGATTTTGGCAAACTGCGCGGGAGCGTGGTGGGACACGGTACAGTGCAGAGCTGATTGCGTTAAGTAGAGAAAGAAGTAGGTCTTATAGGAGTTAGGTTGTTTTTAGTAACCTATGAAAAATGGATTTAGCTTTGTATTTATAAGTGCAAATTCCTTTCTTATTTTATGTACATTTCTAGCCAAAACCTATATTTCAGAGACTCGTATGGACTCCTTCGGATGGAGCATCGACGTAGCTAGCGATGATAGTGTACTAGTTGGAGGCCCGGGCATGTTTCACGGTAAGTGATCTTATAAAGCCTATATTAAAGCGTATACGATTGAGTTTCTTTTTTATGCCAAAGGTCGACAAACGAGCAGACGGATTACCTGGTGGTAAGCAATCAGCGCCACCCATGGACACTCGCAATAACAAAGCAGTGCGTTGCCGACCTCTTGTGGGTTATTAGGGATTTAATGATAGCCGATTTGAGGATTGAGGATGGGTAAGAAAGGATTGGGCCTCCTGAATCCTCAATCATACGCCGGAACACAACGTTAACGTTGTTTCCCCCCGGTTTTCTGTGAGGCCGTGCTATCACTCCGGTCGAGCCGACCAATTCGTGCAGAAGCATGGCTCTTCCACACTTTTTCTTTCTCGTAACTCTCCCTAAAAATCTACAAACCTCTAGCTAGCTAGCTTCACTGGAGAATGGTGGACACTTGAATTATGACGTTTTATATGTGGTTTATTTATTACACTTTATTTATTAATAGCCGCATCTCAATGTACGTCATGTCCAAATAGTTACTATTATAATGTTTATAAAAACTAGCATTACGTTTTATAATATATTCTTATTTTTAGGTCGTGTCATGGTCTACACTCCAAGATCGCTACCGACATTTATAAAATACAACAAAATGAATATGCCCGAATTCGACTTTGGTAAACTATTTTTTTAATCATACTTATTCATTTATTTATTCTGTTATTATATAACAATTACAGACAAATTTTCAATTATTTAATTATATATTATTTTAAAAACTTTTTGGAATAATTAAACGTCCTGCTTTATAAACAGATAGCAGTCGGTGAAGACTAATCACAAGCAATTTTAATCAATCTTTCAATAATAATTACTCCTACCAATAAAATGTTTTTCCCTTTCTTTCTTTTCTTTCTTTCTTACTAACCGAATGATACTCCAATCCTCCTCCAACATCAATAAGTGAACAGAGTGATTTTATGCTTTATCATAATATTCAAATTAATAATCGCATATAATCTGGGATCTACTTGAAAACGATACGAGCCTGTCTTGTATCAAGATAGTAATTTTATTTATTATTAACCCACCCTTATTAAATAGTAAAATATGTTATTCAATAACCTTTAATGAATGTGTTCATTGTAGGTTACAGTGTCGCCTCCGGAATGTTCTTAAGTACGAAATTGACGTACGCCATTGGTTCGCCGTACGGAACTAGTGGATTCGGCGAGGTAAATTAACATAATGTATTAAATATACCCACTTCGTAAAAACTACAATAGTTTATTTATTAATTTCTTATAAAAGTTTAGATCTTTATAGTTCCAATTGAGAAGGAAGAAAAAGTTAAAATAAAAAATAAAAACGTACATTTTTTGAAAATATCGTGAAAGCTTACTTGACTTATAATTGGTAATCATAACTTTGAAATCGCCAATCCGCCTTGAGCAAGCGTGGTCACTAATGTTCTAACCTTCGTCGTGTGAAAAAAGGTATTTGTCGAACAGTGGCCACTTATAGGCTGATGATAATGCCATTATAAAAACATTATAAGTATAATAAAATGAATATAAAGACCTTCTCCCACTTCAACAAATTCCCAGTAACAGTCACGTTATTCTCGTTACAGGTTTTGTTTTTCCAAAATCTAAAATTTACACGAAACCTGGTGAAAGTAGTGGACACAGATGTGATTGGGTCAATGTTCGGTGCTGTGTTGTGCGCTGCCAAAATTTCTGGTAATCAGACTGACTTGCTTGTGGGTGCTCCTACTTACGCCACATTCGACACGTACAACCTTGGAGCAGTCTATCTTTATCTTTACCCCAAGAATAAGGCAAGTAATTGTTTCACTTATTTTTATAGACATTTATTATTTAGAGACACTAATTGGCTTTTCGCCTGGTTCGTGGCTATTTTCGAGTTACAAATACCTTCTTAGGTCATATAGACATTGATAAAATGCGGAGCTTTTTATTTAATTTTTCAAAAACTACAATGCTAACTTGAGCCGACCCATTCGTGAAGTTCACTTGGTTCTTAGCAGTACTTCTAACAGAGTATAGTACACTCATACACTCGTATTTCAAATGGCAACGCTTAATGTTTTTATTTTATAGAAATCACCAACATTTAAAAGAAGGATTGTCGGGTCGTCTGCTGGAGGACAGTTTGGGAGTGCTATTGTAAACGTGGGAGACCTGAATGGTGACCGAAAAGATGGTTTGTATTCCTTATAGATTTCAATTTATTTTTTATCTCAGAAGGTAATAATAGATATGTATGAGAACAATTGAAAATTCGAGGACCATGCGTACCTATGCCTTTTCTGAAATTGAAAAAAAAATAAGATCTAAGAACAGTCTTAAAATATCTCCGTATACATACAAGTACATATAAGTAGTATCGATTATTCTTGGTCTGTATCTTGGTGGTGATATTAGTTTGTTTAGACCCTTTGATGTTATTCTTATATATACATATAGAGAAATACTTATAACTAGTATATTGTTTTGCAGAAATAGCCATCAGTGCACCATTTGAAAACGATGGTAGAGGTGTTGTCTACCTCTATAGTGGACATGATCTAGTTAGTGACAAAACAGAGATGACTCTTAATTGGATGCAAAAGATTGAACCTGAAGCGGATTACGCAAAATCGTTCGGAATGAGTCTCACACCATTACTGGATTACGACAAAAATGGATGCAATGGTAATAACTAAATTCTAGTAAATGTTAAAATAGCTGAAGTAGTTTTGAAGTTGAGATACCCACTTCTCTAGTGGCACGTTTTAAAAACCGTTTTCCAAAAATATAATGTGCTTTCTAAGTTTATTTGGACATCACTGATGAATTATATTCTATCTTTTGATCTACAATTGATGGTGCAAGAAAATGGTTGTTCTTTCTTTCTGATGTACAATGGAGAAAAACATTGACAATGGTCATTCCTTTTTCGTATGAGATGATCATTTTGCTTAACAGTGGGACAGTTACAGGCTGTTGATGTTGATGATGATGGTGATGATGATAATAGTAATGATGATGATGATAATAATAAGGATGATAGTAGCAATAATACCTTCTCCTTTTTTTAACACGAGACTTCTAAAGTAAATGGTAAATAGATTGTTGTTGATATTATTCTTCTCCATTAGAATTGGCCATCGGTTCGCCCTACGAAGATAAAGTGGTTCTCCTGAGATGTATGGCTGCTATAACTGTAGAGACATCAGCCATATTCCCCAATGTACAGGTAATTAAAAATATATACTTATATATTATATTTGAACACATAATACACTTAATCCACGGGTCTCTTAAGAGCCGAATGGGTATTGTAGCGCCCCGGCCCAGAGATGAGCACAGTGTACCTTATGGGTCCGAACCTGCGCCTTATAAAGTAGCATGCGATGTCCCAGAACGAAATACTGACTCGATCTACTGTAGGAGATACACTAGATAAAGTACCCAAAACCTCATAAGGGACTACTTAGATGAGATTAAGGACCAGTGTTCTCTGGTTGTGGAAACCGGAACCTTATTATGTGTATAAACTCTATATAAAATCCACCAATCAAAGTCTAGCAGTGGTCAGACATGGTCTTTTGACGATTATGAGGATTACGATAATTTAAATACGTTAGACGATTATGATGATCACGGCTATACCGGTGATAATGACGCTGATGATGACGGTGAAGATGACGATAGAGATGGTAGCGATTATGCCGATGGTAATGATGGTGATAATTATAACAATAATGGAAATTATGATACGCATCGAGCTATAAGGCTTGATAATATACCACTAAAAACTATTTTTTATTCTAAGCTTCTTGTCAAATTTGAATTTTATTGTCTAGGGCCGCGGTGCCTCTCGTGAAGTCAACTACAATCTTCGAGTTTGTTTGACAGTAACGTATCCAACTTTACCGGAAAAAATTATAGCCCGTAAGTACATATATTCATAATATACATTCATAATGAATTTAATTATTTATATATTTTTTATTTTTTTCCAAATCGTTTACAATCTTATATAGGTATGTCGTCACTGTCAGCCAAATAGGTCTCAGATTCGATAACAAGGTCTAGCAAACTTTTTTTTCTCATTCTTATTTCATAAATAAGCACTCAGCACTCACTCATAACTCAATCAGTCTGTAATTTTAAAGGATTTTTGGGGTATAAATATCATCAAATACTTCTCCCGTCCTGGATAGAACAACCCCGTTCCATCTCGTGTTCCAGTCTTGGGTATATTGTTGCACTTACAACCGCATCCCCGTCTGAATATCGGCCCAATTGGGCCTAATCTGTAGTGTTCTAATGGCTCATAGTGGTGCACAACGTTCTGGGTCTGGCACTGTTAGGTCTGCTTCTGGACAGGCGGTGAGCTACCATAGGTCTTATTTAACTAATAATTCTCAAAAAAATGTTTCTAACAGGTTTGTCAACCACGGTCACTATGACCCACTCCTCTGCTAAATTAGCCAAAATGGACGCCGGCGGTTATACGTTCGAAAAATCCCTGAACGACAGACAAAGAGAAAATTGTGAAAATATTCCCTTCATTCTTCCTCTTGTAAGTATCATTATATTTTTACTGTAAGTAACTAATTGGAAACAAATAAATAATATATTTCCTGAAATAAATATATCTCTCTCTTTAAGGGTAAGTATCTCAAAATATTGACGATTTTAAAAATCGTACTTAGACACTTATAGAGTTAGTTATTGAACACCGGTTCACGAGATGCCTAACCCATCCCATCTCCTAGTTCCTAAATCTCCAAAACTCTAATCACCGAAAGGTCAGCAATGCACTCAACTTTTCTGTTATAACGAGTGTCCATGGCCATTCGAATTTTTCAATTTGCAATAATACGCCCAATGCCAATAGCTGCCAAAATGACCTGTTAAAAGGTTTGATACTAATCCTCTTTTGGATTAACGAACCTTACGCGTTAGGGCTGGACCTCTTGATCAAAAATTTTTACCCCTTCAACCTTATTTTAAACCTTGTAATGGGGATTTTAAATTATGCATTTAAAACGCATCCTTAACGTTTCGAGAAATAAGATGTTATGATATCAATTAGATAGGTACAATGTATTACGATAATTTTATACGTTACTCACTACTCTCGCGCGGTTTCACTCGCTGCTCGGCTCCATTTGATCGTAGCATGATGTTTTATAGCCTATAGCACTCAGGAATATTGTAGCTATCTATCAGTGAAAGAATTTTGGCAATCCGACCAACCGTTTAAAGTTTACGCCCTACATCAAAACTTACAAATTTTACCTCTTTGTAATATTACTATAGACATAAAAGCTTCTATGAGCGGTTTCGCCTGCAAGAACACAGCAAATAGCTAATAGCCTATGTGTTATATCAATTTATAATTTATCTTCTTGCCAATTTTCATTCTTATTTTTTGCAGTAGTTTGTACACGAAAAGCAACGAATATCCTCCGTCCATTTATCCAGACTTAATATTTTTTATTATTTTTGTACGATTATATGCCACGTTACTTTTGTACCGTGTAACATAGTATTTAAATTTTGTAGGACGGCAAATATGATACGGAGATAAACTACGTTGTTACAACTAAATTATTGGAAGATCCCATGGAACTGAAGAAATTTGATAGCTCTCGTGTGATTCTCAGTGACCGTAGCGTCTTACAAGTTGTCCAGACTGCTTGGGCAGCCGAGTGCGCAGGCAAAATTTGTGTGCCCAATTTTAGTATGACACCTTCTATAAGTTTTGAGTAAGTAATTTGTAACACTCATTTATCGTCTTCTCATCTATCGTCTCTTTTTTCGTTAAGAACAGTTTGAGTGATTATTAAGTCTTTGACTCGTATGGAAATAACACCTTATTTTGGTTGCTTGATTGGTTTTCACCAATAGCTGAATAAACTGTTAAATTTAGTTCCTCATAAACTCTTAACCTTGTTTTTTGAAACATTTGAATGATGATGTTAATGATGAACCTCGGCCCAGCTTGGAGCAGGAGAAACAAAAGAGGGGTTTTTAGTCCATAGGTGGTGGATGGGAGAAGATAATAGGTACATGAAATAATCGATATATTATAGGCAGGATATTCTGTATCATCAAAACAAAAAATTCTCCATTATTATAATATTATGAAACCTTATAAGAGAAGACTTGCCAAATTCAATAGAACATAATCATGACTTTATATTTAACATTTTCAGTAACAAAAAGTACATTATCGGTTCGAAAAAAACCGAAAGTGTAT
Source organism: Spodoptera exigua (assembly GCA_902829305.4). Taxonomy (NCBI): domain Eukaryota; kingdom Metazoa; phylum Arthropoda; class Insecta; order Lepidoptera; family Noctuidae; genus Spodoptera; species Spodoptera exigua. Next base: position 2,949,418 of record LR824608.2, on the reverse strand, counting down.
CTATATCAATGGTTAATAACGGAGAAGTTGCATACGATCCTTGTTTACGTGTCGAAATTGTTGGAACTCGGGTGTTGAAGTACCCACCTACCTGTCAAGGTAACGGGACCAGCCTACTCTGTATGCCTTCGACCCCAATCAGAAATGGCGGGAAATGGGTATGTATTGTATTATCACAATCGTTAATAACCCGTATTTTACCAGCTATGACCTTAGAGAACTCAACTGGCGGACAGACTGATACTTTATATCTTTAAAATTTTGTTTGACGTTTATAAGTGCCTATATGGGTCTAATTGAAATAAATGATGTTGACTTTGACTTTGAAAAAAACACAGTGAAAATATTTATATGGTTACTCAATACCTAGCCTTATCTTTTTTCAGGACACTGGTTCAATTGACCTAGATATGCAACAACTTAATAACTTGGATGAAAAAGTGACTGTGAACGTGCAACGCTACAATTACTGCAAAGATACGGTTGCTACTGAAAATCGCAAATACACTATTAATATGCAGCCAGATCCTACTGGAATTGTCGCTAAAGGGTTTGTATTATCCAATATTAAGTATAGCAACAACGAGAGTGAGGGCCACCCGTAGAACTGGGTGCAGTGTACGGAGGTGTTGTGACCTGTGTGGGCTGAGCACCGCTGTGTCCTTAGGGAAGCGATCAGGTTCTCCGGGGCGTGAAATAATGTCCGACACACGTTTGATGGTTAAATACTAATATTATATATTGTTAACTTATACCAAAAACAACAATGATTCGAACTCGCGGTGTAAATACAGGGTGCGTGCGTAAAGGTCATCGGCGCGGGGTTCGATCTCGCGTTTCGCTCCTGCGCAATCTTTGAGCGGTTATTGATATTGATACGAAGCGAAAAGCGTTGTCTATAACGCGCATGGATCAGATACAAAACGTTGGAATGCCGCGATACACTACTTCATTTTGATCAAGCAATAATGTGGATTTAAGCAATAAATACGTGGTGACCAAAAGATTAAGGCGCCCTCTTCTCTTGCATCGAAACCTGGCAAGCACTGCTAACACACCAGAGACCTACGGTAAAAGAAAACACCGTTAGGTTGCGAGGAATATTATTTTCTAATAATAAGTTTGAAATTACCAATCCGCTTTGAGTAAGCGTGGTGATTAATGCTCGAAGTCTGAATGTGAGACGAAGCCTTTGCTCAGCAGTTTGCACTTATATGCTGATGATGTAAATAATGTGGATTTATTTTACAGAGAAAATGACATTGGCGCTATTGTTGATATGACAAGAGAAGATATTACAAAAAAAGGAAAAAAGATAACTCATGTATATACGGTGAGTCCTTTCATATATTTGATATAATATCATGATATGATAATGAAAACTGGACTGAAACTTACTAACTATAAGATTGAAGTTGCCAATCTACCTTGAGCTAGCATGGAGTTTAATGCTTAAACTTTCTCCGTGTAAGACGAGGCCTTTGTTTAGCAATATAACGCGTTTCTTACCTTAGATAAAGTTGGCATGTCTTATCTGACTACTCTGAGAAGAAATGCCGTAACAAGCTGAGAGTTAGGTGTCCTCTTAAAGTCCAGAGAGTTAAAAAAAAAGTGTGAGAATCGTTCAGATCATTCTGTAGTAAAAAGTCCTCTCGCGCGGTTTCACCCGCTGCCCAGCTCCATTTAATCGTAGCATGATGTTTTATAGCCCATATATGTATATAGCACTCAGAAATATTATAGCTATCTGTCAGTGAAAGAATTTTGGAAATCCGACCAGCGGTTCCAAAGATTACCCCCTACATACAAACTTACAAATTTAACCTCTTTATAATATTAGTAAAGATGTGTAACTGTGTCTCTCTTCCTCAAATAAGAGTCGTAATGTTCTTAGGTAAAAATACCTTTCAAACCTTTTTTACAGTTAACGAACTCTGGACCAACACACTGGGTGAAACTTGAAGTTAAAGTAAAATTAGAGAAACAGGATTACCTAGAGGATGTTTCAGTGAGTTCTTTTTTCTTTTTTCAAAACATTATGTTGCTTGTTTTAATACTGGATTTTCCGATCATACATTTCATTGATTTATTATTGTTTTTTAAAACGGTACCCCACGCTATATTTAAGGTTTCACGCTATCAAAGCTTAATTTAGTAATTAATTTATTATTTGACTGCACGGTTGGTGCGGTGGCTGGGCAACTGGCTGCCGTGCAACGTGTCGCGGGTTCGATTCCCGCACGGAACAACTCTTTGTGTGATCCACAAATTGTTGTTCTGGGTCTGGGTGTCTTGGGTATGTGGAATTGTATGTTTGTCACAGCACCCACGACACAGGAGAAAATCCTAATGTAGGGCAACGTTTTTTTAAGACGAAATAAAAAAATAAAAAAAATAAAATTCTTAATAGAAAAATAATGTAATCCATTAACATCACTACAATAAGAATTTCATTTTGAATACAAAGAGAACGTATTTTTTGTATTTTTATGATTATAATTTTACTTTTAGGTACATATATCAGAATCCTACAACACTATGAACTGTGAAAATGATCCAAATGATAAAATGGTATATATCTGTGTCGTTGAAAGTTTGAAAGTTCAAAAGGACGAGGCCAAAATTTTAATCCCCATGTTTATAAAACCTAGTACTGAACTTGGTAAGCAACTTTTTCATTATACTGTATTGATAACATAATTTTTATTAACTAGCTTCCAATAGCCAAAGTTTGTCAAAATGGATGGGGTTTCAAATATATCTTTCCTATCCGTTTTCGGTTACGGCGACCGATTTTTGATCTATCCGATACATTAATGAACCACTTCGAACCAGTAGTTCCGGAGGTTAGCGCGCACAAACAATCAAACCCTTCTTTAGAAATAAGTTTTTTTTTATGTAATAGGTCGGCAAACGAACAAACAGATTAAAGATTACCTGATGGTAAGCACACAGCGCCGCCCATGGACACTCAACTACGGAGGAGTAACGAGTGCGTTGCTGACCTTTTGGGGATTAGGGATTTGGAGATTTTGAGAATTGGGAGGGATTAGAAGAGGGGAAAGATTGGGCCTCCGGTAACCTCACTCACACGGCGAAACACAACGCTGTGGTTGTTTCACGCTGGATTTCTTTGAGGCCGTGGTGTCACTCCTGTCGAGCCGACCCATTCGTGCTGAAGCATGGCTCTCCCACACTTAGATTGTAGATTGTTAGCAACAAACTTGTTTGATGGTAAGCAGACATTTCCTTAAATATACTTTCAATACCAGACGTATCAAGAAGTAGTTCTACTATCCAGACCCCACATTCACCAAAGAAACTTTGATACACAATATTTCGTTTATTCTTAATGTAGCTCATATTTTCAGAGGCAATCCTTGAAGAAAAGAATGTGACTATTTCGTCTTCGATATCATATGAACCAGTTCCAGGCCACTTAAAAAAGACAAGGTAATTACAATAACAACTTACGTATTTTTTATAGCTACCTACCTTATGTTGTAATGACTATTTCTTTAGTTGAGTGGGTAATAGTAAGAATATTAAGTAAGGATTTTCAGTTATTATTACCCGAGAACATCGATCAGTAATAAAGAACTTATTAGTGATCGATGCCCGAGAAAGACAAAATGATTTATAGTTAGAATAATTCAAATTTTTATATTGTTGCCATAGTGACAATTAGGAGCTTGAACATTGGACAGGGAACGAATTCTAAATTCGAATTTCAAATTTTTTCTTATCACTTACACCAACTACAAGAAAAAGTATATCTTATAACATTTATGAAAAAAACATTCCTTCTCACTTTCAGTATTTCTACATTGGTAACGCTCCAGGAAGCGAAAGTACCTCTGATGATCATCATTATAGCACTGTTGGTGGGTCTTCTCATCGTTCTTATCATCGCTATCATCCTATACAGGGTACGTACACATATGCTTTGTATGTTGATGTCAAACATGATGTTTTAAAGTTATGTATACACTCAAACCCATGGCAATCATTTGTTAGATATAATATAAATTAATAATTATAAATATTTGACGAGTAACTATAGATAGTTAGCCATTAAACATAAACAATATAATAGTATATCTCAAGACAAGTTGTATATATATATAACTCCCCAAAAGCTACTAAATTTATTTTAGAACCTTTTTTGAAATTTGCTCATATTATTTATTGATTATATTTAATAATTATTTCAAAATATATTAATGTGCAACGGTACATCAAAAATAATAAGAACTAGCTCGTATGGCGCGGTATCACTTCGTTGCTCGGCTCGGTCCTAGCGTGATATTTTGTAGCCAAGAGCATTCCTGGATAAATAGACTACCGAACACAAAAACAAATTGTTCACTGTTTCGAACAGTAGTTCTGGAGGTTACTGCGTTAGAACAAACAAACAAACAAAACTCTAAAATGTTATAATATTAGTATCGATAATTCATATTATTTAACGAAAATATAAGTATCATTGAAAGAACTCATCGCTGTAAGTGTGCCCAAAATTTGATTATTAATTGCTCAACATTTGCTCTTCAGGTTGGTTTCTTGCAGCGTAAGAAGAAAAAAGAATTAGAAAATTTAAGAAGAAGTGTCAAACGGCAAACTATTGTAAGTATTCTATAATTGTATTAACATACTTTTAATGCTTATAAAGAAGTATAACGTTTAATTAAACTGTTCTAATTTCTTAAATTCCTATCTGCGGTGTCAAACAATCAGGCAGACCACCTGGGGCCCGAGTCTACTATTTTCAAAGTGTTGTCATTCCTACACGATTTCATTGTCATTTTGCTAAAAGTTCGCAATCTGTTAATTCAAAATGGCTGATCATTGGCGTTCGGCGATTTCGTAATAGAAGTATAGTACGAGTTGTCTTGTAACGAATTATAAACAATAACTGCATATTAAAATTCTAAACGTAAATCATTTAATAGGAACTGACATTTCTTCATTAATTTACCGCATTATGTCAAATATTCATTTGTCATAATGCTCCAGGATACCGTTCTAAAGAATTATTTCAATTGGTTGATCATTGGAAGTCATAATGACGCTATCGTGTTAGTAGATTACCAAACTAGTCAAAATCAACAATTTTGAAACCAATGATCTACTATTCTGACACTATTGTAATAGCAGACTCGAGGCCCAGATGTTAAGCAAGTGGCGATTGGAATTGGGGATGGCCTGTATTTTGGGATTGGAAATTGGGGAATAGGACTGGAGATTTAAGATTCAAATTGGGATTGGTTAGGGATTGACAATTATAATTCAGTTAAAGATTGGTGGATTAGTGATTGGGAATGGAGATTGGGTATTGGGGATCAGCAAATGGTTCTGTGGATTGAGAATGAGGTTTGGGAATTGGAGATTGTAAACGGGAAATATAGATCAGGATTAGCTGTAGGAGATTGGGGCTTGGGGATTGGTGTTGGGGTTGCAGTTGTGGGTGAGTTGGGGGTTATTTTTGAGTAGGGGTTGGGATTGGGATTGGTGATGGGGTAGGGGTTTCAGGCCCCAAAAGACCATATAAGCCATTGAGGATTTATATTTAATACTTATTTTGAAAGATTTTTATTTATAGATTACTAAGTATTTAATTTCATTTTTTATTTCTCACAGTTGAGACGGTCTACAATGCCCACACAGACGAATTCTCAAGGAAGTGAAGAGCGAAGGCAAGTCTTGGAAGGTATCAATGATGCCGACGAAGATATACTAGTTACTAAAAAATAATACTTATTTATCCTAAACATATTATATATTCGTAACTAGTATGTAAATGTATAACAATAAAAAAAAATTAAACTTTTTGCTATATTTTATTTATTTTATTTCTTTTCTAACTTTTGCCCGTGACTTCGTTCGCGTAGAATAGTGACTTCCTGCAGATTTTTGGTGTAAAAACTATCCTATTCTCTTTCTCGAGTTCCAAACTATGTCTGTATTTCTTCACAGAAATCGATTCAGTAGTTTAGGCGTGAAGAAAAGACAGACAGAGAGACAGGGCTACCTTCGCATTTATAATATATAGTGTGGATGAATTATTCCCTCGTTAAAAATACAACCTTTATTCTATACATTTTATTACCCTCCTGAATTTGATAATCAGTCCTTTTAACCTGCCTCAAAGAGCCAGTAGACACCGCAGATGGGAGAGTCTGTGACTACCTCTCACTTCACCCTGGGCGAGAGATGTCATTTGATGGTTTTCTCTTAACAAAAAAAGGTTTCCTCTCGATTTTCCTACCTTCACCATATGCCAATGGTGTTTAAAAAATTCTAGAAACTACATAATAGCTAAGAATATGTCAGATTGATGTCACTGGTGAGGAAAAACTATTCGGGTCGGCTCGACCGGACAGTTACTCCGGCCTCACAGAAAACCGTCGTGAAACAACCAAAGCGTTGTATTTCGCCATGAGTAAGGTTAATGGAGGTCTAATCCTCCTCCTTCCTCAATCCCTAACCAATCCCTAAATCTCCAAATCCCTGATCCCCAAAAGTTCGGCAACGCACTCGTTGCTCATCTGTTGTCCAAGCGCGTTGCTGATTGCTTTCCATCAGGTAATACGCCTGCTCGTTTCGCATCTTCTCACATAGGAAAAAAGTTGGTTCTTGCCAAGTTACTAGGTACATCCTCATAAATTACAAGTGAGCGCCTAAATCTGTATGCCACCACGACATTTGACACGTCGATACCTCAAATGACGCAATACGCAACCACAGATCGCTATGGAAAATAACTGAAGTGGTGTTATAAATTTTCAGTACTTCAAAAATGTCAATATTTGAATAGTGAACGCTCTAAAAATTGAACAAATACGGGAAGAGCGAACGGTTTTTTTTCTCATTCGGCCGAAATCGTATTTCAATATTATTCAACTCCAATTTTTATGAACGGTCGGTCGTATATTAGTTCGAATATCCATTTTAAAAACATTATGGTTGGTAGATTTTAAAAATCACTTAATGTACTGATCAATTTTAATATGGTTACAAAATAAAATGCATTTTGCATTTATTCTCTATTCTTTCGACAAAACAAGCCACCATTAAGGGTAGCCATTAGGGCCTATGTCCAGCCGGACGTTGCGGGTGCAAGCGAATTAATGTACCACAGCTGTGGTCCGGAACAGAATAAGGGAAGGTTTGGTTTTTATTCAGTAAGAATCTGACGCTCTCTCTCGCCTTTCTTGAGGCGGGAGAAAAGCATAGGACGCCCAAAAAATACCAACTAAACAAACACTTGAATGATCACCCTAAGGGATAGTTTTGACCTTGAGTTCTGCAATGAAAAGACCCAAACTTTTCAATATAAAGATGAATCAACATTCAACACAATGACAAACATATTGATAAAAATATCACCTTCTTTATAATAATACGACGCGTCTTTACACGAAGGTCACAATGAAATCTGCGGTCACACCAACAAAAGAGTCCCAACAATAATAAACGAGATAATCGTGGCGTTAGGGGGCGCCACAATAGCCCCAACTTTAAGGTCCTTGATCATGATTGATGGCCTAACTTTGGGTACTGTAAGGTTCTTAGCTATTGTGCTTTTGGTAACTGAAACTGGATCCTGGCTTGCCTTCAGAATTTCAGATGTATAGCAACATTATTAGGTCAAGAAACAATAGTGTTTCAGTTTCAGTGTAGGTGCCCATTAGTTGTTTCAAAGAAAATCTCTGTTGATGGTCATTAACAATAATGGTTTAATTCATATGTACCTAGACAAAGTTGTAAATGTATATTCTTACATTCAGCCGGGGTTGCGAGTTAAGCGCAATGAGTCAACGCGGCCTCGGCCCAAAGCAGGAGAAGGAACGGGGGGGGAGGTTTAGTCAGTAAGAGTCTGACACTCTCTCTCGCCTTACCCCGGGCGGGAGAAGACATTTGAAGATTTCCTGACAAAAAAAAAACAAACAATAATTCTGTCGCCTTCAAATCCACTAGTTCAAAAAGTTCACAGTTTAAAATGAGATCTCCAGATCGCATGGCAACTTATAGGTTGTTCTGTATTCTGAGCTTATAGGTTAGGTTTTTTTTTATAACAAATGTCAGCAAACAAGCTGACGGATTACCTGATGTTAAGCAATCAGCGACGCTGTTAGACACTCGTAATACAAAAGGAGTGCTTCGCTGGCCTCTTGTAGTTTATTAGGGATTTAAGGATAGGGGATTTGCGGATTGATAAAAGGGGGAGAAAGAGTGGGTCTACTGTAACCTGACTCACCCTGTTGCTTCCCCACGCAGGAGAGATTAGGTAAGGTTGTTCGCATGTCATTTATATCTAAATAGTCTTAGAAAATACAGTTCAATAATTTAACTGTTACCAAGTATCGTAAAATACAGTAATAAATTGCATTAATATCCAGTACTTGTAACTTAAGAACTAAGTACTGGTTTATTAGAAACGCAAATCGGTACCAACTTCAATAATTGCAATACCTTTATATTCTGAAGTACTTTACATCCTACTACTTTATATCCTTCATTAGGTGGGTACAAACTGGTACGAGGCACCCTACTATTTAAAAAAAAAACATTGGAATGATTACTGACTTTTTGTATTAAAACTTTTTGTCATGGGTCGTTGCCTACCTCTTGTGGGTTATTATAAATTTAAGAATACGGAATTTGATGAATTAGGATGGAGGGAGAGGGCAAGAATTGGGCCTCCGATAACCTCACTCACACGGCGAAACACGTAAACGTAAGTGTTGCTTCACGCCGGTTTCCGTTGAGACCGTGGTATCAATCCGGTCGAACTGGCCCATTAGATCCAAAGCATGGCTACTCACACTTTTTTGATATAATTTAAATTGATTAATTTATTCAACAACTTTCTCTCGTAACTAACGTCTAATGTTTTTACAGTTATCTTGAAAACTAATATATTTAATTAATGATTTTTTTTTTACATACTGTATAGTATTTATACGGTCTGTATCACACAATACATAAATTCATAGACAATAATTTGATGTACCGCATTGACAAGCCCCTCATAAAAGCGGGTCCATTGTAAAAATGTTGCGGTCGTAAAATAAATCCTTATTGCAGGCACCTGGTGTCTGGTATAACATCATATATGGGGTACAGTCACTGATATAAATCTCTCAAAGATTCGACTGGCAGAGAATGCCTATAGCATTAAGTGCACTTTGTTAATTTTTTTTTTTTGAAAACCTTTAATAAATATTTTTTATCGATTTGTAAAGATGTATGCTCATACTTCTATTAATATACGAGTAATAAAACAATTTTCTTTAAAAGGGCAAATCCGTTAATAATTTCCCAATACCAGATTAATTTAAATGTAGCATTTATTTCGTTTTTCAAAAGCCTACAAAATGTTATAAGAACTTGGATTGCATAGCATTATTTCCTTGATGATGATGATGACGACGATTAAGTAATTGTAACGTTATAAATAGGTAAGCTGTTTTAGAGATGCTAGCAAAATAAGACAAAGAGGTTATATTAAAAAAAATCTTACAAGAAAATTCTATCTTAATAAAATAATGGCTGATAAAAAAGTTAAACTAAATTTTAAATATTATAATTAAAATTCGAAATTCGAAATTTAAACTACAGAAGAAGCGTCATTTTGTTTCTAACTGTACTCCCACATCGTTAGGACTGAGTTACATTGACCAGGTGCGACCGTGCGAACACTGAGGAAGAGCGGTTGTTTGTCAAATTATCATTATTATTTATTAGCTTTTTGCTGAGATCTAAGTAGATTACAGGATAACATGTACACCTTTATTTCTTTTGTATGTTGCATTTTATTTATTACTGTATTAGCCTCGTTAAGTGTAGTAAGAGAGAATATTAGATTTTTATGTTCAACTAGCTATTCTAGCGAAATCCGCGCCGCCTTCAAGTTAGTACTAATATCCAAACTAATCCAAACTAATATTATAAATGCGAAAGTATCTCTGTCTCTCTGTCTGTCTCTCTGTCTGTCTTCTCTTCACGCCTAAACTACTGAACTGATTTCTGTGAAATTGGGTACAGACATAGTTTGGAACTCGAGAAAGATAGGATAGTTTTCAAACCAAAAATCTGCAGGAAGTCACTATTCTACGCGAACAAAGTCGCGGGCAAAAACTAGTATACAAAATAATAAAGACAACTTTGTTCTATTATTCGTCAATCGCATTTTCTGCTCAAGGCGGATAACTGATTTTATTTTAAACTTTAGTCATATAAATAGATATTAATCGTACATATACCCTCTTGATGTATACCTTCACCTTATGTCAGTGGTGTTTAACAAATAAATCTAAGAAACTATATGGGGTTCGGAAAAGTACCTTTCTACATTAAAACGTTTTGGCCCGAGTAACTACGACCACCAATGGCACTATTAATAAACAATAATATCATGTGCCTCTACGAAGTGTACACAACACAATACATCATCATCATTATCATCAACATCAACATCATCATCAGGGGAGGGAGAGGATTGGGCCTTACCGGCTCCCCAAATCCTGACCCTCACTCACACGGCGAAACACAACGCTGTGGTTGTTTCACATCGGTTGAGCCGACCCATTCGTGTCGTAGCACGGCTCTCCCAAATTTAAATTTTATATGTTTAAAAATTATATGATTTACCTACTCAAATTATTGTTTAGTATTTCTTGCTAAAATTTTAACTAGAATCACGCGTCAGCGAGAATTTTCATGTTTATAATTATTTACTGTATAGGTAGAAAAATAATAATTTATCATTCCAATTTTATTGATTAACAGTTCTTCGAATATTAAAAGCGATTAGCAAGCAAAACTCAATTTGTGTTTTCTAGTAATAAACTCAACTTACTTTTAATAAAAATAATGTTCTGATAATTTTGTTCTAATTATGTTTGAAAAATAATCCATTTTCTGTACATGTTATAAAGTGATTGCTTTTTTAGTTGGTATGAAATAATAAAATGCCATCTCTTGCCTTAGCTGAGGCGAAAAAGAGTGTTAAACTCTTTTTGACTGAAAACCACCCTGTACCTTTTTCTGCAATAAGCCAAGGCCGCCGTACCTGATTGCGCTTGCCCTGCAATCCCGGCTGAATATCGGCCCTGTTAGGCCCCATCTATTAGTAATATAGTCTATTGGCTCTTTGTGGGGCATACGGTGAGTTTGTCTAAGAACTAATTTAATTGATTTTACTCATGTAACTGACCTAAGCTTAAAAACCCCAAGTGCTCTCAGTTTCAACAGTTACTTATAAGACAGTCTAATTGTATTGGGCTATCTCGAGTTTTGAACTACAAGAACAATAGGTCTTCAAGCTCCATTGTTGCGATGTTTATATGGGTTCATTTAATTGGCTTGGTCTCTGCTAGGCTCAGACAAAGTCCCGTAGCGAAGTCCCTTAAAATACTACAACTATTTCCCAGGTAGATTAGAGGTTCTATTCTGTGTCGTCTGACTGCTGAAAAATTAGCAGAGAGGCGATTTTCAGTTTTTATATCTTTTATATTTTCACTTGGTGGACTGCTTCCAAACTTTAAGGTACTGTTGCCTGAGGGTTCCGAAACAGACCACTTTGTCAGTCAAAAGTCTTTAATGAATGGGACTTATAACTCGTTTAAGTATGTAAGTATGACATTATTGTTATACGTGCCACCCATTCGAAACCTAACCGTGACGTTGTATTCATTATGTAAAAAATAACAAAGTTTCTAAAAAGTAAATGTACTCAAACTTCAGCCAACATCCGAACAAAAACAGTTCTATCGAAGGAGATAAAAGTCAGTCTACTTCAAGTCTAGGGTTGCCGCTACTGACAAACATCGCGTGCGCTTCCGTAATGAAATTGTGCAGTTCAATTGTAGTGCAAATACTAGTTTCGAGACGGCACTGTTTTGGTATTGTATGTGGCAACCCTATTGTGTGACTGCGCATTCTGTTTGTGCGATATCTCCGAAGATATTCTTGTCTATGAAGCGTAAATTCGACCGCAAGCCTATATTATGCACTTTTCGATGTAACTTCTTTTTCGACTAGACATAATTTTTTAAAAGGTTATATTTCTCTTTCTTGATCGTTCTTCTCACGAATTAATCTTGTAAATAAATTGACTGCACGGTTGAGGCCTTGGCTGCATAGGCAACTTATTGACATGCAACGCGTCGCTTGAACGAATCCCGCACGGAACAACTCTTTGTGTGATCAACAAAATGTTGTTCCGGGGCTGGGTTTGACGTGTTTGTGAATTTGCATATTTGTTAATGTACCATGTACCATGCCACGACAGAAAACCCTTTACCTGTTTGCAATAGTAAACTATGTTACTTATCATTTAACTAAGATAAGAATCTACTTACAACCAACTATAACTAAATAGGGAAAAGTTGGTTTTCCGCAATATCCTCAAAGATACCCATGGACGCTGTGTTACCTCAAAAGAATATTTAAATAGTCTTCAATCAATACTAAGCCGATATTAAGAATTTCAGTAAAATTTTATAACGAAGAAAATCGCAGAATTTTAAACAGGTAACTGTAATAATTTAATTAGCTACAATTTTCATTAAAACTCTGTGATAATCTCATTAAAATTTTAGTACGAGGACAAAAAAGGCGAGTTCGTCGTTCATAGACCTTTTAATTTCTTGTAAAGACAGGTACATTGTTTTTTAAGGATATTTTTTTCTTGTTTCGCCTTACGCATGAATGTAAAAAATTCAGAAAGCCAAAGAGATCTCGAAGATCAAAAAGCATTATTGATATAAGAGCTTTTTAGTGAAACGAAAATCGTCATATCGATTTCTCTTGCCCAGGGTTTTTCTTATGTAATAGGTCGGCAAACGAGCAGGCGGATTACCTGATGGTAAGTAATCAGCGCCGCCCATGGACGGGTGTCCATCGTAACTCCTCCGTTGCGGGTGCAACGGAGGAGTTACGAGTGCGTTGCCGACCTTATAGGGATTAGGGTTTTGAAGATTAAAGGTTTGAGAAGGAATCGGGGGAGGGGAAAGATTGGGCCTCCAGTAACCTCACAAACACGGCGAAACGCAACGCTGTGGCCGTTTCATGCCGGTTTTCTGTGAGGCCGCGGTGTCACTCCGGTCGAGCCGACCCATTCGTGCCGAAGCTTGGCTCTCCCACGCGGGTAAGACAAAAAGAAGTGTTAAGCTCTTACTGACTAAAAACTCTCTGTTCCTTCTTATGCTTCAGGCCGAGGCCGCGGTACTTCTTTGCGAACATCACTGCAAACGCTCACGATCGCTTTCGCCTGCAGATCCCAAGTCGGTGATCCAGCAAGGTGATCGCCACCTCCGGGAGATCGTACAATATCCACGATTGACGCGTATACAGGCCATGACTCCTGGGATGCGACCAGCGCACGAGCATCAGCGCACCCCACAAAATTAAGCCATGTTCATAAGTGTGTGCGCTGAACCGGCAAGGAGGTTGTCACCTCCCAGGAGATTAAAGATGTATCCAGCCATGAATGACGCGTATGGCCATGATCCTCTGGGACGCGACCAGTGCATAAGCTGGCCACTGCCTTAAATGACGACCACACATGGGCCCCGCAGAGGGCCATGGCTCTGTTAGGACGCAGTTGGTGTTAGTCTTTAAAAAAAAACCAGTGATACTGCTAACACTACTTTAATGAAAAGAACTTGAACTTTACAAGGATTAGAGTAAAGGATTGTCTTAAACTCGTCAGGATAAGATATTGACAATGTGACGGCACCGGTTGCAAGTATTTTTTTAGTAATCAAAAATGCATGCATTTGCAATAACCGCGGACTAATTGTGAATATAACAGCTTGAAAGTTCCCAAAAATAACAACATGTGACCGTTATTTTTATCAACATCAGCGCACAGCTACAAAAATTAAGCCATGTTTATAAGTTCAGGCATATTTCAAGGGGTTACATACATATACATACAAACATTTCCCCATATATTTTGGTTGTGGGTGCAGATAATCACGCAGATAAATGACGAGTGTTACCGGCCGTCGTGACATGACAAATGGCGTATGTTTTTCACGTGACAACATCTTGTTTTCTTATCTAACCCTGTCTAAAGGTATGTACATGATTACAGTAAGTTTATGACGGGCATTTTTTGAGTTCCACTAGGGACAAAAGACGATCTACTAGGCTCCGCTTAACAGTGTGTTTGTCTGTCTGTGTGTCTTTTGAACCGGGCTTGCAAGTTTATGCAGACTTCATATTTATACACTTAAATATATACATGCTAACATCACAAATTATGCATTTCTTTTTTCGCTACAACTCGCTAACGTTTGTTAGTACAAATTAATGCATGCTGCTATAGGTAATGATAGAAATAACTCGATTAATTTCTAAATTTTTTATGATTCGATTTCTTATCCTATGGGTGTTTTTTTGTCGCTGAATATTTTTGGATAAAATGGCCAACCATTGAGCTAGAAAAACTTTTTTGTTTTCTAATGTTATTCAGTATTTTAGTTTTTTTTTTATTGGAGACCATATATATGATTAAATAAACAAATTGGTTTTCGCTTACTCACAAAATTGCCAAGTAACTCGAGAAATTTAAAACGGCACATAAAAAAATGAAATAAATTGGCTTACGCAGACTTGTGTCAACTACATGTATATTCAAACAATCAACGAAAAATCATCTTTAGCAAATTAAAGATAAACATCAAAATTAAACGACATTTAATTTCTGGATTTCAATCAAATTACATTACACACAAGTGGCGAAATAATTTGGAAAGCGTGTCCAATAAATATTTGATCAGCAAAATATTTAACTTATGAGAACTGATTAAATTGTCTGCAACGGAATAAATTATTCAACGTGCAATTTACTGGACTCAACTTGGAACAATTTAACGGAAATTATTACGGATACAACTGATTAACTTTATTCCTTTAGCAAATTGAATTATGTCCAGACTACGGCTTACCCGTGGCTTAGCCCGCGAGAATATCCTATGAATACTATTCATAGGATATTCTCACCATAAAATATGGTCGTATGTTTTTTCCTTTTTAACCCCCGACGCAAAAAGAGGGGTGTTATAAATTTGACTTGTCTGTCTGTCTGTTTGTGGCATCCTGGAGCCTAAACGGGTGAAGCGATTTCAAATTAGGTTTTTTTGTATTAAAGGTGACTTACGTGCAAATGTTCTTAGACATGTTTGACGAAAATCGGTTGAGCCGTTTAGAAGTTATGGTACGTGAAGGTCTGCAAATATACTCGAGTATGGTCTCAAATGAAAGCGCACTGAAAGGGAATGTTGATGGCTTAATCGAGAGAAGATGATATAAAATACCTATAAAAAGTATAGAATAAAAAATAATTCTTGGGCTTTAATGCCCAGACAAAATTAATAGAAATATGTAGTTGATAATAAAATGTTTGGATCGGTCCCCCAACGGAACGTTTTCTTTAAATTATTACTTTTCAGAGGAATACTAGATATTTTGTCGGGGGTTTTTTAAATTTTAAATTTATAATTCTTTATTATAAAGAAAGTTTCGCCTTTGCAAGGATGTGTTACTGATTCGTAAGATAATTTATAAACATACAAGTTCACACGTACGTATACTGGTTAAAGATCAGAGAAGTTACAAGTAAAATACTGGCTTTTTAGATTTGCTGGACATTGTGCCTCTGATAGACTCACACGACGAAAAATCATTATCATCATCAGCCATAAGACGTCCACTGCTGCACTGAATAAAAACTTCGTGTATTTTGATTGACAGTTAGCCCCTGGCATCTTGCGGCTCTAAAAATGTCGGTTCACGTCGAGGCCTGCCCTGCTTCGGAGGCTGTACTGCTTCTTAGGCCTGTCGTGCTCAGAGGCCTGACCTTCTACGTACTCGAGTACTATCAGTAAATATAACAGAAATACATAGCTAAAACAAACAACAGATAGTGAATATAAATAACACTCTTATCACTAAGTACAAGAGTAACAATCTTAATGTACCACACAATATACTTAAAGCACTTTGAAATCAGACTGAGCAATAATTATGTACCATTCATTACTTAAACAAAAACCTTACCCTCATTTATCGTGGCTTTGGACCACAGACTTAATAATAGTGCCCTTCACGTTTGCCCATTAGGTAGTATATAGTAAGAGTGTCTTTGTATATTATACTTAAATTTCAGATAGGAAAATTACCGCTATCTGAAAAGTTAACAATTTTTTTATGCTATAAGTCGGCAAACCAGCAGACGGATTACCTGATGGTAAGCAATCGGCGCCGCCCATGGACACCCGCAACATCAAAGGAGTTACGAGTGCGTTGCCGGCCTTTAGGGGAGAGAGATTACGGATATAGGGGTCGGGAAGGGATAGGGGAAGGGGCGGGATTGGGCGTCCGGTAACCTCACTCACACGGCGAAACACTACGCTGTGGTTGTTTCACGCCGGTATTCTATGAGGCCGTGGTATCACTTCGGTCGAGCCGACCCATTCGTGCCGAAGCTTGGCTCTCCCACACTTGAGAGATGAGAGAGAAAGTCAGACTATTACTGACTAAAACCCACTCAATTCTTTTTGACCGTGCAGCAAATCCCCTATATGGTATTGCGGTTGAGCTTACACTTATAATTGTACAAACTTAATGCTGAAAGGATGAACTTAGCGTTCTATAAGTGGATATACTCGCAAATAGGTATTAAGTACATTATGTAATAAGCTATGTAATATCGTTTAAACCCTTTGTTATATATCGGTACTGAATCGACTATTATAATATATTGCACTCGCTACCACTGAAGTCAGTTGTAATCAAAAATAATTTAAGTAAAATACTTGTTTTTTAACCCCAAGGTTTCCTCCATAAACAGACTACCCGACACAAATAAAATTTTACACTTCCCCAGAATCTTTACAGTTTTGTATCAATGCTCACAGTATAAATGAAACATAATGAATATTATACCATTCAACTGAAACTAATAAAATAAACATACTTCTTCTTCATCATCATCATCATCATCAAAGTCATCATCATCATCGCCATCATCGCCATCATCATCATCATCATCATTATCATCATCATAATCATCATCGTGATCATCAATCATCATCATCAGCAGCCTGATTCCGTCCACAGCTGGGCAATATCCTTTCCAATTGCACGCTAACTTTTGTATACAAAATATAGGTAAACTGAGAAAATATAGATTCGTGCTTTATACAGCATTACTAGAAGTATCTCTTAACTTGCTTTATCCACGTGTAAGTTGAAGGAAAAGAAGCGTGTACAATGTACACGTGTTAGTACTGGGAGCCGTTTAATCAGTACAAACTAACTAACAGACTAAGTTGACCTTTTCAGCTCATTCGTTTATTTTCTGTAGGAAGAGAGACGGCTGGTGCAGTCATCTCAAATACACGTGGCCGTATTTTTCTTGCGATAGAATTAGGTTCTAATTTAAAAGTATAATAACTGACTAACTGTATTTTTATTATTATTTTCCTAATGCCCGTTTTCACCAACAGCCCCTAAAATTTAAGTGTCTCTTAAGCCAATATAAGGGACACTTATCGCGAGTTTTGTTTTCACCAACGTTTAAGTGTCACCTATATCATTAGGGGTTCCTTATAATTTAGGGGATGAATTGTCGACCCCGTAACGTTTAAGTGACACATAGTGTTAGGTTATTTTGCGAATCACCAAACAGTATTTTATCCTACTGAATAAGATAAAAAATAATAAAAATGGATAATAACCACTATTTATTTGAAGATTTTAAGCAATTGAAGATATGGAATTGTTAAGTAACCGACATTTGTATAGACGACCTCGTATTTATCGTGAAAGATCGAAAGATTTTCAAATATATGATGAAAAAGACTTTTTCATAACAGGTTCCCTGCTCAACCTTACTTGTATTTAAAGAAATAAACCTGTGGTACCGATTAACCAATAACTGTGTGGCCTTAGATTTTATGCAACAGGCAATCAATTATTATCTGTAGCAGATCTCAATCCCATCAGTGTATCTACTTGCAGTAGAATTATAAAAAGAGTGTCTGACGCTATCGTGGGTCGTGGCAAAGCAAATTCATACAATTTCCAGACACCGAAGAAAAACAACAAATAGTAAAAGAAGAATTTTACAGAATAGCTCGATTTCCAAATGTTTTAGGATGTATAGACTGTACACACATAAAAATTCAATTATAAGGTTGGGCGTTTAGAGAAACACAGGTCCTTACGAGTAACCATTTATTACTGAATCTCCTATGAAATAATACATGATTTAATAAGATGGATAGACACGCACACATACAGATACGGCAGATCTTTGTGTCATATTTATTGAGCCTCCAGCGAACACCGTCGTTCGCACACCTATCGTCTTACTATGATGCCTCTTATAATGATATTCAAAAGTCTTTTAATTGTATTAACTAGAAACCTTCTTTACATTTATTCATGTGATAAATTATAGGAGGAGATGATGCCGAACTATTCCGGAATTGAAAAGGCAGTATGTCTATTAATATGCAAACAATAAGTACTGCAAAATTATTAATAACTGATGTGGTGACACGCTGGCCAGGATAAACAACATTCTTTATCTTCAAGTGAAAAATTTTGACCACGTTTCCTCTTTTCTGCCATTGTAATTAATAAAAATTTGGTATTTTTTGAAAATACACGAAATGATTGAAATGAAACTGTCACTGGATAGTGGCATCAAAATGTCACCGGCACCGCGTCTTTGTAAGCTATGGCATTCAACATACAGCCAAAAAATAAAAACACAACTTTTTGTTACTAATCTAACATTCACCAGTTCAAGACTCTTCTTTTCGAAATAAATTGAAGTTAGAAAAGTTAATTACTTGTTTTAAGGTTGTATATTTACGAAAATAACAATAGAATTGTCTAATCGATTCATTTATCGATAACTGTTTGCATAGTACCTCAACACTAAACGTCACCTAATTAGGGGGCTCTTAATTAGGTGACACTTAGGACAGTGAAACAAAATTTAAGTTAAGGGATGATTTGAACGGTCCCCTAAGTTAAGTGGCCCTTACTAAGGTGGCTGTTTAGGGGCTGTTGGTGAAAACGGGCATAAGTCCTTCAATTTGAAATAATATTAAAGTTCAGCTCGATATAATATGCCATTTATATTACACTTTAAAATTTAAATTTTTCAATATAAATTAAATCCATAGAGCATAACTATAAAGCACTTTAATTTCGTCAATAAACCCCTAATTACTATTAAAATAATTGTTACATAATTCCACAGTAACTTCAACTAATCCTTACAGAATGATATCGTACCGCTATCGGCAGAACCCAGGAGCTCACGATTAACATCCAAATGGCCTTTGGAAACTTGCAGAAGACTCGTTCGCACGACACTTCGCGGTAATAAAATCACGGGATATCTACAATGAAACTCTGCTACTTTAAAAAGTAACAAAGTTTAAAACGAAAACCTAGCGACACCGGCTGCTAAAAGGACGTGAGATGCTACATAAAACTGTCACGTTTTTAAACCGGAACGGACCAGTAGATACGCTCCTTTAAAGTATTTTTCGAATGTAATAAAATCGGACCGCTAATCTCTTTGAGGCGTGATGTAGGGCTACGCGTAGGCGCTACGTGCTACGAGCTACGTGGGTGCTACGCGGCTTGATGACTACGAGAATTCTGACCTTCAGTCAAACGTCATATTAATAATTCATGACAGAATTCCATGCAAGAAGTACTTGTTTTATTGTTGATAACATATATAATAAAGGATTTAAGTACAATGTAAATAAGCTTTGAGATATGTTTCATTCCTTTTTACATCGGTTTTTGAAACGAAGAAGAAATTTTGAGTACAAGAGCAACAAAAAATTGTGTGCCCGCCATTTGGATGTTAAAATATAGACATTATCCTTCTAAATCTTCGTTGGAAGAACAGTAATTTTGAACACACTACCCTTGTAGGAAAAAATCGTTTCGTAAATGCCGCAGTTTAATTTAGGAACAAATGCTGCGGACGGGCGGTCAGCAAGAAACAATTGAAATGTTAAGGGTAGGGTCACACTATCTGTGGACCACGCTTGGCCGAGTTCACACGACGGGAAATTAGGGCCGAAACCCCATTAACTGGTTGATTATGGTGTTAATGAGATTGTCCATTGAAAGTGGCCAGTTGTGGACGTTAGTTACTTTAGCTGCGGGTGACTTGAATAGGCGTTGGTGCACAGTGATTTTGAATTAGCATTACAGAGTGAATAATTAAGTGGATGGTGCGATGACCATTACGCAGCCATTAGGCTTTATTTTAAACGGTCATGTAAACACACTTTCATACATAACATAAATAAATAAATAACCACTAAACCGGTTTTGTGGGTGTTGTGATTTTCAATAAATGCATAATCATCATCGGCCTATAAGTTCCCACTGCTGAGCAAAGGCCACTTCTCACGGAGAAAAATTGAGCAGTAATCACCACGCTTGCTCAATGCGGGTTGGCGATTTCAAACTTATAATTAGAAATTTGAAGTTCAAGTTTCCTCACAATGTTTACTTTTACCGTATGTCAGTGGTGTCTTAATAATCAGAAAGTACTTATAACTCGGAAAAAGTCACATTGGTGCACACCAGGTTTCGAACTCTTACCCTCATGCATAAGAAACGGGCGTCTTAATGTCGGTATTGCCTTACGAATTGCCTTACGTATGAATAAAACTATATATCTTACATCCGACATGTTACTAGTAGAAGTCAATTATTGTAAATCGGAATTAACTAGATTGAGGGATCCGATCACAGCGGGAAGTAAAGGCAGTATTTAAAGGACCTGACCCAAAACCAAACCAAGAAAGGTCCTAACGTAGTTAGATTTCTTCTACTCGTAAGTTGTAACTACATTGGGATTGGACGCAAGGAGAAACTAAGATTACTTAATCACAGTGAATGGATAATTTGTACTTAGCTAAACTATTTATACCCAAAACCGTATTATTATTCAGGAGACGTTTTAGCGATAAGACAAAGTGTCCAGTTTCCATAAATTACGGTGGAAAATCTAAAACATCGACTCTTTCCTTTGTATTGATCCGGTTGATTTATAACTATTTGAGTTAGTCACGTCCCTATGAAAGGGGTAACGAAAAAAAAAACAAACGGTTCTCACATAAATCAGGTTATAGTTTTTGCTCGAGCTGTGTGTGGATGTGGATACAATGGATGCTTGTGTTCTATTGTTTTTCCTTGATAGTGACGAAGTGTGTAAGTAGGGTTGTTCAGTCGGCTATGAAAAAAGATGTTAGAGAATTTGTTGAAAATGTTAGAAAATAGTTTTTTTTCAGTTATTGTTAATAAAGGTTATGATTTGTACTGTAATGTACGTTTATTTTCATATTCTATTTGTGTGTCAGTTTCTTTTAAGTTTCACCTTTGTAATCGAACAAAAAAAATTTTATGATTTTTCAAATGATAGTTTTTTGTTTTAGTATGATACTCTAATACAGGCACTGGTACAAAGGTATAAGATAAAGATGAAAACACAGACAAAGACTGCAAAGAATTGTAAAACCAATTGAGGTACTTTTGCCACATATAAAAGAAAGAACGAAGACGACGATTTAGTGTGGGAGAGCCATGCTTCGGCACGAATGGGTCGGCTCGACCGGAGTAATACCACGGTCTTACAGAAAACCGGCGTGAAACAACCACAGCGTTGTGTTTCGCCGTGTGAGTGAGGTTACCGGAGGCCCAATCCTTCCCCTTCCCGGACCCTTCCCCAATCCCTAAATCTCCAAATCCCTAATCCCTAAAAGGTCGGCAACGCACTCGTAACTCCTCCGTTGCGGGTGTCCTTGGCGGCGTTGATTGCTTACCATCAGGTAATCCGTCTGCTCGTTTGCCGACTTATTACATAAAAAAAAAAAAAGACGACGATTTTTTTTTTAATTTACATTAAAATATCAATCGTTGATCAATTTCTTGGTGTTGAAGATCCACAGACTACGTTTCTGAAATTAAGGTGAATGTGATTTTTTGAAATGCCTTTGATGGTTTGGTTATCTTAGTGTAAGATTTGTCTTGTCTTGTCTGAATTAATATGCAATTTCTACTCAGAACGAGATTGTATGGATCCCAACACCACAATTATTATGCGTACGTCACTAGCGCCTAAATTGATAGTCTTTTCTTTGTGCCTTTTCTTTTCCCCACCATTAGCGTTTTCATCGCTTCTGAGAAGATCAATGAAAATGAAAAAAGGGATCAATAAGTGATTTAAAGTTAGAATAATAACTGACACTATTTTGTGCTGGGTTTTATAAAATAAATTTTAATTATTCACCTTGTAAACAGTAAATATGGCATACTTAACAAACCATCACCACACAACAATAAATGATGTTTTGATTACGTCAACTACATTTATAAAAGTAGAAAACTTAAATAAACTACACGAAATATTTAAGAAGCAAGATGGATTCGAACGAGCTACTGGCACGGCTTACAGGAAGGCAGTACATTGCGTCGTTTGACAACAACAAAACAATAGATCAAGGTGTCACGATGACAGGTTGGCATATATGTATGCAGGCAGCCATTTTGAATTGTGAGACGTTTCAAGAAGTTACTGTTTTCGAGTCATAGATTTTGGGGTCATTGGAACTTGTACATAAATAGTATTGTTCAAATTCAAATTCAAATTCAAATTCAAATTAATTTATTGTTTGTTACATGTTTACAATTAGATGTTATTTTATAATATTAGTAGCAATGTAACATACCTAGTATAAGGTGTACAATCATTTATGATAATTATTTGAAATTAGGTATTCTACTTCAGTATTCTAACATAAGTCGCAAAATTTAATTATTACAGTAAAAAAATATGTCAATTCACATTATGCCACGAGATATTTCTAAATTATTACATAAAATTATTAAATCCTAGTCAAACTATTATTGAAACATTTTGTTAAACTTTAATTTGATACACAGTGCCTGTTAGTCGGAATATCAGTAATTGTGTATGTATTATTAGTCAAGTTGGGATATTGGTCAAAATACAAACATTGGTCAAATCCTATTAATTAAGTCAATAATAACAAAAATAAAATAAAAAAATATTGAAATTCACGAAAATATGTCAGATTACACATAATTAAATGTTTTACATTGAATATTGAACATTTAATCTTTGTCATTAAAAAAATCTTCTATAGTGTAATAGCATTTCTTATGCAAATAACGTTTGAGTTTACTTTTAAACATGTTGAAATGTAAGTCTTGTATGGATTTCGGTATTTTGTTATAAATCTTAGGACCTAAACATATTATGCTTTTGTGCAACAATGCAGTTCTGGACGGATGAATGCAAATATTATCTTTACGTCGATTTCTGACATGATATTCGGATAAGCGCGGAAACAAATGTAAGTTGCTTCTAACAAACAATGCAACTTCAAGTATGAATAAAGACGGAAGTGTTAGAATTTTGTGATCTCTAAATAGCGGTCTACAACTGTCCATACTTTTTATTCCGAACATAGCTCTTAAGCAACGTTTTTGTTGTTTGAAGACTATATCTTTGTGAGTGGAATTACCCCAAAAGATAATCCCAAACCTAAGTACCGACTCGACAAGGCCGTAATATGCTGTGAGTAAAGTTTCCCTATTAACAGTAGGTGCCAATTTGTAAAGGGCGTATGCTGACTTGCTGACTTTTTTACTCAGTCCGTCAATATGGTTTTTCCAATTAAGTTGCCTATCAATAATTAAACCCAAGAATCGACTTGTGTCTACTTCCTGTATAGTATATTCGTTATACATTAGATTAATTGGTAATGAATTTGGTATATTTTCCCGCTGTCTAAAGTGCATTATACTAGTTTTTTTTAAATTAATTTTTAAATTGTTATTATTAAGCCAGTCGATTATATTTGACAATGAATTATTTATTTCGAAATTGTAATTATTTATATGTTTAGATTTTATAGTTACGGTGCTATCGTCAGCGAAAAGAACCATAGGTTCTGTTGTAGCCGAAGGCAGGTCGTTTATGTACAATAAGAACAAAAGGGGACCTAATACACTACCTTGAGGAACGCCATAGGATACGTCACGCTTTTGAGATGAAAATGTCTGTTCCCTTTTAGTTTTTGGATTAAACTTTGTTATTTCTGTTATTTGTTGACGACCTGTTAAATAAGACCTGATTAATTCCAATACATTACCTCGTATACCGTATGCTGAGAGTTTTTCTATTAAAATATTATGATCTACGCAGTCAAAAGCTTGTGACATATCGCAATATATTGAGCAAACAGGCAAGGACTTGTCGACATGTGTGTATACATCGTACAAGAAGTCGTATACTGCCATGTTAATATTATTTCTTTTTCTAAAACCCTTTTGATTATTACATAGAATCCTATGTTTTTCTAAATAACTATTGATTTCGGTGTATAAGTATTTCTCAAATATTTTAGAAAATATAGGTATAAGAGCTATTGGTCGGTAGTTCTCTATTAAAAATTTGTCTTCTTTTTTATGCAAGGGTTTTATGATAGTAAGCTTTAGGTCTTTTGGAAACGTACCATTTACTATACACAGGTTCAATATATGGCTTAAATGGCATGCAATACCCTTACCCACTGACTTAATTATTTTAGTGGGTATTCCATCATAACCGACACTATTTGTGTTTCTTAAATTATTTATAATTCTTAACATCTGAATCGGTAGACAAGGCGACATAAACATGGAGTTTGTATTGTGGCCAATCATTATCGTGGATTCTTTACCTGCACCAACGATAGGTTGTACTTTTTCAATAAAATGTTTATTAAATGCGTCCGCTATTTCTGTAGGATTTTGGATAAAAGCGTTATTAATTTTTATTTTATCTATCGAATCTTTTGGTACAGAAGTTTTGTTATTGTTAATTACTTGCCATGTTGATTTACTTCTATTAGTTGATGTATTTATTTTATAATTATTTTGAGCCCGTTTTGTTAAGGTTATAATTTTTTTAATTTTTTTTGAATAGTTTATATAATTCAATTTGTTTACAAGTGTGGGTTTACGCCTAAAATTCCATAGCATCTCTTTTTTCTTTTTAGAACACATTTTAATTCCACGTGATAACCATTTTGGTTTGTTATTTACTTTTATCAAAACTTTTTTTACCGGAAAACATAAGTCAAAGAATAGTTTAAATGTATCTATGAAATTACTATATGCTAGTGTTGGGTCATCAGTTTCGTATATTTCACTAAAAGACAAACTTTGTATACACGTTTTGAATTTTTGTATATTTACAACACTAAAATCTCGCGTGAACTTATACCATTGTTTTAATCTTAGCATTTTTTTGACCGGTATCTTAATTACTTGTGCTGTATGGTCCGACATGCCAAGTTCAAGTATATCAGTTACACATGGTTTCTGGGAATTATGAGCAAAATTATCTATACACGTGTTACTTAATTTTCTAGTAGGTTGTCTCAGCGCTAATTTTAAATTGTAATTCAACAGTAAACATTCAAAATCCAAAGTTACATTATTGCACTTTAATACATCAATGTTAAAATCACCGGCTATAATGGTATTATTGGATTTAATTTTAGAGATATGTACAAGAATTACCTCAAATCTTTGGAAGAAAATGTTCAAATTACCTTGTTTGGGTACTCTATACACACAGACAACAACAATTCCAAATTCGATCAATTCAATAGCACAACACTCGATAACATTGTTAATAGATAATTTGCTTATTTGAGTCAGTTCTCTAAACTTGTGTATATTGTTGACAATTATGCAAGCTCCACCTCTTTTGATCTGGCTTCGACTGAAAGTGGCAGCAAGAGTATAGTTCTGCAGATTAAAAACTGTTTCATGACCGGCTAACATGAAATGTTCTGTAATACATAGTACATCAATGTCTATATTCCTATCCTTAAGCTCGTCCAGATGAATAGATAATATATCAGATTGTAGATTGTTAGTTACCATTATAAAATATTTAAAATAAACTGACTTGAAAAACTAAACTAAAAGGAAAAATTAAATTTGCTTTGTAAAAATTAATACATATTTTCGTTTAGTTAAACAGAAAATAATATTTAATAACTATTTTATAATCTTGAATTCGGTGCTCAGTATAGATGTCCTATCTGGATGGCAAACGGATAGACGGGTTATTTGATGGCGTCAAGCCGAAGTATAACTCTCTCACACTTGAAAAACTTAAGATGAAAAGAAGAAAATAAGTACCTTATTTAAATACTATACGCAGTAAAAAAAAACTTATTCAAATTATAATTACATCAAACAGTACACGACTAATTGACATCAAGGACATCTGAATAAACTCAAACACAAAAATAAATACGAAAGTCAACGTTAATTTAAAATGAAGTAATTAGGAAAATCCCGGAGTAACTTCAAATAGATCTTAGAAATAAATTAATAGGACTAAATGGAATTATATTTACTTCAAAACATTCGCTTCTGAAGGGAATTTATTAATTGTATCAATTACTGGATAAGTGTCCAATCAATTTGGGAGCATTTGTCTTCTCAGCATCAGCTTGTTGAACTGGTCGACTTGGATTTAGGAACAAATATCGTCAATCTTGTTAGATTACCTCGGGCCGTCTCGCTGACAAACAACTTTGTCAGCGAGACGGTCCATTCTCGGGTCAGCCAAGTATTTTTCTAAACTTCTTGAACATCAAAATAAAGGACAAATTACTTAAGAAGTTCAATATGTAGGAATTGCTAACACGTACTCGTTTTAGAGAATTTTTGATATTATTTTGGTATCATTAATCTAAATTATTTTCGTCAATTTTTCCTTTTTTACAGGGTAACATAATACTCAAGCGGCGATAACATTAACTCAAGAGTACATTAGACAATGATTGTACAGTCACGACGAGAAACCTTTTCACACGCATGACAGCCAGTATATCAACTTTTACATCAAAGTAACGTCCTTTGGAACTTGACAGTACAATCGCGCAGTAAAGTGCGCAATTTCAGCTCAAAAGCCATAGCACTCATAGCTCTCTATCGGCGTCGAACAGTGGGGGTTTAACGCAATTTACCGGTTTAATCCGGATCACGTGCCACCCGCCGGCGCATTGTTCACCGCTGTACGGAAGAAATGCAGATATTTCACCCGAGGTGTGCGAATTATTACGTATTTGGAATACTGTCGCTTTTGTGCCCGAGTGTACTTTAAGTAATTGAGTTAACACCATTTTTTTTTCCTTATAATTAAATTGGCGACGATAACATTAAAATATTGTGGAACAGTATAATTAAATTTAGTGTCTTTTGTACTTTTTATTTGACGTATTTTCCGGGATTAGGGACCGTTTATTATTTGTTTAGGATGAAAATATGTATTTTTGAGCACGTATTTACTTCATTATTTTTGTATAAAAAGGGAATTACCGAGTTGGGTACTTATTTTTACAATTAAATTATCCGAATTTTGAGTGCTGTAAAGTATGTGCCTCCTCGTCAAAATGTATGCATAAGTACATAATGTACTGGATACATTCATAACAGAAGGTTTTTTACAGTGGAAAAATCATAACATGGCTTCTCCGGCGAGTGGGGAGAGGTGTATCTGAGACTCTTACTGACTAAAACCATCCCGGTCCTTGCCTGCTCCGAGCTGGGGTCGCGGTACATACGAGGCCTTATAGTCAAAGATTAGACGCTATTTACCGTATTATTTGCCATTTAATGACTGAGTACGGCTGTTAATTACATATCATTAAAATGCGTACTCTCATGCATGAGAAGCGGGTGGCTTAACCTCTAGACCACAGGGGACCATTTCAAAACCTGACACTAGTCAACAGTGATGTTGTTATTAATCTCTTAGTAATAACTTTTTTTAACTTTTTTCCGACATTAGGATTTTCTCCTGTGTCGTGTGTGCGTTTGCAAATATACATACCCGAAACAACAATTTGTAGATGACACTAAGTGTTGTTCAGTGCGAGAAATGTGTGTGTGTAGATAATTGGTCAACATATTGTGATACTCTTTATTGATCTAATAAAGAAAATAAAAATATAAAACAATTATCTTCTTCTGACCCGTAAGTTGATCGCCAATCCATCAAAGTAGTCCAGTAAATAATATTATAATATGCTTAAAGACAAAATTATTGTGTTTAACGAATTATGCACGTAATCATTTTCGAGAGCCTACACTACAAATGTATTTAAGCATGTAAACAATTAGATTTTTTACTTGAGAAGCCGTTGGACATAATAGTGAAACCAAAATATCTGACAAAAGGAAAAACCTGATAATGCTTAAAGGCATTCACGTGGTGGGTAAATATTTACATATGTATTATGGTTTTCGATAAACTCGAAATACACACTATACCCACTGAAATATTTTAAATGGACTTACAAAAGACCCACATGAAATAATTTCAATAAATAAAATCATTTTCCCATTTCCATTTTTGAGTTTTAATCAGACAATATACATCCAGAAATGGATATTAATATTAACGCGTTCATATCACAAAATATTTTAACTCGATTATTCTTGGCCTTATTGTTTATTTTGTTTTTGTATCGCAAATGTTCGAGGGACATTCGAAAATATTTTTTTTAATTTATTAAATTGCTTGTAGATATTTATTCATCTCAGACTCGAGTAGCCAGTAGCAGCGCGACAGTCGCCGCGTCGCGTGTCGCAGAATGCTGCTCATGAATATGGGCCTCTCGCATGGCTTGAAACTAGTCGAGTATCTCGTCAAATTATTACGTAAGTAAGCCGAAAACATAATAATAAGTTCCGTTGTGACTTGAAACTAGTAGAAGTTTTCTCAGTTAATTAACGTCGTTGTTTTCAATGCCTAAATGTTACTTTTGTTAACTATAAGAAAGTTTTATTTTTAATAGTCTCATGGTTCGATGTGAACTTGACGATAATCAAATGACCATAAGTGCAACAACAGAGCAATTGGTAACAAATGCACTGGCTCGATTGGTTATCATACCAATAGAGCAATCACGACCTCAAAGAAAACCAACCAGGCTTGCATTGTGTTTCGTTGTGCCCAATTCCCAATTCCCCAAACCCTAGCTCTCAAAAGGGTAGCAACACATTTATAACCATCGATTGCTTACTGTCTAGTGATAGGTCTGCTTGTATTTTGCCTTACAACACAAATTTCAATAATCCCTTGTCCGTGTTACTAAAAACGTGACCCTTTGCTTGACAGTCACACTTACTTCAACTCGACAAATAAAGCTGTCAAGTAAAATACCTATTAAAATCTACTTAACTCACTTCAAAATACCAAACTGAAATCAGGTCAAACACTTAATATTCGAGCAAACTTTGAAATTTTCGAAAGTTCTTGAAAATTAGTTAATGGTTGCGCAATAAATAACCATTTAATAAAGTAATTTAAGATGCACTTAAAACTATAGGAACTAATCCAAACTTATATTATAAATGTGAAAATAACTATGTCCGTCTGTCCGTCTTTTCTTCACGCCTAAACTACTATACCGATTTCTGTAAAATTTTGTACAGACATAGTTTGGAACTCGAGAAAGGACATAGGATAGTTTTATACCAAAAACCAAGTCGCTATTCCACGTCAACGGAGACGCGGCCAAGAGCGAGTAAACTATATTTTGGGGAAAATTGAATCGAGTCACTTCAGGGATCTTCTGCTTAAATATCTAACGAAATTACTGATCGACCATGAAAGATTTATGTACCAGGAAAATATGGAATATAATTGTCATACTGAAGCTTTTCTAGCATGAATGGTGGCCAATTTTGTCATAGTGAAGTAGATGACTTGAAACTAATAGAGTTTTTCTCAGTTTATGCTTACGTGCATATGCATAATATGCGTTTTGTACATTTTATTTTTTATTTAAGTATCCATTTATTTCAGGCATCGAAGGCCCATATAAACATATACAATACTCTATTAAATAAACCTTTATATTTTTTTTATGATCGGGAAAAGTGGAAGCGAGATGGGGAGGCTTTTGCCCAACAGTGGGACATTACAGGCTAGTAAAAAATTAAATATATGTAGGTATATATATATTACATAATTAACTAATTGACTATTCATTGTTTAATAATGTACACAAAGTGTCGTAATTTGAAAAATTATTCATTCAGAATCATATTTACCATCACTTTTATCCAAAATTCGAACAGAAATTATACTGAGATGCCATACTGCCACAGATTAATACAGTTGGCGCGGAAAATTCCTAGGTTGTCACCACGCCAAAAGGATTAGGATTTGCAGCTGGCTCTTTGTCACGGTATTTGTCAATACAAACTCACTGATTAATGGACCGCATCCTCTATGCAGTGTGTACATTTAGACTTGTGCTACATTCAAAGATTATTTATTTATTTATGCTTTAACTAGCTTGTTTTATAATGTTTTATAATTAATTAGTGACTTCCTGCAGATTTTTGGTCTATGACCCTATTTCCTTTCTCGAGTTCCAAACTGTGTCTGTACCAAATTTCACAGAAATCGGTTCAGTAGTTTAGGATTGACGAAAAGACAGACAGACAGAAAGAGCTACTTTCGCATTTATAACACTACTAGTTTGGATGTATGTCCATAAAATTACATGAAGTTGGTACAAAAGGCAGACTAAATGCCATATAGCATTCTCTATGGGAAATATGTAACGATACGAAATAATGTTTCCTACGACTAATATTAAATAAATAACTGTTTTAGGTACGTAGATATGTTGGGATATGTAGATTTATTTCGAACATTGCCTTCATTCTATGATTTCGGATAGATATTTAGACTTAGCTGGACATTATTTGAAATCGAGATTGTACGAAGTACAGTTAATTGATTTTAATCGCGCGCGCAGTCAGCAGTTCCACACTGACCCAAATATTTAGTGTTAATATTAACATTATTGCATAGTTAGTTAACGTTCGGTCAACAAGCCGCGTTTGCTTATACCATTAATCATTACCATTTAACCAATATACATATTTTACCATACAAGTTTCTACTATTTATTTGTTGGATTACGCCCAAAAACTTCAGTTTGAAATCACCAATTTGCGATCGCCTTGAGCAAGCAATGATTTAATCTGCTCCGTGTGATAATAGGTCTTTGCTTAGCAGTGGTCACTTATAAGCTGAAGATATGGTATGTAATATAAAATAGATAAGAAAACAACGTTGATCACAAAAAAGAACCTACTCATTGATAATTCAAGACAGACACTACGCACAACCACAATTATTAACGCCTAACACTAATAGACCACGTGGCCACCTGGTTTTCCTATTTTTACCGCAGTACACGTTTATCCTTTACCGGTGTCATTAGTAGGTGCCCAAGTTGGAATTCACCTCTCGACCGAGTAGAACTTACTTTGGCCACTAGCCAAACAACTGCTATCAGTTTTTACCACTTTATCTCACCAGAAATTCGATTTCAACTTCATATTTTTGTTCTCATGAGTAAAGGGGAACTTTTATGTAGAAATATTTGCTTAAAGAACGCGATGTTTTTCCTGTCAGTGCAGTTCGAAGTTTGAAACTGCTGTAATATACACTGTTATGATGTGCGAGTAGTATTATATAAACTGGTGTTTTAATATTGTTTATTTATTTTCTCACTAGCTTTTGCCCGCGACTCTGTTCGCCTGACTTCATGCAGATTTTTGGTTTTAAAACTATCCTATGCCGTTTCTCGGGTTCCAAACTATGTCCGTACCAAATTTCACACAAATAGGTTCCGTAGTTTAGGCGTGAAGAAAAGACAGACAGGCAGAGTTACTTTCGCATTTATAATATTAGTTTGGATTGTCGTCAGTATCTATGTAATGTAGTTAATGTGGCAGTATGTAATATTTTTTAAAGTAAAGGTGTATTTTCTTTATCGTTCTTCTCCATTCGAAATTTTGGAACGAGAGCCAAGTTTCACTAACTAATACATGTATTCCGAAAGTGCCTGCATAAATATGGTAAAGTAATAAATGATTTGGCTTTGACTTTGACTTTCACAAATTAAGCTTGTAAATTAGGTAGCTATATTTCTTACTAATCTCCATTTAAAAACATATTACATACATAAAAAAAACTACGTTTAAAAAAACCGACTTCAAAAACAAAAAAGTCTCAAATAATTAAAATAGATATTTTAATACCATTCTTACGTACGCGAAGCTAATACTTTTAATATTAATAATAAAACACTATCCATTCTATGTGCTACCTATTTATAGGTTTGAAGTCGGTGCCAAGCCTAATATACATATAGTATAATATAATAAGCAGAGTACCTAAACTCGTCGGGTGCGTGTGAATTTATTTGTTAGGATTTTAGAAATTTAGTACCGATTTTCTAACTTGATGGCGTTAGCGTAGAATCAGAAGTCTATAATATGGTTTCGTTACCGGCGAAATTATATACATATGTATAGCTTAGAAACATATTTGGGTGGATTATGAATTCTGAAAGTTTTCTCGTACTTGGTTATTAAAAGTAGTATTAGGTACCTTCGTCGTTGGTTGTGGAAATTTCGTCTTTTAGCAGTTAAACAGTCTTAATTCTCATTTATTTTTATTCTGTTTAGGGCTTGTCACCGACTTCAAACCTATAAATAGGTAGCACATAGAATGGATAGTGTTTTATTATTAATATTAAAAGTATTAGCTTCGCGTACGTAAGAATGGTATTAAAATATCTATTTTAATTAATTGAGACTTTTTTGTTTTTGAAGTCGGTTTTTTTAAACGTAGTTTTTTTTATTTTTTACTTTTTAGTTTCTGTTACAAGTTCTTCTGTAAACTACAGTAACATTTTAAATATAAATTAACATACTGAATAGTATATATATTTTTTAAGTAGCTATGTGTAGGCCTACGAAGGAGCCGCTCGATTAAAAAATATAATTCCCAAGAAATGGGAAAATTCTCATCATCATCATCATCATCATCACCAGCCTTTTTTATGTTAATTAAGTCCAAACACGAGGTAGCTACTGTAAACCGTTGAGGAGTTCCCTAGACTATCAATGGTCTCCATCATCAGGTAAA
This sequence comes from Spodoptera exigua, assembly GCA_902829305.4. Taxonomy (NCBI): domain Eukaryota; kingdom Metazoa; phylum Arthropoda; class Insecta; order Lepidoptera; family Noctuidae; genus Spodoptera; species Spodoptera exigua. The sequence goes on along the minus strand of LR824608.2, from coordinate 2,916,297 downwards.
CTGCAGACCTTCAGTTGTTATATTCCATAGTGGTACAAAGTTTTTATCAATATAAATCAATTAAGTTCAAACACGAAGTAGTTACTGTAAACCGTTCAGGAGTTCCCTGAGCTGTCCTTCGATCTCATCATCAGACCCTTAATGATAGTTACGACCTAGCCTGGTGCAAAGTGCTCGCCAATACGAGTCATTCAAGCCCAAACACAAGGCAACTACTCCAAATAGTCAAGGAGATCCCTCGACTGTCTTCCAGCTCCAACATCTGGTCGACTTCGACCTTCGTCAAGTTGTAGTGTTGTTAAAGGTCTACTTAAACATAATACAAAAAAACTACTCGCCCCTACAGTTTTCGAAAGTTCCCCTCGGTTTCTCCAGGATTCCATCATCAGATCCTGACCTCATGACAATGGGACCAAATGGCAAGTATACCCTATCGAATAAAAAAAAAATTTTGCAAATCGGTCCAGGCGTCTTCGAGTAATCGGTGTAAATACATAAAAAAAAAAAAAAAAATACTCGTCGAATTGAGAACCTCCTCCTTTTTTGAAGTCGGTTAATAAACACATATTTTACAATATGAACTACCTGAACAGTTTTACAAATAAAGACATTGGGGTACAAACTCGAAACCCCTCGAGTTTATAGTAGGAACTAAACGGATCACGGATTCTCGCCAGTTAATTGTGGTGGGAAAGTTGTCGTGCCAACATCCACTGCAGGCTTACCTTCGAACTTGTGATCCCCTTGCCAAGACAACTGGAACACGCGACTTACTTTACAAGCAGTATATGCTAAAAATGTTAGCTTTAGAATTTTAATCAGATTTTAACGCCTTTGCTTGATCTGGTGGGATTTAATAATTTCGGTGAGGATGAACAAAACAACTCATTTTTTTTTGTTTTTCTTTAAAAACAATAGGGTTTTCTCCATTCGGTTACAAACTAGTAATCACACTCAGATCCGAATATCAACTATAATTGAATAATAAAACTGTGTTTTTAAAATATACTACACTTAATTCCTTAAGGAACTTGTTTCATTTGGAGCTATATCGGCCTTCTAACTAAAAAATAAAAAAATATGGTTTGGGTGGCAATTTCGCAATCTGTTCGACATTACACTTAAAAAATCAAACGATTTTAAAGCAAGCTATTGTCGAGTCGGCCATTAAGTCATGAGAAGTTTTTTTTTATTTAGAGTAAAAACAGCACTGCTTAGGTACTTTATATGGTCATGCAATAATATCTAGTCGGTTGTAGTTATCTGTTTCGAACTTAAGTAGCAAGATTTTACTTTACAAATCGAACATACATACACACATACACAACAGTATAGAAAATACCTATCCACCCAAATTCCTACACAGCAACTTCAGTAACACAAACATAACTAATCTACTGACTGCATTTCCTCACAGCACCCTCAGCTTCACTCAACTTGGACTTAACATAAGTTAAACATAATAATATATAAGTATACATTTCAAATACACAAGGAATATCTTCAATAGAAAGTTTGGATCCAATATTCACGTTACTTGCGAATTGTGGACCAACTTTGCGCAGTACTGAGAAACCACTGTATAAAACAACTTCCATATTAGACCTATCAACTTTGTACACCCTGTATATGTAAGTTAAGCACTAACTTCAATTGACTTGCCTTGTAAATACATCAAGTTACTGCTCAGTTTCAGTTACTATATTTTGATAATGTTGTTTTATTGTTTTTTTTAGTGGAAAGAACGTTTAGTATTTTGTATTTAGAATACGTTTTGGTAAATTAAGTATGTAAACTAATATTATAAAGAGGTAAAAAAAAAAGTTTTTATGTAGAGGGTAATCATTGAAACCAGTAGTCAGATTTTCAACATTCTTTCATTGATGAGAGATACAATGTTCCTGAGGGATAAAGGATATACAAGTTCACCCTACGATCAATACGAACCGAGCCGTAGTAGTATGATATAAAAAAGAAAATAGTGACATTTGTTATGTTCAAAACCACAAGACGAACGAAACCTTTTTACGTTAATGTGACAATATAAAAAAAAAACCAACAGCTATTTATTAAGAAGCATAGTCAGGTAAACTTCAAGAAATTAACTGAGTAGTCTAAAATATAAACACAATTAATTGAAAATGCAAACATAAGAAAAATATCAATCAACCCGAGCGACCCTTCGTCCGACAATAGGCGAATAAACAAGCAATTTGGGCCTAAAACCGGCACGCCTTAATCACGGCAGAGGCCGCAATAGCCCGTGCAAGGAATTCAATTAGGTGACACGTTGGAACTGAAGCGCTAATGGAAACCGGGACGTAAGAGCGTCATCACACTACCTGTTTGTGTGATTAAAATTAGCATCAATTGCGTGGCGAGTGCGTTAAATGCAGTAACATGAGGGGGCATTGAAAACCACTTTGTAAGCCATACCATTCGGATTAGCCTATAAACAGATTGCAGAATAATTACACTTCAGGGATTCGTGTTTTCAGCTGGGGTTTCGGGATAAATGATGCACCGAGCAGGAAAAGGAGTAAGGGAGTTTTTAGTCAGTAAGAGTTTGACACCCCCTTTTGCCTCACCCTGGGCAGGAGAAGACATTAATTGATGATATTCCTCTGACAAAAAAAGGGATTCGTGGTCGAGTTAAGTCCATAATTTGAGTTCTACCTCTTCTGCTTGATGGTTCAGGGGTTGAGAAAAGACCAGACAGACAAAGAGGGAGAGATACCAAGTCCTCATAAGTTATCGGCGTGATATACCCACTTCTCATTTCCCCAATCTTTAGGATTGGATAGGATCCGTAACAAACTAAAGAGGTCATCTTAAAGCTAAAACTCAAAAGAGTGGCAACGCACTGGTATATCTTTTGGTGTTGCGGGAGTCTATGATCCCGTTGCGACTGACGTTGCTTCTATTGTGCCAAGAGATCGCGCCGGAGTTCATACAGCCACGCACCATTTTGGCGCGGCATTGGAGTTTCACCCCGACAACGCCTTCGCCTCCAGCTCCCATGGCACACAACGCAGGGTCTCCTCTGGCCGTGGTATATATATTGTGGTAACTCCGTTTAAGGCTAATAGTAAGAAAAACATAACTGTTTTATTAATTTAAGAATCTTTAGGTTTTCTCTGCATAAGAACAAAAACCTACGGTAACACCGTTTAAAAAACGTCAGTGTGAACCCGCCATTACAATGGAGGCTGCATGTCCCTCTATACGGGTAGTAATTATTTGGACATTATGTGCGCTATACACACATTAAGTATAACTATGTATAACACTCGTAACTAGTACCAAAACTTGAAACTTTCTGACGAGTATGTAAATTACAGTTTAATAACATCCATTTATCTACATAATATTATACGTAAACAAGTTTGTTTGTATGTATGTGCATCTATTTAAAGTGTCATTATTCCTTTAAAACACAATTCGTAGGGTTCAACTCAATTTTAAATTCAAAACATTAATGAAATGAGGAAGTTGATTGATATCACTATTTTCATAACTTTTTTATGGTATAGGTCGGCAAACGAGCAGACGGATTACCTGATGGTAAGCAATCAGCACCACCCATGGACACCCGCAACACCAAAACGAGTTAGGAGTGCGATAAGGGTTCAGCCGGGGTTGCGGGGTAACCGCAATGAGGCACCGCGACCTCGACTCAGAGCAGGAGAAAGAACAGGGCGGTTTTTAGTCAGTAAGAGTCTGACACTCCCTCCCGCCCTGGGCGGGAGACGTCATTTGATGATTTTCCCCACACAAAATAAAACAAGGGATAAGGGTTTCAGATATTTAAGGATTGAGAAAGGATGATGATGAGGTCGAGCCTAAACATTCGTACCGAAGCTTGGCTCTCCCAAACTTAGAATGCCTATTTATATCTAAAAAAAAATATCAGCACCATCTTTTGAATTTGGAATTCGGCCATTAATTAAAGACTTTTCCCATTAGTGATTGTCTTAATCCCCATGCTTGGCAGACAAGTTTTCTTCCTTCACAAATGCTCGAATCCAGTTCTCAAACAGATCGAAGCGGCCCATCTCTTCGGATGCATTCGGCTGACGTGTCTGGCCCATATAATATATGTATAGGTAGCATCAAAAATACTTCATTTTAAATTACATTTTAAAGGTTACAAATACAAAAGTTTCCGTAACCATCGCATATTTTAACTAAACAAAAACAATTAATTTGAAACAATATTGTTTTAAACGAACCGCAGCCGCAAAACAAACTCTAAATCAAAACGAAACGGCATCGGCAACCAAATCAAAAGACCGATTATATAATAAAACTAGCTTGTCTCGCGCGGTTTCACCTGGTGCTCGGCTCCATTTGATCGTAGCGCAATATTTCATAGTCTATAGCACTCAGAAATATTGTAGCTATCTATCAGTAAAATAATTTTGGCCATCCGAACAGTGGTTACAAAGATTACCCCCTACATACAAACTTACAAATTTTACCTCTTTATAATATTCGTAGAGATATAGATATGCAATAAACAATTATAATATGTCAATAATTTACTACATTGTTATATAATCGTGTTTGATTATAATCAGTATTCGTTTAAAAGACTTTTGCAAAAATTTTAATGTAAAAAAGTCAAGTTTATTATTGGACTTAATTCAAATACTGACTGGGTTATATGGGTTTAGATTTCCAAGTCAGGCAACCTATTATGAGATTTTTACAATGTAAATACATATGTATGTATGTATTTATATGTGTTTGTGAAGTGGTGAAGTAGAATCTTGCGACTAAAATTTGTGTTTCTATTTTAAATTCAAAATATTATGTGGTATACATACAAGACTATCGAATAAAAAAAGAATTTTGCAAATCGGTCCAGGCGTCTTCGAGAAATCGGTGTACATACATAAAAAAAAAAATATGCGTCGAATTGAGAACCTCCTCCTTTTTTGAAGTCGTTAAAAAATCAAGGTTGATTCTGTACTCAGACAGTAGCTATTGTCAAATTATATTATTATTATATGTTTTTAATTATACGTTGTTTCATTACGAAGCCTAAAATATCTTTTGTAATCATTGGTCGGGTCAATGGTGATGTTATGGTGACCTAGAGATTACGGCACCAGCTACCCACGGGACTCGAAACCTGGCAATAATGTTACCTGGTATTAATGTCACTTTCGCCTAGTTATATTACGTACTTACTAAAGTTAAAGACCCTATTGACAAAACGACGTGTGGAAATCTGAACTCATTATTTTTAATTACAAGCTTGAAATTATCAATCCAACTTGAGTAAGAATGGTGAAAAAAAAAACGCATAACTTTTGAAAAAAAGTGCGATTTGTATGACACCGCTTTATTTTTAGTTAGTTACGGAATAGTGTCAAGGAACTAATACTAGGTACTAACGAAACTTTAAAAGCATGTGTCATTATTACTTTCACACAAGGGATAAAATTAAAAACAAAAAAGTGGATGATATATTTTTTAACTTCTTTAAAATGAAAATTTGCATGTAAAAGGAACCTTAAAACTTTATAAAACCCAAAAATGTGTACCTATATCTATACTAATATTATAAAGAGGTAAAATTCGTAAGTATGTAAGTTTGTATGTTTGTTAGTCTGTGTGTAGGGGGTACAAAATTATTTCACTGATAGATAGCTACAATGTTCCTGAGTGCTATAGGCTATAAAACGTCACGCTACGATTAAATGGACCCGAGCAGCGGGTGAAACCGCGCGAGAGTAGCTTGTTAATTACAAATAAATAAATCTATTCTTATTCTATTCTATTCTAAAACTTCTCCGTGTAAGAAGAGGTCTTTGCTCAGCAATGGGAACTAACAATCTGGTGTGATGTGTCGTAGACAGACAACCATTCAGGAGCCAAACAACCTACACATATTTTCGACCGTGGATATCAGATAAATAAACTGATTCTACATTATATATCACCAGAAACTTGCACATTAAAACATTAGCAACCTCGTTATGTATTCGAGTATTGATACGGCTGACATTTAATGACAAATTACACTTGAGACCATAAATTAGATGTTCGTCGCTCTGTGTGACAAAGTTTACCCTAATGATCTCAGATACATATACGGGAACTATTTTGTTGAGTAACTGTTGCTAATTCGTATAATAGTTTATTATGTAAGATTATAATATATTATTATGTTTAGATATTATGCACATAACAGACGTAGTTTTATTTAAGTACAATAAATAAGTATTTGTTGCTCATTCATCGTATTTTTTTTTTATTTTTGAATTGTCTTTTGTGAATATTTTCGTGACAATAGATTTTTTTTCTGAGTCGTGGTTGCGTTTACACCCTTTTTTAGCCAGAACTTTTCACAGAAGGGAATATCTTCCTATGACTGCTCCCAGCCTTGGTTGGGCGAGAGGGAATGTCAATGATTTGTGATTACATTCGATCGGCTTGACCAGAGTGATACCATGACCTCACGGAAAACCAGCGTCAAACCACCACAGCGTTGTATTTCGCCGTGTGATTGAGGTAACCGAATGCCCAACCCTTCCCCTCGCCCTATTCCAAAATTTCCAAATACCTAATCCCCAAAACGATCGACAACGCACTCGTAACTCCTCCATCGGTGTCTATGACCGACGCTGATTGTTAACCATCTGGTAATCTGTCTGCTCTTTTGCCGTCCTATCACATAGAAAAAAAGTTATCATACCGTATCATGCAGGTATTATCAACTTTTTTCCAAGTTGAGCTTCCAACACTGAATATAATGACTTCCATCTGCATGTAAATACCTATTTTCGCGTTGTCGACACTGGTCATAATAATATGCTGACTTGAAACGGATAAAACCTGAATATGAATTACAAATATGCTGTACACGTATAATGAACATGATAAATGAAGTTGTAATCCGAAAAAATATAATATATGTGTATTTTTTATTACTTATTACTAGCGACCCATCCCTGCTTTGCAAGAAGGTGTATGCACGTCGCAACATTAACACAACATTAACAAAAACATTTATTTAGGACATAATTATGTATGTATGCAATGATATTATGTGTAAAAAGGTGTAGATAGGTTACATAAACAAAATTCGATTTTCAAAAACGGCACACTAATACACACAAGAATAAAGCGTAGGTATGATACACGTTAAAGTGGAATGGCATGATTCAATACTCGCGAGTGAAAAAGAGACAAATATAAAAAAATATGTGGCTAATTAGCCACATTTTAATGTATCACTTGCTGAGCGCTTGTAACCTTTCTACACCTTTTTTTTACTTATAATATTATCATTGTATGTAAGTAAACAGTTTGTCGATCGTTCATTCGTTCGATAGTTCGTTTGTTCACTCATTTGTTGGTACGGTCGTTCTTTCTTTCGTACGTTCGTTCGTTCATTATTTTCTTCATTTGTTCATTCGTTTATTCGTCGTGGAATGACCATAAATGCAAAGCATACAGCTACTGTATAAAATGACTTAACACTACGTCCTTAACAATGTCGCTAAAATGTTTAGTCCCGGGACTTATTAAATCATGTAATAAAAGTTTTTTTGTTAAAATACTTTTTATTTAAAATTACTGCAGCTTGATAAAATATGTGTCAAAAAAGTTAATATTATACTACACTATTACGGAGATAACATGTTCGATATTTATATTAGAAGCCCCTAACCAAAATCTAAAGACAACATTAAAGAAGTCGGTTAAATATATATTGTTACATCCCAACGCAATATTTTTTTTTAATAAATCGTCGGCCCTGTTACTTACACAATATTTATTTTCTTATATACGGTACCTATTATAAGTATGTCTAAAAACAAGAAATACACAAACTTTTGTATTGTCTTTTCTCTATTACGACACCATAGAACATACTAGACAAACTCGAAAAACTCGTCTCATCTTACCTAAAATTCCAAGTTGTCATTACGGATGACTTGGTCGGTACTAAGAAAATCCTTTAATCTTATAAGTACAAAGGCCAGAGAACGTAAACAAGACTGTTCGATAAGGACACCGAAACCTACTTAAATCGCGATTAACAAATTTACACTTGGTGTCAACCCTATCTTAGTCGCAGGCATTACCGAACGATTACCAACAAAAGGAAAATTTTACGTCATCAATTTTAGGGGTGACGCGAAATTTTATGTGCAACGACTTTCTTGCCTTTAATACTTTATTAATTTGTTTGGTAAAGAATTAAATGTTTTCGACTTTTTTCGTGTCTTATGAGTTTTTGTAATGGGTACGTATTCTAACCATTATTTGGATCATTTTTTTCTTTAAGATCATAGCTGGGACTCCACGCCTTCTCGAGATATTGAAGGTCAAAAATGCATTTTTTTTTTGCGCAATCGAATTCTAAGTATTATTACAAAACTTTTTTCCAAACAAACATGCAAAAACAACCTGAATTTTCGATTTTTCTAAATAAATTACGCATTTGAAGTTACGAACAGTAATGTACGTAATAAATAAATGCAGAGCCGCACAAAAAACACCGTGCATCTCAGTAGGATTTTTATTTTACAGAATTGTTTTGTTGTTGCGAAGTACAACGTCGACCTACGTACTTATCACAGCGTTTTAATGCTCAACTGTGAACCTACGCACACAAAGACACGAAGCCCGTTTGTTTTACATTGCGCGCAATAAAATTATTATTTTTTTGATTCCTAAAAATAAAAGTCGCTTCCCAGTGGTAATTTTAGCGTAAAGCTACTTAGTTAGAACTGCAGTATGCGTAGTTAACGGCTTCGTTAAGTGTCTCCTCTTCATGAAAGGATTAGTGATAAATTATTTCCAGGTTTGGAAAAGAGTTGTTGTTGAAAATAATATAACGTACTTTTTTTATTTAAAAATTTTTCCTCTTTACAAACAAATTATTTCTTCTCTTCAATGAAATTTAAAAAATCTATCATTTAAAAATTATTACGTTTCAATATTACGTTTCAATAAATGGTTTGACGATATACTCATAGTTACTTACTGGATTTTGGAATTTTTTCTAGCAATTTTGTTAAAACTAAATAGGTTTTCATTCATTCATTCATTCATACCTAATGCTTTTTGTCGCACAAAAATCACAACTCTGTTTAACATAATTTTTAACATTCCTTTAAAAGTATTTTTTTGGAACAGGTTTCTCAAAAAAAGAAAGGGAAATAGTCGTACATGTTTATATCGACAATGTAGCTATATTGTAAACTCCACTTGTCACCTGAATAATTCCAAGAATGCATCTGTAGCTCCCTTGTTCATTATGTGGTGGTGGCCAGGAGGTTAAGGAGCCCGCTTCTCATGCATGAGGGTGTGTGGGTTCGAAACCTGGCAAGTACCAATGTGACTTTTTCCAAGTTATATTTACGTTCTATGATTATTTACACACCACTGACATACGGTGAAGGTAAACATCGTGAAGAAACCTGGATTTGATTTCTAATTATAAGTTTGAAATTGCCAACCCGCATTGAGGAAGCGTGGTGATTAATGCTCTAACCTTCTCTGTATGAGAAGAGGCCTCTGCTCAGTAGTGGGCACTTATATGCTGATGATGATGATCTTTAGGGCCTATTGCCTGAGTTGATAACCACATAATGTACTATTAATGAGAAATTATTGAAATTTTTGAGAATTGAAGCGAAAACGACATCCACCTGAAGGATTGGGTAAGGATAGTGACGTATGTTTTGGATTTAAACTCTACCGTCACAACACGGCATATTTATTAGGAGTATCGCGACTAAATCTGATTGAATGCACACATGCCTAAGCCTGCTGTCGATGATACTTGTGTTGAAGGAAAAATAGTCTGTATTATGATGTATGTAGGTCTTAATATTGCCCACACAATCAAAAATGTAGAAAAATCAACGCTATGCGGTTAATACACGATTTACACTTGGAAATATCCAAATTTTTGCGTTTCGTAACTAAATCATATAGATAAAACATCAAGGCTTTAATCTTTAAAGGGATGGACTAGTACCTTATACCAACTACTTTTTACTTCTGATGGCCTAACCTTAGTGGTAAATAAAACCTTTTTATTGGAGACAAATCCAGATTTGTTGATACTACAGATAAAAAGGCAAAACCCAATCCGAGAAATCGAGACATTGAATTCCACAGTAGCACAATTAAAAAGTAGCACAAATAAATTTTAAGATATTAATTCGCCATGACAGTTTTCAAAAGCTAAATATCGTTCGAATTTCAAAAAAAGACAAAAACCTTAGCAAAGCACACAAATTCACCAAAAGAAGTAATTTTACCCAGCATACTCCGCAAAAAAGCGCTATACATATGTACTAGAAAATTCTTAGTGACACATAAAATGCGTAAAATATTGCGTAGATCTTGTCATATACAAGAGCAGATGTGGTAGGATTGGGATGGGAAGAATACTTGAGCGTGCGTACATGAATAATGTTTCTCGTCTGGGCTAGTGCTTGACTAAATTGATATTACGTTACATCACATTACATAGTACTGACATTTATTTTCTTTCTTTTAACACGCTTTTTTTTCTTAGGCGAAAATCTATACTAATATTATAAAGAGGTAAAATTTGTAAGTTTGTATGTAGGGGGTAATCTTTGGAACCGCTGGTCGGATTGGCAAATTTTTTTATAGATATAGCTACAATGTTCCTGAGTGCTATAGCTATAAAACATCACGCTACGATTAAATGGAGCCGAGCAGCGGGTGAAATTAAATACATTCTCTCGCCCAGAGCATAGCCAGAGGGAGTGTCAGACTCTTACTGACTAAAACACTCCGTTCCTTCTCCTTCTTCAGGCCGAGGCCGCGGTGCCTTATTGCGCTTGATTCGCGACCCCGGCTAAAACTAAAAACTTTTTATGACAGGGCTAGCATGCGTCACGTCACGATGAAAATCAAGCAATTAAGCAATTAGCGCCTTCCATGGACACATTTAATATCAGATGCACTCCGCATTGCAGGGCGGCCTTTTGGGGGTCAGAGACTTGTAGATAAGAAGTATTGGGGATTTAGAGAGGAAGGTTTGGGCCTCCCGTAACCACTAAGCCGTAACCTCAAACAGAAACCAACATGAAAGTGCACTCTTTACGCTGATTTTCTTTGAGGTCGTGTGGCACTTCGACCAAGCTGACCCACTCGTGGCGATATATGACCCTTTCCTATTTCCTTAAGTTTATTTTAGCTAAAATTTATAAAATTATATTTATTTGATTTTGTGTCTTGTATTTCGTTGTCCTGTTGCTGATTTCTTTGTTCCAGTATTACTATGAGTATAAGAGATTTGTTGCTAAGATTATTAAGTAACAGATGGTAAGACTAATTATGTTTTTGTTATTATCGGATTACGCCTCCGATATATAACCGGCCTCACCGTTGTATTTCGCCGTGTTGGTGAGGTGGACACACGGCTAAATACAACGGTGAGGTCGTTTCACAACGTTTTTATGTGAAGCCGTGATAATAATATCACTCCGGTAGAACTAGCCCATTCATGCCAACACATGACTCTCCTACAGTAACTAACGAAAACTTTAGCAATTCTTGATGACAGCCAACACAACATCAGTTTTAAAACAGTAATGGCAACAATAACAGTTCAATGATAATTCATGGTTCAAATTCCTGCATAGTTGTTATAACTATTCCAATAACAGGAAATCAAATTCACCTGACGTTATCTTCTTGGTAGGGATATGAGCAGATATCTAATATGACACGTGTCAAGCTTGAATTCCTTATAAACGCTGTCATAGTTATGGCAGTCGCGGGAAATGGGATGTACAAATGTCATATTATAGAAATATAATATAATATTATGCATGTCACACGTCAGTGTTATGGTGGCCCGGAGGTTAAGGTCCGCTTCTCGGTCGGGTGCGGGTTCGAAAGTTGGTCAGTATCGCTGTGAATTTTTCCGAGTTGTATGTACTTTCTATGATTACTTAGACACCATTGAGTTACGGTGAAATAGAAATTCGTGTGTAAACCGTATTCTAATTATAAGTTTGAAATCGCCAATCGCTGTTTAGCAATCGTGGTGAATAATGCTCCTTCTCCGTGTGAGAAGAGGCCTTTGTTTAACAGTGGACATTTTTAGGTTGATGGATGATGTTATATTTAGATAAGACGCAATATTATGCCTTTACGTAAACTCATAAGATCTATTTCGCATTGATAAAGTAGGCCTTTCTTTTGAGGTGTCGGACTCTTACTGTTTAAAAACCATCCCGTTTCTACTCCTGCTCGATCAGAGTCGCTTTATGTTGCGCTTGACCCGCAACCCCGGCGGAAATTAGCCATTATTATAGTAGGTACAAATCAGATTGCCATTCTGCCGGATTGTCGTTTCATATCACAACATATATTTTTTTGGTAATTGATAATTGTAATTTCCAAGACTGCTTATATGGAGAATAAGACTGCTTATATGGAGAATAATAATAATAAAAACAAAAATGTAGAAAATACACTTCGTTTATCTTCTGAAAAAACTGTACTTCCATAGGTTTTTAACGCTGACGGCTTACAGGGTGTGACTCTAAAAAAAATCACAATGATATTTGACTGATTTTGAAGCTATAAAATTATACCAAAATCACATTTTTTGGCAATGTTTGATTGATATGTTATGTATACATATCTGTCTAACATATTCGACTAATTCTGAACATGATGCCAACCCAGTTACTAACTCAGATTATATCACCAGACCAGACACGCACTTCTTATCTCCGTAAAAGTAACTCTTACGCTTAGCAAATGAAATTAATATTCATGTATAAAAAAGACACAAAATACATTTTATCACTGTCTGTCCCTGTGTCAAATACTGTCTCGTAAACTCCAAAACGGCAATAATAAATAAAAACGAATGATAAAACGCCTCAGGTAAAAATGTACCTAACAGAACTGCTTACCAAATTGTTGAGAAAACGTGAGAATTAATCTCACTAGCTCATCTCCGTTCGTTGACAGGAATACTTAATCTATTTCGCCGTGGATATTCCGGATCTTAAACGTCATCCATTTTGGTTACAAAGAAAAAAATGTGATACAGAAACCCGCGTATCTAATTTGTTAACTTCAAAGCGTGTAGGTTTTATGTATGGGAGCGCCATAATCAGTGCTCGTATCTCTAAGATCGTGGTCGTGGATCGTTTTTCGAGTTATATGTACTTTTTATGATTATTTAGACACCACTGACATACGGTGAAGGTAAAACATCGTGAGGAAACCTGGACTTATAATTTATAATTATAAGTTTGAATTCGCCAACCCGCATTGAGCAAGCTTGTCGATTAATGCTCTAACCTTCTCCGTATAAAAGAGGCCTTTGCTCAACAGTGGGCACTTATAGGCTGATGATGATGATGATCTCTAAGATCCGTGCTTTTCAGGCACGAATTACGAATAGGTCTTACTTGGCAGGAACGATACAGCGCAAAACCTACGTTAAACAACATAGAGTTTGGACATCGGATCCTCCCCTTCTCGTCTTCATATCCCCTATAATCAAATGCCTGACCCCCAACAGGCCAACCACACTCATGTAACATCTGATGTTGCGACGCCGCTTGCTTACTATCAGGAGATCCTGATGCCCGTTTGTCGCCAAGTGCCATAAAAATATATAGGGTTGTTAATTACTTAAAATGCTAGTGGCCTACGATTAGCCTTTACAACCTCATGACTAGCCTCAAGTTTCATGCCATCACCTGATTTATATTAACCTCAATCGAACGCACCTATTTTTCTTCTATGTTATTCTTTCTATCTTTTATACTGGTAGTATTGAAAGGTCAAAATATCTTAAAAGACAAATTTCATACCCACTTTCATTACTATATAATTACTCGAGTTACACGACCCAGAAGTCATTTTAAGAACTACATATGATCTAAATTATCCAAATTACCAAAAAGCCTAATTAGTTAAAAATTTTCTACAAATACTTAATTTCTTAAAAATCAACTGATTTCTAATCATAAACACTTCTACCTTCCTTAATAAAGCCTTAGTACAAAGATAACACTATTAATAATTCAACACAACTTTTATACTGAAGAGCCCAACATTTATTAAATCTTTCCACAAAAAGTAATAAAAACAAATTGACCTTAGGAAAATCAAAATTATTTTTATTCAACCTCAAAGTTATCTCAGATGAATTCTAAAACTTACTTCGTATAAACATCTTCAGCGAAATCTTATCTCGTAACTAGGCTCTAGAGAGATATTTTAACTTCACAGTTAAGTTCAAAAGTCAAGTTAAAACATCTGGATCGTGACCTTCTGTGGAACTTTTCTCTTACTAAAAATGTAACTAAAATTATTTTCAACATTTCTTGCGCTCGTTTGGTCTTTATCAATAGTGGGAATATGATCGATTTAAGCAAACTTTTGGTAGAAGCACAACTCACATAAAAATACAGATATCTTTAATTTACTTAACAAAATGTTAGTGTTGTTGTGTAACTTAAAAATAACGTGAAGTATTAAAAGACGTGACCATCTGTCTTGATCTTATCGATGAAAAAACAGACGTCGAGTGCTACAGTGCCTTCTTAATTTAATATTAACCCCTAACTTCTGAAGGCATTATTACCGTGTTTTTACACAAAAAAATAAAACAGACCAACAAAATAAATATCAACGTAGCCATCAGTTAGGACCACAGACACATGATTACTTTCTGAAACGGATAGTTTTCGCGCCACTGACAGATCTCGTCTCGTCCGATCGGCCGGTCACTCGGACCGGAGGAGGGTCGGACACCGGACAGCTGGTGCGGTGATCCGGACTGTATTATTGACACGTGTACTGATGTTTTGTCCGAATATCCGATAATAGAGTTACTGTTCCGTTTCGTATACTAATTTTGTCAATAGTACTTAGGTACCTATGGTTTGATTATCGTGGTTTTGACTTTAAACGAAGTGTTTGATCTTTTTTTTAAAAGGGGGAAATTTATAACATTACATCTTGCATCCTGGGTGGGTTGAAGAGAGTTTAAGACTCTTACTGGATAAAAACAACCCATTTCGTACTCCTGCTCTGAGCCGGGTCTGATTCGGGTAGTCGGGTGGCAAGCTACCCTTGCTCGCTGTCCGAGAACCCGCACTCACGGCGGTACAAGTTCGAGAATCAAGTCCACACTTCGTTTACAAAAACGTTTTTATCGTGTTCATCATCATGCCCCTGAGGGTCAAGTGGTGGACCATTGGCTCCCTCTGCATGACGCAATCAATTACCCTGTTACTCTTCACCGGACGCAATTACTTGCAACGTTGTTACAGAAATAAAAATCGAACGTTATTTTCTTACGTTCTTCTGAACCAGTAGCTCAATATATTTTCTTTCATATTTTTGCTTATTCTTAATTACATTATAATTATAAATCCTACCGTAATCCTGTAATAACCTGTCTTCGTGCCACGACGTTCAATCAAGGAAAATACGCTGTGTTGCCAGCTAAAAGGCAACAATACAGTTCTGTTACGGAAGAGTCCACATTGTTGAGTTTTCGCCTTAGGCTGGTTACACACGAAATGCTCAGAACCATATTATCTCGTTGTTTGAATATTGTGATGTACGTGCGTTACTGACGTTTACACCTTCACTAATTATTTTTTAAGAGCATAGCTTTTTTGTGGTTTTCTTAACTCATGTAGTCATCATGTACTTACTGCTGATTTTTATGTGTTTGTATCAAATTCAAATTCAAAATATTTATTGCGAGCTAAGTGTATACATATTTTTTTTAGATACTGACAATCACTCAGTAATTACTACTTTAAAAAGCTCACTTATAAAATCAACGGCTTTTTTATGCTTTTCTTTATACAACGAAGGTAGGTATAGTAGTAGAAGTAGACCATGACCTTTTTTTATAAAAACATTGCCCCACACTAAGATTTTCTCCTGTGTCGTGAGTGCGTTTACAAACATACAAATCCACATACACATACACATCACACCCAGACCCAGAACAACAATTTGTAGATCACATAAAGAGTTGTTCCGTGGGGGAATCGAACCCGCGACACGTTGCACGGCAGCCAGTTGCCCAGCCACCGCGCCAACAGTGCAGTCTTTATTAGGGTTAGTAAAAAAATTCTTCAACAGTATTTGTCAGACCAATCGCATATACGACATAATAATCTACATTAGTACACCACTAGCGATCAAATCGTATGTAATACAGCTTTAATTAAACCAATTACGTACCTACATCGCGTGGAACACACGGTGACTGTCAAAAACATTCCTCAACGGGAGAACAATGGGTAAATTTAAATTGGACGTGGTGACTGACACAGGAAGTAATCATATTTTTTGCTGTGGAATATCAAAACAACACGATATTGTACCCCTGGGGTTGGGCACACGAACTCACCTCTTTGATGTAGACCTCCCCTGCCAGTGATTCGGAAATTTCATCTTTATTCCCTGTATATTTGGTGTTATAGTTCTGGTAAATAGTTTGTTGTGTTAGAATTGTGTTGTGCCTATATTATATGGTTTATGTTTTCATTCAATCCAATGTAATCCTGCTGTATTTGCTCTGTGTACTGTTACAAGCTAAACATTGATATTTGATTTGAAAAAAAAACACCTATCTACAGAGTTTATTGCTCTCTTTTAGCCAAACAATCATTTAGAATAAAAATATACCTTCTGTTTTTTAAAAAAAAGAGACCGGGTGATCCTTACATAATACGGTTCAATTCTAATTCTGAACTTATACTAAAAATCTCACACTATCGTAGCTGTCGAATTTGTGATCACTGAACCAATTAAATCAAAACTAGATAACAACATTTAAATTAGCACACGCGTACACACATACACTTTGACTTGTTAGTACTTAGGAAAATAAATTACCTTCGGGCATATTAAAGATTTCACCTCTAAGAGATTTAGAGGACTCAGGATTCGGTTAAGTAACTAATAAATATGACTTGGAGTTTTTTTTTACTTGCAATAAACTAGTGCTTGACTGCGATCCCACCTGATAGTAAGCAGTGATGCAATCGTTGATAGTAAAGCGCACTGGTTTATTCACTCTAGCCTTGAAGACACCTAAATTAGTAAGAGTTTTCTAGTTAATTAATGTATAGTCCAAAATCTTGAGGAATTCATTTTGCAATCACAAACCTTTGAATGTTCTATAATGTTTACTTAACAACAATCACAAACAATCTATGTAACGCGACCAAACACTTCTGTCAGGCATTAATGGATCCATTAAATGTAAACGGTTATATCTCAATGCTAATTCAAGATATTAGCAACTTAAATGGCTATACACCTTATCCTCAAGTTCCTTATCACAATAATGATAATAAGATTTCTCAGAACTTTGTAATGTAACGACTCTCACAGCGCTTAATGTTCGTTTTGATAAAAACGGGATTAAAGAGAATTTTCTAATGGTGTACGTACCTGGAGCGATAGGCGCGTCTTTTCAAATGATTTACACACGGAAAGTAAAGATATCGTACTGCTTTTAAGAACATTGTTTTTCAAAAATGATTTGTAAAGTTGAAAAATAGTGTATGTCCATAGTTAGGTCTATTCATTCGGCTTTTTAGATCGCCATCTTTTTTTGTAGGTAGAGTATCATTAAATGGCCCAACCTAGGTTCAGACAGTGTGCCCGACTCTTACTGACTAAAAACCTTCCCGTCCCTTTTCCTTCTTCTTCTCTTCGCTTAAGGTAAGCGGTATATTACTGCACTTGCACCCGCAACTCCGGCAGAACATCGGCCCTGTTGACCAGCAAAGATCGTGCCCAATATGGCAGATGGCTGGCGATAGACCCATGCCTCTTTAAGCCGCGCGGAACGCAACGTGCCGCACACTCGGGTTTTGTTCTAGTTGGACCTCGGGCCACCCCGCTCGCCGTTTACAGACCAAATCGCCATAAAACTGACTTCAAGATAGATTGCAACCGAGACATGATTTGATTGATTTATCTCATATACCTAATTGCTAAAATGCAATTACTGCCATCAGGTAATCTGTCTGAACCGATAAACATTATTTTAGCATACGTGTGTGAATGAACGGCCGTCTGCCCTTTGTTCAAAAACACGTTTGCTAATATCAACAGGATTTTATTCAGTGAAAAATATTCAATTTTAACATAAAAGAGGATCCAACGTATCGTATATTTAGAGGATTCCTCATATTTGGACGATTTAGAGGTCTTTTGTTCTGAAGGACCAATGTACAAGCAATTGTTGTTAAAAGGAGCACATTGTTTAAGTAGATTTCCTAAAACACTGGCTATTTACGTACCTATTGAATTTAGTTTCATGTCTTACAGTGCTATTATTAATGTATTCTATTATTGTAGACGGTTATTTTCAGTGGACAATCTGTGTTAAATTTGGGCAGGTTTATAAAATTTGTATCTATTTTTGGAAGACTTGGATAAAATTGTTATTGTTTATTTCGTAAAAGAAAGTGCCATGCTTCGGCACGAATGGGTCGGCTCGACCGGAGTGATACCACGGCCTCACAGAAAACCGGCGTGAAATAACCAAAGATTTGTGTTTCGCCGTGTGAGTGAGGTTACCGGAGGCCCAACCTTTCCCCTACCCCAATCCGTTCCCTTTCCCAAAATCTCCAAATCCCTAATCCGTAAAGGTCGACAACGCACTTGTAACTCCTCCGTCGTTGCGGGTGTCCATGGGCGACGCTGATTGCTTACCATCAGGTAGTCCGTTTGCTCGTTTGCCAACCTATCACAAAAAAAAGGAACGCAAATGTTATTCTGAAATAAGTATATTTTTTATAGTAAGTACGTATTGTTAATATATTTTTAACATCTTAATAATAATCAGTTTTCAATCTACGTAAGTATGATAATTTTTCTACACATCAGCTTGAATAATTAAAGCCTATACGCCGACGCAGGGAGCAAAGCGTGCTAACCACTATATTATCTTTACTTGAATCACCCTTTTTGCCTAGCTATATCACTTGTATTTACTCTGCCTATGTATCGAATGTGCATGAAGTATAAATGAACTAATACTTGGAACCTTTTTTCTACCAACTCTGGACATTTCTAGAAAATCAGTAATTTGTCTTACTTTCGTTAATCGCCTACAATCTAAACTATTATTATAAATGCGAAGGTAACTCTGTCTGTCTGTCTTTTCTTCACGCCTAAACTACTGAACCGATTTCTGTTAAAGTACAGACATCGTTTCGAAACCGAGAAAGGACATAGGATAGTTTTTATACCAAAAATCTGCGCGAACGGAGTGGATCACTATTCAACGCAAACGGAGTCGCGGACAAAAGCTAGAGCTTCGTCTCAACAGTCAGCACACACGCAACTGAAACAATAGAAGTACCCAAAACTCTGAACGTTCTAGAATATTTCTTGAAATGTTTTAAGACCAAACATGAACATGTAACGTTTTGCTAACTGTGCAGGAGATACGAGTAGAACATTCATTAAGCTGTCAGTTAATGACATATTCAGAGTAAGATCTCGTCGACTTTATCAAATCAGAACAGAATGTTCTCGAATAATAATTATTTGTCGACAGTTACACGCAATAACGTTAAACGTTAAAACGGAGTTATTCGCGAAACGTGTTAATGTTACCGTCGAGTTTGCTGCCTGTCATCTGGTTATTATCTTGAATTAAATTTTATAACGAGCGAACAAAAGTTTCGCTGCCAAAGCTAAAGTTTTGTTCGGAAGCAGAGTTTTCTTTGAGAAGTTTTTTTTAACTGGTAATTATTGTTACCTATTTTTTTTAGTAACATCTTTGAAAAAGTCGTCGATTTAAAAACGTACCTAGCTGTTTTTCTTAGATAAATTGGCCGTTTTTTGTCATTCTTAATAATTTTTAATTGCACGTCTTTCATTAGATATATTTTCATCGCTTTTATAATGATAGTTAGCTGTCAAAGATTTCGCAAAACTGTCTGCCTCGCACAGAAAAAAATTAGATTGATATTTGGACCATGGTATTTTTTTTTGTAAAAAAAACTTGCCCCTCTCTAGGATTTCCTCCTGCGTCGTGGATGCGTTAACAAACATACAAATTCACATAAACAAAAGACCCAGACCCGAAACAACAATTTGTGGATCACACAAAGTGTTGTTCCGTGCGGGAATTGAACCCGCGACACGTTGCACAGCAACCAGTTGCCCAGCCACTGCGCCAACCGTGCAGTCTAAAGTTATTTGCGACCACTTTAAATCTTCAAGGAACGGGTACTTCTTAACAGGCCGGCAACGCGCGTGTGACTCTTCTGCTGTTGCAGGTGTCCATGAGCGGCGCTAATCACTTACCATCAGGTGATTGAACAGCTCGTTTGCCTTCTATTAAATTAAACAAAATATCATATTTTTTATATGATCTGTCGGCAAACGAACCTAATGATTACCTGATGGTAAGCAATCACCGCCGGCCATAGACACCCCCAGCAACTGAGAAGTTGCGGATGAGTTGCTGACGTTTTGGGGATTAAGGATTTGGAGATTTAGGGATTGGGGGAGGGGAAGGATTGATAATGTGGTAACCTCCGGTAATCGATAAATTTTATATTTTTATATCATTAACGTTCTGGTCTTATCATAGCTCTAAATACGATCCTACTGATATATATTTAGATAGGAGCTTCACGCCATTTTTATTTTAAAACGAATGCCACCCAGAGACCACTTAGAACCGAACTTTTTACTAGCTGAGTATTTTTTGCTATAAAAATATTGAAACTACAAGATGAAAAATTTTAATTAAACGAAGAAATGATTTAAGGGGACTTTAGGGTCATACTGTTAAGGGCGTCTTTCCAAGACCTTGTTTTTCTGTCTGCTTCAAGAAAAACCTTGAGTTATTGGAATTTCTATAACAAAACAATATTTGTTTCTTGTTCGTGTTTTGTCAGCAATTTAGAGAAACTATATTTTACTTTGTATTGGCCGACCCTGATGCTGGCCGGTTGTTTTCGTATCGTTAGTCAATAAATACTTTTTTGAATTCGATGTAGCCCTCAGTTCATAGATTAGTCAAATTAAACTTAATGCAGACAAAATTTTTTTTTTAGTACAACGGCAAAACTCTGCGTCCCTTTAACCTTAAAATATTACCTCGACCCGAACAAGCGTATATAACCTGTCCTAATTTTAGAAATCCTTAATCCTAACCAAACCTGACCTTGATACTTCATTTCAAATTCTTATACCTAATGTATGCTATTAATTCTTTAGAACAATGTCACCACAGCGGGTGTACCCAGTACCTTTAAAGTAAACCAAGCGATGCCTAAACAAACTCTTTACAACGAACAAAATGTGTTTGTTCTCAACCAGTTCTGCGTTCATAATGGAAATAAATTATACACCCTGTGTATAAAGAACGTTTACAAGGTACACTGAACCTTAATACATCGTTTATAAGATATTTTTTGAATAATTTTGTGTTTGCCCGATCAGATAATTTGAATCTTGAGATTTTTACGTGTGATTTTAGTTTATTGTTAACGTTTTTTTATTATTTATTACATAATCGTGGTGGCCCGGAGGCTGAGGCATGCATAAGGGTGGCGGATTCGAAACCTAGTAAGTACCAATGTGGATATTTCTAAGTTATATGTACTTTATATAATCATTTAGACACCACTGACATACAACGAAGGAAGACATCGTGAGGAAACGTGGACTTATAAGTTCAAATCGCCAACCCACCTTGACAAAGCCTCAAACCTTCTCCGTGTGAGAAGAGGCTTTTGCTCAGTAGTGGAACTTATAAGCTATTAGTATTACCTTACGTAAAACAATCTATCTTTAAAAAAATACGCCAATGTACTTCAGTAAACTTAGGTTTCGCAAATATTTATATCAAGCCTTAGAAGAAAGTCTAGACTAGCCTTCTGAAATCCTCGTATTTTATGAGAAGCCCTTCAACCGTACTTCATCATCATTTCACATATCGATGGTCATTCCGTAGTTGAAGCACCATTTTACAAAGACCTTTGTAACATTTCGTTTTGATTGAATTATGAAGATTGAGAAGGTCTAGATAAGCTGGGTTTTTTTTTGTAGGCTTAAGGCTAACTTTGGACTTTCAGATGGTATAATATTGTCCTCTTTGTTAGAAAATCGCGTCCATTTCTCAAGGGGTTCGCAAGTAGGATACGAATGCACTGCACGATTTTACGACAGCATCTGTTGGTCGAAATTACTGTCATTGTGAAATGGAAACTATTTGTGAACAAAATGTATAGTTAGGTTTTATTCTTATGTATTTGTTTATCTATACTACAATATTGTAAAGCTCAAGGATTTGTTTACTTGAACGCCCTAATCTCAAGAACTACTGGTCCGATTTGAACAAATTTTGTTTTTTATGAATAGAAAATTATCAATTTACTTGTCAAGCCCAGGGTGAGATGAGAGGGTCTGTCAGATTCTTA
Organism: Spodoptera exigua; assembly: GCA_902829305.4. Taxonomy (NCBI): domain Eukaryota; kingdom Metazoa; phylum Arthropoda; class Insecta; order Lepidoptera; family Noctuidae; genus Spodoptera; species Spodoptera exigua. Next base: position 2,893,828 of record LR824608.2, on the reverse strand, counting down.
CTAACTAAAAACCACCCATAACTTTTTCTGCTTCATTTTGAGCTAGATTATCAAGGAAAGCGATCAAACATCACGCTAAGACCAATAGAAGGAGAGCAGCGAGTGAAACCGTGCAAGGGGCTAACCATGACGTTCAAAGTAAAATCTTACTTCAGTGTGGGTAAGAGACAGAGCTAGACAACTTGTATAGCTCTTGCTCTTAGCCACACTGAAGTAAGACTGAGAGGTAGTTGGAGTATGTATACAACTTCTAAGAATGGCAAAAACGAGCATAAAAATCAGCTGATGGTAAAAAAATCATCGCCATACATGGAAACCCGCTACAATAGTGGAGTTTCAAGTGCGGTCGAGTTTCTTTTGGAGGTTAAATTTAACAATTAAGATTTGAGGAAGGGGACGAATAAGCCTCCAGAACCCTGCAAACCTATTTCACTGAGAACACGCATTTGTGCTAAAGTTCTCCCAGATGGTTATAAGTGTATAAAATCAGTATATTATAATATGTATGTTTCAATACATCCATGTTAAATGTGTATTAATTTACTTATTTTATGCGTGTCTATTTATTTATGTGTATTACCACTTAGTGATAAAGAATCGTATTTGTTTCTTCTATTCTCTTTCCCCTCTTAAGGACGCAGTATCTAGAATACTGGAACAACCAACTTACGTTTCGGAAATATTTCATATCAAGCTATAGACAAAAGTCTAGACTAGCCCTCTGAAATGCTCGTATTTTTATGAGAAGCCCTTGAACCCGCATGATTTTTCTGCACTACCCTATGGTTGACTGTTAGAGAATGCCTTAAGGCATTAAGTCCGCCATTCAGAATATTTTGTTATTATTTTTACAATTTTCAGACATATTAGTGAGTACACAAGTGTCAATTTTCCATCACTCGACTCCACTTCTGTAATCCAAATGTAATTGATGTTTGAATTTCGTTGAAATGTCACGTTCCCTCACGGAAGCTAATGTCAATCCAATACATTTTGATCAGCTTTAGAAAACGCTTTCGAATATCAAGAATGCCTCTCCAACAGTACTCATATAAAATTACTTCTTTAATATCGTATTAATATTAATACATAATTCATTTAAACAAATACCTTCTTACTTTATTTATCAAGTAAATAGAATGAATTGAAACAAATAAAAAATTTGATAGCTGCAGAAAAGTAAAAAATTAAATGGCACAGCTGCCAAACATTTTTTATCGTATTTAATAAAGTGCAAATCTATCGAATTTGGATAACAAATATTTTAAATCTTTTACTAGGATTGTGAATTGAGTATGTGATAAATTTAAACACATAGTTTAGAAAAATGGGTGTCTACATATCTAACCAAAAAATGCCAATGTCATAGTAAAAGCTTGTTAGCTTCCACTGATAAAACTTTCAAATCAGAATTCGATAATTTTATCAAATTAATATTACATTCAATTAAGAATAGTACCTATGTTTCACCAATATCTCACAATTGTTAACAGCCAAAAATCTATAAAAGTTTCTGGAAAAAGCTCTGTCGAAATATTTAAGGAAAGCGTAATTAGTATTAAACGCACTTAAAAGTAAGTGTTGTACCTTATAAGTAGACCTCTAGTTTTATAATAACAAAGTAACAAAAAACTAAATTTAAAACAAGACTGTAAACGAAAAAAAATCTTAATCAAGTGCACAATGGTAAGTTTACTGAGATTCTAAACTTTACTGAGTGCCAACAAAAGCAGCTAACGTGTATTTAACAATGCAACTACATGTCGGTACACTAAGCAACAAAACTTTGATCACACTGCCTTAATTTTTGTTACCATAACAGAAAATATAACAATACCTATTTATTACGGTACCTAAGGTACCAATTGTGTGTGGTATGCCACATTTTTTAAAAGGTACCTACTACAAAAAGTTATTAGTAACAAGGAACTCATCAGTTATCAAACCGAAAATCAGATTTAATGCATTAAATAACGTAGTCAATTCTTTTTTATTTTTTTAGGAATCAAACCTGTAGGTGAAGACAATTATTCTAGTGATCACTTTTTCCGTAACTTTAGAATTTTTTTTTTATAAAATTCATATTCGTATTAAAAAATACGAAGATGAATGAGACAAAATACCTAACACAAAAAAAAAATGCAAAAAATCCAAACGCTGCATTTATTTTTGTCATCGATTGTACTTTAACGCACTCTCAATGGACCATTCACTACAATGTACTCCAAGTTTCGACGAAAGCGTCGAATACTGGTCTCTTATCTAAATTGAATATTCCTAACACCTGTGCTTATTGCCCATTGCAGTGTTATGCTTGAATGACAACTAGGACCCCTACGATTGGTTCAATATTTTTCTTATTTTCATACATAATTTGCAGGACATATTTGTCCATCTTCATATAAGTTCTTTAGCCTGGAAAGTTAGTAGTACCTATATAACTCATACTGATTACGTTCTATATTCAAAATTATTTGATACAGTAGTGACTATCCTATGTGTGCTATGTCTAGCGAAACAGACCCTTAATATTTACACCAAGCAACCAGTCACACCTTACACGTTCTGATGGTAAATTATAATTGGGCCCAGTTTAGGTCCCGGTTGGACCTACCATGGGTGAATTTTGATACACTATAATTGGTAATCTCGTGACGGTATGAACAATGCTGCAATCGGTAAAACACCTACTTTTGTCTCGAACCTCATATGTACATATTTAAATATCGAATAACTAGGTCGACGAAACAATTGTCATCGATGATACAGGCGTATCGATTGTATAGGCGAGTGGACAGGAGGTTAAGGCACCTAATTCTCATGCATAATATAGTTCAGCCGGGGTTGTAGGTCAAGTTCAATTTAAGATACCACTGACAAACGATGAAGGAAAATGTCTTAAAGAATAGTTCGAAGTTGGACAATCCGCCATAAGGACGCGTGGTGACAACGCTCAAACCTTCTTCGGTTGAGAAGAGGCTTCTGCTGAGCTGTGACAATCATCGCAAAAAATCCCTCACGTTTAAGTTCTAAGCAAGTCGTTTGATATTATTAAATTCTTGGAACACATAGTAAAGGACTTGAAAACTATCAAGGGCAATATGACAGCTAAATTCTATTCACGTAATCGGGCGCCATCTTATCGCAATATTTGTGCCTGCATGTAATATTGTTAGGAAAATATGCCTCTCAATACTATAAGGTCACCGAGTCATATTGACCTTTATACAAAAATACTTTTTTAAAGCATCTCTTAGTATATACTGTCTTTCAGCAATTTAAGTATTTTTAGAAGATAAAATAGTCGTTCTGTTGCTTTTCCCGCTCTGTGGAAGGGCGAAGACGGACTCGTACTGACTAAATACCCCACTGTGTTCCTTCTTCTGATCCGAGTCGGCTACATTTGTGGCAATAACAATACAGATATGATTTTCTTTATTTCATTTCTATCCTTAAACTTTTAAATACATTCGAAATCAACGAACCTACACAGATGTTAATCTCTATTTTCGTATACTTTGTTAAAAATACTTCAAGAGCCGTTGTCAAAATCTAAGGTCTACATTGTTACTCCAATTCTAGGAGCTATAAATGAACCAAAAGCTTTCCTTACTTCTTATATTTGCCTATACTCTCGGGGATCACTCAATCATTGATTCACTCCAGCCTTACAGTCAATTGAATCAAATAAAATTATCTTCACTGCATACGTAATTTATTCAATTTATTACAAACGCCATGTTGATTTTCTAAAACGTATTTCGAGAAAATACTGACAATGAAAAAAGTGCAGACAACCGACGGACAAAAATATACAGCAAAGTAAATTTTATTTATGCGTTCATTTTGTTGTCATACAAAAATGAATTTAAGCCAGCATTATTAACTAATAACTTAAATACTACCTTATCCTAATGATAATAAAAACGAATGAATGGATGTTGATTAATTACTCTTTCACGTTACAAATATGAATAAAGTTTGTTATAGAAATTGACTCTGGTCTGGAATAACGCACACGCTACGACAAACTTATTTCAAAAACCCATATTAATCTACAGAAGTCTAATTAAGATCTACAGTCGCAGACAGCAATTTCCAAACTCATTCCAACTCTTGTAGGTCTAGTAGTAGGTACGTTCAAGAATGAAAACATCGAAACACTGAAGTCATTTCAGAGACAGTTAACTTTAAAAAAATCAATTATTGTCTTTGTTGATTTTATTACTTTGAGGTGGGGATATCATCAAATGACTTCTTTAACCCTGGAGAGGAAATAGACCACCACAGACGGGGCCCTATAGGGCTGATGTTCAGCCGGGGTTGCGGGGTAAGCGCAATGAGGCACCACGACCTCGACCCAGAGCAGGAGAAGGAACAGGGGGTTTTTAGTCAGTAAGAGTCTGACACTCCCTCTCGCCCGGCCCTGCGCGGGAGAAGTCATTTGATGATTTTCCCCTGACAAAAAAGCCTTGGAGTGGAAACCACCCCGTTCCGCCACTGCTCTGGACTGGACTGTAGAACAATGTGTACCTACTGTAAGTAAACTGTTCTGTTTGTGTCCTTATTATAAACCAATAAAGTAATAAGCGTTATATCTCTCGTCTTATATGAAAAATATAAATGATGAATATTGAAAACAAAATTAAATGTAATACTTAATCACACATTTCAGTTACTTTCTTTCTATTTGCCAAGATATCAAAAATAATCTACAAAATCTGTCTATCTGTCTTTCAATATATTTCACAAATATCTGAATATATTTTATCAATTTTTATATGTAAGTTTGAATTATAATTTAGTGATCTCATTTCGCATTCATCGCGTAAATGCCTTTAGTATTATTTATGCCGCAAATGTAGGATTCATATTCATATAATATAATTTACGCTTACCACGCCAGACTTTGCTATCCATCACCATTAAGAAAATAACTACGTTGGTACATTCGTAAGCATTTTTGTTGAAAAATCTGTTATTTGAAAATAAAGACATCTTAATTTAATTTTCTGTAGTACGTAATTCGAGACTGTCACTTCGTGCGCAGCACTATTAAGATTTTTTTTTTTTCTTTTCTTTTTTTGACATCTATATTTTGTATTGGTCATGGCATCACGCGTGAACTGCAGGCTAGACTGACTCGGTTTGTTATGTTGCGTTGAGTATAAGTTAAATATTATGGAGAAGGTTTAAAAAAAGTAGAAGGTGGAATTAAATTCCAAACCGTTTTAATGGCGGGTCGGTAACAAAATGAATTATCCAGGCCGCTCTATGGGCGGGCCTAGTAATACATAATCATTATAACTTCTTCAAAAACAATAATCATTATATCTAAAATCAATATGGCCTCAATAATGACTGTAGACCACAGCTGCATAATAGGCGACACATTTTTTTATAAAATTAATTTTCTTCCTACCGAGCCGTGGATCAGCCTCTCGCGGGAGCCATTTTGATAACAACCCCACATATTAATTGGACAATGAATTAAATTTCGTATATATTAATTTAATTGAAACTTTGAGACTAATAAAATATATTATTACGTTTCACAAAAAAAAATAGTTCTACTAAACTTTTAATTAAACAGATTACTTACTTTTTTAAGAAAATATCTCTACGTTTCGACCATGCTTTGCGTATAAATCAATTATTTAATTAAGTTTCTGAGCTTCAACAAATTTTAAATATAACAGCTGTCTTGAAATCCTCTGTGCATAAGAAAATGTTGTGTTTAATTTATTTTTTAAGCTTTCGGAACGCCGCGACGGCTGCTTCGCGCATCCTTTGTGCTAAATGAAAATTCATGCCGATGCGAAAATGTAAATACTTTGTACATAGTTAGCTGAAGATGATGCTACTATAGCATTTTGTGAAACTTCATTATTTAAGCTTTAAATTTTTTTATTAATTTAAAAAATAAGCAAAACCCACAGCTCAGACATACAGTCACCCAATGTTATATAAAAAACTCATTAATCAAACAACTGGGTAGTTTCCTAGGTCAAAAATAAATTAATTCGAGGTTGCAATACAATAAAATATTGAAAAATAGCTATAATTTTATTCATCGATCGATCGATACACTACATTTTAGATATTTATTAACTAATTGTTAAAAAATAAGTTCGCTATTTGTGTCAAACTCTTACTACATAAAAACCACTTTCTTCCTTTTCGTGCTTTATTATTGCGCTGGACCCACAACCCCGGCTGAGCATCAGCGCCATTAACTCCATCTATGGTGATCTATTGACTCTTTGAGTATCCGTATGCTTGACGGCCCTCCTCGGAATTACATAAGGGTGTGAGTATAAGTAAGAAGCTAAAAGTTGGCATGCCATCCCAAGTAAAAAGATAAAAGTTTTTTGAGAAATAACAATTCGGTAGTCTCCAACTAGTTAAATTCAATAGTTTATTAAAATATTGAAATATATAAAACGATACTTTTCTATGAATTTTGTACGAAATCGGTACATTCGTCAAAATAATATATTTACGACATATAGCATACTTATTTTTAAAAATCAGAGACATAAATACCTACTGAGATTAATAAAATTATATCGTCAAATCAATTAAAGAAAATAATACTAAGTATGTTTTAATAACCAATTAAAGACAACATTATTTATTTTTGACATAAGAAAGTAAGTACCCAATAGCGGTTTCGAAGTAAAAAATATTACGTAAAAACGTTAAAATAATAACCTTACTACTATATTTTCTGAAATAGAAAAAAGTACCCATCTTAATCAATCAACGAGTTGACAAACGCAATCAGAAATCAAAAGAGAGAAAAAATAAAGAGCCATAAAACAGAGTTCAGTTTCGACATTCGGCCTTCGATCTTCCCGACAGCCGGCACTTTCGGCTTAGCGTAATATTTCGCCATTTTGAGACTAGGGGAGTATTGATCAAACTTATCCGTTGATAATCTTCGTCCTGTCCGAAACACGACCTTTTTTATTCTATTTTTCAGGGTTCCGTGCTAATTAATTGCTCTAATACAAGTTGAATATTTAATTGGCACTTTCGTTTCTTTTTAGGGTTTAAATTTCGAAAGTATTACGTTGATTGTTAATATAAATTACGCACAGCAAAATTTGGGTGGATTATTTTAATAATTGTAATTTAAACGAGAAATGAACAGCTTAAATTTGTATTGCCAGTGGATTAAAATACGATTGAGTGTTTTATACACGGATATTTATAATTTTTTGTTAATATTTATATTGGGAGTACTTAACCAAAATATCGAATCATTTTTTCAATAAGAGTCATATACATAAATATAACAAGCGAAAAATGTAATACCTACTTAACATTTGTTACAATAACTTATCATAGCATTTAAAGAAACAAAATCCAAAGATGAAAATCACAAAATAAAATAATAAAGATATATTTTATTTTCACAAAATGGCTAACTGATTGTACCAGCCAGTCGTATTCACTTACCCACGTCCGCTGTAGTTGGCATAACTTATTCAGGACACGAGCGTAACTCGAAAGCTGAGGATATCAGGACTTACATACTTTATATTCGTAATTGCTTACGAGTGCCCACACACTCCTCTCTCCCTTATCTTGAAGAACGGTCCCCTGATTGCCCTTTAGGGATATATTTATGAAAGCATTTATTCTGCAAATAATAATTTATTTATTCCTTACGACCTTTATGTGTTATATTTTATCTGTGTCTATTCTCTCGGATTCCTATTTCAAATAATTTGGTTTCTAGTTCTATGAAAATTTAGATAAAAACTTATTTGAATTTAATTATTCACAGCGTTGTGTTTCGCCGCATGAGTGAGGTTACCGGGGAGGCCAAATCCTTGATCTCCCCCTATCCCTAAATCTCCAAATCTCTAATCCGCCAACGGTTGGCATTTGTAACTTCTCTGTTGCGGATGTCCATTGGCGGCGCCGATTGCTTACCATCAGGTAATCTCGTTTACCGACCTATCACATAAAAAAACATGCTGTGTTCCTACGCTCTTCTAAATATTTGGTCGAAACTAAATAAACTCTGCATAATATATTAAATTAAGTACAATAGTGTAATAAGTACTTACATACCTACTTAGTAAAAAAATGTGTAGTACATAAACATTTAAAAAGACACTTTATCAGCTCAAATACCTGAAAGTCCTCTGACAAGCTCGATACATTCCGAGTGAATATTTTCGACATCCACAACATTTTAGTCCGTAAGTCGACAGTACAGAACCCAACATTTTTTCCTTCAAAATTGTTGAGGCGGGTTTTCTTTCAGTTCGTTCCCTTCGGATGATGGATAGGGGCTTTGTCTTTACAAATTGAGATCTCGTTGAGCCCGGCTTTGCTCACAGAAAACACGTATAAATATCGCTACTTTAGGGAAATACATAATAAAAGCGTTTTATTAAAATTATGATTGACGCCCTCTTGGATTACGCGGTTATTTCTATTTTGTGGTTTATGTGTATTTTATTTATAACAATGTATCCAGTTGCCAGTCTGATATTTTGTATAAAAATAAATCGTTAAATTATCTTATTATTTAACATTTTTAGATAGTTCCATTATGTGAGAACAGTGTAACACTAGTGTTTAACCAAAGGATCTGAAAAAGAAATGAAGCTCAGGGACAGCAACTTTAGACAGTCTCGAGTTGACCAGTCCCAATAGGCGGCGTCCGTTCACGAGCATGACACGTACACCAGCACCGCCCAACTCAACCATATAATAGGGAACCCAGCGGTCCAGTGCCCGTGCCACCGTCAATGAGACTCCTCAGTGAGCATGACAACTCCCAACTGACACAAGTACAAATATACTATAAGTCTAACTCAATTATAATAAGTTACAGGGCTCAAACATTTACAAAAATCCAGTTTATCAACAATTAACAACATGGTGAATAATTTAATAATTGAGATCAAAATTCCTCTTAACCTTAACAATTTTTATCTTGTGCAGTCAAACCAGCCACCCTCCAAGCATTTTTATCTTCTATATAATCATTTAGTTTGTAGTATGCTTTCCTACATAATACTTTCTTTATACATAATTTAAATTTACTTAACAATGTAACACAATAACTACAAAAATAATGAAAAAGTTAAGGAAGTTTAAAAACCAGCAATAAAAACGAAATCAGTTTTAATTTTTACCGTTTAAAAATTCGAACGGCCAATAAAAATATAACAAAATCTATTTATAAAAAAATCTGTAAAACCAATAACTGCTATATCAAATTCAAAATATGAATGCATAAAATTGGTAACGTAAACCGAAAACAAAATAAAAGAAACAAAATTTAAAAATGGAACAAATGTAATGGCGGTTCGCGTTTTCTCCCGTCGCGTGGTGCTCGGCCACGTTTTAAAGTTATTCATATAAGTGCATTCGCCACACCACATTTTCATAGGATGAAAAGCGTATTTTCTTTGTGTGACTAAAAAAATAAATGTACGCTGTAATGGAGTGACGTTTTGGCAAATGGTGTCGTGATTACGGTTTTAGCGAAACTAATATTATCTTTTCTAAGACTGTGTCTAAGGTTATTAATATAAACTTTACTAATAAACCTTAACTAATGTTAAATTTGTGTGTCAATTGTTTTTAAGTGTATTGAAAAACTTTCATAATTTTACGTAATTGTAGATTTTTATAGCATTTGAGCATAACATAAATAACTATTACTTATACCAATATTAATTTAAATGCTCTTCTTTCGCTCTATTGGTCAGACAACTATCATAACAGTTCAATGTGCACGGATTCTTGTGGCCATTTTAAACGGCGCAATCATTTTTTTTTCAATCCACCACGTTTCGTGCACTATATTTGAATAAAAACTACAACGTGTGTGAATATGATTACTTTTCCACTTTTTTGTCGGCTAAACCATTGTCAAAATACAGATTTACGGCGGCCGACCGGTCATGCGTTTATTTCGCAGCTGGCCGTTTTGAATTTCGCACTACATTCGTTTCGGATCTAACCTTCGAAGCGGGTAAAAATTTTTGATACGTAAAACCTCCCATCTAGAATAGGTTCGTGACACCCGACGCGATAAAAACTTTTTTTATTTTTTGTCTATGCACATTCGTGTCGTTACGCGAGACATATGAAGCCGGCAATCGTTTGTTTATATCAGTTTTGTGCAGGAAAAATGTTTTCTAGTTGCTACGGAAGCTTTTCAAACGATTGTAAACTTGTATTTTGTTCTTTTATTTGCATTTCCTTTTTGCTGAATGGATTTTTCTCTGTTACGTAATGAATAATAGATGACTGTGAAGTCCTTTTATTTCGTTTCAATGTAGGTATATGAAAGTGCGATAGTTTTTAACTTTGAAATACATACATATATCAGGTGAATGGTGACGCTGACGGTAGACCACTTTTCTTCTTTTAGGATTGCGATGTAAGTAAGTATAGATATCTAGGGTTTATAACTTGGTAAGAATATTCGTGAAGCCATCTGTTCTGAATTAATTCTAGTTACTTATATTTTTTTGCTAAACGGGTTAATCTCGCTGCCCGGCACCTATAGGTCGTAGAGTGATGTTTTATAGCTTATAGAACTCAGGAATACTGTAGCTATCTTTCAAAGAAAGAATTTTGGAAACTCGACCAGCGATTCCAATTATTCCCCCTACATACAAACTTACAAATTACATATTTTACCTCTTTATAATATTAGTATAGAAGTATAGATGAACACGATGGTCTGTCAGCATAAATACATACACTTTATTTATTAAAATGAGAATTATTAAAAGTCTCCTGCATATCATTTTGCGACTTTCTGTGGGTTAAGTGTGGGTGAGGTTACCGGAGGCCCAACCCCTCTCCTCCCTCAATCCCTAACTCTCCAAATCCCCAATCCCCAAAATGTCGGCAACGCGTCCGCGGGCGGCGCTGATTGCTTACCATCAGGTGATAAATCTGCTCATTTGCCGAACTTTTACATTAAAAAAAAATGTTGAAAACATTTGACAATAACTGTAAATAAAAGTCATATTAAAAATAAATACAAAAGATATTCAAACCATTATTCGACATTCGACTTGTTTCTACAGTTACAGCGAACTTTTTCATTGTTGAATATTTTCATGCACTGAAAAGTTCATGAAATATTTTGTAAGCACCAAAAATCAAAACGCCATTTTCCTTACGTCTGCTCATTATTATATACTATATAAACGTTTTATTTTTATACGAAAATAAATCGTTAAAATACATAGCTTTTTTAGATAGTACACCTATTTAACAATATTTGGTGAGACAATACATAGCATATAAATTGAAATTATTTATGTAGTAATTAGCAACTATAAAAGCCGAAAATTTATTGTACCACTTTTATAACACTCTGTATATGTAGCTTATAACCGCAAGGTAGGGCGGAGACTAGACTGTTACGCATGTTGTTACGGGTTCAATTCGATTCATTTATTGTTGTTCCGGGTCTAAGTATGTGTGTGTGAAATCGTATGTTTGTTAGCACCTCCTGGATACAATAAAACATAAACTAGTTGTGGTGGCCGGGTTTTGAACCCTCTATGTGCGCCTTAACTAGCCTCCTTGAAGGGAAGTGAGAGAAAAGAATAATCCTCCGACCAGGAAGGTGGCCAGGCCTGGTGGGTAACTACCAAGCAGTTTTTGCGTAAAGATTTTACTTTTTTGTACGCAAAATTTACTTGCGCGATGTAAAATTGTGACGTCATCTAATTTTTTACAGTCGATCTTCTATGTGTCGCCACACCATCATTATACCCATCGTCATCATCATCATCATCATCGTCATCAGCCTATAAGTACCTACTATTAAGCAAAGGCCTCTTCTCACACGGTCAAGGTTTGAGCATTAATTATCACGCTTACTCAAGGCTTTAGAAATTGTAAGTCCAGAAGTTTCCTCACTTTTCCTTCACCGTATGTCAGTGGTGCCAAATGACTTAGAAAGTAAATATAATTCGGGCAACGTCACATAAGTACTTTCTAGGGTTTTTAATCCGCACCATTTTTTTTATGTAATAAGTCGGCAAACGAGCAGACGGATTACCTGATGGTAAGCAATCAGCGCCGCCCATGGACACCCGCAACGGAGGAGTTACGAGTGCATTGCCGACCTTTTAGGGATTAGGGATTTGGAGATTTAAGGATTGGGGAAGGGTCCGGGAAGGGGAACGATTGGGCCTCCGGTAACCTCACTCACACGGCGAAACACAACGCTGTGGTTGTTTCACGCCGGTTTTCTGTGAGGCCGTGGTATCACTCCGGTCGAGTCGACCCATTTGTACCGAAGCATGGCTCTCCCACACTTAAACACCATCATGCGTGAGAAGAATCCTTAAATGAGTCTTAACCTCCGGGCCACCACGACCTTATTATACTCAATGCTCTTTATTCCAAACTTATCTATTTATGAGTAACCAAGACTACTTTGTTTAAACAAAGCAAGTTTCGTACTTAATAATAACCCTGAACTTAACGATGCAAAATTTACTAAACTTCCGTCGTGTACATTAAGTAAAATTTCTTTGAAACTTATAACTTGAATGTGTATAAAATTGAGTTTCCTGCTAATTATGTTTTGAAGTGGTTTAATGAGATCGGAAGCGGAGATCTTAATATGTTATTTATTATGTTTTCGGCTTACTCACGTAATAATTTGACGAGATACTCGACTAGTTTCAAGCCATGCTAGAGGCCCATATTCATGAGCAGCAATCCGCGACACGCGACTCGGCGACTGTCGCGCTGCTACAGACACACGAGTACTTCGAGTATCTCGTCAAATTATTACGTGAGTACGCCAAAAACATAATAAATAATTTAGAATGTCTCACGAAAGTTACAATAAAGATCTTAATATGGATTTAATAAGACTGTTTTTTTTGAGGTTCCTTTTATCGTCCATTTACTTCTAACGCCCTGGTTGGGGGCAAGAAAGAGTGTCAAAGACTCTTACTAACCAAAGACCTCCCCGTCTCCTGGTCCAGGGTGGAGGCCGCGGTACGTTATTACTATTGTAAAAATAAATAAGTAAATAATAAGTTAAGCCAGACAAACTCACACAACTAGTTTATAACCAAATCTATATCATAAAAACTTAATATTTATTTATAAGATTATAGAAAAACGCTATTTTTTAAGAAATCATCGTTGTTACCATGTTATGTCATAACGATCGGAAGTGTCTTTTGCCGAGGAAACCGAGGAAAGGTTTCGCTTCACAGTAGTGATCATCATCAGTGGGTTGGTGATTTCAAACTTTTAATTTGAAATAAGAAAATAACTCGGTAAAAGGCACATAGTATCTAATTGCCAGGTTTCAAAATCGCACAGTGAGAAAAATAGCCTGTATTAACATAAACCACTCTCTACAACTTTATTCTTGAATCGGATTGTTACTTAAATTAATCTTAGGACCATAATTGTATGTATGTGTGTATATAGATACACTGAGAACATCACACGTATTCGGACTAATTAACACAACTCTTAATCAACATGAAACAATATTTGTACATTTTCTTCAACTAAAAATAAAATACAATGAAGAAAAACTACGGCAAATATATTTTTTATTCGTAATTTTTTGTCCTTCATTAAAACATTTCTAGTTAAAGGCGTCGGAAACGAAACGCGTAAAAACGTGATAAAATTGAAAGGCTAAACAGTAAACTGGAAAACAAATGTAATCGAAAGTAAACCTTATTCCTAGGATTTAAGAGTATGTTAATTGAAGATTATGTGAAGCTTCTAAGTTTGCAAACGTAAAAGTAAAGCCATCCGTGTTGACTTCTGCCTTCGACAAGCTGTTGTTATAACAAGTAACATGAAATGTAGAATTACGGCGTTTTTGTACAAATGAAGATCGCAATAGAAATAGAATGAAAAAGTGGATAAAAGAAAGAGATAGAAAATTAATCCATGTGAATTTTACTGCATTTATTAACACACTTTAAATTATTAGCTTCACTTGTATCTATACTAATATTATAAAGAGGTAACATGTTTGTAAGTTTGTAGGTCGGGTTCCCAAAATTCTTTCACTTATTGATAGCTAAAATATTCCCAAGTGCTGGCTATAAAACATTAGGTACGCTACAATCAAATGGAGCCGAGCAGCGAGTGAAACCGCTTAGGAGTAGCTAGTAATGTATATAAGACGACGTTGGAATTGCCAACCTTACGACAGGCAGGGTCATCAGGAACTATTTTATTACCTACTTGAACAATTACATTCTATTTAATCACCACATACGTAATACGTGATCACAGATTACACTACGAAAATCTTGGAATCTTAATTTGACTACGTCCCGGTTTTAGATTCGGATGACATTTTACTCTTAAAAATTCACTCTGAGTTCTTATTTGTTATAAGCAAGACCAAGAAACGAAATAAAAATCCAATATGGTGGCCAATAAAAAGGCCGACTGGCTGTTTGAAATCCACTCCTACACCTATGGATATTATATGAAAGTGTTTGCTGTCAATCAAATTAATAAACTAAGTATATTATAAAATAATAGTTCCAAAAACTAAAATAAGTACATTTACATAAACGCTCCATGTTCTTTGTTTTAATTATTTTCTATTTTTAGTGCGTGGTAAAATAGTTTTATTCATTTTTCAACTATTATCTTCATTATAAGTTATTTTCACGACAGAAGCACAAGTCCTCGATATTTGAAGCCAATACTACCGAGATCATCGTATTACTATGACAATAAGCCTCAATAGACTTCAGTTTCATCCTCTCCTCAAAATCGTATGTTACAAGTAACAGACACTAAAATAGTCGTCAATGACCAATAGCTTAGTGACCAAAGACAAATAGACATTCCGATGCAAACATGGACGTCTTCGAGGATTTCAATGCAGTGAGATCGGATACAGTGAACTGTTACTGTACCCGAAGATTGGACCCTCAGTGAGTGCACATGAGTGGTTCTCGCATGAAAACCAAATACCTTGTTAGTTCAGCTCACATACTGATCTGTAGCTATGAGTAACAAAGCAGTCATATTTCATTCCATTCCTCAGGGGACCCGTATCTTCAGGGCTCAAGACTCGAATTTCCGTAACGTAAGCTTCCTGCTCAGTAAATACTGACTAAAAGGCTTCTTCCACGTTTTGAGTGTTATTGATATAAATGATAATGGTTTTCTTATACTGGAATCTATGTATATATTGAGTGCATGCATATATACCTACCAATGTCATTAACCTTCCAATCATGGTAATTCGAGACACGATAGAATAGGTGCCCGAACGCCAGCATTCCCTTGGTGGTTGATGAATTATTGTTGATAACCAACAATAATTCATCTTGTGATAACCACATAATATTTTATAGAATACGGTATTAATAGCAGTCAACTGCGTGGTTGACGCGGCAGGCAACCGGCGGCCCTGCAACGTGAAATCTTTAATCCACAAATATTTGATCCGTGTTTAGATTGTGATACCCATGTTAGTGAATTTAAAAACCCGCCGCACAAGAGAAAACCCAAGTGTAGGAGAAAGTTTAAAAAATAATTGGTAAACGAAGCTAATTTTCAGCAAGTCACTCAATCATGCACAACATTTTTCATAGCTAAAATATGAAATATTAATAAATAAATTACCATAATCGAGTCAAGAGCGTAATTAGCGAAGGTTTGGTCAAAGAAAAAAATTCTAATTTTCGTTCAAGAGTCCACTTGAAAATCGTTAAATATGAAATAAAATCAAATATTACATCCGGGGGTGCTTCAAGAGGCTAAGAGGGTCTTTGATCAATATCCTTTAATTTATGAAGTAGCCGTACACATTAATTTGGTCGGTACCAAGTTCGGTCCGATAAATGAGACTGAATCAAAATTTTACTCACGGACCGGGTCTGGGCGGAGTTACGACTTTCAAGACCTGATTAAGGAACCTTGTGTGCTTTGTAGAACTTTGTGAAAGGATCATGGCCACCAACGGTACTGGTATTTCTTATGCATCAAGATAAAAATTATATTACAATTATTTTCTTTATTTATGAAGTCATTCTGCAATTTGAATGTCAATTTTGTATAGGGGTTCCATCGAGTCCTACTCTACACAGTAATTGTGATATTTATTGTAACTATGCTCAATGTGCTAATAATAATCTGCTCTCCAAACTATAACCTACAAACTTACCTCTACACGACGGATATTTCGTTTTGAGGTTAAGTTACGTTTTTTAAATAATCTCGTTAAATCCGGGTTTTGATCCCAAAATGGCCATGGTAGATGTTCATTTGGTTAATTTATAAACCATCTAAAACAACTTTGGAATTGACGCAACTTAGTACCGTGATCCATATTGTCGTGGTCATTCTCCTTTATATATATTTTGAACCAGAGATACTAACTTATTTATGAGATTATCGTGCCATGTTTTATAGGTGGAGGTGACTTTAAAGGTCTAGTATTTCTGTGTGTACTCATTAGAATTAATTCAGTTTTTAAAGTGTGATTTCGTAACCATATTATTATCTAGAATATCCAGCACGAACCATAGCCAGGATCTTCGCGGTGGTGGGTAATTTGCGTGTTGTGATTTTTATCATTAACAGTTGAAAAAACAAGTCACGCCTATGAATACCGTGGCCCCCGTCTGCAACAGCAAAGCAGGAAAAGGAACAGGTTAGTTTAATTCAGTCATAGTTTGACACTCCTTCTCACTCCGCCAATGGCGGGAGAAATAATTTGAGGATTACCACAAGTAAAAAAACAAAAAAAAAGTTATGCCAATGACGGTGTAACTAAGTAACAAAGGTTAGTAAAATATAAAACAGTTCCAAATTCAAATCAGTCGCCTTCCATCATTTCTTAAAACCAAATTAAAAAGGATAATTTTACGAGAAAAATTACATTTTCATACTTACAGACTGCGTAATACGAACGACCATAAATCTTAATCAAGTTTAATTAAAATGGTGAATTTAATATCATTTATATTACATTTTTAGTAAGAAGTACCTATATTGTCGGTTTTGTGGCTTTCCGTATTGAAATTATAATTATTTCGGTTGCCATGGCAACGTGGCGACATATCAAGCTTTTGTTTCTTTAAAGGCCGGATAGAGAGGTCAATAAATTTTCACATTCAACCAGTCCGTACACGTCAATTTAAGTTAACGTCATTCAATCCTAATCGAGAAAATATTTTATTCTTATTACTATTTTGTATTTTTTTATGTGGTAGACTGCAAACCATCAGCTGTATTACCTGATGATAAGCAATTAGTGCCGGTCATGGGCGTCCATGTACAGCGAAGGAATGAGAACATTGCCGACCTTATGAGGATTACGGTTTTGGAAATGTAAGGGACGGATGTGGCCTCAGGTCTGGTGGTTGTTTCACGACGGTTTTCTATAAGGCCGTGGTATTACTCCGGTCGAGCCGACCCATTCGTGCCCAAGCATGGCAGACCCACACTTTTCCACAATTAATATAATATTATTGATAATGGAATTGTACCTGATAAAAAAAATATAACTACCATTGAAATAAATAATCAACCAACAATTTTCAAATTACTTCCTAATATGTACTTACCTAGTATTAAGACTCATTATATTGATTATTATTATCTTACTTCTTACTAATGCGAAAGTTACGATGTGTAGATGTTTGTTACTCAATCACGCTAAAACGGCTGGACGGATCTGGATGAAATTACACTTTTGAACGTCAACACAACTTTAAAGATACAAAGTGTCAGTCTGTCGGTCAGTCCTCTTAGTGAAGCTATGCGCTCGTTCCAAAGTGTAGATTCCGATGGAGAAGAACGAGCAAGAAACTCCATGGTTACTCTTTTAAAATCAGTGTCACATAAACATTCTTTGATACATTATTTAGTTGGTTTGAATATGTGAGAACAGTGTAACGCATGTATACAGAGAAACATAAAAAGAAAATAACCTTAAGGACAATAGACAGTCCGGAGCTGACCAGTCCCAATTGACGGCGCCCGTTCACGAGCATGACACGTACACCAGCATCGCCCAACTCAACCATATTATAGGGAATCGAGCGATCCAGTGACCGTGCCACCGCCAATGTGACCTTTGAGTGAGCATGACAACTCCAAGCTGACATAAGGACCGACATTCTGCTAGTCTAACTAATTTTAATAGGTTACAGGGCACTCACATTTACAAATTTATCAAGTTTAACAATACAAATAGCATGGTTACAAATTTACAAAATCTAAGAACTTCCGCTCAAGCAAAGAACAACTGGAACATTATTTATATTCGTGTAGGTATATTATCCTGTGGAGCAGGACAAGCCCGTCTCCAAGCATCCTTATCCTCAATATAATCACTCAGTTTGTAATATGCTTTTTTACACAAAGTTTACTTTACAAATAATTTAAAATTTCTTTCATTTAATTGTTGTATTTCGCCTGGGATTTTGTTATAACACTTAACGCTGATCCCATGAACGACTTGTGTACCTTTGCCAATCTAAATAATGGCTGACACAATCTATCTCTATGTCTAGTTTGGTAATTATGTCTGTCTGATACCTTATCAAATAATATTAAGTGTTTCCTAACATACATTATATTTTCATAAATAAACTGACGGGGCACAGTCATAATATTGATCTCTTTAAATTTTTGACAAATTATCATTTTTTGACACTAACAAATTTGTTAGTGGTTTTAAGTTGACCCGGGATTATATGTATATTCCCAGGAAATGTAAATTATTAATTGCTAGTTTGCTAGCAAATAGTATTAATTTATTAATAAGTAGTTTTAGTGACAAATCTATATTGATTAGACAATCTAACAATATAGAGATTAATTGTACATACAATAGTACGAAGGAGGCTCCAGATTTATTGACAAATGTGGATAGTACTCCGGATAGTATTCTTTTAAACTGACTTCTACGACAACAGAAGATAACCAATTAAATTACTCAAAAACCACATTCATTGAAAAGGTTTCTTCTGGCAATATTATTAAGCATCAATTTAAATTAAAACATAAAACTAAATTAGATAACTTGTTGTCATTATACAGTCAAAATATTCAGGGCTTATCATCAAAATTCCTAGAAATTGAATTGTTTTTAGAGAAATTCCAATATGATATTATTTGTTTAACTGAACATTGGTTAAAAGATTATCAAGTAGAAACAATTAACTTCAATAACTATTGTGTTGGCAGCAATTATAGCCGCCAAGCAATGATACATGGTGGTAGCCTGATTTTAGTAAAGAACTCAATTAAATATAAAGAAAGACAAGACATTGCTCTGCTGTCAATTGAACACACAATAGAGTTGTCCTGTGTTGAGCTGGATAGGCATATTGTAGTATGTGTTTATAGGCCTCCTAACATACAGAATCTAAATATTTTTCACTCTGTAATGGAAGATGTACTGCGGAAAACATGTACTAGTAGTAAATGTACAATAGTATGTGGCGATTTTAATGTTGATCTCTTAGAAAACAATTCTCATTGTACAAACTTGTTAAGTCTATTTCAATCATTTGATTTGTCTAATGTTTTCCTTGAGCCCACCCGAGTAACATCCACCTCGGCAACTTGTATAGATAATATTTTCTGTAACTGTGATTATTTACAAAGTGAAATTGTAAATAGATTACCATCTGATCACAGTGGGCTCACAGTTAACTTTAATACTATAACAACTGTGCCAAAAAAGGAAATATTGTTTAGACAAATCACATACAAAAAAATTGATTCATTAAATAATAAGCTAAAACATAAATTATGCAGCCAAGTACAAGACAATAATTGCCCGAGTGAGATATATGCCAATTTATTATCCCTTATAAAAATACAATTCGATAAACTATTTCCTTTAAAACGTAAAAATATTCAGTGTAAATTTGTATTCTGTGACTGGGCTACACCAGGTATTCGTATAAGTAGAGACAGGTTATTTGAGCTATACGGCCTGAAACCATTTAATAGTAGCGAGGCTTTTCGCAGACATGTTTCCAAATATTCAAAAATATTTAAAATAGTATGTAAGCATGCTAAGTCGCTCCACATTAGTAATAAAATCAGGACCGCGGAAAACAAAATAAAAGCTACCTGGAATATAATTAATAAAGAAACAGGTAGAAATAAATCACAAAACACTGAATTTAATTTAAAAACCGAAAAGGGATATACTAGTTCAAATTCGTCAGTTGCCCAGGAATTCGAAAGATTCTTTAAAAATATTCCTCTTAAAACTACGGAAACGTTAAAATCATCTCCAGCACTTTCTGTCGAGCTTCTCAGGGGTAACGTCAAAGAATGTCCTTCTGACTTTAGCTTTCAATACACAACCCCCCAGGCAGTAATAAAGGCGTTCAATGAGATCAAAGTGAAGTCAACTGAAGATCTTTGGGGAATGTCTGTTCGAGTGTGCAGGTCGTTTATAGAGACAATTGCGCCGAACTTAACGTTCATTTTTAATAAAAGTGTAGATCAAGGGGTTTTCCCGGATTTAATGAAACATAGTAAAGTAGTTCCATTATTTAAATCAGGTGATAGTACAGAACCTAATAACTATAGGCCGGTCTCTATTTTGCCAGTGCTCAGTAAAGTGTTCGAAAGGTTGATGCTTACTCAAATGCTGCGTCACTTTAACACGAATTGTATTTTCCATGACCATCAATACGGGTTCACCAAAGGACGTTGCACTACGGACGCAGGAGTATCACTTATAAAACAAGTTTTCAACTCGTGGGAAAAAGCACAGGATGCCATCGGAATATTTTGTGACCTTTCAAAGGCATTCGACTGTGTTGAGCACGAGACGCTGTTACTGAAGCTAGAACACTACGGCATTCGGGGGGTATCCCTAGATTTATTGAAATCATACCTTCAAGAAAGAAAAATTAAAGTACAAGTCAACAAAGTTAACTCACTGGGTGCTAGCGTATCTATGGGCGTACCGCAGGGCTCAATATTAGGTCCTTTTCTATTTTTAGTTTATGTAAATGACCTGCCCCATATGTTCCAAAATGAACCGCATATGGTATTATTCGCTGATGACACTTCATTGATTTTTAAAATAAATAGACGAACAAACAAATATGACGAAGTTAATAATGCCTTAATGAAGGTTCAAAATTGGTTTACAATAAACAACCTATTACTAAATGATAAAAAGACTAAATGCATTAGATTTATTTTACCAAATGTTAAAAGTAATGTATGTGATGATATATTATTAAATGATCAGAAACTAGAATTTGTAAAAGAGACTACTTTCCTGGGGATCACTGTAGATGAGAAGTTGCAATGGGGGCCCCACATCAGGTCTCTAGCAGGACGATTGAGCTCTGCAGCTTATGCTGTCTGGAAGATCCGTCAGCTAACCGATGTAGGCACGGCAAGACTAGTGTACTTTAGCTACTTTCATAGCATCATGTCGTATGGAATTCTGTTGTGGGGACAGGCATCTGACGTTGAGTCTATCTTTATCTTGCAAAAGCGTGCCGTCAGAGCTATATATAACTTAGGTCGTCGCGAATCTCTCAGAGAAAAGTTTAAGGAGATCAACATTCTGACCGTACCGAGTCAATTTATTTATGAAAACATTATGTATGTTAGGAAAAACCTACACTTATTTGTAAAGGTATCTGACAAACATGATTATCATACTAGACATAGGAATAGATTGAGTCAGCCTTTATTTAGATTGGCAAAAGTGCATAAATCATTCCTGGGTTTCTGTGTTAAATGTTATAATAAAATCCCAGTTGAAATTCAAAATCTAAATGAAAGCAAATTCAAATTATGTATAAAGAAACATTTATGTAAACTAGCATACTACAAAGTAAATGATTATATACAAGATAAAAATGCTTGGAGGCTAGCTGGTCCTACTCCACAGGATGTTTAGAGGAATTTTTGATTTTAATTATTAATTTGTACACTATGTTGTTAATTGTTGATGATCTTCTAAGTTTTTGTAAATGTGAGTGCCCTGTAACCTATTATAATTAAGTAAGACTTGTAGAATATAGGTACTTGTGTCGGCTGGGAGCTGTCATGCTCACTCAGAGGTCTCATTGGCGGTGGCACGGGCACTGGATCGCCCAATTCCCTATAATATGGTTGAGTTGGGCGGTGCTGGTGTACGTGTCATGTTCGTGAACGGGCGCCGCCTATTGGGGACTGGTCAGCTCCAGGCTGTCTAATTATGTTGTCCTTGAGGTTCACTTCTTTTTCGTACTTTTTGCCTGAACATTAGTGTTACATTGTTCTCACATATCAGAACCGACTAAATGATGTAACAAAGAAATGTATTGTATAACTGATTGAAAAAGAGTAACCATGGAGTTTCTTGCTCGTTCTTCTCCATAGGAATCTACACTTTGGAACGAGCAAATAGCTTCACTAGAGGACAGACGGACAGACTGACACGCTTAATTTTAAAGCTCTTGTTATATACTTTTTTTCCTTTTTGCTTGCTTGACGTTCAAAAGTGCCTACTGTGGTCTAATTGAAATAAATGATTTTTGACTTTTGACTTTGACTTTTTTCTCTAAGAGATGAGTATAAAAAAGTATAATCAAATATAAAAACAAAAAATATTTACGTATTTAACACAAAAATAAACGTTTTGTCTTCAGACCATACAAAAATTCTCTTAAAATGTTTCCCGGAGTATTACAAGCATAAATAACTCTTATAAATAAATATCAAGCGGAAAATTCAAGTTCAATGAAGCTGAAAAACATAGCTTTCGTTTCATGGCCGGATTTACATCGTTTTTCCTTCTTTGAAAGAGCCCTTAAAGTGTAAAGAACGGGGAAGTAATACAAATTAAAACATTATGGAAGCTAACGTCCCGTGCCGCCAATATTGGTCACCAATATTTGTTTCGTGTTGGGCCTAACATTGGCTAATTACTAAGTCCGATGATTTACATTTTGAATACAAGGCTGGTACATTTTAATGGACGAAAAGACCCAAGAATATTAATGACCAATCTAAATTCGTATAAAGTACGCACAATTTTGAATATAGGGACAAACATTTCCATGAAACGATTAATGAAATGTTGTACGTTGTTTTTTCGTAGCGTTTCTGTAAGTGTGGGAGAGCCATACCTTGCTACGAATGGGTCGACAATATCCCATGGCCCCACAGAAAACCATGGTATTTTTTTTTTATGTGATAGGTCGGCAAACGAGCATACGGATTACCTGATGGTAAACAATCAGCGCCGCCCTTGGATACCCGCAACGGAGGAGTTACGAGTGTGTTGCCGACCTTTTAGGGATTAGAGATTTGGAGATTTAGGGATTGAGGAATGATTGAGGGAGGGGAAGGATTGGGCCTCCGGTAACCTCACTCACTACTGTAGGCCCAATCCCTCACCTCCCCCATCCTATATCCCCAAAATCCCTTATCGCTAAACCCCTTATCTCCTAAACCCCGCATCCCCAAAACTCATTTTCTCCAAAACCCCTCACCTTAAGAATAACTTATGCCAAAAAGGCCGACAACGCAACTCATCTGGTGTCACGGGTTTCCATGGGTGATGGTTATTGTTTGCCACCAGAATAATGAAAAAAAAATGAACACACCAGCATTTAATACTGCTTTCTTTTCTGAAGCAGATTTATATTCTACACTTGTTACAAATATTATTTTATGGGTATAAAAATTTCCCGGCTTCACACGGGTGCAACGCTGAAACTAAATTTCTCCACTATTAAATGGATGTTATTAAACATAAAAATTCCTCTTAAATCATTCTATCTATATAAAAAAGCGCATCAAAATACGTTGTGTAGTTTCAAATATTTAAGCGTAGGGGTATAGGGTAGAGAATGACTATGTTATAATCTATGTAGTGATGAATCGCAAAATGTGTTGTTTTGTTTGTTATTGTCAGGAGAAGGTATTCTAACTTTTAAACTTTCGTTTTATCGTTTATGTTTAACACGAAAACTAATTATTAAATAACTTCGAAGGCTTGACGTTTCGACCAGGTTACACAATTCGTGGTCGCAAACAGTCTGCTTGATTATTTAAGAAAAAAAAAACAGGACAGTAGAGGCTTTTAACCAGAAATAGCAACCGGGAAAATTTTTAGATACCCGTGAAAGGCTGGGTCATGCCTCTAGTTTTTAAATATACATATTTTATCCCATATAAATATAAATCACGATATGCGCTCATATTTTTTTATTCATAAATTCAAACCCTTTAAAATCTATCCTATGAGATTTGTATAGGTACAAAAAAATATTAGCAAAATATTCTTGTTGCCAAACTGTGTGGCACTAAAACGTGACGAGTCAACCGACATAGGTTTTGTGATTCGATTACGTTGGATAACTTAATCCGTATTGAACATAACTAGTGGTTTGTTACTGATTGCTGCTGCATTCTTGTGATTGGTCAGTTTTGCACGGCTTTGTTTTTTAAAATGTTCTTTGTTCTTTGTTTTTAAAATCAAACGGGTAAAATAAAATTGTCGGTTGTGGAATAATTTTTGTGACATATTCGTTTAATATATGGTTTCTCAGTAACAATTATTTATTGGTCACAATGTTCAAGATCGGATTAAGATCTGTAGATTGATGATTGCTCGGCTGATGTGACGTGTCATAAGTCCGATTTCCAGAACAACTTTTTATATAATCCACAAATTGTTGTTTTGGGTGTAATGTGCATGTGAAATATATCTATCAACTATCTCATTACTTATTTATTTCTTTTCAGGTCAAAATCATCAAGTGACTTTTCCTGCCCAGGGTTAGGCGAGAGAGAATGTCTTACTGACTGAACCCCCCATTCCTTCTCCTGCATTAGGCCGAGGCCGCGGTGCCTCATTGCGTTTACCCCACAACCACGGCAAATACTTATCTCATTATTTGAATTACACAAAAAAATACGACTAAAAGTATTCATTTAAATACCTTTTATTTTATATATTTGATCAAGTCGTGTGTGTTCTAACATAATTGAATTTTGAATGTGAAGTCAAAAAGTCTGTAGTCAATTCACTCATTTCAATTAGCATAATTGAGCAACGTCTATTTTTTACCATTAAATATCATCTTTGCTTGTTTACTGCCCTATTACATTTTTTTTATAATTTAAATATTTATTTAAATAGTACGGTACTAAACATACCAATTACACTATTCAATTCTTATTTAAAATAATGACATAAGTAAAAGAAAATAATGATAATGAATGAAATATAAAAACATTTAATGAAATGTTTATATTATAGATTAACTAAATAACATGATTGAATTGCAACAAAATTATAACATTATTGACTACCACAGTTAGTATAGCCGGCAGAAAGAAGATCCCAACTGGCACTTTGGATATGAACCTGATCTGTAGTGGATGCTTCTTGATCACTCGTAGAAATTGCTTTATCATCTTCCTTTCTGCTGTACCAGCATCTGAAACTAAATTTACATCACCACTTTTACGAGACGTCCTCTTAACATAGACTGACGATATCCGCATTGGTTGGATGAGAAGAGCTGAACACCGAGATTAATGGCGTGCAATTGGGGAGGCCTATGTCCAGCAGTGGACGTCAATTCAATTCAATTCAATTCAATTCAATATATTTATTGCATTCCACAATGTGAACTTAGGTGGTAGGGTACATAAGAATTTACATATATTAGTTTAAGAGCATTGTGGGCCCTGTCGGGCATAACAACATTTATTTTTTTTTTTTTATGAGGAGGACTAGTATTTGTACATATATGTTTACAATTTTAAGTAGGTTTATATAGCTTATTCTATCTATACTAATCTATACTATCTATACTTATATTATAAATTAAATGCGAAAGTAAATGTCTGCAGGAAGACACCATTCCACGCGAACGGAGTCGCGGGCAAAAGCTAGTTATACATGTATTTTTAACATTTGTTTCTTTTTTTATTATTATTATAGTTTATTTAGTGAATTTATCATTTAATAAGTATATACTTCTTACTTATATGTTTATTCTATATTATTAATTATTTATTGTTGTGTTAGTTGAAATTAAAATTAAAGTTTTACATTTATTTCGACAGAGATAGATTTTATATGTAATGCATATAGTTACGACATGTACTGTTTTATTTTGTTAAGTGAGTTTATCGTCAAAGAATTCTTTTACTGTGTAATAACATTTTGTTTCCAGGAGTCGTCTTAATTTGTGTAAAAACACATTGGTTTTAGGTTCGTTTATTAGGGATTTAGGTAACTTGTTGTATATTTTTACTGACATAGTGAGGGGGCCAGTTGAGTGTATTTTTAATCGAGATGTAGGTAAATTCAATCTATTTTTGTATCTTAAGGTGAAGTTTGTTTGGATATCTTGGCGAGTAGTATAGTTGTCTGGATGTTTTCGTACAAATTTGCATATTTCGAAAATGTATAAGCAAGTTAAGGTGAGTATCTTATGTTCTATGAAGTGTGGTTTACAACTGTCTGTCTGTTCAGTGTTTGTCATTATCCGAATTAGCTTTTTTTGTAGGGTAAATATTGTGGCTGACTCAGAGCTATTTCCCCATAGAATAATGCCATATGCGAGCCATGCTTGGGCGTATGAGTAATAGGTTACGAGTGCAGTTTTAAAGTTGGTGGTTTTTTTGATTTCTCGCAGAGCATATGAGAATTTCGACAACTTTGCTCTTATGTTTTGTATATGGGATTTCCAGCTTATGTGGGTGTCTATAGATAGTCCAAGGAGGGTGAAGGCGTTAACTTGCTGCAATTCAGTATTGTTGAAGCTATAGTTGATACTTAGGGGGGGGTTTTGATGAGGGTGGAAAGTCATAATTTTAGTCTTAGTAAAGTTTATTTCTAAGTTATGGTTTCCCATCCAGTTGATTGTTGGGGAAAGAAGGGAGTTTAGCCTTTCGTTGATACCTATATTATTTTTGCATGAAGTGAGCAGGGATATGTCATCTGCGAATAGAACGCATGTCCCGTTTATAGCCTTAGGTAGATCGTTTATGTAAATTAGAAATAGCAAACAACCCAGTACACTACCCTGGGGAATTGATGCATTTACGGTTTTTATGTCTGATCTTATTTTTGTTATTTCTTTTGTGTGGTTATCGAAGTGTTCTATCTCTACTATTTGTTTTCTGTTGTTTAAATATGAGGCAAACCATTTGTGAGCATTTCCCCGAATACCTATTCCATGTAGTTTATCTAGTAAAATTTTAAAATGCACCTTGTCGTAGGCTTTTGTCATATCTAACAAAATTCCCACCGCGTAGTCTTTTTTATTTATTATGTTTAGGGCTTCCTGGATATATTTGTAGACAGCCAAAGTTGTGCACCTATTTTTACGGAATCCGTATTGACTGTCGTTTAGTATGTTATATTTTTCGCAGAAAGAGTAAACGCGGTCGCACATTGCCTTTTCAAAGATCTTTGATGCACTAGGCAGGAGTGCAATAGGGCGGTAGTTAGTTGGGTCAGTTTTATCTTGTTTCTTATGAACGGGTTTTATTAAGGATTTTTTTAATTGACTAGGGAATATCCCTTCTCCAAATGATTGGTTTATGAGTTTGAATAGGGGTAAGGTAAGTTCGTCTGCGCAATGTTTTAATAGAGATGGAGGGAGCTCATCTATCCCAAAGCTGGTTTTATTTTTGAGATTTTTTATTATCCTGTTTATTTCATAGGGTTCTACCGGACTTAGGAAGATGGTGTTTTCTGTAGGACAGACTACTGGGGTACCTTTCGGTTGGGCTTGAGTTTGGCTAGATTTTTCACCAATTGATGCAAAGAAATTGTTGAATATATTTGCAATTTTTTGGGATCGTTCGTTAATACTTAGTCGGGTCATAAGTTCTGTCACAAACTTTTGATGTAATAACTTATACGCCTTTTGACAATTATTTAAAAATTATATATGAAATGAAAGGTCATTAAATGTACAATATAATTTTATTTACATTATTCGAAATGCCCTCCCCCATTTTGAACACATGCCCTTAATCTACGCGGCCAGTCATCGATCGCTGCACGCACCACATTCATATCTATGTCTGCCGCTGCTTTAACCAGAGATGCTCGGAGAGACTCCAAATTCGGGTGAGGTTTAGCACAGACTTTTTCCTCCAAATATTGCCATATCTTGTAGTCCAGTGGGTTTAAATCTGGACTAGAAGAGGGCCAGTCTTCATGCCGGATGAAGTCAATTCCACGAGCGATCAACCAGTCTTGCGTACTTCGTGCCTTATGAGCCGGTGCAGAGTCCTGTTGGAATATCCAATGCCTGTTCCTGAACATTGTCTGAGAAAGAGGTTCCACTATGTTTGTTAGGACAGTATTTTGATAAACTTCGGCACTAGTTCTCACACCTTTTTCACAGAAAAACACCTCAGTTACGCCTGAATATGAGACTCCAAGCCAAACCATGAAT
This sequence comes from Spodoptera exigua, assembly GCA_902829305.4. Lineage (NCBI taxonomy): Eukaryota > Metazoa > Arthropoda > Insecta > Lepidoptera > Noctuidae > Spodoptera > Spodoptera exigua. The sequence goes on along the minus strand of LR824608.2, from coordinate 2,865,395 downwards.
GAGGAAGGGTAATGCCCACGCTGGACCCTCGCAATACGCGCGCTTGCTTCTTCACTGCTGTGGGCATACACCTTATCATTTTGTTTGTTAAAACTTTCTTCAATAGTAAAAATTTTTTCATCCGAAAAAAGAATTTCGCGGTATTTTTTTCCCGCGTACCGTCGTAGCAAAGCGCGGGATCTGTCTAGCCTAATTTTTTTTAAACGCTCGTTCAAAAAATGTCCTGTCTTTTTACGATAAGCTCGTAGTCCCAGGTCTTCATTTAGTACTCTTTTAACAGTGGTTCTGCTTAGCCCCATCTGCAGAGCTAGGATTTTTTGTTTACGTACGGGATTTCGTTCGATTCGCGCCTTCACTGCTTTGATGACCTTATGTGTCCGAACTGTGCGAGGTCGGCCGCTTCTCTTACGATCTTCGAAGCTTGACTCTTCGGTGTATCGTTTGATAGTACGATAAACAAACCGTAACGTTATTTTCAAATTTTGAAGAATATTGAAAATGTCTTTTGGCGCGTAACCACAGCGGTGCAACGCGATAACCGCGATTCTGTCTTCTTTATTCGACCACTCCATATTTAAAAATGAATAAAAAATAATTTCTTTTTTATTTTCTACAAGCGCGAAAGTTCTATTTTTAAAATAAGTCGAAGAATTTCTGGCCAGTAATCGAAAATTAAAAATATAAGGTTTTGACAGAACTTATGACCCGACTAAGTATATTGTCAATTTGTAAATTAATATTGGACTTTTCTTTTCTCTTTGTTTTGTTTGTTCTTTCGTTGACTATGCTCCACATAGTTTTTACTTTATTTGTTGAATTTTTAATTTTATTTATATACTGTATTTTTTTTGCTGTTTCAATGGATTTTTTTAAAGTTTTTTCATATTTTTTATAATATTTTAATAAAATAGGATTCTTTGTTTTTAGAGTAAGAATTTTAAGTAATCTTTTGTTTAGGCAAGATGTTTTTATTCCTTTTGTTAGCCAGAGCTTTCGATAGTTAGTTTTTAGTTTAACAGTTTTTTTAGGGATACACTTATTTAAAATTTTATTCAGTATATTACTAAATGAATTGTAATTTTCTTCAATATTGTTGCTTGGTAATATTATATCTAGCCAATTTTGTTTAATTAGTTCGGATTTAAATTTTTGTATATTTGGTTCATTATAAAATCTTTTTTGTGTATACCACTGTGTCGTTTGTTTAGTAACGTTTTGTATTTTAGTCTGTAAGATTGTGGCACAGTGATCTGAGAGGCCTAATTCTTGAACAGAAGTATAGTTATATTTTTCATCAATGTTAACAAATATTAAATCCAAGCATGTAGAGGTAGTTGGTGAGATACGAGTAGGGACTTTTATCAGTTGTTTAAATTTATATTCTAACATGAGTTCTAAGAATGAGTTAGATTTTAGATTGTTTTCTAGAATATTTATATTAAAATCTCCACCCAATATTACTTTAAATTTTCTGTATTTTTTGTCTGTAAATTTCATAACTTGTTTTAATTGCCGGATAAATATATCTTCCTCTCTTCTATTCCAATAGATAATCACTATTAACATTTGTTCCTTAATTAATTCTATAGCACACATTTCAATACAATATTCAACGGACATACTCTTAATATCTAATATTTCCTTAAAATCTAAATAGTTTTGCAGCAAGATGCATACCCCGCCACCACCTCGAGTGTGACGGCAGTAGGCTGTCGCAATTTTGTAGCCGCTGAAATGCAGAAGTTCTAGTTGTTCTTGTGATAACCAGGTCTCGCAAAGGCATATTACATTATAAATAGGATTTTCATCAATTAAAGCTTCTAATAGATGGCATTTGTTGCTAATACTTTGTATATTCTGAAATAGGACTTTAAAATGTTGTGACTTAGTTTCGAAATGTATATTTTTCTGTTAAATCTGATATGCTAAGGTTCTCAGTCTGGTTTCTAGGTGATGTTATTGTCTTGTTTTGGGTACTTTGATATAATACTGAATCTTCATTAACTTCTTCCCTTCTGATAGGTATTTTTTTGACGTTTATAAATAGTTGATTATTTTTTATTATTGCATATTGGCCCCTCTTTCGTGCATTTAGCATCTCTTCGCGTAATAATTTTCTGTCCCGCCTTTCCTTTTCGTTTAGAAATTCTGATACAAATATTTTTGTTCTTTTTAGATAATACCGGTTCTCTATTATATATTTGGCAGTTTTTTTACTTAACAGTTCTATTACGAGGGGTCGGTTGTTGTTGTTGTTCTTTCCTATTCTTTGTGTTTCTTCGATGCAGTGAGTTACGTCCAGTTGTAAAGTTTCATAGAACATCTCTGTAATTCTGTAGTGCAATTCGTAATCAGATTCATTTGGGTATTCAGGAAAACCGTAGAGTACAACCTTTTTCGCATTGGTGTCATTGTAATTATTTTCCGGTAAGGGTTTTAATTTTTTTATTTCTTCTTTTAAGGCTTCATTTTGTTGGTTTAACTCCTCTATTTTTCTGTTTATGTCTTTTATATCCAGAGCTTATTTTTCCTTCAATGTCCTCTTTCAGTTTGGCAATGGCTTTTTTTATTTCTATTTCAATTGTGTTCTGTATTTCTGATATTATGTATTTATTATTTTCCTTTAAGCGTTGTATTATAATTTCACTTACACTTTGTAGAGAGATGGTTGTCTGAACGACTGTATGTGTCTCCTAAGAAACTTATGTCTTCTGATGAAATAGTATTGTTAATTGAGGTGTTGGTTGCTTTTCTAAGTGTTATGTTGTTATCTGCTGTATCTTTCAGTGGTGAATCGTCATCAGGCTGATGATGATGTCCACTGTTTTCCACTTTGTTGTCCACTTTTTTTATCAGGATCATTAGATCCTGATAAAAAAAAACATATTTTCATGCATCTAGTGAAGCCTTGGTTCACACTTGGTTTCACCTTTATCAGACCATGATAAAGGTGTTTTGTTCCACTTGACTTCCTTACTGAAGAATCGGAAAAAAGTATCAAAGATTGATTAATATTTAAATCTGGAAGTTTGAAGATGTTTTCATAAACTGTCTTTTGTAGAAGAGGGTTATAGAGTAGTGGTGTAGCATATCGGGCCTAATAGTGAGTGCACTGGACAACTTTTTGCTGAGTATTTGAGCGTGTCCTCATTATATATGATATTACTTAGGCATACGGCATACGTTTTAAATAGGACACACAAAAATGGTGTATTAAATCTCTCAGTTGGATAATGAAAAACATTAGAGTCAGCTACAAAACATAAAATGTAAGTAATGTCACATGATATACAAATGTAATACAAAAAACTTGTCTAAAATGTTATAAACCAATTTAAAAAAACCGACGTTTAAAACAAGAATTTTTCATGCCTATAATCATGAATGAATTACATTAAGACCCATACTTTAGATGCAATAAATTATAAAAATTAGTGATCAATATCAACCTTTAATCATAGAGTTGTGCAGTCGAGCCATCACCCTCTGGCACTTCGCCCACTGGTCACTTGCCATTTGTGCTGCTACTATCGGTAGTATCATCACAATCGTATAAATAATTACAATGAACCAAAGCTTGAAGTACTCCACAAACCGTGCACTCTGTAATTCGATAGTAAAAACGTTAAAACATTTTATCCAAAACAAAAATAATTATTGTGTCATGCCCAATCCAATTTCAAAAAGAATGTCAATGGACGTACCTGAATCAAATGAATATATACGTAATAGAAAAGCATGAAAACATAATGCATCAAGGAACACGCCAGTGAAAATTTGTGCTGAAATAGAAACGATATAATATAATAAAGATTAGATTCTGCCGTTCTCAGAAGAGTCGTTTAAAGTTTACTTATTCCAGTCCTTGGCTATTATTTTGAAGCAAATTTGTTACTAAGAAATAGCTTGAATAATCATTCATTGTCCCTAAATACAACAGCTAAACTCAATTCTTAATGAAATGTACAGTCTAATCTTAGAATATAAATAAACCTAATGTTATCAGAAACGAAACGGAAACTTTTGATAATCGATCAAATTATAAAAAATGACATAAACTGAATCATAAATTAACCTGGCATCCAAAACATACGGCCACATTGTCACAGCAGTTTACCAGCTCCTGGTTTAGTTACAGTTTACAGTTCCACCCATCCGTTGATTGTCTCCGCTGTGATAACATCAGTAGTGCCATATCTGTCCACTCTCTGCTGAGCCTCTAGCATCAATGATATGAGGGTTTTGGACAGATCCACTATTGTCATAACGACTATTAACATCACAAACTGTTCAAATACTACTGACCATGTTACTATTACTTCTGATGTTGCAATAAAAATTAGCACAAAATTTTGCCAAACAAAATATCTTTCATGATTTTCGATAAATCTAAAGATGTTAAACATCAGATAAATGACATTTAACGCAACGGAAATCCAATAAAATGATGCTTTGAATGAATAAATGATTTCTCTGTGACATTTTAAGACATCGTAGACACGAGAGACGCTTCTAAAGTATGGTGCGAAAGCGTGGCTGTAAGTAATAGTGTACACAACTAGTACCCAATAATTTATGTAAGTCGGCACCACGAATATTATGAACTCTGTATATTCGTAATAAAAGACAGCTTCCGTTCTTAAAATAATTAATCTGTTCATAATTACAAATATATTCAGCAAACTTTGGACGAATAAATGTACGCCTATCAAACATTTTTTAATCTTAGTCAGACTTGAATAATTTCTGTATACGCCAACTACGTTTTCGATTTTTAAAATAACGTTAAAACACTGTTTAGGACGCATGTTGCTTAACATATGGCACGCACGTAATGTCTCAAATAATATCGAAAACTGTCAATATGTAAGGAAATTCCTAATTGAAAGAAACCACTCTCTATAAACACTTTAAAAATGTTTGCTTTTAATATACAAGTAATGGTACTAATTAAATATTAATATGGAAGGCATTTGTAGACACAGTCACCAGTGGATGTCTTAGGGTGGCTAGTGGGATAATGATAATGAAGAAAAAATTTTAACAAGGAAATGAGTTGTTTTAGCACCTGATGTGGAATATGGCGTTAGCGGCATAAATCGTAAAATATGCAAGTTGCACTATCTCATGTCAATATAGCCGTGGTGGCCCGGAGGTTAAGGCGCCTAGTACTCATGCATGAGGGTTCAAAACTCGTAAATACCAATATGACTTTTCTGAGTTATTCGTACTTTCTATGATTATTTATATTCTATAGACACCACAGACGTACGAGAAGGAAATAATCGAGAGAAAAACTCGACTAATAATTTCTATTTAAAAAATCGCCAATCCGCCCTGAGCCATCTCCGTGTGAGAAGAGGCCTTTGCTCAGTAGTAAGCACTTATAGGCTGCTGACGATAATGATGATGATGATGATGATCAGTATAATGATGTTGTGGCTTCGCATAATCACATCGCCTGGTCAACCTATGTAGATGAATGTGTTCGAATGGATGTTCCTATTCCTAGTAGTTAGGTTAGTTTGGTTAGGCACGAGAAGTTGCCACTTTATCATCCTGATAAAGTGGCAATTGACAGGTTATATTGCTCGAAAGATTCACACATTTCTGCTGGTCGAAGAAAATGTTTGAATGTTTGGGAGCGGGAGGCCCCCTCCCGCTACGTGGACTAACGACATCTTCAAATTTGCCGGTAGATAATAGAAGCAAATAGCTTGTTGTCGTTTTCGGTATGGAGAACTAAGGGCGAGGTCTTTGTTCAGCGGTGGAAATCTATCGGCTGATGTTAATGATGTAATTATGTTGCTGATAGTCGTATTTGCCAATGGCCTCATCCCTAAAAACACCACCAAACACCAGAGTAGGCTAACGTCAAATGATTCTTCTTTCTGGTGTCCTAACCACCAGTTGCTTGGACTCTTCTCATTACCGATGGAAGAAATCATCATCATCATTATCATCATCATGATCAACAACAACAACATCATCATCGTTATAATCATTATCATTATCATCATCATCTTCATGAATATAAATAGTGCGATAATGCAATTCTTTAGATTGACATACCTTTTTATTTATGACCCGATTTAAACAAAACAAATACTAAATGTTAATCCCAGCAAACAGCAAGCAATAGAGAAATTCAAATACATAGGTTAAGCCTGACAAACGTACCTACAGACAAACAGACAAAAATTCTAAAAATCATTGTTTTGGGTTCTATTACGTCTATAAAGTTTCCATAGTAAAGTTTTTCTTATTTATCTTCTATGTGCAGACACCGACCTCTTACAATTTTATTATACATATTATGTATTAATATTTTTTGTTATAAATGACTTTGCAACATTAGTAAGGTGTAACGCAATTGTTATCAATGCAATATATATATATATATGCAATAATAATCCTTTTTATATACATACACACATTTTAATACATATGCTATACACACACTATACTCTATACATCAACACTACTCGTAATAAGTTAATAAAACGTGACGAGACCACGGAAATGACTATATTTAGATTATTAGTTGAACTACAGTGGATAAGTTAATCCACATCCAAATAACCGATGCCATGATGGATTATCATTGACAATTGACGGTAATAACATCTTCTTAAATTCTTGTCGTGAGATAGTTCTCAAGTCAAGTCCAAATCATTATTTCAAATAGACCCTTGCTTTTGAAAGCTTAAAGATAAAAATTTACTAAAAATTGCGCGTTTCTCAGGTGTATAAATTGAGAAAAGCTCTATTAGTTTCGAACCACAGAAGGGACCGCGGCAAAGTCACGCAGCCTACCCTGTAGCCTGCGCGACTTCGCCGCGTCCGCGCTCATGAGGAAGAACCCCTTTTTGGTTCGAAACTAGTAGAGCTTTTCTAAATTTATACACGTGAGTACCTCGGGATTTTTAGTTAATTTAGTATGTCTCACGATAGTTATTATAAGATAAAAATTGTCAGTCTGTTAGTCAGTCCTCTTAGTGAAGTTATTTGCTCGTTTCAAAATGTAGACTCCAATTAAGAAGAACGAGCAAGAAACTCCATGGTGCTTTTTTAAATTAGTATTCACATATTTACAGATTCTATATACATTATTAAATTAGTTCGATAATGTAAGAATAGTCAACACAAACAGAAAATCGTCTTAAGGACTATACAATCCGAAGCTGACCAGTCCCAATTGACGGTCGCCGTTCACGAACATGACACGTACACGATCATCATGACCAAGAAAATCAAAATACAGAACAATTTGGAAAGACTAAATAACATGATTGAATTGCAACATGATGATAACATTATTGACTACCACAGTGATTATGGCTGGCAGCAAGAAAATCCCAAGAGGCACCTTGGACATAAACCTGATCTGTAGCGGATGCTTCTTGATCACACGTATAAACTGCTTTATCATCTTCCTTTTCGCTGCGTCAATATCTGAAACTAATATTTACCTCAATATGATAGTCCGTTTCTAAAAATATTTGGCCTATACTTCTTTGCCGACATAAAATCATCATCATCATCATTAGCCTCTGAGTAACCACTACTGAGCAAAGCCCTAATCACCACGCTTGCTCTAGGCGGATTTTTTTTCCTTTCTTTTTAAAAAACATTGCCCCATTCTAGGATTTTCTCCTACGTCGTGAGTGCGGTTACAAATTTCGCATACACATGACACCCAGATTGTGACAACAATAAAATTGTGGATCACACAAAGAGTTGTTCCGTGGCTTGGCGATTGACAACTTATAATGAACTATTATAAGTTTAGGTTTTCTCACGACGTTTTTCTTCACCGTACATATGTGACGTGGTGTCTAAATAATCATAGGATTTACATATAACTGGAAAAAGTCAGATTGGTACTTACGAGGTTTCGAACCTGCATCTGCATGAGACGTGGGTGCCTTAACCTCCGGGCAATTCGCCAAACGTGCAAATATGTGTGTGCCTGTGTGCCTCAGAGAGTTGAATTATGAAGCATTATGATCGTCATCGAAATCGCCAACCCACATTGAGCAAACGTGGTGATGAATGATCAAACCTTCTACGCATGAGAAGAAGCCTTTGCTCAGCAGTGGGCACTTATAGGCTGATGATGATGAATGTTTTATCCCGTCAGTCATTTTTTTTTTTGACAATACGTTACAATTAGGGTGTATATTTTTTTGGTGCTTTATCACAAATACAGATTCACATACACATTACACCCAGACCAGGAACAACATTTTGTGGACTACAACAGAAGTGGTTTTGTTGTATTCGGTTGGTTCTGTATTTTGAGTATCCGCGAGACATTGCACGATAGCGAGACGTTGCACAGCCACCGTATCAAGTGTGCAGTAAAATTAAAATAAATCGCCCATGGTATTACCATTTATCATTGTGTTGTGCAGCCGAGCCATCACTCTCTGGCACTTCGCCCACTGGTTACTTGCCATTTGTATCGCCATTATCGGTAATATCATCACTAATAAGTAGGAAATCACAATAAACCAGACTCGAAAATACTCATGATACTTCAATTGCTCTCGTGTCTGTAATTTTAATAAAAAAAAACTTTCAAAACTGCAAATCGATACTAAAATATTTTTAGTTCTAAATAAATCTGGATCAAGATAATTTATAGAATCAGGCGTTACTTTGTGGAAATCAATGACATTAAATGTATTTTGTCGCGGAATGATAGCTAAATAGTTTTCCTAACATTTAAATCTGGACCAATTCAACCGTAACGTACTCACCTTAGGAATGATGAAACAAATAAAATAATAAACCAGGCAAATGTATTGCACTATTGTGGAAGTAAGTGAAATGATGTACTGTAATGATAATAATTTTAGAATTAATAAAGTGTCAACTGCAAACTTAAATTACCCGAGAAACTTAAAGTTTCAGATAGGTCTCAAATAATTAACCAATGAAGTACAAATACCTGAAATCCAAAGCACACAGCCACTTTGTCACAGCAGTTTACCAGCTCATGGTACAGTTCCACCCATCCATTGATTGTCTCCACTGTGATAACATCACTAGTGCCATACCTGTCCACTGTGTGTTGTACCTCTAACATCAATGATATGAGGGTTTTGGACAGATCCACTATTGTCATAACGATTATGAACAACATGAAGTGTTCACATGCTGCTGTAGTTCTCCACATATATTCTGACACTGCACCAGTTATTGGAACATAAGTAATCCAAATAAAGTCTGTTTTAATACGTTCAAGAAATGTGAAGACACCATATATGCCACAAGTTACAAACGAAACTAAGCTTAACCAGTGATAAGTTGATTTAAATGAATAAATTATGTCTCTGTGACATTTTAAGCTATCGTAGACACGAGACACGCTCGTAAAGTATGAAACAAAAGCATGGCTGCGGGTAGTACCGAACACGACCGATACACAATACGTTAGAAAAGATGACAATCCAAACATTCCAAATTCAAAATACTTGTCAACATTGGCTTGTATTAGCAAGGAATATACTTCATCAATGATAACTATTAGATACAATAAATTGTGCACAACTAACTGTATGATTACTAAACATTTTTTAGTATTGTTATAATTAGAGTAGTGTCTATAAATGCCGAGTATATTTTCGACGGATGAAAACACGTTCAACCACTGTGTTGGACGCATGTTTTTCACACTGACATAATATTGAAAATGCTGACGACTATTTATTACTTAAAAAGTTTTTGAGTAATTACATGTCATCTACTATAATGGTGGTAATTTGACGCGGCTAACACATGGCAACACGACTGGCGACGGCGCTTTCTATTTCCGATGGCAATCAATAAAGTGTCTACAACATGATATTCACATCTTTAATATTCTTTGTTAATTAGTTTATTTGTATCAAGCAACGGATTCCCATTTTATAATATTATACTAGTTGAGCATTTATATACTGAAAAGAAGGGGCTAGAAAATAAGGAGAAGTGGGAGAATTTAAAAAAGAAAATAAAGTGGTTAGCGCCCATTTTTCCCGTGCCGTATGGGCAGCCACTTTAGTTGCAATCGATATGCAGACATGGCCGTATTTGCGCAAGTTAAAGTCGAATCGAATGTAGTTATTCAGGAGGCAGTCAAGCTTCTTGAGGAGATAGGCATTCAGGTCGTAATAGCAAACATCAGCATAATCAGTGCTAGTTAACTCCAAGGAGCGAAGAAGCATTGGATTAGTGCAGGACGGCAGGAAAATTTTTAAAACGATACGGGGCTCGCAGGGCATTACGTCGTTTACAGAAACCAGTAACGTAAATAGGTCTGTTCAAACTATAATCCATGTGAAGTCTGAGATTTTTAGTACTGAAGGAGATAATAGCACCGTCGAACAGGAAAGGCAACCTACTTAAGGTATGGAAGCTCCCTATGACTATCGCCTGGCAATTGCTTGGATTTACGACAACATTTTGGTTACTCGTCGCTCAAGGCAGTGAGGCCCGCATTCAACCTATCCGTATCAGGCAAGTCCTCTATCCTCGCTTGATAGTAGGTCGTTGGCATATAGATGGTACGAACACTGAAGTTCAGGGTTTTATAAATATTTAATGTGCAAACAGGTAATTTAGTGATTACAATAAAACGTTACGAGTTGTGACAAAGCACGATTGATAAATACATTACATTAAATACTAGCCAGAAACACTAGAATACATTGAGAAGCCCGTCGAGAAGCTATTCAACGACGATGCGATGCGATTGTGGCTAGTGGAGATCCGACTTTAAAGCCGGAGAGTATGCAGGGGAAGTGCACAACTTGATTCTCTTTAGTAATACCACCAGATAATTGGCAAAAGGTCACCATTTCATGGTGGATATCCCACACAGACGCACCGAGCGATTCGCCTCCCGTTTTTTATCAAAACCGCTACGGAACCGCAAACTTTACTGATCTCTGACTTTGAGGAACATAGACTCTGGCATATAACCTGCTTGTCTTCAAGGCCCACGTTAACAGGCTACTAATGAGTAGACATTCTACATCGTAGGTCGCATAAGGCTTACCACTATGCGAGATGGCGGCCTATTACCAATTATAATTAAAAACTATATAACATGATTGAATTGCAACAAGATGATAACGTTATCGACTACCACAGTGAGTAAGGCTGGCAGTAAGAAAATGCCAGCTGGCACCTTGGTCATAAACCTGATCTGTAGCGGACGCTTCTTGATCACTCGTATAAATTGCTTTACCAACCTCCTTTCTGCTGCACCAGCATCTGAAACTAAATGTATTGAGGTGGAACAACAAGCCTCCTTTGACCAGTGTGAAAGAGTGCTTTCATGTAACCACAATGAGTAATTGAAATAACTTTACAATGAAATGCCATCATCAGCCATGGTATTACCATCAATCATAGTGTTGTGCAGTCGAGCCATCACCCTCTGACACTTCGCCCACTGGTCACTTGCCATTTGGGTTGCTACTACGGGCAGTATCACCACAATCATATAACCAATTATCAATAACAAGAGTTTGAAAGTGCTTTCATATTCCCGCGTCTATAAAACAAAAGTTTATTTTAAAACTGCATAGTAATCAGAAGATTCGATTGCAGCCCAGTTTATAATAAATTTCAACGTACTTACCGTATACACGTTGTAGTAAATTACATAATACACCAGGATAATATAATGTACAGTGGAACAAGAAAGCGCAAACGTGTACTGAAACAAAAATATGTGTGTATTTATTGATTTGAATAGTATTACAGAAAACCTTATAAAGAAGTCTCAAACGAAAATTCACCAGTACCTTGATGTTAAACAACAAAGCAAAGGATAAGCCGGTTAAGTTCCAAGTACCTGATATCCAAAGCACACAGCCACCTTGTCACAGCAGTTTACCAGCTCCTGGTACAGTTCCGCCCATCCGTTGATTGTCTCCACTGTGATAACATCACTAGTGCCATATCTGCCGACTTTCTGCTGAGCCTCTAACATCAATGATATCAGGGTCTTGGACAGATCCACTATTGTCATAACGACAAAGAACAGCATAAAATGTTCAAGCACTACCGTAGACCTCCATAGAAAATTGGATACGGCAGTAGGTATTGAAATTTTTCTTTTCCAAACCAATGTAAGGTCAAGTTTTTCAACAGACATGATGATGCCATATATGCTACAAGCTACGTATAAAGCTAAGCTTAACCAGTGATAAGTTGATTTAAACGAATAAATAATTTCTCTGTGACATTTTAAGCTATCGTAGACACGAGAGACGCTCGTAAAGTATGAAACAAAAGCATGGCTGCGGGTAGTACCGAACACGACCGATACACAATACGTTAGAAAAGATGACATTCCAAACATTCCAAATTCAAAATACTTGTCAACATTGGCTTGTATTAGCAAGGAATATACTTCATCAATGATAACAATTAGATACAATAAATTGTGCACAACTAACTGTATTATTATATTAACTGTATTATAATTAGAGTAGTGTCTATAAATGCCGAGTATATTTTCGACGGATGAAAACACGTTCAACCACTGTGTTGGACGCATGTTTTTCACACTGACATAATATTGAAAATGCTGACGACTATTTATTACTTAATAAGTTTTTGAGTAATTACATGTCATCTACTATAATCGAGGTAATTTGAAGCGGCTAACACATGGCAACACGACTGGCGACGGCGCTTTATATTTCCGCTGGCAATCAATAACGTGTCTACAACATGATAAACACAACTTTAATATTCTTAGTCCATTTGTTTATTTGTATCAGGCAACGAATTCCCATTTTATAATACTATACTAGTTTAGCACTTATATACTGAATATAGTGGGCTAGGTAATAAGAAGAAGAGGGGGAATTTAAAAAACAACTAACAGCGGTTAGCGCCTATTTTTCCCAGCGCTGCCGTATGGGCAGCCACTTTAATTACAATAGATATGCAGAGACAGGGCCGTATTTGCGCAGGTTAAATTCGAATCGAATGCAGTTATTCAGGAGGCAGTCAAGCTTCTTGAGGAGATCGGCATTCAGGTCGTAATAGCAAATATCAGCATAATCAGTGCTAGGGAACTCCAAGGAGCGAAGAAGCATTGGCTTAGTGGAGGACAGAAGGAAAATTTTTAAAACGATACGGGGCTCGCTGGGCATTGCTTCCATTTACAGCAACCAGTAACGTAAGTAGGCCCTTTCAAACTGTAATCCATGTGAAGCCTGAGATTTTCAGTACTGAAGGAGATAATAGCACCGTCGAACAGGAAAGGAACCTACTTAAGGTGTTGAAGCTCCTTATGACTATCGCCTGACAATTGCTCGGATTAACGACAACACTTTGGTTACCTCGAGATCGTATCAGGCAAGTCCTCTATCCTCGCTTGATAGTAGGTCGTTGGCATAAAGATGGTACGAACACTGAAGTTCAGAGTTTTATAAATATTTAATACGCAAACAGGTAATTTAGTGATTACAATAAAACGATACGAGTTGTGACAAAGCTCGATTGATAAATACATTACATTAAATACTAGCCAGACACACTAGAATACATTGAGAAGCACGCCAAGAAACTATTCAACGACGATGCGATGCGATTGTGGCTAGTGGAGACCCGACTTTAAAGCCGGAGAGTATGCAGGGGAAGAGCACAACTTGATTCTCTTTAGTAATACCACCAGATGATTGGCAAAACGTGGCACACCTTCATGGTGGATATCCCACACATACGCACCGAGCGATTCGCCTCCAGTTTATTCATCAAAACCGCCAAGGAACCGCAAACTTTACTGATCTCTGACACACACGCACCGACCGATTCGCCTCCCGTTTTTTTATCAAAACCGCTACGGAACCGCAAACTTTACTGATCTCTGTGTTCACTTTGAGGAACACAGACTCTAGCATATAACCTGCTTGTCTTCAAGGCCCACGTTAACAGGCTACTAATGAGTAGACATTCTACATCGTAGGTCGCATAAGGCTTACCACTATGCGAGATGGCGGCCTATTACCAATTATAATTAAAAACTATATAACATGATTGAATTGCAACAAGATGATAACTTTATCGACTACCACAGTGAGTAAGGCTGGCAGTAAGAAAATGCCAGCTGGCACCTTAGTCATAAACCTGATCTGTAGCGGACGCTTCTTGATCACTCGTATAAATTGCTTTACCAACCTCCTTTCTGCTGCACCAGCATCTGAAACTAAATGTATTGAGGTGGAACAACAAGCCTCCTTTGACCAGTGTGAAAGAGTGCTTTCATGTAACCACAATGAGTAATTGAAATAACTTTACAATGAAATGCCATCATCAGCCATGGTATTACCATCAATCATAGTGTTGTGCAGTCGAGCCATCACCCTCTGGCACTTCGCCCACTGGTCACTTGCCATTTGGGTTGCTACTACGGGCAGTATCACCACAATCATATACCCAATTATCGACAACAAAAGTTTGATAATACTTTGATATTCCCGCGTCTGCAAAACAGAAGTTTATTTTAAAACTGCATAGTAATCGGAAAATTCAATTGCAGCCCAATTTATATTCCATTTCAAAGTACATACCGTATACACGTTGTAGCACATCAAATAATACACCAGGATAATATAATGTGCAATGGAACAAGAAAGCGCAAATATGTACTGAAACAAAAATATGTGTCTATTTATTGATTTGAATAGTATTACAGAAAACCTTATAAAGAAGTCCCAAATGAAAATTCACCAGTACCTTGATGTTAAACAACAACGCAAAGGATAAACCGGTTAAGTTCCAAGTACCTGATATCCAAAGCACACAGCCACCTTGTCACAGCAGTTTACCAGCTCCTGGTACAGTTCCGCCCATCCATTGATTGTCTCCACTGTGATAACATCACTTGTGCCATATCTTTCCACTCTCTGCTGAGCCTCTAACATCAATGATGTCAGGGTTTTGGAAAGATCCACTATTGTCATAACGACAAAGAACAGCATAAAATGTTCAAGCACTACCGTAGACCTCCACAGAAGATTGGATACTGCTGTAGGTATTGCAATTATTCTTTTCCAAACCAACGTTAGGTCAAGATTTTGAACAGATATGATGATGCCATATATGGTACAAGCTACGTATAAAGCTAAGCTTAACCAGTGATAAGTTGATTTAAATGAATAAATAATTTCTCTGTGACTTTTTAAACTATCGTAGACACGAGACACGCTCGCAAAGTATGAAATAAAAGCATGGCTGCGGGTAGTACCGAACACGACCGATACACAATACGTTAGAAAAGATGACATTCCAAACGTTCCGAATTCAAAATACTTCTTGTAAACAGTGGCTTGTGTTAGCAAAGAATAAACTCCGTCAATTATCACTATTAGATACAATAAATTCTGCACAACTAATTGTATGATTACCAAACATTTTTTTGTATTGTTATAATTAGAGTAGTTTCTATAAATGCCGAGTATATTTTCGACGGATGAAAACACGTTCAACCACTGTGTAGGACGCATGATTCTAGTAGCAAAGACACCGATAGAATATTTAAAACGTTGACGACATTATTGTAACCAAAAACGTTTTTAAGTAATTACATTTCATTTTAAGTAATTATATGGCAATCAATAAACAAATCTAATGTAGAAGTACTACCATACCTACGGCATAATATTATATGCAACTTTTATATTATTATTTGTATGTTCGTTTCCGTTCACGGGATCACAGGATCACGGACCTTTGGAAGGCGTGCGAGGGGCCGAATCCAACTCGCAGAGGCCCTTTGAACATCTTTAATTTAATTGAAATGGGACATCAGCCGGCAATTATCCCTGTATGCACTATGAAAGTGCACCCAAGGATAATCCCCGATTGATGCAGGACTATTGTGAAATGTGATAAAAATTGATAGGGTTATGGGTATGGGATGCTATGCACTAGTGGATGAAAACTATGGAAATACTATGGCCACTGCCCCTGACCAATATTGATACATACGGATAAACAGGCAGGGGGTGACAGGCAAACTTAATTAATGGGCCTCCGGAAACGGCCGCTAGCATGTAGCGACACGGGGGCAACATACGTTGAGCTATTTGGGAAAGGAGAGGGATCCCACGGCTATCAGAGCAATCCCGGAAGTACGGTCAAGACCCCTACCAGCACCTTACTGAGATACATCCTTCCCCCGAGTCTCCTTCAACTCCTACTCTTGCGATTCTCCACTCAAGCCAGCCAATTAAGGCAAAAATGAGGTGAGAGGGCTTGTTCCTCATCAGTGTTCACTCCAGCTCGTCACGAGGACTAACCCGAGAGAGAAGAACAAGACACCTCCCGGGAGTCAGGTCCGTGGGGTCGCCACTGCCCAACAGCTCGCCACAAGCTGCCTTGCGGATATATTATTATTATTTTTTATTAGTCGACGAGTGGCCATTTTATAATTGTATACTACGACATAAAACATAAAATACTATAAATAAATAACTTCAATGTGAACAGACATAAATAAGCGATGGAGCGGAACCTAAGAACCGAAACATTCAAGAAAGTCATGTCACAGTACTTCAAAACGAAAGTCACTAATCTGCGTTTGTTTATAGTGATAGTCTATGAAACGAAAACTTGTTCTCTGATTGTGGATATGGTCTTTATAAGCCAGCTCAAAGTCACTCAAGACGTTATGTTTATCGCTGGAAAGTGAGCTAGAAACAAAGGACGATTGATAAATACAAACACGTCATTTCTTCCATATTACTCATGGTTTTTCATTTACAGTAACAGCTGAAGTTAACTCCATTTGACTAGATATTAAACGTGAAATAGTCCCCAACAAAATCAAAATGAAAAACAATTACCTTATTGAAAAACTCTTAACTTTGACCACAATACATCATCATATCACATTACAATATCTTAAATGTTAAGAAAAATCGAATTCTTAAAGATATTGATGTAAAATATTAACATAAAGTAACAATGATATGTAAATAAATGATATTTTCTTTAAATTTTTGTGATCTTAATTTTTATATACAACGGGTTTGGTCGAATACACTGTGATTTGGAAAGAAATATACACATTTTTTTTTCGATAAAAAGCTTATAAAATTTTCGAATACAATAGCATAGAGACAGCTTTGAAAACGCAATTAAGCAAAGGAAATTATTGATTAGCTTCTGTTATTATGAATCATCATATATTACGAAACTACAAATAGACATTCGTATGAGAGCTGCAGTCGATCGAGTCACGACGTGTGAAGTGCAGTCACACTTCCGACACTTAGGCTCCATACACACTAGAATAGAGAAATAATCCGAAAACAAAATAAAGCTAAAAAAATTCTTATGCTTTTCATATATGGGTGGTATTTAATACTTTTGTAATATGATTAAAAGACTTGGATCTTGGATACTTGATTTTAATTGCATAGTACACAGTCGGGCAGCTCACTGCACCTGAGTTACATTGTCAATGGCCGACACTCTCTCGGCCACCTTCTTTATGACATTGCCAGTTCTAGTGCGACAATGATTAGTATTACTAATTACAGATAATACAACAACGTTAACAGTAAATATGGAGTAACAAAAAAAAAAATTAAATGCACACTAAATTTGCTCACCAAGTAAATCAATTGTAGGTATTATACTGTTACATATTTACCTGTTTTACTGACTGACTATATGTATGTTACGTAAAAGTAAGTAAATCTATATTTTTTTTGTTTATTCTAACCTAACCGAACCTAAAATTTCGTTATAATCCAAACCAATATTATAATTGCGAAAGTAACTCTGTCTGTCTGTCTGTCTGTCTTATCTTCACGCCCAAACTACTTAACCGATTTCTGTGAAACTTGGTACAGACATAATTTGGAACACGAGAAAGGACATAGGATAGTTTTAAAACCAAAAATCTGCAGGATATCACTATTCCACGTCAACGGAGTTGCTTTCAAAAGCTAGTATTATTTAATAATTTGTGTGCAAATCAGTATTTTTCTACAGACTAAAACTTGGCTGCTTGATGTTAAGTTGTTTATCTATTTGATTAGTATGTAAGCTGCTATTCTCATTTATATATTAAAACAGTTAATCCTTTTTATATTGTTAACACGAAAGTTGGTCAATCTGAGTGGTATTTGGCACAGATTATAGCAGTGAAATAACACATAAGGCTACACCTTACCTTAACGCGAATTCTATTTTCCATGACCGGGTATACACATACGGGTGCACTAAGGGACGTTGTGGTACGAACGCAGGAGTATCGCTTATAAATCCAGTTTTCAACTCGTGGGAAAAAGCACAGGATGCCGTTAGAATATTTTGTGATCTTTCGAATGCTTTTGACTGTGTTGAGCACAAGACACTATTACTGAAGCTAGAACACTACGGGATTCGGGGGGTATCTCTAGATTTATTGAAATCATACCTTCGGGAAAGAATACTATTGTACCAGCTTAAAGTACAAGTAGACAAATTAAATTCACAGGGTTCTAGTGTATGTATGGGCGTATAGCAGGGCCCAACATTAGGCCCATTCCTATTTATGGTTTATGTGTTTCTTATCATTTAGTAATTTAATAATTTAAATGGTGAGTAACTAGAATTTGTAAAGGAGATTACTTTCCTGGAGATAAATGTAGACGACAAGATCGGATGGGGGCCCCAAATCAGATCTTTAGTAGGACGATTGAGCTCTGCAGATTATGCTGTCTGGAAGATCGGTCAGCTAATCGACGTAGGCACGGCAAGACTAGTGAACTTCAGCTACTTTCACAGCATCATGGAATGGATGTCGTATGGATTTCTATTGTGTATCCATAACTGAAGTCGACGTAAATCTCTCAGAGACAAGTCATCAGGATATCAACATTATCATTATTTATGAAAACATTATGTATATATGTATATTAGGAAAAAGCTATAGTTATTTGTAAAATTATCTGACAAACATGACTATTATACTAGACATAGGAATAGATTAAGGCAGCCTTTATTTAGATTGGCAAAAGTGTATAAGTCGTTCATGGGTTTATATATGTGTTAAATGTTTGAAAGCAAATTTAAATTATGTATACTTAAAGAAAACTTTACTTAGAAAAGCATACTACCAACTAATGATTCTAAAGAACATAAAAATGCTCGGAGGCTAGCTAAAGTAGTTCTACTCCACAGGAAGAAAATTGTTAATGTGAAAAGGAATTTTGTAAAGGTGACTGCCCTTAAACCAATTATAATTAATTAGACATGTATAATTAATATAGGTTACTTGTGTCAGTTGGGAGTTGTTATGCTCACTTAGACGTCTCATTGGCGGTGGCACGGACATTGGATCGCTCGATTCCCTATAATATGGTTGAGTTAGAACCGACATATTAGAACCGACTAAATGTTGTAACGAAGAAATAAATTGTAAAATTAATTGAAAAAGAGTAAATATGGAGTTTCTTGCTCATTATTCTTCTCCATAGGAATCTACAGCTTGGAACGAGCAAGCTTCACTAGAGTAAAACCTTTTTATTTTTCTTTTGCTTGACGTTCAATATTGCCTGTTGTGGTCTTTCTGAAATAAATGATTGGATCTTGAATTTGACTTTATATAGGGTCGAAAACAAACCGGCTGACTGGCTGCTAGGAAGTTGAGCATCTTGTCGTAGTTTTATTTTTTTGTTGACGGTGCTTTCCACCTATGTGGGCTGAGAAGGAGTGTCAGACCCTTACGGACATAAAGTCAGTACAAGTACAAAACATTTATTCCAACTAAACGATAAATTGATACCTTTGAAATCTCAAATTTGAATCCTAGTCTGTCAGTCTGTTTGTCAGTGAAGCTGTGTGTGCTCGTTCCGAATTGTAAATTCGAATGCAGTATACACACAGGAGAAATACACAGTATTGTACCCATAGGCGAGGACAATGCAGAGACAAGTTGTTAATGAAGAACAAATGATATCTATCATTAAATTTTAAATCCCATCGTCTCGAACATGGCGCTCACACATGCATACTGACAATCCATTATTATTATAGTATGCTTCTACATAAACCCTATGTTTAAATAATAAAATAAGAATGTTCATTAGTTCTAATAATTTCAGTAACTTCTGACTATGTCGACTATGTCTGTGGCTTTTTTTCCAAATAATTGCAAATTTTTCCTTCCCAAAGATTTCTCACAGATATTCGTGCCGGGGCAAAAATAGATCTCTTGGATAGCCCGCTTTTGCAGAATAAATGTTGATTCTACTTCCGCAGCTCAACCTCACAGCAAAATTCCTTACCACATAATGCTGTGAAAATTACTAGAAAAAACAAGCCTTGATATATGTCTGTAAGCTGTTTAATCCTTCTAACTGTAAAATCAGCTGAGTTTAGTCTTCCGAAAAGCGTCTTTATGTGGGAACCCCGTTAAAGTCTATTGTCTAACGTGATATCTAGGTACACTGGTTCGTTTCCAAACTTTTGCCCATTCAAAATTATGTCACAATCATTACTGTGCACGTATAGCAAACTAAATTTAATAAATTTTTATTTAATAAGTTTTAAATAGAAATGGTCAGTCATGAACATACACTAAAAAGAGAAACGGACCCAACATCGAACCCTGCGAAACGCCCATATTTCATCTCAGAGACCACAGAGGTAGAACAACCTACAAAAATTCTTAGTTGCCGATAGTCTAAATATGATTTTCATAGACGGAGTGCAGTGTGTCTAATGCCGTAGTCATCTAATTTCTGCAAAAGTGTTTCATGATCAACGCAATCAAACGTTTTTGGGAGGTCGCAAAAGACAGAACGTCGTCCTGTCCTTCCTCCCAAGCACCAAATTTTTCCTTTCTTAAAGTGACAACGGCGTCAGCTGTACATCTTTAGACAAACCGTATTTTTGGTGATGGAAGATAGAATGTTTATCAAAGTGATGAAGCATCTGAGATAGCATTAACTTTTCAAACACGTTGCTAAAACCGACAAAACAGACACAGGCTACAGTTTTTTGGTTCTTTAGAGTCGCCATTTTTTAAAAATGGAATAATTTTTCTGTTTTTTATTAGGTTCGGGAAGACACCGTCATCCATACTTTCATTAAAAGTCCAAGGCAGACAGGCCTCAGTCATAGGCTTCAGGCATCCAATAAGGGTAGGATAGACTCCAAAGGTGAGGACCTTTGTTGATAAGATCTTGATTTCTTTATAAACATTTATTATCTCTAAAGTATTAGTATGGTGAAAACTAGAAAGAAGTTTATCTCCACTCTTACGAATTCCTACGGTGACCCAATCGCTAAACTGAAACGTAGCATAGACGTCTTTACGTTTCATTGTCAAAATATATTGATAATCCCTATTTAACTCTCCAAAAAAAACTCGTCTAACCTATTAAGATGACTTGCATAAAAAATTTCTATACCTAAATTATTGCTAAAGGATTATGACGTTTCTCTAATTTTTTTATTGTAATTATATGTAAAAAAGGTAGTTTGTAGAGGGAAATAATTATGACCTACAAGTAACCACAAGACCAGTGTGATCAGAAGCTGTTTAATTAAAAACAATTTAGAAAGACTATATAACAAGATTGAATTGCAACATGATTATAACATTATTGATTACCACAGTGAGTAAGGCTGGCAGTAAGAAAATGCCAGCTGGCATCTTGGACATAAACCTGATCTGTAGCGGATGCTTCTTGATCACACGTATAAATTGCTTTACCAATCTCCTTTTTGCTGCACCAGCGTCTGAAACTAAATGTGTTGAGGTGATACAACAAGCCTCCTTTGATCATGTGAAAGAGTGCTTTCATGTAACCACAATGTGTAATTGAAATAACTTTGCAATGAAATGCCATCTTCAGCCATGGTATTACCATCAATCATAGTGTTGTGCAGTCGAGCCATCACCCTCTGGCACTTCGCCCACTGGTCACTGGCCATTTGGGTTGCTACTACGGGCAGTATCACCACAATCATATAACCAATTATCAACAACAAGAGTTTGAAAGTGCTTTCATATTCCCGCGTCTATAAAACAAAAGTTTATTTTAAAACTGCATAGTAATCAGAAGATTCGATTGCAGCCCAATTTATATTCCATTTCAAAGTACATACCGTATACACATTGTAGTAAATTACATAATACACCAGGATAATATAATGTACAGTGGAACAAGAAAGCGCAAATGTGTACTGAAACAAAGATATGTGTGTATTTATTGATTTGAATAGTATTACAGAAAACCTTATAAAGAAGTCTCAAACGAAAATTCACCAGTACCTTGATGTTAAACAACAAAGCAAAGGATAAACCGGTTAAGTTCCAAGTACCTGATATCCAAAGCACACAGCCACCTTGTCGCAGCAGTTTACCAGCTCCTGGTACAGTTCCGCCCATCCATTGATTGTCTCCACTGTGATAACATCACTAGTGCCATATCTTTCCACTCTCTGCTGAGCCTCTAACATCAATGATATCAGGGTTTTGGACAGATCCACTATTGTCATAACGACTAAGAACAGCATAAAATGTTCAAGCACTACCGTAGACCTCCATAGAAAATTGGATACGGCAGTAGGTATTGAAATTTTTCTTTTCCAAACCAATGTAAGGTCAAGTTTTTCAACAGACATGATGATGCCATATATGCTACAAGCTACGTATAAAGCTAAGCTTAACCAGTGATAAGTTGATTTAAACGAATAAATAATTTCTCTGTGACATTTTAAGCTATCGTAGACACGAGAGACGCTCGTAAAGTATGAAATAAAAGCATGGCTGCGGGTAGTACCGAACACGACCGATACAGAATACGTTAGAAAAGATGACATTCCAAACGTTCCGAATTCGAAGTACTTCTTGTGAACATTCTTGTGAGCTGGCATTACCAAGGAATAAACTCCGTCAATTATCACTATTAGATACAATAAATTCTGCACAACTAATTGTATGATTACCAAACATTTTTTAATCTTGTTATAATTTGAGTAGTTTCTATAAATGCCGTGTATATTTTCGAGCGATAAAAACACGTGCAACCACTGTGTAGGACGCATGATTCTTGTGGTAAAGACAGCTACAGAATATTTAAAATGTTGACGACAATTTTATTGTCTTCAAAGTTTTTAAGTTATTACATGTCAACTATTTTAGTGTCTGGGCCACTAAGTACTTATATAAAAGCTTCTCATATAAATATAGTTGATCATAAATTCAACAATCGCTACATATAAAACTTCTTGCAATATATGTAGGTACAGGCAAGCACATTGACGTTTGAACTTAATTAAATAATTTTTACAGTCCCACCCACATTAATACCATCTGCCCATGATAACTCAACTGCCCCCTGCACCGCCTTAAGTGCTACAACGAACACAGCAACAACTGAACCAGGGGGTAGGCTTGAACCCCCGGTAACCTCAGTCACACTGCGAAACACAACGCTGTGGTTGTTTCAGGCCCGGTATTCTGTAAGATCATTCGTATCACACTGGTCAACCCAATCCATTCGTGCCGGAGCATGGCTCTCCTACTTAACATTTAAAACGTAATCACGTTATTGAATTAAAAGAACTTATTTTATATTATAAATCAATAAATATACTTCTAATAGGATCACACCCTCTTTCAGTAATTTTTACATATGTTTAATTTTCGAAGGTGTTAAAAAAAATTCGAGAGTAACAAGAATGCTATTGGCGTAAAAAATATGAAGGTATCTACAACTTGCCATTTCAAACAAAATTCACACAAAATTATCGTTATGACATTTCGTAAATAAAGAGATATTGAAATCGACTAGTTGGGGCTTTTTTAAATGCAGCCCTTAATTGACCATACACGATATTTGCTATGGTTACTGAATAAACTGCAACAGACTGAAATCACTAAAAAACACAAGTGTGGGAGAGCCATGCTTCGGCACGAATGGGTCGGCTCGACCGGAGTGATACCACGGCCTCACAGAAAACCGGCGTAAAATAACCACTGCGTTGTGTTTCGCCGTGTGAGTGAGGTTACCGGAGGCCCAATCCTTCCCCTTCCCCAATCCCTCCTCAATCCCTAAATCTCCAAATCCCTAATCCCTAAAAGGTCGGCAACGCACTCGTAACTCCGCCGTTGCGAGTGTCCATGGGCGGCGCTGATTGCTTACCATCAGGTAATCTGTCTGCTCGTTTGCCGACATAAAAAAAAAAAAAAAACATAAGTATCTTATTCACTTGAAGAAGACGGAATTTGTTTTTTTTTTACACAATTAAAAATGATTGTAATTTCTGTTAATGCTTAAGAAGCATTTTCGGGACAATAACCTCACCATTGAACTGTTGACATTTTTATTAAATGTCCTAATCGGTCGACTAAACAATTAGATCTGACGATAGTTCCAAATGACATGAACTTTCATATTTTAATTTACTCAAGTCATTAAATGTCAAACTTATTTGATAACACATTAATATAAATCTTCTTTAAATATTTGAAAGGAGAAACTGACTGACCGATTGACTGACATATCAGCGCACAACCTAAACGGCTAAGAGTAGCCACTTGAAATTTGGAAGGGACGTAGCTTTGGTACCATAAAGGTCCACCAAGAAAGGAATTCCCGAAATTAAAGAGAATTAGCGAAAAAATCCTTTTGTATGAAAAATCTAAACCGCTTAAGTTAAACGCTTGAAATTTGGCATGCATGTACCTTAGTAAACTTAAAGCTTAGTTGCAACAGGATATTGCAATATAGTACTGAAACTAGTTTGATACATGTTTTAAACATTAATAGCCATGCTTCGGCATAATTGGGCCGGCTCGCCCGGAGTGTGATTATGAGTGTGCTTACAGGAGGACCAATCCTTCCCTCACTTCCATCCCCAATCCCATAATCCTTTCTAAATGTCGAAAACCCGGAATCGCACTTTTAACTCCTTGATGATTGATTGATTACTATCTGTTGATCGAGGTACTCGTTTTTTATTAAAACGTTGCCCATGACACCCAGAAACAACAATTTGTGGATCACACAAAGTGTTGTTCCGTGCGGGAATAGAACCCGCGACACGTTGCACGGCAGCCAGTTACCCAGCCACCGCACCAGCCGTGCAATCTAAACGTTTGCCGACGTATAAGAAAAATGTAACCTCAAACAGAAAAAAAATCCATATGTAAGACACTAGTGTAGCCACCCATACTTTTATCACTTTCAATCGACCACAATCATAGCATCAATTCACACTTATGAATAAAATCAGTAAAAACAATGAATCTATACAATATCATCCAACACACAATTTCGTGAAATAGGAGATTAAAGATCATAATATTATTCAATTTCGACACAACTTCGTTTATTAAATCGATATCGAAAAATATAGCGTTTGATCTGTGCGTTTGACGTATAAGTAATATGCTAAAAATTACATCCAAAAATCTCCGTGGTTACGACGCTCTGAAGAAAACGTCCGCTATACCACGAAATTTTCTCGCACGCACAACAAATTCCTTGAATAATGCCAGAAACAGATTCCTGTTTTATATTCCATACATTTATATTAATATATTTTACATCTAAGACACCTCAATCGGGCTTAGAAACCGATACGGTTTCGTAATAGAGGATTAAGCCACTTTAAATGGTTAATACCATTTACGTATTCCAAGCGGTTTCATTTGCTCGATCGATGGCTACATACACTCGGTTAGACTACAAGAGAACAGCGACTAAGATGTATTGTATAACATGATCAGTTGAACTGAGACGTGGAACCTTAATTAGAATTCTCATCTTCATTTTAACAAACGGAACATTTCATTTTTAATTACCTAAAATGAACCATTTGTAGTGGTTGAAGTGATATCGGTAAGCACACCCTTACAAAATACAAAAATACAGGCATAAAACAGCGCTAGCGTTGTGTATCAGTGCCTGAGTGAGGTTGCCGGGCGTCCAATCCTCCTTTCTCCATCCCAAATACCCTGATTTTTAAATCCATAACCCTCACAATGACGAACACTTATAACTTATCTGATGTTGCGATTGTCATTTTCATTAATAATGGCTCAACCGATATGGACAGCCAAGGCCTTAATATATTTACTGACGTGAAACATCATCAGTGGTATCGTTACTTGAGTGTGGGTACCGGAGGTCCAATCCTCATTCCCCCATCCCCTCCAAAAAGACAACAACGGTACTGTGTGTGTACATAGGAGACACCAATTGCTTACTATTAGACTACTAAGTGATTCCTCCACAAGTTGGCCGTCCTTTCACAAAAAAGATATTTAAGTACATAGAATCAAATAGCAGCAGTGTGATTCTGTAAGACTTCATTCTAAACTTCGAATCTGAATCCGCCGTGAGTAGTAGTACACTAGCGCTACACTTGCGGGTTGAACTAAATTGACAGCATCATTTTGAAAGATAAAGTATGAAATGACGTTAAAAGTGGCATTCTAAAATTTAATTTCCCCGTCACTTCAACGCTCACTTCGCACTCGAACACGGTTCAAAATCAAACAAATTTTATAGAATCGACGTGCAGTATTTCAACGTCCATTGATAACAAGTAGATAAATAAACAAATGACTCGACGATGGCTGGTTTCATCAATATTTCGTAATGATTTCCAATCAAACCAATAATTAACGTATTCACAACGTGTCCGCAACACATTTGACTAATTAAATTGTTGATTTGCTTTCGGAATCAAATTGTAGAAATACATTACCACTCTGTTATATACACACTGTTTATAACTTCTGTTATATATGTATATTGAAAGAGATTTTAAAAATAGTACCGATGCAAATATACGCATAATCCGCCAAATGCGTTGTAACTGCTTAACTCAACAATGCCTTGACCAATCTTACCTATTCCTTTTTGTTATGTTTGTCAAGAGAAGGTTCTTATAAAAGAAAATATTAGAAAAGCAGAGGAGAAGCTGGAAGTTAGGAGCCGTTTCATCGTTAGCAGGACAGTTGTTGACCCGTACGAAGCAAGGGCGGTACGCTAGTTCATAATAATAATAAATTGTAAGTGTGTTTTCGCACTACGCTCAATCCGAAATGATGTGTATGGCAATTATTGCAATCATGCACAAAAATTTATTTCAGATCAACCTTTAAAAAGATTTGAAACTAACCTTAAGAAGTCAATTTATTAGTTGGTATTTATTAAGTATCCAACCAATTAGTTTTAATTAACTAGTAGTAGCAAAGTAACCAAAATTTTGCATGTCATGAAGCAGAATTGGCAAAAAAAATATATTAACTTAATAAATTATTATTCTTTAATAATGCATCGCATCTGAACATAAATATCACAAAGGTTAACTTAATTCCATTCTTCTATTACTTATGTAGCTAGAAGAACAATTAGAATTATTGAACAAAATAATTTAATAGCATTGAGATCAAATGTACCGAAATATAAAATTGAAAGAATGTTTTCATCTTTCAAAGTTCCAGGAAAAGGAACACGCACAAAGTCATTCAGCCGAACAGAAATACCTTTTCGCACGATTTGAATAAAATGTTTGTAGAAAATCGGCTTCAGATTTCTTTATAGAAACCGCTTCATTTCTCAATACTTTCTAACATGTTGCCCAACTTGGCGATACAATCAAAGTAAACAAGTAAAAGTTCAGAAGTACACCACGATTTATGAATATTGGGACGAAGCGACCGCAACAACCCGCTGTCCATTCTTAGTTCGTCCAAGCGCTCAACCGCGAAATCAAGGGTTTTAGATCCGACAAATAACTTTTGCACCCCAACAAAACTTATAACCAACACTAACACACTTGAAATAGAGTTTAATGTTAACCGATTGGGCCGCAAAAGAAAATTGTCGAAGCAATTTTTCTTATAAATTATGATACAAACTAAAAGACTGTAAAATAATGCTTCGGCAGAAACCTTTATTTTATCGTTTGTGGATGCTTGTTCAGAGGATTTTCTTGACTGATTTTAATGCGAAACTTAAATGAAATCAGAAACGACAGCATTTACGAGTTTTCTATTATATCGGTCCTAGTTTTTCTTTTCATTATGATCGATCATTTGTTGTCCATTTTTACTATGGCTGCCAAAGATAAATTTTCATTTCTTTAAATGTTTTTTGTATGTTATTCAGTAATTATATGTTCATTACATAGTGTATATGATATGGCTAAAACGCATAACTGTTTTTGAAACGGTAACAGAGTAGATTTAATTTACTGGCGCCCACAGGGATTAGCATTTAGCGTGGCAATAGTACAAGGCTTACCTTTGCCGCACCGCGCCGCGCTACCAATCCTGTTAATCCGAGATGTAACTAGAAACAGAGTTAAATAGAAAACAACGAAATTTTAAGCAGATTACATAAAATGTAATTCCATAGAATCATATTAACGTCATGTAAACGGTATTTAAATGAACTGTAGTAAACAATTAACGTAAAAGAGAAAGCAATTAACATACTGTTTAATATTCATAGACATCGGGATTTATTCACTTACCGCTAACTCTGCACAGTATTGCCAACCAATAAATACGCAGGGCCGGATTTAAATTGCTCGTTGCTTGCTTGCCACGGAATGTATGTGTGGATCAAACAATCTATATAAGAGCCGTTTTATTTAATTACCGTATGTAAGGATTGTTTTTTTACAGGTTACTGTTACGTATTTCCATATCAAATACATTATTTTCATAAAAGCTGTACAAAGAATGCTTAATTGCTTTATCTAATTGTTTTTCCCGCCATGTGTATGTATGCCCTGTATCTAAAAACATGCCTTGCAGAAAACTGATAGCTGATCTCAAAACTGTCGTAGACTACCTCTCTTGGCATAAGCGATAAATGATTCGTTGGCGCCCATAAAGGACTAAAGGTCCACTGTGTTGATAGTACAGTCAGCATCAAGTTATTACGTCAAAAGTTCATTTACCTAATGTGTTCCGTAATTTATGAAAACTTACAATGCCTCGATACCATTTACAATTTCATAAACTTTAGTGAACCTATAACAAAGTCATCACAAAATGTTGTACCGATATCTTGTTGGTTTGTGTGCGTCTTGATGCTGTATTGATGCTGCACGACTGAGTACTTTGAATGTCTGAATATTTGGCGCTGACTGTAAGTGACTCGAAGGTCAAGCAGTTGACCTTCGATAGGCGCTTTGCCTTGATCTTGATGTACTCCAAGCTAGCTAGCTCAAGCTCCTTAAACTTTGTGGAGTCGTGCAGGCGGGAACAATATGCCCTGTGATCCCAGGGTTATCACGTCTGCACATAGGTAGATGTGTAAGTTATATATACAGTTAGTTCTACTATATCAAAAAGTCAAAAATAGTCTTCTTAGGTGAAGCTATTTGCTCGTTCAAAGTGTAGATTCCGATGGAGAAAAACGAGCAAGAAACTCCATGGTTACTCTTTTCAAATCAGTTTCGCAAACAGATTCCTTTTACAAACAGTTAGTTCAATTATGTGAGAAAAGTTTTAAGTGTGGGAGAGCCATGCTTCGGCACGAATGGGTCGGCTCGACCGGAGTGATACCATGGCCTCACAGAAAACCGGCGTGAAATAACCCCAGCGTTGCGTTTCGCCGTGTGAGTGAGGTTACCGGAGGCCCAATCCTTCCCCTCCCCCAATCCCTCCTCAATCCCTAAATCTCCAAATCCCTAATCCCTAAAAGGTCGGCAACGCACTCGTAACTCCTCCGTTGCGGGTGTCCATGGCGCTGATTGCTTACCATCAGGTAATCCGTCAAGTTTATGTTTTGTCGTGCAAGTGATGTTACCGGAGGCCAAGCCCTTTCCTAATAACTCTCAAAGGGCAGCAAGACACTTGTAACTCTGATGTCGTGAGTGTCCATTGGCGGCGCCGATTTCTTGTCTTTAGTGGCCGTCTGTTCATTTGCCGCTTTATACCAAGGCAAATCTGGACTCAAGAACCTTTCAAACCAATTCAAACATAATTCGCATTCACAATTGCATCTAAACTTTAGAAAAATGCAAAATCAATCTTATGTACCGTGGAACAAAATATAAATTTAAACACGGGCACTGAAGCTACATCTTAAAATAAAACAGTACGTTCAAGAGACAACAGAGATGGTAGAAAGCAAACACTTTTATTTAGGTTGAAGCCGGTTTTAGAGCGCTTCACCTTGCATATAGTGCTTAGTGCTACCTGTCTGTCTCCAGGCGAGTTATTTTAGCCCAAAGTTTATCTGTGATCGTATTCTAGTCTTACCTACATGATAAATTTAAATAATCGTCGAGTATTTTGTGTGATTCTTAAAAGAGGTTTTCGCTGTGTTTTAAAAAAAAGTCCGTTAATAGCTTTTTTTTTTGTTTCATTGTCAACGATGTTGTCGAGATTCTAAATATGAAATTTTAAATTCGTAATAAGATCTTATAATTTCGTTATTATAAATATTTTTATATTTTGTTAAGGTACCTATAAGATCTATGTACATATTTATGAGAATTTTAGATATAGAATCTCATTTTTATTTAAAGATAAGTTTTTGATTAGAGTTATTCTATTTTTATTAACAAATTGATTCGAATCACACACAATAATGTCTAATATACACATCTATGAAATTAATTTCCAATATAAATGTAATGAGATGCTAAAAGAACATTTACGAGTATACATATATGTATGGCTTTCAACAGAATTTATTACACTGTCTATTTGAAGAATAAAACCTTTAAAACCAGCCAGTCTCACGTCCATGTGACAGCGTCTAACGAAACAGCTTGGTCGAGTTTCAGAAACGCTTCTAAAACTGACATATTTTATGACATATGTACTCTATTCGTGGCACACAATTTTTACGTCATAAACATTTTTGAGAAACAAACCGGAATAATTTATTAGTATTTGTATGATGCTGTAAATAGGCATTTAGGCATATGTATACTAGCACCTATCTTGGAGCCTGGTTGTAAATGTGAGCTCGAATAAAACAACGGTAAGTAAAATGTATCAACGTACACTACATACAAATATGTATATGTGTGCGTTTGAAGTTTACATTTCGAAATATAACCACTAAGCATGAGATAGTATCCGAAGTATTCAGAGTAAAATATAATGAGCTGAGATATAATGAAATATAATAATGAGATAAATATACCACCACAGATAGGGCCCAGAGAAGCCATTTGATGATATTCTATAATATAAAAATGAATCGCAAAATGCGTTGGTAAGCGCATAACTCAACAACGCCTGGACCAATTTTGCTAATTCTTTTTTTTTTGTTGTGTTTGTTATTGTCAGGAAACGGTTCTTATTAAACAAAATATTAGAAAAGTAGAGGGGAAGATTAAAGAAAAAGTGACCGTTTGATAGCGAGATAGAGGGACCCGTGCGAAACGGGGGCGGGTCGCTAGTCTCTCATAAAAAAAAGCATGATGCAAATACTACATTTGGTACACTTGGACAATCAGGTACAATATTATAGAACTTTTTGATTTGAGAATTCAAGAACGTGCCATGGCAACAAGCTGTGTTTCCTTCCAACAGTGGATGCAACAAAATAAATATATTTGATCTAGGTCCTAACCTATCTCCAACTGTATGCTAAACAAAAAGATCCATGACGTCAACAATAGTAAGCATAGCAATCAACACAAAGATCTTTTTATAACAGCAAAAGAGAAGTTATTTTGTCAGGGGAAAATCATCAAATGCCTTCTCCCGCCCAGGGTAAGGCGAGAGAGAGTGTCAGATTCTTACTGACTAAACCCCCCCCCCCGTTCCTTCTCCTGCTTTGGTCCAAGGCCGCGGTACCACATTGCGCTTACCCCGCAACCCCGGCTGAACATCAGCCTCATGGACCACATCTGCGGTAGCAAAAGAGAGGCTGAACTTCGTTTTCTGTCTTCAAAATTAATTATCTTATACTTCTGAAGTTGGTAATGAATAACCAATTAAATATAATTAGAACGAGAGATTGTTTGGCAACATTACGCTCATGATTACGATTTGTAATACAACACATTCACATATAAATAAGATACGACACATTCTCCTATACGGCACATAATTAATAGTACATAATACCCATTCTCAACTTGTGATGTGTGCAAATGTTGAGACAGTTTTATGTAAATTCTTACTTCTATTAAACTTCATTTCTATATCGCTATAAACTTAACATAAAACTTTCAAGTCTAAAACATGGGTCTGGTCGGAGTTGCGGGTGCAAGGACAGGGTTTTTTTATGAGAAAGGTCAGCAAACGAGCACATGGATTACCTGATGCTAAGCAATCGGCGCCGCCCATGGACACCCACAACAACAGAGGAGTTACGAGTGCGTTGCCGACCTTTTGGAGGTTAGGGATTTGGGAGATTTAGGGATTGGGGAGGGATTTGGGCAGGGGAAGGATTGGGCCTCTGGTAACATCACTCACACGGCGAAACACAACGATGTGGTTGTTTCACGCCAGTTTTCTGTGAGGCCGTGGTATCACTCCCGTCGAGTCGACTCATTTGTGCCGAAGCATGGCTCTCCCACACTTAAATAGGGTTGTGGAGTCAAGAGCAATAATGTACCGAGGCCTCGATTCGAAGCAGGAAAAGGAAAGGAACGGAAAGTTGTCGTTTTTAGACAGTTTCAGACTTGGTCTTGAGAACTCTAACTCCTCAGAGAGGGAGAAGATATTAGATCATTTTCCCTCCTCGAAAAAATACCTTGAAAGCAACTGTCACAATATTCAATGGAGAGTTACACTTGTAAAATAAAACAAGGCCATAAATTAAGGTCAAATACCAGAAAAAGAAAAATTACACCCGCTTTATTCAAAGCCGCTAAACTCCAAATCAATTACATACTACACGGCAAGCAGGAAGTTCTACCGGCATCAATTTTCCGCTACTCATTGCTACGTCATTCCAACTTAAGTTGATTACTTATTGATAAAATGTACCTTCAAATGCCAATGTTACAGAAAAGGTCTTCAAAAGCTTACTTACATACATACACACACATAACACGTTTCAATTTACCATCACTCTAAAAGCAAGATGGATTGCAGAAAAAATGTGAAGTGAACCAAAAGGCCTATAGCAGGAAAATCAAACAAATGTGATGGAAGCATTGTGCGGAGGCACACAAGAGAACCATTATTTACAATACAATTTATTTAAAATAAATCTTATGTACTTCTTAATGCTTTTCAGTGATAAAATATCGCGCTGGCGGGTCCAAAGCCTGGTGACTTTCCGAATTATATGTACTTTCTTAGTTTTAACACGATAAAGGTCAACGTCTTGAAGAAACCTTGACTAATAATTTCCTATTATAAGTTGGATATCATCAATCCGCATTGAGCAAGCGTGTTGGTAAGGGCTCAAACCTTCTCTGTAGGGAGCACTTATAATTTATGACAAATACTAGTTTTTGCCCGCGACTCCGTTCGCGCGGAAAAGTGACTTATTGCAGATTTTTGGTATAAAAACTATCCTATGTCCTTTCTCGAGTTTCAAACTATGTCTGTACCAAATTTCATAGAAGTCGGTTTAGTAGTTTAGGCGTGAAGAAAAAGAGTTCCTTTCGAATTTATAATATTAGTTTGGATTTAAAGTCAATAAAAGTAGTAAGAGTGGAGAAAAATAATAATACACTAATACAAATGATGTGGAAATACCGAATAATACTTAGCTCAACCAGAATATAAACTTAAATCTTCAATCTCAACATTCACGATAACACAAAATATGAACCAAACATTTGAAATGAGGAACGTTATAACTGAGGTCCACGACACGATCCTAATAACTTCAATCGCTTATAAGCATCATAATACGTTTTAAATTCACTCATGAGCTCGGTTGACAAGCAACAAGCCTGCCAAAGGTTGCAAGTAATTAGATAGTCGATTAATGGCGTTACCATCGCCATTTTAGGGTTGAGTGCCAATACCGGGCTTTTGCGCCACCGCTCCTGCCAACTCTAACATAATAAATGGTCGGCTTTAGTTTAGATTATGTTGTTCATTTTAATACTGTAGAAGCACACGTCTGTGTACCCCGCTAGTCTATGGCTCAATTTATATTTTATATTCGTGATTTATAACGTGTGTAGCTTAAATTGAGCTCTCAGTTGAGGATTTTAAACTGTCTGTTTGTGTTTTCGCTATTGACAAAGCAGGTTTGTAATTCATTCATTACAAATAAAATGTTATTTCTATTACACATAAAATGTTATTTATATTACAATTCGGTAGTTTCCTAAGACAAAAATAAATTGATTTAACGTTTCAATACAGTAAAATAAGTGTACATACTTTTATTCATCGATCTGTCGATACATTAAAATTTCGATATTTTTTAGCAATTTATAAGAAATAAGATCTATTTGTCGGAAAAATACTTTGACGTCATAATTTGGAGTTTTCATACAAATATCATTGAAAAGTATTGTTTATGACATTTGGATGAGAGTGTTGAATTTGAAAACTATCGGATTATGTATATCCTGTCTTTATAAAAACTAAATTACATTTTTCAGTTACTTATTGAGACTTCACTGGCAGTTGAAATAGTAGGATATCGAAGCAAGAGAACATATCTGACCTTTTTTGAACAACAGCAGTCATAAATAAAAGAAAAAAACCGGCCTGATACAATCTTTCTACGGCTTACGGACTTTACTTCGCTTCCCGGCACCCCAGTGACGTGTTTTATTGTGTTGACACCCTCCGGGATTCTCGACATTGTTACACATACGGCCTTATGCAAATGGAGGATTTGACAACTTTTTGTGTCAATCGCAACAATCGGAGATACTTCGAACAACGTTCGAATGCATTTGTTATGCAAATAAAATGTCGAACACAATAGTGAGTGTTTTAGTAAAATTTTTTTGTTCATCGGACATTTTTGGAATTTTTATTTATGGTTGATGAAAATTTTGTTTTAATTGAGCAACATTACTGTACCTATAGGAAGTTATCATCTTTCTTTTTTCACACTAGGTTTTTCTCTTATGGCTTGGGTACGTTTACAAACATAGAATATTGCATACACATGGGTATCAACCCAGACCCGGAACAACAATTTGTGGATCATATAAAGAGTTGGGGGGGTTGCCATAATCCCCACGGTTGGCAGGCGGCTTGGGGATCGCAGTTGGGTCACCGATATATGGATGGAATGCTGCTGCCCACTCCTCGGTGTCTGGTCGCAGTTTAAGGACGTACCCGGGACCCCGGGTCCTGTATAAGGGGGAGGCCTTTGTCCAGCAGTGGACGTCTTCCGGCTCCTGATGATGATGATGATGATAAAGAGTTGGTCCATGCGAGAATCCATTTCTCGATACGTTGCATGGCAGCCGGTTGCTCAGCGTCTGAGTAGTTGCATAATTGTAGTAGCCTTAGTCAAACAGACAATTTAAGAAGATAACACAGTTTTGATCAATAAACATGAACGGCCTTATTACAATACAAGTTTTTTTTTGTCTAAGTTTCAAGCATTGAGCCAGTTTCTGTATTTCAAATTGAAAGTAGATGAGAATAAGATTCAAAATACAAAACCTGACTCAATGGTTTATAGCTAGACTAAAGATAAAATATGTTGTTTTGTAATAACGGGGAAAAGGTCTATCTAAAATCAAGTTTTTGTAAACCAAATCAAATACTTACACCCAGTTTCCGAAAGGCCAATCAATGTTATAATCAATTTAATCTCTTGTCAAGTCATCTGATTGGTTGACTGAATTATCAACAAC
The DNA here is from genome assembly GCA_902829305.4 of Spodoptera exigua. Lineage (NCBI taxonomy): Eukaryota > Metazoa > Arthropoda > Insecta > Lepidoptera > Noctuidae > Spodoptera > Spodoptera exigua. The sequence continues at coordinate 2,829,647 of LR824608.2, read as the reverse complement.
CAATCAGATGACTTGACAAGAGATTTAACAGGAGATTAGTTAATTTTAGCGTTGACAAGCCTTTCAGAAACCGGGTGTTGATAACTCAAAACTTTCTTTCCTCGATCAAAATGAAAAAGATAAAATTCGTCCCGTTTTCACAATACAGTCTTGTGGTTATGATGCAAAACCATGTTGCACTATGAATTTCATGAGGTTGATAGCTTGGTCTTGTTTTACGCGATAGGTATATCAGCTACCTTGGGCGCAACTACCAAGATTCCTAAGCTAGTGTACTGGAAATATGTTCGATATAACATCAACCCTGCTTACTCGCTTATTTGGTATGCAACAACATAGTTGTATGAAAATATCTCTGCAGACATGTTCGTAAACTAACACAGCACCGGTATACTAAAATTTCTTCGCAAGTAATACTGATATGATCTATCCTATCCTACTTATAATATTGTAAATGCAAAAGTTTGTGGTAATGTATGTTTGTTATTCTTTTACGCAAAAACGGCTGGCCCGATTTAGTTGAAATTTGGTTAGTGGGTAGGTGATAACCTGGGTTAACACAGGCTGCTTTTTATCAACATACGACGCGAGCTAGTAAAACAAGTTTTTCTGTAAAATTAAAATGACCGGAGATCCGTTATTGTTACATTTATTTCGTCAATATTGACATGTTTAGTTACATAAATAATTTACCTTATTATATGTATATATTGGCTTTGAATCTAATATAATTAATATATATAGTATATATTCATCCTTTATGAATATTCTTTATCTGAATTTGGATTAAAGCCTCCTTACGAAAATATCATAAAAATTTCAAGAAACCATAAACAAGCCAGAAGTTATTCTGATTATATTTAAAAATAGAAGTGTTTCCATCGTAGGGCTGTCACGTTTGTCGTATACATTTTTCTAAAGCGACGGAACCCGCTGGCGACCACATGGGCTAGGACGTGATTCGAATCTGAAATACAGACATTTGGACTCTTTTTGTTTTTAAAATACATCGCGGTTTTCAATTCAACCGTTTTTGGGTTATTATTTTTGGCCACTTTTTATTTTTGACTACCTTGTTGATTTATTGTAGGTTTTTGCTTCTAAAGAGAAAGCTTGGGAAATGTATAATACAATAGTCTATTACTAGATTAGAAAACAACGTAGGTTGATTATTTTAATTTAAACCTTTATGATTTATTTGGTCAGTCAGCAATAAAAAACAAAGAATCATTTAGATGTGATAACTTACACGTTTAATAAAACAGTAACATCCAGCCCTTCACCCCCATCTCCGGTCTAAATCCCCAATCCTCAAATCGCTAATAACCCACAAAAGGCCGGCAACTCAATTGTAACTCCGTTTACTGATGGGCCGAGTCGTCTTTTTGATAACTCGAGTAACTCGAGTTGACCTGATAACCAACTCGGGCTGCAACTCGAGTTGACTCGACCCGATCTGCCATAAGATACGTCGCGTTGTCCGGGTTGTCCGTTCGAGTCAGTAAACGCTCGACTCGGTGCATCGTTCTGCGGGTTGCTAGTTTGCTTGTCGAGCCCGACGGGCTGTGTGGGGTCGAGTCCATTGCTAATGATAGTCAAATAAAATAAGTTTGTCAGACTTTAATGTTATTGAAAGTTGTAAGATTGGGCCAACAGCTTCACTATATTGTATAATGTGTTTTTTTTAGGTGGTTCACTAAGGTACTCGTATTTCCACTAAATTTGTATTGACTAGAACACAAATTGCATTGTACTTTAGTATTATTGTCTATTTTCGAAAAAAACTCCCACGCCACACTTTTCCTGTTTCCCGGAGCCATTCTAAAGTTATTAATCAGACAAACAAAACTTAATAAACTAATAATACCGCAACAAAACAATAAATTACGAACTAAGTAGTAATAACAAAAACGTAAACAAAACAAATATCTAATCTTTTGTGTTAAAACTCTGTCATTTGTTCGCCGAAGACGAGAACTATCTCTTTTACTCGCGGCTCGCGGCTCGGACGACGCGACTACGTTTCGTTGTTCGTGCTGACTGGGGCTCGCTCGGTGTCGTTCGGGCCTAGCGAATCGCGGGCTAGGCGGCGAGCGGGCGGCGGCGTCGAGTCGAGCCGAGCGGCGCGCGGCGGGCTGGCAACCTACCCGCCCCGCTCGCCACCGCGCGCGCTCTTAGGTTCAACCCGAGTTGCAGAAATATTAACTCGGGCTGACTCGCTCACGGTCTGACTCGAGTTGCCCGAGTTAGATAACTCGAGTTGCCCATCACTAACTCCGTTCATATTGCACAGGTGTGCATGGACGGTGCCAATAGCATCCGAAATTTAAAACCAGAAAGTTTGACTTCTTTTGCCCAGGGTCGGGCTGGAGGGATATCTAACTCTTGCTGACTAAAAACCCTCTGTTCCTTCTCCTGCTCTGGGCCGAGGCTACAGCGCCTCATTGCGCAACCCCGGCTGAACATCAGCCCTATATAGGGCGCCATTTGTGGTGGTCTATTGACGGTGAAACCAGAAAGCTGAGAGACGGATTTAGGTTGTCGTAAGTCATCGCATTTCCACACTTTACATCACATGATTGATGATGACACATGATGTATGATTCACCAAGATGTGCTAACCACCAGCTTCTATATTAAACAATGTAACCATAGTCAGTTTCTTAGCTTAACTCCATGGCTGGCCCGACTGAGCATCGTGTCGCGTTTTCTATTCCCACACTTAACAACTCTTTACCTATGTGATGAATGTGCTGTGTCTGTGATTGGTAAACGCACCCACGTCACAGAAAAACGTCTTAATATGGGGCAGTGATTGAAAAAATATTCGTTGTCTAAAAAGTCAGTTTACAGTAGCACGAATCGAAATGAGCCGATAGCTCGAGCCGATCATACGTCTCTCTCATTGTCTCGCTTGCGGAACGCGACAATAAACGTAACAAGACGATGACATCTTTATCGAGTTATTAAACGTCAATAAAAAATCTTTCCCGTTGAACACTTCAAGTATTAACTGTCCAGGACATCTGTGGATTGTCTTCTATGAGCCTCTCTCTAAAAAATGGTATTCATAATCTCCATATCTGGCAGATGTGTTGGGGATCCCATTTTTTTTGACACCCACTTCAAGAGTAGCGATCGAAAAAAGAAATATTGTGTTCTTTTACAATCAATTGAAACACGTTTCGTACAACAATTCTAAATAAAGCGTTTAATCAATTTATTACACAGCTATAAAATACAATCGACGTGTCACTAGAGAGCATGTAGCGATATGTCGGCCAACATCTGGCGTCTGACGTAAGTGTCGTTCGATCAAACCATTACTTGGATTGCTTCTCTCTTAGAAATCTTGTGGACGAGATGAGGACAAAGTTTCTTGACGGGCCATCTTAGTTATTACTAAAGATAGATTGCTAACAAGTTTTTTTGATAGCCCTGATATTAGGTTTATCGATAGAACAACATGGATATGTCAAGTCATAGCGAATATGTCCATATTAAACCAATGTTCGTTGAAAATGTTTCAGTATTTATTTAAACTAAAAAACCTTTTAAAATTGTATTTTTAGTGAACTACGGTTTGGAATTGGTTATTGTGAATTCACTTAAGCTTTTATAATAATTATTATTGAATCGTTAAAATAACCGCTAAAGCTAAATGGCAAACTAAAATTCAATTAAGTACGAACAAAATCGAAATCTTTAATTGGTTATTTTTTTCAGATGAAACATTATTTTTACAATTATATTGGGCATTTTTGGTTATGGCTTATCCAAAAATCAACAATATCTTTAGAGTCAACAGCTGCCGATTGATTTATTTAATTAATCAAAGTTTTTCAATTTTATTGACCGACCATGTGCTTCATTGTTTTACTTTTTATTTGGTACTACGGGAAACGAGCATACGGATGGATACCCGCAAAAACAGAGGAGTTACGAGTGCATTGCGTTCAGTTTTGGGGATTAGCGATTTGAAAATTTGAAGATTAGGGTGGGTTGGGGTAGGAGAAACTCAACGCTGTGATTATTTCACGCCGGTTTTCTGTGAGTCCTATCAGTCTGATCGAGCCAAACTCTTCCAGCCGAAGCATGGCTCACCTCACTTAAAACGAAGTCTTAAAAAGAGTCTAGTCACGATATCAATCAACTTTAAAAACTATCGAAGAGAATCACAGAACTCGATTCATGAACGTCGAACCATAAAACCGATGCATAGGAAATGTACTGAACGGGAAACACATAAAGTTAATGAAAACACGTAGCTTTACCATTTACCGTTACCGTCGAAACTAATCATAGAGACGAAATGTCAGGGAAATTGAGAATTAAACGCCTTTTTTCCACACAATACGCCATATTGTTTGTATTTCTAAGTTTGATGTTGCCTTGTCTATATCTATACTAATATTATAAAGAGGTAAAATTTGTAAGTTTGTATGTAGGGGGTAATCTTTGGCACCGGTGGTCGGATTCCCAAAATTCTTTCACTGATAGATAGCTACAATGTTCCTGAGTGCTATAGGCTATAAAACATCACGCTACGATCAAATGGAGCCGAGCCGCGGGTGAAACCGCGCGAGAGTAGCTAGTTCTTCATGTAGAAGTAAGTACCAATGTGACTTTTTCCGGGTTATATGATCATAGAAAGTATTCTATGATTACTTAGACACCATTGACATACGATGAAGGGAAACATCGTGAGGTAACCAGGACTATAATTTCTAATTATAAGTTTGAAATCGCTAACTCGCATTGAGCAAGCGTGGTGATTAACGTTCAAACCTTCTCCGTGTGCTAAGTTTTGCTTAGCAGTGGGCACTAGGCTGATGATGATGATGATGATGATATAGAACGTGTGCTACGGTTTTACAATTTATGATAGAACGAATAACGAGCTGATGGATTATCAGATGGTAAGCAAGCCATCGGCGCCTGCCATAGACACTAACAACACCAGAGGAGTTGCTTGCCGGCCTTTGGGGATTAGGGGGCGGAGATTTTGAGATTGGGGGACGGTTAGTCTTATTTCACCTTTTCCATTGTTATTCATCATGCTTCGAACAATGTTTAAAATATCAAGTGTAGCTAGTACAATATCGCATCATTTTTCCACAGGTTATAAATATTTATGTCGCGTATGGTGCCAAATTTGCGTAGTGTTCGATTTCTCGGTAATAAATAATAATACAATGTATATCGTGTAAACACGATGTATGCCAAAAAGTGAAGAACGTACCTATATTTGAAATTGTTGGAATAAATAAAAAAGAAGTTAGTTACAATATCTATGCAAGCGAGTAATTTAAATTTCAAAAAAATCACGTTCTAGTTCATTCTTTTTTATCTATACTTTTTCTTTGTAATCTGTGGATAATCTCTACAAAAACATTTTTTGATGATTCTTTTATAAACAGATTTATTGGTACATGTTTTAATAGGTGTAGGAAATGTGATAATTTAAGGAATAAAATCTGTCAAAACATTTAAGAAATTGTAGGAAATGTTATTGCAAGAGAGCCAATGCCTGAAAAGTGTATACATTTTTGATTGATATTTAGAAACAGGTAATTAATGAGTTAATTTATGTTTTAATTTCACTTTTAATGCACATTACGAGGTATTTTTGTGATGGGAAAATCATAAAATGACTTCTGACGGAGTGTCAGACTCTTACTGACTAAAAAACTCCCCACGTTCCTTGTCTAGGCCGAAGCCGCGGTGCCTCAACACACTTACCCTGCAACCCCGGCTAAACATCAGCCCTATACGGCTCCGCCTTTGGTGGTCTATTGGCTCTTTGAGGCACGCGCGTAACGCTATAAGCACCGTACGCTCGGGCCTGGTTCTGGTCGGTCGGCGAGCTACCCTTTCACGCCGCCGCGCTCTTGATCCCCGACGCCGACTGCGGCGGCTGCGTAAAAAATGCGTGTGGGAGAACTATCCTCCTCCTCACGAAGTACGAACTTGCGAAGTTGGCATAGCGAAATATTGCTCAAGCCTCAAAAGTAAGAAATGAAAAAAAAGCTTAGGTAAGTTTGAAATTTATTATGTGTACACACATTATAAATTTCAAGTACGAACATTCAAAAAATAAATTATCCTGTAAGGTTCACGTCTTCCTATTTCCCAAACACCAGTCTTTACCTGATCTTCAATTTACTACCACAAGTGTGAACTCTAACATTTGTATCATGTTTCACCAAACTCGGCACAAAGAGCATTAATAACATTGGCAACCCTGTGACGTCACAACACAGTAACTAATCTAATCCGGGGAACATGCAATAATAGGCTAATGCACGAATAGGGTTGTCGCGCATCTGCGCACACACATGAATATTATAATACCCACATATCTTGAACGCCAAACGCCGCAGTAAAGCCCGCTAAGGACCCACGATGCTATCATCATTACGCTACAAATTGTGCCATCCATATTAGGCTAGGAGACAGATATGATTTTACTGTGAATATCTCTTGGACTAAATTACGTGGTGATGTTATTTTGGAGTCGTTGAATGGAAGATTCTAACACTGTAGAGTGTTGCAATAGTAGATTTTATCGCCTTTAAAATAAGTATGATTTTTCAAGGTTAATTTTAGAACTTTGAACCTTTTAGAAGTAAAGTAAAAGTATAACTGCGTGTTTTGCGATCCAGTTTTGTGATCAAATAATTGTGTTTACATGACTGCATGTTTGACGCGGTGACTGGGAAACCGCACCCAGCTTTGGTGCAATGTGCCGCCAGTTCGATGCCCGTATAGAACAATTTCTTGTGTGATCCCCAAATTGCGGTTCTGAGTCTCGGTTTGATGTGTTTGTGAAATTTTATGTTTGTAAATGTACCCATTTTTTGTAAGGGGCAAATCATCAAATGACTTCTCCCACCCAGGGTAGGGCGGGAGGAAGTGTCAGACTCTTACTGACTAAAAAACCGTTCCTTCTTTTGCTCTGGGCCGAGGCTGCGGTGCCCCGTTGCGCTTGCCCCGCAACCTCGGCTTATATCAGTCCTTGGACCCGTCCGCGCTCGGAAAGCTACGCGCCATACGCTCGGGTCTGGTTCTGGTCGGACGGTGAGTTACCCATATTCGCCCCTCCGCAGACCTACGCTTTCGCTAGCAGCAGATCGTCTCTCCAAATGTACCCATGGCACAAGAAAACATCCCACGGTTGGACAATGTTTAAAAAACATTTCTTTTTTGTGCTATTCACGACTATCTTCTCCTACTATATAGAAGAATATTTATAATAATAGAAAAAATACATTTGCTTAAGTAATAGGTTTTACCTTTACCTATGAAATTGTAGTTTCTGTAGTACTGGCCATTTCAAATCAAAATAGTTTTTGTTAGGCTAAGGCTAATTAATTTTGTTTTAAAAACATGGGATTCTTTTTCCAAAACTAGTCATTTGTTTATTGATTAGTGTTACATTTTCATCGAATTTCAAATCAAAAAAATCGTTTAAATTTTTTTTTATGCAAAACGACAATTTCATAGGTACACCTATAAATTATATAATTCGTTTTAAATGTTTCAAATCTCAAAATGATATTAAAAACAGCACGATAGCTCTATAAACTACATTTCGTACGTTATTGTTGACATGTTTCTTAATACGACACTTCAGAGCCATAATGATGGCAGAACGCCATACAGTAGCCATTTACCAAACTACCATTTAGCTTTTATCACTATGTATACACAAACTGACAAGTGTAAGTTCCTTAATTATATAAATAGTAAAATTGACAAACAAACTTAGACCTTGTGTTAAAGAAATAAGAACACATTTATAATTTCCAAAGCAAAGTCAACTAGGACCTATAAGACCTTTTATGTCATAAGTCTAATAAGCGGTTTTTCTGTTCTGAATATTAAAACTAATGTTATGTATGTAAAAACTTTATCAATTTCGAAATAGTTTTGACGTTTTGTAACTGAATAAGGTTTGTAAGAAAATTAAAGTAAAATATTGCTAAGATTTAACAAATCAAATAAAATAAAAATAAAACGTGACGAGAGAAATGACATGTGAAATACTAAAAAAAAACTACAACTTTCTTTTCCATACAAAATGCTTTGAAAGTTACGTTAGATAGTTGGTACCAAAAAAAAACTCAATGTAATATTAAAATTAATTTTGAAACGGATGTCATGTAAATAATAATATATTCAGCCATGGCTCCGGATGTCCGGACTAGAACAAGAGAAGGAACGCGGCGGTATTTCGAAAGCCAGTCAGTCTGACACTCTCTCTTGCTCCATCCTTGGCAGGAGGAGAAAGCATAGGATTGTCTCCACTAAAAAAAAACAGTAATACACTACACTTAATAATCTATAGTTACGCTAGCTTCCAAATACGAACACCATCTACACATAATCACATCACATAACAATCATCTACCAAGATTCCTTGGCCCTAAACAATTGTGGAGAATGTCTCGTCATTTAGTTGTTCCCTTTAATTAAAGCCCCTGCTCCGTTGCACTGGACAATGGACACTAGAACGCGTCACAAACGGTCATTGCGCCATTACATTCTCTTTATTAAACGAGCTCGTCCGTGCCGCCATCCACCTACACGTCTAAACACGGGACATACGACTGATTGGTGCATCCAACTGTTTTATAACGGCTTAACTAGTTTATATTCAATGGAAAATCGCTGCAAATTCAGTCGATGGGCATTTTTTATTGTAAGAGACTTTTAATAGTTGGGATTATGAATGCATCCTAAAAATAGGTTAAGTGAGTGTCGCATATTTTGGTTGCGACGAATGTTTCGGTGATACCCGCCCCTCCGACACATGGGTTATTGGAGGAACACCGGGTTGGTTTTTAGTCAGTAAGAGTCTGACAGCACCCTTCGCCCTTACCCCGAGGGCGGTGGGTCTCCATGAAAATATTCCAACCCGACAACAAAAAAAAAATTTTACAAAATAAAAAAACCGCCTTCAAAAAAAGTCAAGCAATAAAAGTTCCTACACTAAAAAGTAAAAAATAACAATTTGAATTACTGTAAAAAAACTTAGTTTATAGGTAAACTTATTTGACATTAATATTTTGCAAATATTCAAAATTTATTACTTATTTTTGGAGTCGGTGCCAGCATTTTAATGTTGAAACTTAATGTTAGTTAGCTTTTTAATATCCGGTGCCATTTTTCGTACATAATGCTTAAACATTTTCAATGTACTTAAAATGTTTTTGTAAGTATATATTTTTTATTTAAAAAAAATGTGCAAATCGGACATTTTTTGTAGAGAAGTCTAATCTGTATTTATGTCTTAATTAATATACCTATATTTGAGTATGCAAATAGGTATTAAGTAGTTTTATAATTAAGTAAGAGGTAGTTTTTCAAGGGATTGTTGCCCATTTGTATTTCCTTGCATGGGCTGGCACCGACTCCAAAAATAAGTAATAAATTTTGAATATTTGCAAAATATTAATGTCAAATAAGTTTACCTATAAACTAAGTTTTTTTACAGTAATTCAAATTGTTATTTTTTACTTTTTAGTGTAGGAACTTTTATTGCTTGACTTTTTTTGAAGGCGGTTTTTTTATTTTGTAAAATTTTTTTTTATTTGTAGCCGTTTAGTGTTTTTTTTTATTATAATGTGTTATGGCAAAGAAGTCAATATCGTTCCTACATTTCTTTTGAAAAAGTTACCAATGTCATACTTATACGTAGAAATACATATCATAGTACATTGTTACTGTGTAATCGTTTTGATCTCGAGGAGAGATGATATGATGCATGAGATACTTATGACTTATAGTTAAAAAAAAATAATAATCTTATCATAAATTCATATTAGTTCTCGCCAAATAACAAAAAACTAGATATTTTCATCAACAGACAGATAAAGTTCAAAGATACCAAATGCAATCTAATTTAGTATCTATGATTAAATACATTCGTACATAGAAAAAAGACCGATGCAATTATTGTTTTGTATCAATTGTAACCCATTAAATGAAGAATACTATTTTGTTATTACTAAGAACATTCATATATAGACAAGTTGGTAAAAATACAAAAGACCATCGCTATTGTAAATATACATTTATGAGTCATTCAATGTATGAACCTTTTTTAAGTAAGTATTATCTACATATGTGCACACAAAAGAAACACAATTATTGTTTTGTACGACGCAATTATTGTTTTGTAACCCATTTAAAACGACTATTTTGTTAAAAATGCCAATGAATTCTCTTAGCCTATTACCAGGAAAACGATAAGAACACAATGACGCATTTCACCACTAATGTGTAAACGCAGTCCACGTGGACTAATGCAAAATAGCCAATACTAAGCCAAACTCCGCCCCCAAAGGTGTGCGGTCCCGCTCTAGAACCTTTCGGCCCCATCGGCCATCTGTTCTACAGCAATGTGCCGTGCCCACTGTCACTTAAGTTTGGCATTTCTTCGGGCTATGTCGGTGACGCTGGTTCTTCTGCGGATTTCTTCATTTCTGATTCGAACATGCACGGAAACTATGAGCATAGCCCTTTCCATTGCTCTTGACAGCTCTAATAAGCTTACACAATACGCTTCATCATCACATCAGTTCAATAGTACCTTACAGCCAAAGTGCATCTTATAACAATTCTAACAAGCCCAAACACGGCTAGGATATATTAATTAGGTACGCAGTTCCAGTGCCTACCTTCCAGCTCCATAATCATCATTAAATCAGTTCGATGATAACATTTCCAACATAATTATTTAAGATCATTGGTTTACAGTGCATTTTCATAGTTGCTGAACTACCTTGATTGTGATATCTATGCGAGTGTCAAGTTTCATCACCCATTTCTGATCTTCTTCACCAGTTCCACCCCATCAAACATTACTTTTTGACTGTAAATGCTTGAGTGCTCTATGAAAATATTAAAATTACTATATAGTTGCCTATAATATTTGAGGAGTTCCCTCGATTTCTCATGGATCCCATCATCAAAACTCAATTTTGAAAAGAATGGGACCAATCTGGAAGCATATCCTTTCAATCATAAAAAAAATTTTGCAAATCCGTCCATAAACGACGGAGTTCTGAGGTAACAAACATAAAAAAAAAAAATAAAAAAAAAAAAAAAAAAAAAAAATACAATCGAATTGAGAACCTCCTCCTTTTTTTGAAGTCGGTTAAAAAAAAGTGTCGCATATTTTTATAGCGCCAAAAAAACATACTAGTTAGTACTGGCAATCACGGTTACAAGATACAGCACGGTGACATTCGGTGGAGTTTTAGTAAAGTTACCTTTGTACTTTGAGTACGGAAACTTTTAAAAGACAACCCACACTACTGTCCCTTGCAAAAATTGTTAAGGTGAATACCACCTATATACTTTGTATTTAATTGCTTTCTATGACTCAAACACGGGACTTCAACAGGTTACAGTCTCTCTTTTATAATCTAAGATAGTAATTGTTGATGCTATGACTAAACTTGTATCCAAGCATAAAACATATTCCTTTAAAAACTAGAATAATAAAAACACTTTGTACACACATAAATTTTAACGCCTTTCTCAGTTACAACTCAGCTACAAAAGAAATTTGTTGAATAAAATACAATATAATATTTCATCCCCTACCAAAAATAAGGCCTTTTTATGTTTTACCCTGTTGTAAAATGTTTACAAGTTACCACAACAAGCAGCCATCTTTTCTATCTAAATCATCCCCGCAAATGGATTAAAACGTCAGCTTATCGACAAGAGCGTCGCGTAGCACTTTTACATTTATATTTTAGTTGCACAAATGCTTGAATTTTCCAAATAAATGTTATCACGAGGACGTGGTTGGTGAGATAAGCGATATTAATATTGCTATAAATTGTCGATCGCTTTGACAGGATTAATCGCACCACCTATTGTATTTTGAAACAATAAATGTAGAAACGTTTCGACAATTTATATTTTAGTGTTTCACAAAAATAAAGGTTTTATCGTATTTGAACATTTATTTTAAATAATTAAATATAAGAGTACAAATAAGATTGTCATTCGATATAACAGTATGTATATGCTTAACAGTGTCTCTGGAATTCAAATATAGAACTAAAGACAATATTAAACTATAATATTCTTCACATCCATTGACATGAAACCTTTTTAAATTATTAGGCTGTTTGCATTCTAGAGCTGAGCTCTATTTGAGCATAAAATATAGGGTTCATTTAAAGTTTGCGCCGCCATTTCTTTGATTTGAGACCTCATCAGAATTTAAAATTCTGTAAGGTTTTACAAAGACTAGGTATGTATCGAAGTGAAAGGTTCAAAACTAGTATACAAAAGACTTTGCAAACATTTACCTTTGTCTTCAAACTCATTAGGTCTTTGAGAACGTAGCGAAAGTTAGAATGTAATCATCCACAAATGTCTGTTTTAGTACTGAATTATATTGTCTTAACCTCTCTATACAAAGTGTCCTTAATGAACCGTTTGGAACGTGAAATATCAACACCTGCTTTACTTCACAAAATGTATCTTCCTAAGTGAAAAATAAGAACGAAATTTCTTAGGAAGACAACGATTTTACGCTGACAAAGTACCCTTTATACTGCCATCAGCTAAATAAGCTCGCCTTGTGCCGTTTTAAGGGGAGGCAACGAAAAAATTGCTTCATATTCCCTGCGTAGCGTCAATATTTAATTTGACGAAAAGCCACTTCGTATTTATTTATCGCGTACTACAGTTACAAAGAGTTTCGTTGACGCAACAAACAATATTGTCTGACAAGCTGACACTCCGCGGAAGCGTCCACTTTGGAGCGGTTAAAAAATATTGGGATACTTTTAAGCTGTTAAACCACCAATGCTTTTTGGTAACACATATTTTGTAATGGCAGCTGAACGTGTGACGCGATGGAGCGTGTGCAGCGAAAAGTATCGGGGTGCTAAACCTTGTGTGAGAAGATCAGTTTTGTAAGTCGATCACGTCCAAACTCATTGAAGCAGAACGTACGAGTCATCGCATGAACGTATCCTATTCTTATTCAAAACTTGACACCTTCCAGTACTTTTTACCTTCATATTACAAATAGCTGTTGAGTTAGCAACTTTTCTATTGATATATGTATTAAAGCTATCCGATCAGGTTGTGAGCTGAAAAAAATTGTACGTTGGACCCGAATGAGGAACGTGTTTTTTTTTTAATTTAGTCTTTTTAAAGGAAATGAATTGGTATACTTACGTTTTGATCAAGGTTCGTTAACTAATACGTCAAAATACTATTTGTAATGAGGAATGATTCCTGCCTAAAGTTATCTTGATCTTCTGACTATTCTGATCATTCAAAAATAAAAACTACGTGCGTTATATTTATTGTGGCATAAAGAGATAAAGTTATGAAAATATTTATTGCTGTACAACAAAACATCAATATATGTAAAACTGGCCATTAATGATTTTGCAATATAACTAAATATTCGTAGTAAATTTCAAAAAAATAAATTCAGAACTCAATTTTAACGAAAAAAAAAAGAATTTAATTACACAACTCACTCGATCATTCAGAACCAAAGGTCTGTTTGCTTATTTAAGGGTATAACAATAATGAAAGGATTAGGTCCATAATAACGTCCGAACCATTTTATTGATAACAATAACGCCTTCGCACCTTATCAATGACGTCACACGCTATGATAAATAACAACTAATTCGTTCTCATATCTCGCCCAATTAATTTTAATAAACAATTCACTCCATTATAGTGCTTTCGAAATAAAATTAACATCAACTCGAGTCACAACGAAATCCTCAAAATAAAGGGATTAATGCGTATCGTGGGGATTAACATGAATAAGTATTAAAAGGATTTATACTTGAGCCTTCAGCTCAATAAAGCCGTTTTCGATTATAATTACGGTGGATATAAAACTCGCACCAACGAAATCATTCGACTCCAGCACGTCGATACTATAAAATTTGTTTGATTTTTTCTGTTGTTCGATTGTGAAGTGGCGAAGAAATTACATTATAGAATGCCACTTTAAACGTCATCTCATACTTTATCCATCAAAATGTTGCGGTTATTTTAATTCAACTCGCAAGTGTAGCCCTAGTGTACTACTACTCACAGCGGATTCAGATTCGAAGTTAAGAATGAAGTCTTACAGAATCACACTGCAGTTTTTTCATCAGAACCACAGCTAAGGAGTGTTTTTCTTTTTGCTGAACTGTGTTTTCCTTATATTTTCATGCCGCCCCAAGGTCAAGGAGCTCTTCATGCAAGAAGTGTGATATTTTCCATTTATATGTACTTCATTAAGTTTATTTTGACACCACTGATAAACAATGAGGGTAATCATCGTGAGGAAACATGAACATCAATCCGCCTTGAGCACTCCACCTTTTCCGTTTAAAAAGATGTTTTTGCTGTGCAATAAGCACTTATATGCTGATGATGTATTTCCTACCTGGGTGTGGAGTAAATAGGTACCCACATGACTCAGGTACTATAATTAATAATAGTAATTAATTTAAAAGAACTATGGAGTTTGGTGTTCACAGATAAATTTACTGCTAAACATTTTGGAATAATAAGGCTAAAATTAAATCTATGCTAATAAATTTAAATGTATTCTAATTTGACTCCTAAATCACCTATGAATAATGTTTGTTGTCCAATGTAGATATTCACTCTCCCGAAAATTTCTATAAATTATTAAATCAAGCTTATTACAGTTTATCATACGACAAAAAAACAAACCTAAATGCTCTAGATATAGTAATCAATATTGCGTGTGACATTGAGTACATATACGATGAAAATACTTGTAGTATTTAGATAAATAAGCCAAACATACGAAGATACAAGATGGGCTGTGTTATTGCCATATTTGCTATCAGCTTTCCGGCTGAATAGCTTTTACACCCTCATCAACTTACTACACTTGTGGAATACACTAAACTGGATATGAAACAATCAATTTGCGATATTAGACAACAGAGTAATCTTTATTTTAACGTCTTGACACGACTGCCAATTTCGAAACTTTTTTATTGAAATAGGGCGGCACACCAGCGGACATTTTAACTGATGGTGAGCAATCGGCGCCGTCCATGGACATCTGCAACAACATAGGAGTTAGGTACCAGCTCTATAGCTAAGGATATTGACATTTTGGGGATAGAGGGGGAAAGATTAGTCCCTCGATAACCTTAAACACACGGCGAAAGCATCCTGGTGATCTGTAGGGCCGTGTTATCACTTCAGTCAGTGCTATTCGTGTCCAGTCGTACTCAGTAACCGTGTTAGTGGTCTGTGAACCAATGTGAATTTTACTATGCTGTATATATATATATATTTTTAATTTATACACTGCTCACGACCTAAGTAAAGGTCTGCAGGCGGCAAGCAAGAGTAGCCTGTTCGACCATAACCACTCCGTAAGGCGCGCCGCGTTCCGCGCCCGTCTTAAAGAGGTATTAGACATCTATGGGTAGGACCCAATAGAGCTGATATACAGCCGGTTCCACGGAGTAGTTTTTAGTCAGTAAGAGTCTGACACTCCTACTCACCCCACCTAGGGCGGGAGAAAACTCGCAATGATTGTCTCCCTCAAAAAACCACAATTCTTATCCAGTTACCATGCAATCTGCGACCGATACTGATCCCAGTGTGTCATTACAATGTGCCCACTTAAACTAGAGCCCTGACAGCTGATCGCTTCACGCCATTAACTCCGATTGATGGGTCACATCACACTGGACGTCCCAAGGGTGACAAGATGGCGCTCGTCAGGATTTTATTCGTGACGTAATAGCAGTGTGACGAATTTCATGATCTTGTTCGGGCCAATTATAGTCCTTTGATGCTTCATGGATATTGCATGTTCCCGATTAGCTTTGTATTTTGCCATTCGGGAATGTTCGTGCCGTGTTCGTGTATTGTCGTTATACTAATTGCTTTCATTGTTTCTGAAATGTGCATAGTTATAATTTGAAGTGGTTAATAATTACAAGTTAATTAGTGAAACTTTGAGTTGTGTTTGGCTTTTTATCTTTCTGCATGTTAATGCTTCATATAATTGGAAAAAATGAAATGCTTTCGTATTTTTTACTTATAAACTAATTAGCTTATCACAATTTTACTTGTGAAGCTTAACAAAAATGTAGAAAATTGGATGTCCCTACTTTTTTATACAGTTGTAGATACAGTCCTTGTTTTATTTTGTCTGTCTTTTATAAAAAGTTAATTCATCATTGACATAGATTTCGTTATTACTGAAGGTTATTTTTTTTACTTGGAAAATGTAGATTATTTTGAAACTAGGCTAATTTAGAGGTTTCCTTAGTTCTAGACAGGAAGCAAACATCCGGAAAAAATATCTTGAACAAAAATTGTTTATGTGAATCAAGGTTACGGAAATAACTTTGTTGTAATAAAATAGACGATTTTCTATAGAATTTATAACTTCTATAGAAAATATAACTAGCCCAAGGACTTCGGGCACCACGTGTACAAAATATATATTATCTATGGACACTGAGCAACATGACTTTTTCTGACAAATTGTTGCTACGTCGTAGGCGAAGTCCTTTACTGTGCTACGCGGATCGCCGGCTACGCGTTCTCTTAGCAGAATGGCCTGAAAAACGTTTCTTTGACAATAATAAATCATTATTCTTTTGCTACGATGTGCATTTGACAGTATGGTATTTGATGAAGTGACTCTAAAAACAGGATTATTTTTAGAAAGAGAAAAATATATTTTGACAATATACGCATGAATAGAAAAGCGTTACGTGGGTATACAATAGCTTACAAGCTACGAAAAGAAGAAAGAAATATACAAACAAATTTTTCTTTAAGGTTAAGAAAAACTCGAGTGTTACTTAACCAGAAGTTTGTATTGCCAATATTGTTTTCCTATTGTTTATTTCAGTGACCTTTTCACACACTTACCTATAAATTACCGCCTGACAGACTGAACTGCCCAACATTATTGTATATAACTCAGTCCCTAAAAGTTTGTCCTTAAAGAAAGTACGGAGGAGGGAGGTCAAATAAGGTCCGAAGTTCGTGACCAATGTGCAAACAGTACGATATCACAGATGGCGTAACTAATAGCGCTGAGTATATTCATTAATCGCGAGACGTCCGATCATTAGTAACTGTCACCGTCGACTGACTGAGACGCACGCGTGGTTGCGTTGTACCGCGTTGTACCGCGTGCTCGCGTTTCACATACTACCCTCAATTTTACTAAATTGTTTACGCTCATTATTAAACGAAATATGTGAACGTCATTAATTTGTGACTTAATTAAATTATAATAAAAGCTTTTAGTAAGTGTTTTTATGTTTAATTTAATTAATGATTACAATGCCATTTATTATCACAACTTCGGAATAGCTATTTGAAAGTAAAGTTTTTACCTTGAATGTATCTTCAACATCAAAGTAGAAGGAATATTGAGTGGTTGCACTGAATGCTTTCTCATGGGAAGTAATATTCCTAACACAACCACTCGGAGCCTTTGAAGAAAAATGCATCCTGTGTTTTGTTTAGTTGTAGATAGGTAAACTCACTTTTAGCTTCAAATACAAATATATTTTTGTATTCTCCTTCCTTTTCTCTTTGCCTTGGCACAATAAAATTCAAACAACAACGCAACATACAAAGTCCATTTAAAAAAAAAACAATGTTTTATTAAATAACTCCAAAATAATTTCATAAAAGACGAAACATCTTTCAACTTGTAAACTATACATACAGTGTGTTTAAAAATGGACTGTATTCGAAATTTCACCGACGGCTACTTCTATTTTACTGGTCGACCAATCAAAGCGTTTCACGGTGACCCGATATGAATTTTTCACTCACATCCCTGTTTTATGCATCTGTGTACGTTGAACAAGCTCTGCTATTCAAGAACAACCTGTATAAAACAAATGACGAATATTGAGAATTATCGAGCAATGGGCATATGGATGTGTGTATGCATTTCATGCGGACTTAAGTGAAATTTGGCACAGAGGTAGATTAAAATCTGGAGATCCGCGCAACGTGTCGCCGTTTCGATTTCCGCACGGAACAACTTTTTGTATTATCCAGAAATTGTTGTTCCGGTTCTGGGTTTGATGTGAAATTGTATAGTTGTAGACACACCTACAACACAGAAGAAAATCCTAGTGTTCCAACGTTAAAAAAATCTGTCCAGGAAACCCAGGCGAAACCGCTAACAGAAGCTGTAGGAACAAAATCACGTATCTACGTAACGTGCGACATTTTCCTAAAATATTTAGCAACCCGTAGGAATATTCCAAAATGGATATTGTATTATTCATTATTGTGCCGGTAAAATTTGAGTTTATATGTGAGATAGGTATATGTTTCTATCGAATCACGTGCTTGCTTTAGCTCAAATATGTAATTGGTACGATAAAAATGGCGCCGAAACGAACTTTATTTTTCGTCCGTTTTTAAAACACGTGTATGTTTCATTCTTTATATTCATAAACAGGATTTTTTTACATTGCGTATGTATAGACGAGACCAGCGCAACTTACTGCAAACTGTAAAATTTATCATTGGATTTTTTACTTTATATCTAAGAAAAAAAGTATAAAATGGAACTTAAGAATACATACAAACGTTTAGAATTCACGTATAAAGTATGTTGGTAGTCAGAATTCATCATCAGCCCATAAATACCCACTGCTGAGCAAAGGCCTCTTCTCACACGGAGAAGGTTTGAGTATTAATCACCACGCTTCCTCAATGCGGGTTGGCAATTTCAAACTTATAATTTGAGATTATAAGTCCAGGTTTCCTCACGATGTTTACCTTCACCGTATGTCAGAAGTGTCTAAATAATTATAGAAAGTACATATAACTCTAAAAATGTCACATTGGTACTTGCCAGGTTTCGAACCCACGCCCTCATACATGGGAAGCGGGCTCCTCAACGTCCGAGCCACCACGATACAGTCAGAGTTAATAATTCATAACAAAAAGATATTAGGATCAAAATTTGTGTGAAAGAGCCATGCTTCACCATGAATAGGTGGGCTCAAACGGAGCGATACCACGGTCTCAGAGAAAACCAGCAGTCACTGAAGGCCCAATCCTTTAGCCTTACCAATCCCTTATCCCCAAAAGACACCGACCTTGCAACGCTTTGATGTTGTCGTTGTCCATAGGCGGTTCCGGATGCTCACCATCAATTCGTCAGCTCGTTTGATACCGTTTAAACAAATAAAAAATTCATCATCATCATCACCACCCTGATTCCGTCCACTGCTGGATATAAGCATCTCCAATTGCACGCCACTGAGCTCAATGTTCAGCTCTTCTTGCTCGATATTCAGTTAATTTTTTCATCCAACTACTGGCAATGGTTAGATGCAAAACACATAGGCAATCTATTGCGAAAATTTGAAGGTTGTGATCTTCGACCCAATATTAAAAGAACCGGGAAATTGTCAATCAACCAAATCCAGTAAACTGTATGCACTTTCACAGGAGAGCCCAATATATCCGACCGGATTCATTTGAGCGAGACACAAAAGGGAAGTGGCAACTGCTGGCATTCTTTCAAAATATTCACAAAGGGACGAAAAAGTGGAAAAACAGACTAAGTTTCTTCATCAATTCAAAAATAAATTGATTGAACGGAAAAATTAAAAATCTATTTAGTTTGTTTGTTAGATAATGAAAAAATATTATACCCATACTTTATTTCGTAATATAAAACAATAGTTAGAACTGTTTTTAGTTTAAGAGTGGGAGCTAGTTAAGTCACCACTCAGTAACTTCAATTTACTAAATTGTGACGTCACACGCGATATTTTAGATAAATACTTCGATAGAATATTTTGGTTCCTTGGGAAAAGTTCGTATCATACATTTTCGAAAAAAATAACAACATGTACTTATTTATTTAACTACAGGTATAAATAAAACGCAGATGAAGAATCATATAATGTCCTTAGATTTTGTTTTAAATTAATTTACCAGATGGATATTACGAAGAAAACATTCACCATCCTGATTCTACCGCGTAAAATATAAGCAAGAAACTTACCTACTTACTTAACAATAAATGTCCAAATGAATCGCGCAAGCGTTCAGTAAATCTCTTCCAATCGAGTTTTAACTTATTCCGCCGGATCAATTGCATCGGAATGAAGTTTAAAATTGATTTTCATTGCGTTTTCATTATACATTGATGGCGCACACGACATATTCTGATTGATGTACTCTCCCTACATTATTACAATTAACACGATAATGTTATATGGTTTTAATGCGTAGCTCATGTGTGGAGATTGGAGATGGAGATTCCATCAATTTATTATTAAGAATGTTTGCGAAAGTACTTAATTGCCTTCTGTATTAATCTCGGGTTTTAATTAGTTGGTAATGTTTTAAGAAAGGTTATTGCGGTTACAGGGTCCTGGTCCTGATGTGAAGAAAACGATCTATTTGTAGTGGTTTACTGTTTGATATAATTTTAATTTTAATTTAAGATTTTTGACTATTACCCCTTTTTTTATAATAAAAATTTGATGTTTACTTCACTACTCTATTTATAAATTATAATAATTATATTTCATATATTGATTTTACTTACAGAGCATTCTTTTAGTTTGTGAAATATTTAGGTACGTGTGCGTAATGATTCTTTATCAACAAACCATGATAGGTATTTGCTAAGCTATTGCACAAAATTATTAAAATGTTCATACCTAACAGTATATTTTCTTTCTTTCTTACAATAACTTCTGCAAGAGAGTTTTTCATAGTCACCATGTCACACGCGTTCTTGAATTCAATTAACATACTATTTGAAAATCTTGTCCTACCGACTAACGAACGAGATATCACTCCCGTAGACATCAAAAAGGGAAAACGAAGTGGTGCATTGCGTCCCGATGCGATTTCGGAATATAACGAGCTGGCCTGTTATCAGAGCTGGAGTTTGCTCTAATGGCCTCCAAACTCTTGCACCTAATTGAAGAGCGCTTGCTCAGCTCAACTAGTAACAAAATATAGACCGGCTAGACGACGCGGTTGAAGCGATTTTAAAATGAAACTATGCGGCTTTTGTTCTTGCCTTTTTGGTATTTGATCTTAGGGTCTTGTTAACTATAATCTTATAAGGAATCGCTAAGTGGATGGCTAGTTGGGAATCTCGGGAACGGCTGAACTGATTTTGCTAATTCGTTTTTTGTTTCTTACAAGAGAATCTTATGAAAACACAGGGTAGGATAGGTTGGTGCATGGATAGGGTAGCCAGATAAGGTAGGGTATGGGTAGGACAGAATATGTCAGACATAGTTAGATAGCTATAAAAGAAAAGCTAGTTCTAACGTAACTCCAATAAATTATTGCAAGGCTACTAGGTATATCGTTTAAGTGTGGGAGAGCCAACCTTCGGCACGAATGTGTCGGCTTAACCGGAGTGATACCAGGGCCTCACAAAAACAGCGTTAAACAACCACAGCGTGTTTCGCCGTGTGAGTGAGGTTACCGGAGTCCCAATCCCTCCCCCTTCCCCCATCCATTCCCTATCCTAAAATATCCTAAACCTTTATCCCTAAAAGGCCGGCAACGCACTCGACAAGAACTCCTTTGATATTGCGGGTGTCTATGGGTGGCGCTGATTGCTTACCATCAGGTAATCCGTCTGTTCGTTTGCCGACCTATATATAACATATACAAAAAATGGTGTAGGTACAATTTTCTCATAAATACTTGTAATTTAAGTTTCAGTGAAAAATAGAAAAGCAACTTAAACATAACAATTTTAACTTTACTGTCCAAGGACATAACATTCGACCATTGAAGCGATACTTCCACACACAATACCTTCCCAAACCTATAGATAATTCGGGATATTTCTATCGCATTCTTTGAGGTTTTATTTCTGATCTCGATATTATTATCTTTTGGGAAATTAACGAGATTATTTTTCCGAGAAACGAGTGTTCGGTGATTAATTAATGAGGCCGACACCTACGACTAAGAAAGATTAACTTTGTTCGCTGAAATCTTAACTGCTTGAGGAAAAATACGATTGATGTGTTTAATGGTTGTGTGTTTGGGTGAGGTATTATCTTTTCCTATTATAAGGCTTTGTCGAGTTTCAAATAGATAGAGGATGATAGTAGTAAGATTTTTCTGACAACTTCCTAGATATTAGGCTGGAAAAATGCTCAATATGTATAATAAAACAGTTTAAAATTCCATTAAAATGTTCAAGAATATGTATTGATATAATAATCGTTTTATCTCTGTAAGAATTGGAAATATTTTTATGTGACAGGTCGGCAAACGAGTTGATGGATCACCTGGTGTTGAACAATCGGCTTCAGTTATTAGATATTTAAGCTTGTATACACTAATATATATTATAAAGCTGTAGATTTTGCTTATTCCTAACTTCTAGTCTACCATCGAGAAAAACTTGTATTGAGAATCAACGCCAAATAGAGAGCAAATTTTTCAAATAGACGCCACGTACTGGCAAACTTGAAACAAAATTGAAAAATGTCCTGGAAAAACGTAACGCATTGGAAAAAATAACGTTGAAAAACTAAGCAATTATAATTAATTGTTGTTTATTTCTACAAATTGTGTACATGTAATAGCTGATTGTCGATATCAGTAACGTAGTGCATATTCCCTACCTACTTGGAAACCCCTTCAAAGCTGAACACGGAGAACTTAGCCGGATGAGCTCTCCCGCACACAACGCCAAGTACGGCTCTTCGACTTGTGAGTATAATACGGCAGACAATATCATATACATGCATCTACCAACCTAATCTAGGGAGCCTTACCTACTTATTACAATATCTTAGGTATTTTATGGGATAAGTCGGCAAAAATTTGACGTATTACCTGATGGTAAGCAATCTACGCCGCCCATGGACACTCGCTATACCAAAGGAGTAATACTACAAGTGCATAGCCGGCCTTTTGAGGTTTAAAAATTTTAGGGATAATGCTAAAAAAATATTTCAAATCCACGCAAAAACCAATAGCGGAACAAATTATCAATTATTAGTTCAGGTTTCCTCGCAATGTTTTCCTTCCCCTATATCAGTGGTGTCTAAATAATCATGGAAAGTACATATAATTCGGAAAACTCACATTGGTACTGGCAAGTACCCAAGCGTACGGGGCGTATCGTTCCGCGCGCGCCTCAAAGAGCCAATAGACCACCACAGACAGGGCCCAATAGGGCTGATGTTCAGCCGGGGTTGCGGGGTTAGCGCAGGCACCGCGACCACGGCACAGAGCAGGAGAAGGAACGTTAGTCAGTAAGAGTCTGACACTCCCTACCCTGGGCGGGAGAATACAATAGATGATTTTCCCCTTACAAAAAAAAGGTACTGGTAAGTATCAATTTGACTGAATTTGCCAGGTTTTGTACTCACCTTCATGCATGAGAAGCGGGCGCCATTAACCTTCTTACCACCACGACTGGTATATACTCATCCATCACATCCAATTACAATATAACGTAAATTCACAATAAAAGTATCAAAATTTTAATTAAATATCAGCTCAGAATTGTCGCGGCGCGCGGTAAAAGGATGGTTGTTTTCGATGTCGACAAAAACCAACGATATTCACAGTTGACACATTGATTGCAGATATAAATCATTCTTTGAACGAAAACTCGAATTAAACGTCGACCTAGAATTGCTTTTTCGCGATTAATTCGCTAAAGGTATTCCGGTAATTATTCTGCGGTTTGATGTGTACCTATACGAAGTTTCTTTTTTAATCGGCTACGCTGGTCGTTAATGGTAATTTTGTGAAATATAGCATTCATCACCGTCATCCATCCGCCATCCATCCATACAATTCCCATTTTTATAGAAAACTAGCTACTCTCACGCAGTTTCACTCGCTGCTCGGCCCCATTTGATAGTAGCGTGATGTTTTATTTTATTTATCCATTTATTAAGCCTATAGCACTTAGTAACAGTATAGATTAGAAAGATTACCCCCTACAAAAAAACTTACAAATTTTACCTCTTTATAATATTAGTATAGATTTTCCGTGGCGTTTGGTGACTGGGCTTCTCCCAGTTTGTAGTAGTCTCTTTTGTGCCTATAAGGCTTAATTTATTCTGTCTACTGTTATCCTCAAATAATATCTTCTGCTATATTTCGTTGCGGGATCCAAAGCAGTCATTTGTGGTTGTATCTACTGTAGATTTTGGCTTGAAGAGCTGCTGCGGCTTTGCTAGTCCGACAAAAAAAACCCTTACAGACTTTGACCGTTTCAAGTTTAATTAAGTAACGAAACTAATGATATATCCACAACAAAATAACACATTTAAAATAAAAAGGCCCACGATAATCTAAAAAACAAATGATATTCTGTTCTCGTTTTTTATTAGAAAAATCCTACCAAAATCTACCTACTACCAATTTAAATGACGCAAACTCAAGTCACCTTGAATATAAAAGAAGCAATTTCTTAAAATTTTATTTTCTCACAATTTTCAACGTTGCAGAGTAAACAAAGGAGGGGTAATTGAGTGTCAGTCACTCTGGGTGCACTGTACCGTGGAGCCAGAGCTGGGGCCGAACCGCATTTTGTGGCTCGTTATACCAACCATAGGTAACAAACTATACACCCCAGGTTTTAATAAATGCCTAGATATTTTCTACACTAACTCTAAAAAGATAGATTCAATATTACAATAAAAATATCAGAAGTAAAAATTTGCTTATGTATTATTAAGGAGTTTGTTATTGTTTATCGATAAAAATGGATAATTTTCATTATTAAGGTTTATTTAAAACTCAGTAATAATTATATATTCTTTTTTTAAATGATAAATAATAAAAATAAAAAAACTAACTTTTAATTTCAAAGAAGATGAAACATTTTTATCATTAAACCTCTTTAAATAAAAATTAAATTGAGCAATGATCCCAACAATTAACTTTATCAGCACGTACGCTGATACAAACGTAGAAATAAATATAGGAATTGTAAAATAATAGGCATAAACATTTCACAGCTATAAATAGTCAAAGTTTTCGCATAATCAACCGACGTGCACAAAAAACGATAAAGTATCCGATTAATGCGTCCGACGGCGATTTATAAATGCGGAATTCCGTCGAAAATAAATTGTTCGAACAACGAATACAAAACCGTTGTGGGCCAAAAACATGAAAATATCAGTATCATAATTAATTTATAACGGTCTTATTTCCTGTTTTGGTGTCCATTGAACAAATTAATTGAGTGTCGTCGCTGTTCATAAAATAGTTACGCTTGTGATTTTTAGGCGCAACGTAAAAAATTCGTTTTGTTTGCTAATTTATTACATTTTTGTTCCGTAGGAAAGTAAAGAATAACAAAATTTTTAATGATAATTAAATTGGTTTTTACATGAGGTACTAATAAACTCTTTGGTTGCACATTTTTCCATTAACACCTCCTTTGTAAAACATTACTTTTATAAACATTACACAAAAACTGGCTGAAATGTCACAAAAAAATCACAAGAAAAGCTATAGAAAAAGAAATAATTTTTTTTTTATTTCGAACAAGTTTGTTATTTTTTTTAAGCTAACTGCCAGTATCACATTAAAAAAATAAAAAAGTCCTCGAAAAAAGTTTTATATAAAAAGTGAATCGCAAGTTTTGCACGGAACTCTTTGAATAAGTCGCTGAACATAATATGTGCGAAATGTTTGCGGGTTTGGGTTTACACAAAGGCGGGAAAATAGATCCTTTTAGTGAAGTTAACTAGCTGGAGTACTCTTGAACACTTCTAACTTCTCAGCCATTACTTACTGTATTGTGTGAACAGTAAGCAAAACATTTTCTTTATTATTATCTTATACATATATAAAAATGAATTGCTGTTCGTTAGTTTCGCTAAAACTTAAGAAAGGCTCAACCGACAACGCTATAAATATAATTAATGTATTTTATAGCTGATACAACATCAAAAAGGTACTTATTAGGTTTGTTCAACTACCGTGTCTAGAAATACTAAAGTATACCTACTGAAGTGATCATTTACATTTTCATAACGTAATTGATAAATGTGTTTAACGCACTATTTTTTATTTTATAATTTATTTTTCCCTTTAAACGTAATAACAAGAATCATCATCATATCCCCGATTCACTCTCAATAATTTATTTTCTACAACATACAGTATTACTATCCAATTATTACCTACGATAAAAAATACTGTTTGCCAAATATCCCTAACACACTACATCATAGAGTACAGTACAGTACAGTACTTGACTGCACGGTTGGCGCGGTGGCTGGGCAACTGGCTGCCGCACAACGTGTCGCGGGTTCGATTCCCGCACGGAACAACTCTTTGTCTGATCCACAGATTGTTGTTCCGGGTCTGGGTGTGATGTGCATGTGATATTGTATGTTTGTAAACGCACCCACGACACAAGAGAAAATCCTAATGTGGGGCAACGTTTTTTTTAAAAAAAAAAAAAAAAAAAAAAAGTATAGTACATCATACACAACATAACATAACAACATAATGTAGAGTATTACTATACTACCTACCTACCTACTAGTATATCTGTTTTAAACTCTCTACAGAGCATACTCTATTCTCTTTGATCCAATTGGAGCAATCACAATTCACAACAGGCCGTAAAATACCGCATTCGAAGCTTGAAAACGACCACTAATGGCGAAATAGCGTTGAAGATTGCACCGAATTGCCGTTCATCCAGTGACTTAAGGGAAATCTAATTTACTCACAGCAGTATGGAATTACTGAATTTTGGTGCAAACATTTATCCGAATGTATCGATGGTAGCAATTTTGCGAGCCGCCAAGCACCGCCCCGTAGCTTGTGGATCCCGCGTAACGAGTTTTACGTACCTATCTGTATTGTTGAATTATTTCAGTACGGTTTCTGTTTGAATTATATTTTTTACTTTTATAGTTAAACATATAACATTAATATATATTATAACAAATCCATTACTTTTGATCCAAAAATCAATAATGATACTTTTCTATGAAACTCCAAATAATGACGTCACATTTTTTTTGCGTCAAATAGCTTACTTATATAATAATAATATCAAAAATGTTGTGTACCAACTTTTATTGTATTGAAACGTCGAATTAATTCATTTGTCACGCAGTAGGTACTCCCCAATTGTTTTTCTGTCTACAATCTGAATTGCCAACGATACTTACCTTGTTTTTTACCAAAAAAGAATATAACTAATTTGTCAAAAATACTAGCAATATTGTGGATAGAGAACAATTTTTGTGAAATAGACTTTTTGACGGTAGCCAATCTGCGCTTCACTTACCCAGCATCGAAGAGCATCGAGGCAAAGCAAATAGCCTGTCTTTACGTTGCTATTCTCCTTGGCTCGGCGCCTTCGGACCTTCATATGTCACATTTTATCCATCTCTTTTGTAGGATGGTTAAAGATGAAATTCGTACCAAAAACTTTCTTAACATACATGATGTTGAAGCTTTGGAATTCTCGGCCATAGCTTTGGAAGAAATTATCGTCACAAAAAACCTCTGACCGTTATTAAACCATTACATTTCTAGAATACAAAACATCAAAACGTTCGTTAAATCCCTGAAAATGTAGACTTAGATTTACATACAGTTATCTTATACGACTTTTTTATGAGACATAGTTACCAATTAACTTTTCTTATCTTCATTTAATCACGCCCTTATTGGCTAAAAACCACCCCGTTCCTCCTCCTGTTCCAGCTATTGCCGCGGTTCCTTATTGAGCTACCCATTGCCGGAATTTTCCTAATCATAAGTAGTTACCTATATTGAAATATTAGACACTAACTACTCTCGCGCGGTTTCACCCGCTGCTCGGCTCCATTTGATCGTAGCGTGATGTTTTATAGCCTGACCCTACATACAAACTTACAAATTTTACCTCTTTATAATATTAGTATAGATTAGATATAACATTTTTTCAATCACAAGTATTTAAACGAAGCTTTCGAGTGCCCATATCAGATGGCTTTTATTCATATACCGATATGTTAGCGTTAGTGGATATTTATATAACTCTAACCCTGACCTGAAATTAAGTGCGCGTCAAATAAAAATAGAAACTATTATAAACATAGTACGAAAAAAATACGCTTAAAAAATGCGTAATATGATCAATGCAATTTACCTGCAACTACCAAATATAATAATTATAAAAAAAACTAAAACAGTTTTCCATAAGCGAACTTTTATACCTTTATTTTAGACATATAGCTAACTTAACCGAATTTTTTTTAAGTAATGGAGCAGCAACCTTCTTTTTGTATCTCCTGATGTCAAGCAATATCCGCTACCCTTGGATACCTCGATTGAGTTACCAACCTTTTGGGTATAAGGATTAGAGGACTCGGAATAAGGAGAACTCCTGTTTTCTTACTCACACGCTGGTTGTCTTTAAGGTCGTGGCATCACTCCGATCGATCCGTCCCATTCATCCCGAAACATGGTTCTCCCACATCTAAAAATAATATCCGATTGAATACCTTAGCAAAAAAAACTAGACCAATCATGTTAGAAAATGTCTTCTTGATCCATTTCACATCATCATAGATCATCGATTCAGATCAGCAGCATCAGAGGTAGGAGAGAGAGAGGGAACGAAGAGGTTATCTCGCGAACATAAACTTCCCATAATAATCTTCGAGTCAGTAATAAATACTCTTTAATACCTACACAATTATTATTTTCATCAGCTAAAGTTTTAAAAGTTTTTTGGCGTGTATTTCGTTTTCAGTGAAAGCTTTTTGGCTTCCCAACTAATTTATTGTTAAAGTTATAACCCAGTCTGAAGTTGGTTAGGTATAGATGTTCGAACTGAAAAGGTTTCAAGCAATATTAAATTTAAAACTGGCTTGATTGGGATGAAACCACGGCCGCCCAGAAAACTTGCGTGAAATAACGCTTGGGTTGTGCTTCGCCGTGTGAATGAGGTTACCAAAGACATTTTTCTTCTATTTCCCCATTACTAACAAATCTGTTAACCAACATATCTCCAATCCTGAAATCCTTAACCCCCATAGCAACGCGTTTGCCTCGTAATTCCTCGCAAAAGGCGATCAAGGCGTTCGCAATCACTTGCTCTGGAGGTCTACTCTCTTTCTTCAAAACGAAACTTTCGGAAACGAACGAAACTCGAACGAAAGAACGTTGGCGACCCTACTCTGTTTTATTTTCGGACACGCATACGAAGTTCGGTCCAGAGATAATTTTCGTGAACGAATGTAATTGTGTAGGTTCTTTATAATGTGATTTGTGGTAAATTACGGTTTTTACTTAAAGTTAAAATTCTCTGGCTGTTTCTTTGAATTCCACATTATCTATGTGGTTTGTTAAACTATTATTTATAATATTCCACGCAGAAAATAAAAATATATTTATTTTTGACGGAATTGTAATTTATCGTGTAATTTATCATCGTTACTTTATAAAAAACTCTTTTACAGACATTTATAACCGACTAATTTAAAGAGTACTATTTCATGCCAAGAAAGGGTTGTTATGTATGACGACCAAAAATGGCTGTATTCGGACCGCGCACGACATGTGTCAAAAAATTAATGTCAACAGATTGTTTATTTTTATCAACGCGAGTTAATAAAATATAATATAAAAGACAATAAATATGTGTGGAGAAAGGCATTTTATTGACTTGTATATAAAATGGATATTATTATAAAAATAGGTTTTGAGTGTTATACACACAATCATTTTCCAACCCCAGACTGTGCTAAAATGTAAAATTGGTGTTAGCAGAACATGTGGAAGAACAAAGAATTAATGCGAATAATAACAAGGCTGTGCGTTAATATTGATTGTGTAGTGGTGGAAGAAGACTGTGTGACAAAGCGAGTCAAAGCTAAATGTCCAATTATCTACATTTGAAAAGAAAACTGTCGTTGAATTTGATAAAAATGTATGCAATGTTAATTACTTAATATTTTTATAAAATAATGTAATAGAGTTAAAACAAAGCCATTCATATTACACTTATGTTCAGTTATAAATGTATGTAGCTGGGATGACAATGTGTGATATTTTTTTTTTGAGCAGTATATGGTAAATAATGCTCATTTATGTTAACTTCATATAAGTACCTACTTTGATGTGTTACAGTAACGATATTGTTTTAATGTTATATAAAATGCTAATAAGTTGTTTAAAATTATACTCCTTGTTATATTTGTTCTATTAGAAAATTTAAATTTATTTTAAAAGGTTAATAAGTTTTAAATTTTTGTTTAATAAGTGCAGAACTTTAGGAAATAAAAATCAGTTATTTTTTTAAGTGTATTTTTATTTACTTGCCCTTTTTTACATATTTGTGCCGCGATCGGTTTCTTTACCCTTTCCACCAACTTCGCACGTTCCGAATAATCGAAGTACATGCAAACTAATCATAACAATATTTTTTTTTTTTTTTTGTTTGAAAACTTTTCTAAAATTTAGTTTCTCACAGCTCTTCAAATAATAGGCGACTGTCCTACAAACTCTAAGTCCGGAATTTGACTTAGGTATATTAAGTAGATTGCGCAGGCAGCGCCGGTTCCTTCTACGCTCTACACGTTCTTCACGTAAAAGAGCTTCGATTTAGAGCATTCTTGTAGCCATTTCAAACAATTTTCATACAAAATCCACACTAAACGAAAATTAAAAGGTAACACTTTTGGTTTCGTCAATTTGAAGTAAAAAATCCGAAAAATCGTCTGTCAAATTCAAAAGTTCATTCGGAGCTAATAAGGATTAGAGTAAGTTCTAAATGTCAAACGTCTTCGTTCGAACGAAATTTCGAAACGAATTGAAACCGTGGTAGGAAACACGCGAAGTTTCGATCGAAAGTTCGTTTTTCGTAGAATAAGAGTAGACCCCCTGGTTTTGCGTGTGCATGGGCGACATCACTTGCTTACCATCAGGTGTTTGGTCTGCTCGTTTGCGTCTGTTATGTAACATAAAAGGTGTTTTTTAAATCATCCTTAGCAAAGTGGGGTCTTTACTTCAAAGGTGAATTTTAGATTTAGTTTAAGCTTCTTTTCTTCTTCTTTGCTTCATAAGTATTATAATATGTATATGTTTGTATAAAAACATGCAATGACTTGGTCGGCTAATGCATTTCTCTAATCTAATTTCTCAGTTCGACCTTCTTCCAAAGAAAATAAAGCAACTTTAATGTTTATTCGGACAAGATTACAAAAAAAGTCATAAAACGCCGCCAATTCTCACCCACCTCACCAACACAACCAAAATGTTTTCACCTTTAACTTAAAATGGGTATTAAAAAGACTATAAATTGCGGGAAATGTTCGAGAACCTTCCTCGGTGAAGCCATAAAATGGAAGGCCAAGATAACATTTCCGAACTTCTTGGTAAACCTCAAAATACTTACCTGTAAGTAAATATACGAGTAGCTAATACGTAATTTGCGTTCACCATTTTAATGTTAACAAATAATGCGAACCATATCCAATTACCAAAAACAAGAAAGGACGCTTTAAAGATAAGTTTGGAAATGGGTTCCGGTTACAAATACACTACGTGTGACAGCCATGCTTTAGCACGAATGGGTCGGCTCGACCGGAGTGATACCAACCGCCTTAAAAAAACCAGCGTGAAACAACCACAGCCTTGTGTTTTGCCGTGTGTGTGAGGTTACCAGAAACCGTTCAATTTCCGAATCGGCAAAAGGTCGGAAACGGAATTGTAACTCCTTTGTTGTTGAGAATGTTCATCGGCGGCGCTGATTGCTTACCATCATGTTATCCGTCTGCTCGTTTGCCGACTAATCACATAAAAAAGAGAACAAAACTATAATGCACTGCAGGTATCGAGGACTCCATTTCTATAGGTAGTTTAAACATTTCAGCTAACAAGTGGAGCTTTCAAAGTCAAATTATTTTATTTAAAATTCATTTCTTTGTAACATCTTATGTGTCATCTAGTTCTATTATGTGAGAACAGTGTAACACTAATAATTAGTCAAAAGATCCGGAAAAGAAATTAACGCCAAGAACATCTTTAGACAGCTTTCTTGTTTTTTCTCCTATAGTAAAGTAAAGTGTTCCCAGAAAGATCAAACAGAATTAATAACTGATATGCAATCACAAACAATAACTCAGTTTTTTCTATAGTAATTACCTTAATATTCTTCACCAAAATATAGCAGGACTTATGAACAAATCAGATTTATTAACAATTAAGTTAGAAGAGCTCTCTAATAAAGGGATCCTTATAGATGTTATATGCATTACAGAACATTTTGTTGAAACAGGTTTTGAGAGCCTACTACACATACCTAATTATTACCTAGCCGCCTTCTTTTCAAGAAACACTAAACGAGGAGGAACTTGTATATTTGTTCGAATAGGATTACATTGTAGAGAGTTAACGGAAGTATCAAAACAATCAGTGACCGGTATTTTTGAGTGCTGTGGTATAGATCTAATAACTTATAATATTGTAATTTTCTGCGTATATAGAATACCCAAATTTAACTATAACGTGTTTTATGAAATGCTGGACGACATCTTGGGAAAAATTTGTTCACGTACAAATAGAAACATAATTTTAACGGGAGACTTTAATATTGATGTGGGGATCAAGGGTTCGCAGGATATTAAAAATACTTCGTTTTGTGTAGGAAAAATCGTAATAATCGTGTATTTGTCAATTCGTCGTTGTTAAAACAAAAAAAACGTGTCCGTCCTGTCATTCGTCTCATTACCTTCTTTTTTCGGAAATCGCTCTATCTCACTCGCTCATTCATTCTCTCTTACTTCCACACATTCGTTTAGAAACTAGCATTACCTTACACACATCTCACTCGTTCGGAAATATTCACATCCCACATTCGGTCATCCTGACAGAGTGTCTGCCCTCAGACACTATATACAATAAAAAAATATATCTATTTTTAAAGTTACATCACAAAACATAACAGCTGAAAACTCATAAAACTAAACATGGTATCTTCTTATATAACTAAACATTTCTTAGTACTTAACAAATACTTTAACAACACTTGAAGAAAAAAACTATTTCTAAGACAACTGACATTCATCCCTTTCATACCCAAAATGAAAACGATAAAAATATGTACCTTTACTCTACTACTACTGGCCACTTTTTCATATTGTCCACAGAAGTAGAAGTCCTGTTAGGTCCATCTCCATCTCCATTATATACCTTTTCTACGTCATAACGGTCGTTCCCTTTAACTTTTGTAACTTTGTAGGGACCTAAGAACTTTGGCTTCAATTTGAGCCCGCCTCCAAACTGAGTGCGCTTAATAGCCACTAATTCCCCAACGTAATATTTTGTACTTTCCTTCCTTCTTCTGTTATAGTTCCTTTCATTTTCATCCTGTACCTTAAGGATTTGTTCCTTAGCCTTTAATCGGAGTTGCTCTCTCCTGTCAGCAAACTCATCAATTTCTTCCTGTTGTATCAACTTATATATTTCTTCATTTTTACCTGTCTTCAGTTTAACTCCTGTTAACAATTCGAATGGAGTTGTGTTTATGCTTCTATGAAATGTGCTGTTGATAGCTCTTTGAACCTGACTGACGTGTCTATACCATAGGGACGGATTCTCAATGCATAACTTCGTGAGTACAGATATTATTGTCCTGTGAACTCGCTCCACCTGTCCATTACCACGAGGTACTCCAGTGGTAATCTTCACATGTTCAATACCTTCAGCATCACAGTATTCGGCAAACTCATTGCTTGTAAAAGCTGTTCCCCGGTCTGTAATGAAACGCACAGGATTTCCAAACGTCTGCTGATAAATCAGTAATTTGTTAATAGTTTCTCTGGCTGATACAGTCTTTGTCGGAAATAGCCAAACAAATTTGGTAAAACCATCAATAACTGTCAGTATATAATTGTATTGTTTCTTGGTTTCACTCATTGGACCAATGTGATCTAGATATAATGTATGCAATGGCCTATCTCCCTTATCAATGGGATGTAGGAATCCTTCTTTCCTTTTTTTTGTTGTGGCTAAAAGACATGGTATACAGGTTGAAATGAAATCTTTCACTTTTCTTTCTAAATCCTTTATATAGTAATCTTTGCTTATGAGATCAATTGTCTTTTTTGATGAAAAGTGACCATTTGAATGAGCCTTTTCAATGACTCCAATCTCCATACTTTTAGGTACTACTAAAAGTCTGTCTGCACCTTTGTACACAAGGCCGTTCTGTAAAAAGTAATCTTCATATGATTTATCTTTCAAAATCATAGAGATGGCTTTTAAACCGTCATCAAGCTCTTGTGCTTTCCTCAAACTGTCTTGTATTCTCGTCACTACACCAACATATGGATTACGACTTAGCGCGTCTACATGTTTCATCTTGCTTCCTGAGCGATGTTCAACAACGAAATCAAATTCCTGAAGTAATAGTGCCCACCTTGCCACTCTGGTGGTTAAATCTTTCTTTCTAAGTGTTAATTGGAAGGCTTGACAATCTGTAACTATCTTAAATGTAATACCATAAAGATAATGTCGAAACTTTTTTACCCCCTCTATGATAGCTAATGCCTCAAGCTCGTAACTCGTATACTTCTTCTCAAATTCGTTGGTCTTTCTACTCATATAATAAACAGGATGCAGGTTACCATCCTCATCTCTCTGCATGAGAATAGCTGCATAGGCCAAGCTTGACGCATCCGTATGCAATTCTGTGGGCAATCCTGATTTAAAGATCTTTAGTACTGGACCGCTTGTCAATTTTTGTTTTAAAGTATTAAAAGCTTCCCTTTCTCGTTCACCAAAATCAAATTGGGCATCTTTCTTCAATAAATCAGTTAAGGGACTTGCTATCATTGCAAAATTAAATATGTATTTTCTAAAATATGAGGCTAATCCAACAAAACTATGTACCTGCTTTATTGTTCGTGGTTCAGGAAATTTCATGATAGCTTCAGTTTTCTCTAACGATGGTCGTACTTCTCCATTTTCAATTATGTGTCCAAGAAAGGTAATTTTCGGGGTAATCAGGTTAGCTTTTTTCCAATTAATCTGCAGTCCATATTCTGCGGCAACCTCCAGTACTTCCATCAACCTTGTTACTGCCATTTGTTCATTTAAAGCTGGAATTATTATATCGTCAATGAATATTATAACTTTACCTGAAGATATCAGGTCTCTGAACACTATAGACACAAACCTCATAAAATAGTTTGGACAAATTGATAGTCCAAAAGGCGCCCTTAAAAATTCATATTGGCCGTGATGGGTTACAAAAGCAGTGTACTTTATGGACTCCTCACTAATAGGTAAATGAAAAAATCCATTCTTTAAGTCAATCACACTAAAATATCTACCACCTGATAGTTTATCAATACAATCATCAATCAAGGGAAGAGGAAATTCGTCTTTTACAATTTTTTGGTTCAATTTTCTATAATCAACACACATTCTTAATGATCCATCTTTTTTCCGGACAAGTACTAAGGGACTAGCATATTCAGAATGGCTCACCCGAATAATGCCTTTATCCAACCATTCTCTAACCTGTGTTTCTACCTCCTGTTGTTCTTTCAATGAAATTCTTCGGGGACGTTGTGCTACAGGGACATCATCTTTCACTATAATTTTCATCTGTATAGGTGATTCCTTACTTTGCCGAGGTATGTAGCTTTGAACTAACTGTTGAACTTTATATCTTACCTCTGTATCTTTAATATGATCTGTGGAGGGAAAATCAGAACACACATTAACCTCACTAAGCATGCAATTTAACCACTCGTCATCTTTAGTACCAAACCACACAGAATTACCACTCATACACATTGTCACTCTTTGTAAAAAATCATTGCCCAATATGATACAAAAAGGCATTTCACTTTTCGAAATTACATAGAATTTAACGTTTTCGTATTTCTTATCGTCTATAATAATGTCCACGGTGCACGAACCACTGGTTTTTATTATCGACAATCCCAAACCACTGATCGAGACACTATCACTGTTGACACTCAATCCCAGCTGACGACGCCACTCATCCGTAATAAGATTAATATCGCTGCCTGAATCCACCAGCGCTTCTGCTGTCTTACCACATATTTTCACCGTCTTCAGCGGTTTCTGGCGCGACCTTGATGTAAACAATGCTATATTGTTATTATTGTTATTATTTTTGACATCTTGATCGATAACGTCAATCGAACGGTTTGAGCTGTCACTGTCGTACTTTGCGTTTCGTTCATGAATCGTGGCGCACTTCATGTCCGTATTTACGACATGAACATCGTGCATGACGTCATCGATAGCACCGCACTCATTCGTGGTGAAGTAGGTCTGCTTCGGCGGAAGTGGAGTAGCTTCGTGTGGCGTCGAGCGACTTCGTTGATATTCGTTGCGTTCAATTGTTCGAGTTGTTCGTTCAGCACCGCCGCCATCTTTTCTTGATTGCGTGTATGTGTATGTTCTTGAAGTTGAAGGCGTTGCATTTGCATACTTCTTACTCGGACATTCTGCCGAAATATGCCCGAAATCATTACAATGAAAACACTTCTTGCCTTTACCGCTATGCGGGCACTTGTCTAGCATGTGGCTTCGATCGCCGCAGCTAAAACATCTTCGTTGAAATAGCTTACAGTGATCGCTGTGACTCACCGCTTCCGCTTGCTGCTTACTACGCGTACTTAACATTCTCACCTTCATTTTTTCTTTCACCATCTCGTAAATTTTGAATTTGTCCTTCAAGTCGGAATATGTTGTAACACCGTAAAGCATGATCTTATTACTCTCTAGATCAGGTATACCGTCTACAATATAGCGGATGGCGATATAGTCGGGCATTTTACCTCGTTTTCCTAATTCCTTCATCGTGTATAAATACTCCAATAAGGACTCACTGGGTTTTTTCTTACGTGCACTCATTAATTCATGCACAGTTTTTTGATCGAGCGTGTCAGGAAACTCTTTTGAGATGGCCGTCTTCAGCTCCTCCCATGTCTTAAATGTTTTTTCAGCCCGGAACCAGAGCGCTGCTGTACCCGTAAGCGAGCGCCTGGCGACGAGTAATTGTTGTGTCGGCGACCACTGGAATATGTCTCCGTTGTCCTCAATGTCTTGAATCCATTTCGAGACGGGGTATGTCTTATCCTGTCCGCTGAAAGATGGAACGGCGTCCTTGGTGCACCAGAACTGCTCGTGGTCTGGTGAATCACCGGCATTGGTATTCTTCGACATTCTTTTGAAATCGTTATAGTCGTAAGCGTCGTCGTCGTGATTCTTTACTTCGTGGCGTCTTCGTCGGTATATATCCGCAGCACTAATCCTTGATCCCGGACGAGCCCCCAAAACTGTGGGGATCAAGGGTTCGCAGGATATTAAAAATACTTCGTTTTGTGTAGGAAAAATCGTAATAATCGTGTATTTGTCAATTCGTCGTTGTTAAACAAAAAAAACGTGTCCGTCCTGTCATTCGTCTCATTACCTTCTTTTTTCGGAAATCGCTCTATCTCACTCGCTCATTCATTCTCTCTTACTTCCACACATTCGTTTAGAAACTAGCATTACCTTACACACATCTCACTCGTTCGGAAATATTCACATCCCACATTGATGTACTAAAAAGAAACAAAACTACATTAGAATTTGAAAATTTTCTTTTACAGTATAATCTTAAACTTGCTCTCTATGAACCGACAAGATTAAGCAGTCATTCTTGCATAGACAATTTTGCGCACTCCTATCAAAAAACATGCAAAGCAGAAATAATGGATCTAGTTCTTTCGGATCATACTGCTCAGTTACTCGGAGTACCGATAAATAAGATCTGCACGCTAAAATTCTGGAAAACGAAAAAACAGGACATTTCAGCAAGTAATTTATCCAAATTTAAAAATCACTTGAAGTGTTTATCTTTCTTACAGGTGTATAAAGCCAAAAATGCAAACGAGTCCTACGAAAATTTCAAAGATGACTTTTTGTTATTATACCGTTTATGTTTTCCAGAAAAAAATGTCACTCTGTATACTAATAAAAAGACTAAATGGTTATCGAATGGAATTAAATTATGTAGCAAAAAACAGAGACAACTACTCTGGGCATATAGACTAAATCCGAATACGAAAAATAAACTTGTTTTTAAAAAATATTCAACACTCTACAAGAAAATAATAAAATTAACGCAAAAGTCACAAAATAACCATTTTATTAATATTTCACAAAATAAATCAAAAGCAGCCTGGCAAGTAATAAATAAATCAAAACACTGTTTACCACAAGAACCAATACTATCAATAGCAAAAGATAACTTAGTTTTAACCCACCCCATGGATATAGCAAATGAATTTAATAGATATTTTATTGAAGCTGTTGAAAACAATCTACAAACGAATTGCACGTCCTCAAAAAAACTGTCTAGTGAAAATCTGACATCTCATTCATTATTTATGTTGCCTGTTACGGATGATGACATAATTAAAATAATTACTAGCCTTAGGAATACAAATACTGTTGGACACGATGGCATATCAACTAAAGTAATAAAATATGTCAAGGAGATTATAGCGCCACCGCTGTCACATGTGATCAATCTCTGTATTGCAGATGGTACATTCCCAAATAGTTTAAAAAAAGTAATCATTAAGCCCCTTTTTAAACGAAATGACAGAACTGATGTTAAAAATTATAGACCAATTGCAAAAATTCCGATATTCTCAAAAATATTTGAGAAAGTAATCTATAACTCCCTTAATAGTTATTTTGAAAAATTTAAATTATTTTGTAATGAACAAAAAGGGTTCAGGAAAAATGTTAATATTAATATGGCACTGTTCGACCTACTATTAAGTGTCTTAACATCTGTTGACAAAAGAAAGCATGTCTGTGCGATATATACAGACATGACGAAGGCGTTTGATTTTGTGGACCATACAATCTTACTCCAAAAATTGTATGGCTATGGCATTAGAGGGAACATCCTTAAGCTAGTAGAATCATACTTGAGTGATAGATTACAATGTACGGAAATATCTAGAATATGCCCCACAACCAAGCTACATACACATCTGAACCAAAATATATCAAATATGGCGTGCCGCAAGGTAGCGTTCTCGGACCACTGCTCTTCCTGATATATATCAATGACCTCCCAAAATTTATAGGGCAAAAAATGGTACTCTTTGCAGACGATAGCACAGCTGTTATAGAATGTGAAAATCCGAACAATTACCAAAATGATATCAATGATTCCCTAAATAAAATAATATATTGGCTTAATAATAATAATCTTATAATTAATTTAAATAAAACCAAAGTAATGCACTTCCACCAACGGCTTAAGAAACCAGAAATTAATATTGCTTATGAAAATAATGAAATTGAAGCAGTTAGTACCGCAAAGTTTCTAGGTATAATTATAGACAACAAATTAACTTGGAAACCTCACTTAGAGGAAATTTGCAAAAGGTTAAGTAAATCAGCATACTTGCTATTTCAACTCTCAAAAAAAGTGAACACTGATACGCTACTAACAGCCTATCATGGACTGGTAGCCTCAATTCTGCGGTATGGTCTTATTTTTTGGGGACAGTCAACAAATAGGGAACTTGTTTTCAGGATGCAGAAAAGATGTTTACGGGCTATGTGTGGTCTAAAAACCACAGATAGTTGCAATCCATATTTTAAAAAGCTAAAAATATTACCTCTGCCATCTCTATACATCCTGGAAGCTGCATTATTTGTAAAAAACAATCCACATTTATTCAAAAAACTATGCTCAGTGAAGAAAACTCCGATGCGTGCTCAATATAGGAATGATCTATGCCTTGTGAAATGTAATACTTCTCTAATGAAGAAAAGCTTCTTCGGTGTTGCTCCACAAATATATAACAAAATACCAAATGAAATAAAATGTCTACCATTGCAGAAGTTCAAAAAAACGCTTAACGGGTTTTTGCTTGAAAAATGTTATAATACTCTAGACGAGTTTCTTAATGACGAATCACTGTAACCGTACCGATTTGATTTTACGACCCTTTGATTTTAATTCTTTTCAATTAAATTGACATAATTATATTCTAATAAATTCAAATATTTTAATCTTTCTTTTTTATAATATGTATGCCAACTGGCAAAACATAGCGCACTACCTAGTTTATAAGATCTTGCATGTAATGATTACCTATGTTTTACAAATAAATGATTATTATTATTATAGTAATTTGTTAATGGCATACCTATCATCACTACATATGCTATGTATGCTATATCCCTATGAATGCTTAAATCTTTCAAACTACGCAACACATTTTGATGCGGTTTTTTCAATAGATGAAGTGATTGAAGAGGAAGGTTTATACGTGTAATAACATCTTTTACATAGCGGAGAAATGTATCAGCACACCCGAACGAAGCTGGGGTAGGTCGCTAGTTACTAGGTACTAATTAAAAACCTGTTTTGCAGCCGGCGTGAATGTTGTAGCTACGAACAAACAAACGCAATCTAAAAATCACAAACGGAATCCTGACCTTGAGCCATATTTTTGGTGCGATGAGTCAGTCCTCGCGCTACGCCAGGCAATGACTAAGCGTGACGTCATAATTCGAATAGTGGTCGATATTTTCGCCTTCTATACATAAGGCTCGTTAGCTCAGTAGGTTAGAGCGCCGATATAATTCAAATCTTGACCATCGGAGGGCGGAGGTTCAAATCCTTCACGAGTCATACTTCTTTTGTTTAAGTTTTTTGATTTTTCTATGTGTTTTTCACATTTTTCTCTGAAGAATTGAGGTAGATATTTGAATACAATTTAATTTAGAAACACCAGCTCACGTAAGAACTCCTGATTGATAAACTTGAATCAATGTTCGTGAACACTTACAATACAAGGAAGTTCTTTTTGAGGGGTAGGAAATTATCAAATATCTTCCCCTGACCAGGGTAAGGCGAGAGGGAAAAACAGATTCTTACTGAGTAAAAACCTTAAAACCACCCTGACAAGGAACGGTCATTTGTTCCTGTTCCAGGTCGAAACCGCGGCTATTATTGCGCTTGCATCTTCATACAGTTGACAATCTAATGAAATTTGACAGATATTTTTTTGCTTGCTTTTGAAACACTAACACATTAACTTGCTCCTGGTTGATATACATTATCATCATCAGCTTATAAGTGCCGACTGCTGAGCAAAGGCCTCTTCTCACACGGAGAAAGTTTGAGCATTAATCACCACGCTTGCTTTCATATTTCAAACTTATAATTAAAAATTATAAGTCCAGGTTTCCTCACGATGTTCTTCCTTCACTCAATCATAGAAAGTATATATAATTTGGAAAAAGTCACATTTGAGGTACTTGCCAGGTCTCAAACCTGCACCCTCATGCATAAGAAACGGACGCCTTACCCTCGGGGCCATCACGACACACGGTTGATCAAATGTTGAAATAACGCTTGGGTTGTTGGGTTGTGTTTCGCCGCGTGGGTGAGGTTACCACACCCCACTATTCTTGCCCTCCCCCATTCATCATCATCATCATAATCAGTCTATAAGTGTCTACTGCCGAGCAAGGGCCTCTTCTCACACGAGAGGCCTTTGCTCAAGAAGGTTAGAGCAAGAACATTAATCACCAAGCTTGCTCAATGCGGGTTGGCGATTTAAAACTTATAATTTCAAATTATAAGTTTAGGTTTCCTCGCGATGTTTAATCCTTAACCCCCTTAAGCAAAGCGCTCGAATCGTAATTCGTCTAATGTTGCGGGTAAGCATGGGCTTGCTTACCATCAGGTGTTATGTCTGCTCGTTTGCGTCCTATTACATAAAAAAGTTTTGAGTTTCCACTTGTTTACATTCGTATCCATTGCTTCATAAGATTATGTCATACTATATTTATATTCGTATATCTATACTTATATGTTGTAGAGGTAAAATTTGTGATTTGAAAGTTTTTATTTAGGTGGTAATCTTTGGAACCACTGGATTGGATTTCAAAAATCCTTTCACTGATGAATGTGCCTGGGTGCCATGGGCTTTCGGAAGGAGCCGAGTAGCGGATGAAACCACCTGAAAGTGGCTAGTGCGTACATGAAAACATGCAATGACTTGGTCGGCTAATGTATTTTCCTAGTCTACTTCCACAGATCGACTTTCTTCCAAAACAACTATAATGTTTAGGCAATGACTAAGCGTGACGTCATAATTCGAATAGTGGCCGATATTTTCGCCTTCTTTACACAAGACTCGTTAGCTCAGTAGGTTAGAGCGCCGATATAATTCAAATCTTGACCATCGGAGGGCGGAGGTTCAAATCCTTCACGAGTCAGACCTTTTTTTGATAAGTTTTTTGCCTTTTCTGTGTGTTTTTCACATTTTCCTCCTGAAGAATTGGGTAGTTTCCTAGGTCAAAAACAAATGACACACTAAAATAAAAAAAAAACTATAATTTCTATCGATCGATACATAAAATTTCAGATATTTTCTCGCTTATTTTTAAGAAATAAGTAAGCTATTTGACGCAAAAATACTATGCCGTCATAACTCAGTGTTCCATACAAATTTCATAAAAATGTATCGCTTTGACATTTGGATAAAAGTTTTGAATTTGACCAGTTGAAAACTACGGTATTGTGGTAACAGATATTTTAATATAATTCAATTTAGAAACACCAGCTCAATTACTTACTCCTGATTGATAAACTTGAATCAATGTCCGTGAAAAACACTTACGATACAAGGAAGTTCTTTTTGAGGGGTAGGAAATTATCAAATGTCTTCACCCCGACCGAGAGGGAGTAAGTAAGAGATTCTTACTGACTAAAAACCTAAAACCCACTCTGACAAGGAACACCAGGACACTTGCTCCTGTTCCAGATCGGAACCGCTGCCATTATTGCGCTTGCATCTTCATACTGTTGAGAATCTAATACAGTCACAGATATATGTATATTTGCTAGCTTTAGAAACACTAACACAATAACTTGCTCCTGGTTGATATACATCATCATCATCAGCCTTTAAGTGCCCACTGCTGAGCAAAGGCCTCTTTTCACACGGAGAAAGTTTGAGCATTAATCACCACGCTTGCTTACACATTTCAAACTTATAATTTCCTTTCCTCGGTTCGGTTTCCTCACGATGTTCTACCTTCACTCAATCATAGAAAGTATATATAATTTGGAAAAAGTCACATTTGAGGTACTTGCCAGGTTTCGAACCCGAGGGTAAGGCGACCGCTTCTCATGCATGAGGGTGGTCATGCATGAGAGCAGGCGCCTTACCCTCGCGGCCACCACGACACATGGTTTATCAAACGTTGAAATAACGCTTGGGTTGTTGGGTTGTGTTTCGCCGCGTGAATGAGGTTACCACACACTACTGTTCTTGCCCTCCCCCATTCATCATCATCATCATAATCAGTCTATGAGTGCCTACTACCGAGCAAATTACTATACTGAAAACTTGAAAGTTTGTATTTAGGTGGTAATCTTTGTAACTTTTAAGTGTGGGCGAGCCATGCTTCGGCAGGAATGGGTCGGCTCGACCGGAGTGATACCACGGCCTCACAGAAAACCGGCGTGAAACAACCTCAGCGTTGTGTTTCGCCGTGTGTGTGAGGTTACCGGAGGCCCAATCCTTCTCCACCCCCAATCCTCCGCAATCGCTAAATCTCCAAATCCCTAATCCCTAAAAGGTCGACAACGCACTCGTAACTCCTACGTTGCCGGTGTCCATGGGCGGCGCTGATTACTTACCATCAGGTAATCCGTCTGCTCGTTTGCCGATCTATTACATAAAAAAAAAACCACTGGATTGGATTTTACAAATCCTTTCACTGATGAATATTCCTGGGTGCCATGGGCTTACAGAAGTAGCCGAGCAGCGGATGAAACCACCTGAAAGTGGTCAGTGCGTATATAAAATCATGCAATGACTTGGTCTGCTAATGTAATTTCCTTGTCTACTTTAACAAATCGACTTTCTTCCAAAGAAAATAACGCAACTTTAATGTTTAGGCAATCACTAAGCGTGACGTCATAATTCGAATAGTGGTCGATATTTTCGCCTTCTATACACAAGACTCGTTAGCTCAGTAGGTTAGAGCGCCGATATAATTCAAATCTTGACCATCGGAGGGCGGAGGTTCAAATCCTTCACGAGTCAACTTTCTTTTGATAAGTTTTTTGCCTTTTCTGTGTGTTTTTCACATTTTCCTCCTGAAGAATTGGGTAGTTTCCTAGGTCACAAACAAATGAAATAGACGTTTGAATACATTAAAATAAAAAAAAAACTATAATTACGATCGATCGATACATTAAATTTTAGATATTTTCTCGCTTATTTTTATGAAATAAGTAAGCTAT
Source organism: Spodoptera exigua (assembly GCA_902829305.4). Taxonomy (NCBI): domain Eukaryota; kingdom Metazoa; phylum Arthropoda; class Insecta; order Lepidoptera; family Noctuidae; genus Spodoptera; species Spodoptera exigua. The sequence continues at coordinate 2,785,294 of LR824608.2, read as the reverse complement.
TTGACGCAAAAATACTATGACGTCATAACTCAGTGTTCCATACAAATTTCATAGAAATGTATCGCTTTGACATTTGGATAAGAGTTTTGAATTTGACTAGTTGAAAACTACGGTATTGTGGTAGATATTTTAATATAATTCAATTTAGAAACACCCTCCTGATTGATAAACTTGAATCAATGTCCGTGAAAAACACTTACGATACAAGGAAGTTCTTTTTGAGGGGTAGGAAATTATCAAATGCCTTCCCCCGACCTGGGTATGACGAGAGGAAGTAACAGATTCTTACTGAGTAAAAACCTTAAAACCACCCTGACAAGGAATGGTCATTTGCTCCTGTTCCAGGTTAGAGCCGCGGCCATTATTGCGCTTGTATCTTCATACAGTTGACAATCTAATACAGTCACAGATATATATTTGCTAGCTTTAGACACTAGCATAATAACTTCTGGTTGATATACATAAACAGATTTTCCAGATTTTCGTGTTATATACGATACAAAGAAGTTCTTTTTTGAGCTGAAAAAATTATGAAATGTCTTTTATTTTGAATCTTACCGACTAAAACCACCCTGATAAGGAACCGGCACCTGCTCCTCCTCTGGGCCGAGGCCGGTATCCAACTTTGCGCTTAGACCCGGAACTGCAGTTGGTAATCTAATAAAGTTTTACTAAAAAGATTAACGATATTATTGTCTTTACAACTACCCTCATATCATGGCAGCTGACATAAATATTTTTTTGGAAAAATTAAACACATATACATAATATACATATGGACTTATACGTTTTTGTGTGTAAAATAAAAATCTGAAATTTTGTTTGCGACAACATGTATACACACAAAGTTCAAATTATCATGCATGCAAGGTCATAAATAAGATTTGCTCTCGGTGTGTTTGCCATTTATTAAGACGTGCAAACAACTTGTTATAAAGTACCTACATATGTATTATCTTATTTACAATAAATACTTTACGAATCCCTTTTTCTAGATGTCTTTCATTCATTTTTAATTATTTTGTTTCAACATGGCGTCACATTGAATTTATAGGTAAGCTTAGTCAACAATAAAACGACTTTAAAACTTAATTAACTGAAGTTTTAATAAACAGTTTTATTGCAAAGCTTGGTCGTTAAGTCAGTTCAAGAGTATGAAGAGAAATATTGCAATCTTTGTCTTAAGAGACTATAAATATCTAGGTTTAGCTATTGCAGGGAATATAGTCTGTCTGTTCATATATATGTATATAAGTAACTATGTTTACGGCTTAGGTAACTAACAAAATCAATAAAATAAACAATCTTGGCATGCCTTTTTTAACAAAAAAATTGTCTAGAAATTGTTTGAAAAAATGTTTACAAAAAAGTATTTACACAAATCGATATTAGCTAATAAACTAAATTTTAATAATTTTTGTGTGTATTGTATACGACTACTTTAATATACAGAGCTTATCAGATTGTTTACTTTTAGTTATCCACTTAAACCGTCTATAGGTTTAGGTTTATGGTCCCATAGAAAAGTTGTTTTATTTGACTACCAGAATCAGGTCCAGTCAGTCAGTCAGTCAGGTCATTGTCCCACACTAAACCTTTTTCCTTTGTCATGGGTGCGTTTACTTACAATTTCAAATAATCATGACAGCCACACATTGCATTTTGAAAATTCGAAACAGTACCGAATTTAACTAATTTATTGCATTGCTCGGCTCCATTTGATCGTAGCGTGATGTTTTGTCTATAGCACTCAGGAACATTGTAGCTATCTAACAATGAAAAAATTTTAGCAATCCGACCAGAGGTTCGAAAGATTACCCCCTACATACAAACTTACAAATTTTACTCCTTTATAATATTAGTAGATACAGATTAGCAATCAGTTCGGTACCAAAATTTCACGACCATTACGCATTACCGACTATTATATTGAAAACAGGGTGTTATCAACATAAGTATTCATATTAGTCATCATTGTCTTATCAAACAGACTTATGCTTATCATTAATTATCTGATAAACATTATTTACTTACAATCAAAGCAATAGGAAAATGCATTCAACGACTTATGTATGTCAGTATTGTAAAAAAAATACATGCTACAAAACGAATCATACCTACGAACATTTTTTTAAATATATATGTTGAGACTATATGCAAATAATTATTGTCTTTTTTTGTGAGAGGAATATCATCAAATGACTTCTCCCGCCCAGGGCCGGGCGGGATGGAGTGTCTCTTACTGACTAAAAACCCCCCTGTTCCTTCTCCTGCTCTGGACCGAGGTCGCGGTGCCTCATTGCGCTTACCCTGCAACCCCGGCTAAACATAATTATTGTCTAAGATACCATTAGCTCATTATAAATAATGTTGACAAGTTGTTGTCTATGTTATATGTGCGTTTGAAGTAAAATTCAAACCTTCTCCGAGTGAGAAGAGGCCTTAGCTCAGCAGTAAGCACTTATACGCCGATGATGATGATATATCATCACATTGAGTTAACAAATGAAAATCGACGTTTAAAGTTTACCCGTAATAAAACAATGTCGTGTGTCTAACAACCGGTTATTTAACCTTCAACTTTTTGTACTGTCCGTCTACCCGCACACCGCGTGTACCTAAACAAAATAAAAGACGAAAAAACATAAACAAAGATTGTCATCGAAGAATTCTGTCATTCATTCATTACATACAAATCATCTACTAAAAAACAAAAATGCTCAATAGTCAAGCTGTTTTGAAGTACCTACCTACATATGTTTTGAAGTCTGAACTAAACTGCATGTAAAAAAATATATCGTGTTTTAAACTATAAGACCTAGTAGGTAGATTAGATACTATATAATTTACATCACACGGTATTCCCCCACTTGCGCCATATTATTTCATTCGATGAGTCAGTCCCTACGCTGCTACACACAATGACTAATGATGACGTCATGATGCGGATAGTGGTCGCTGTTTTCGCCTTCTGTACACAAGACTCGTTAGCTCAGTAGGTTAGAGCGCCGATATAATTCAAATCTTGACCATCGGAGGGCGGAGGTTCAAATCCTTCACGAGTCAACCTTTTTAATCTATTTCTTTTTACTTTTTTATGTTTTTACTAAGTTTTTTTTTTTGTTGAAACGCTCTTTAATCAACTGATATTTATAACACATTAACTAACTTCTGTAATTATAAAAATTATTCTGTAGCCTTTGTGTTGTTGCCCCAAACTATAATCAAACTCGGAACAAATTCTCATCAAAATCTGTTCTGTAGTTAAAGATTGACAAACATTCATCCACACATTTTAACATTTATAGACATACACTTTAGCTAAACTTCGCGTTTATAATATTAGTACGATGTGGGTTTCACCAGGGAATAAAGCAATTCTTGAGCAAAGTGTATGAAAGTAAAAAAATATTCACCTCCACATGTGAGTAACTATGAACTTTAATTCGGACAATACTTTAACTGAAAGAAAATTGGTATTGTTATAACTAACTCACACGAATAATGGTATTCTAATAAAACCTGAATACAATAGGGCCTGAAAAGACGACTTCAGAGAGGTGATCTGTATCCACCGCTATATTTAAGGTTTGAAAATCATCTAATTATTACTCCTGCCTTGAATGGGGCGAAAAAAAAATGGGGGGAAGTTACAGACTAACAGACTAAAAACCAACTCGTTCCTTCTGCTTCTGCAAACCACTGCATCATTGAACATGCACCCTCAAACTCGGTACTTTTCTGTCAACCTTTTTTTGTCCAGAAGAGACTTCTTGATAAATCTTTTTGTAAACTATGACGTTATGACGAACACGGTAGGTATCTATAACATTATGCTGCAGATAGCTAGTATATAATTTAGTGGCTGAATCACAAGACTCGTTAGCTCAGTAGGTTAGAGCGCCGATATAATTCACTATTCGACCATCGGAGGACGGAGGTTCAAATCCTTCACGAGTTGAAACTTTTTTTGGAAAATATTTTTCGAGATTTTCGTTAACTTTTTTTAGAATAAAAATTAAAACCGCTTGTTATTCTACTTCTGTCCTTGTTGTTGAAAGCTTCACACAATGTGTTGAAGGGGGGAAAACAAGCCTTCGCCCTGCAGTGAGACAATTACAGGTAAAAATAAAAAAATAATAGGAACACCATACCCCTAATACTGTTAAAAAATATATTTATTCCTGGACAACTTTAACAGCTTCTCCTGCCCTGCATGAAGCGAGAGGAAGTGTCAACCTCATACTGACTGACAACAACCCTGTTCCTCCTCCTGCTCCGAACCAGGCGGCGGTACTCATATCATTGCACTTGCAACTGCAACCTCGGTACTGTTCTGTCAACCATTATCAGTACAAAAAGGACTTCGCAATAGGTCTTTTTTACAATATAAATTGATTTTAAAAATCGGTAGATAAGTCATGACAAACACGTATCTATGACGTCATGCTGCAGATACTAAGCACACAATTTAGTGGCTGAATCACAAGACTCGTTAGCTCAGTAGGTTAGAGTGCCAATATAATTCAAAGTTCGACCATCGGAGGACGGAGGTTCAAATCCTTCACGAGTCAGTCTTTTTACGCACATCATTTTTCCTGTTTTTTGTACTTTTTGTTCATTTGTGCAATATTCTTTGAGGCGTAACACTTATAAGTCAACATCATTTCCATGTCGTTTCCATCTTAAAGTAAACACGATGGTTCTGAACAGGAGACGAGCAACCTTAACTCGTCATCCGAAAACCCGTGCTTACGGTGACCAAAGGGCGTGGCTTGTGAATCCTCGTGAAGACAATAGTTCCCTCGCGAGCTCCACGATCTCTTTTCCCAGCATGTCTACTTCGTAGAAAAAGGAAACATCTTAATCCTCTTGCTCCGCACCAAGGCTTCGAACAAGACCGGTCGCGAGAGGTTTATTTGAGCCCTTACAATATGTCTTATCAGTATAAAACTATGACGTCATGACAGACACGTATCTGTAACATCATGCTGCAGATACTAAGCACACAATTTAGTGGCTGAATCACAAGACTCGTCAGCTCAGTAGGTTAGAGTGCCGATATAATTCAAAGTTCGACCATCGGAGGACGGAGGTTCAAATCCTTCACGAGTCAGTCTTTTTTATGCACAAAACTTTTCCTATTTTATGTATTTATTCATTTGTACAATGTTTTTTGAGAGAAAAAATGCCGTTAAATAGGTAAACTTTTAGTGTAAACAGTGTTTTGCTTACGGAGCTTGAAATATATTGAAAATAACGACATCTTCAGGTGAACTTACTAAGGAAAGTATGGATCTTTGTTAGATTCAAGTATTCACTAGAAACTAGTAGAGCTCTCAATGACTTTACGAAAATATAGCGTTTTTTTTTTAAACAAATTTAGTATGTCTCACGAATTGACGATACTTATAACACAAGAACCTGCAATCGTATGAAATGTGTCCAACACTAGCAGCTTAGATATATATAGTAGATACAAGGGGATCTCGTCAATTAAATGTCATTATGTATAGAACACCTACACACTCTCATTTTGAAAAGTTGTTTATTGTATTCCGCTATCCACAGATATACACATAGGTACCAGACATAATCTGTGATGAGTAAACACGTATCTATGACGTCACAATACAGGTACTGAAGCCAATTGAAGCACCAGATTACAAGACTCGTTAGCTCAGTAGGTTAGAGCGCCGATATAATTCAAGATTCGACCATCGGAGGACGGAGGTTCAAATCCTTCACGAGTCGAAACTTTTTTGGAAAATATTTTTGAAGATTTTCGTTCACTTTTTTGTTATCAGAATTTTCTTTTAACGTTGGTTGTTATCCTGCGTACTGTTTTTGCTGATAATTTTGGACAGCGAGGAGCGGAATGATCACAGCTAAAAACAACGAAATATATAAAAATTAAAAAGATCTCATTGCATTGTTTTGTTATTGAATTGCTTATGTCCAAATATTAAACGGTTACACAACAGTCTAGTTAATAGTTAAATAAGTCCAAAACCAAAACTCTTTTCTCTATTGTTCCACTGAAGTTATTCTTGGAAACGAAGCTAATTTAAACTTGCTATTGTTGCACTACAAAGATATTTAACACGAGTATTTTGTACCGAATAAAAGTCGTTAAGTACTATCAGTGTCATAAGTGCATGGAGGATTCCAAATCAAAATCGTTTGTACGGCGTTTCATCACCTTAATAATATACCATTGATGATATAGATGGCGCTAGTATACTAGTGGTATTGAAAAATATACATTTATAGTTTTTATCAGATACAAAGTTATTAACTTAATAATTTTTTACACAAATTAATACTACGATATTCCAAACCTTTTTAAAACAAAGCACGCAATAACCAGGATTCGAACTCGGTAGCATAAAATTTACCGATGCTACTAGCCATTAGACCATTGCGTAACCTTGAAATGTATTGAAATTATCCTACTCTTTATTATATTGGACTTGTTGAGCAACTATAACCCGATCATAAATCTCAAAACAGTTGAGGGTAATTTAATATTAACTGTATAAAAATTAAACCATTTTGTTCAAACATAACATTCTTTACTATCTTTGAGTGAGTTCAGTTACGATTTTTTAACAAGTTTTTAATATTTATTTTTATCATGAGTTTGCGTTCAAATATTGATATGGCTACGAGGGCTCAAATAATAGCATTGCATAATCAAAGCTTAAATTATACTGAAATTTCGAGAGAAACTGGCTTAAACGTAAGTATTCTTTTAAAATGACCGTTCGTTATTTATTTTATTATCCATGATTATCGATACATGAAAATAATAAATAATACACGTCTCTTACAGGTAAAGACTGCCACTTAGTGGATATCTAAAGCTGTTTCAAGAAGAGGGTTCATTGAAGCACCGTAGTGGATCTGGCAGAAGACGTGATATTGACTCAGACCAGCTTCAACTTATGGGGCAAGGTTATGAGGAAATATACTGGCGCATTGTCATCTTCAGTGATGCAAACAGTGAAAACTACATAGATGTGCTGAAGACGTCATGAAGATGTGCGAGTGATAACGTTCGTGCAGGACAATTGTCCTATGTGTAATGTTCCATTATTGTGCAAGTGTTTAGTCAGCAATCAGACATACGGATTATTCCTTAGCCAGCGAGATAGGAGAAATAGGATCGATAAAAATGGCGGCTACACTAGTTCTTAGAAGAAAAGATATTGTTGACTATAGGATTAAGCAATTACAAGACCGGGGTAGCTATATTTTTTTTAATGGATAAATGTTCAATCTTAGTGTTAGTAGGATAAATTATTTATTTAATATTACTATAAACAATTCGTCCCATATCTAATGAATGCTATATCCCGGTCTTAGAAATGTTATTGATTTAAGGTCTAGCTTCAATTTCTTCCTTGTTCTGGAACGAATACTTAAGCTATGAGCCTTTGTCATAACATGATGCACAAAATGAATCACTTTAGTCAATACTTTAATTAAATTTTATGTGGAGGTAAAATAGTTGCAGAAGTAAGGTTGCATATTATATAGAATCGTATTATAACATTGTGTTTTAAACTAACTAATAAATGACTAGCACAATACAATTTTGATTTAAAATACTTATTAATCGTTTATAAAGTGTATTAAATTATGTGTCAGTTAGCTGAAAAGTTATTAGGTCAGGGTATACACTATATAAGAAAGAACTAAATATTATGTTCTAAGAAATAAATGTCTGAAATTATAATGTCACTAAAATAGTTTTATTTTTTATCCTTTATGAGAATTAAACTTAGTATTAGTCTTAATCTGTAAGAAAAATATGTTACTTTTACATTAATAGTTAGCACATATTATAAAAGTTATTTATATATATATATTTTAAATTTTTTTTATTCTAAAATAATATATATATATATATTTGTTATCTTTTATAAATATTAAACGTCAAACATTTTATTTATATATTACTATTATTCATTTTATATAAAAAAAATATAAAAAACCCTTTATTAAAAAACCAGAATTTAAAAATGATAACACGGAATTGAACCGGTGCCCTTCGACGTCATTATTCTATCATTCATATTCATCCGAGCTACCGATCGCATTTTTTATGAGGTCGAAAATGCGGGTTAGTTTATAACTTTTATTATTGTCTATTATTAATTATTGACGCCATCTTTTAATTGGTTAGCTTTACTTGACTTAGATGGCGCTATATTAAGTCCTCGGAAATGAGAAAATTAACATAATTTATGTGTATTTGAATATAAATATATTATTGTTTCTTAATTATTATTTTAACCATTAAAAACCTTATTGTGTGCCTCTGCAGTGTTAAGTATTCAAGCTTTGCAGGGTTATTTTCATTTTAAACCAGCGCCATCTAGTTATCAATAGTAGCGTTATGCAAAACCTGTCAGTCAATAGTCGACCTTAAGCTCTCCATGCATTTTTGTCACCCTTAGTACATGTGCCCGAAAACAAGGAAAGAGGTTTTGTTGTATAAGATTGTAACACCGGTGTAACTGCGGGAATAATGCAGCAGATTCAGCACTGCGCCGCTTGTGGCAACTCCTCTAAGCCTTTCTACCAAGCACCCTTGTATGTTTATTGATTATAACTTAAGCACATACTTATTAATACTAAATTACTATGATCTAATACAAAAAGAATGCGCTGTCAGGTAATTTTTAATAGTAAATATCATCATCTCTAGCCCTGGATAGGGTGAGAAAGAATGTCAGACTCTCACTGACTAAAAACCAACCCATTCGGCTCCTCCTACTACGAACTCAAGTCAATGCAGATGTCAATTATGTTAATAATATGGATATCATAGAAAAATATATAAAAAATCCAGTGCTTAGATATCTAGATAGTTAACATTGGTTGGCAACAGTTCAGACAAAGCGTTACAAAACACCAACTAATCATCTTAAAAAGTGTGCAATTAATTGTTTTATCTGTTCAAGCCCTTAGAATATTTATCACCTAGAAGTACCCATTGAATTATGACATCATGACAGACATGTTTCTATGACATCATACTGCATGTAGCTAGCACGTAATTCAATGCACTCGTCACAAGACTCGTTAGCTCAGTAGGTTAGAGTGCCGATATAATTCTTGGTTTGATCATCGGAGGACGGAGGTTCAAATCTTTCACGAGTCGGTCTTTTTTAATCACCTTTTTCCTACTTTTGCATTTTTATTTATGTTTTTTATAATGTTCTTTCTATAGGAAAACTTATCTGTACTAATTGATGTTCAATACATTTTTAGGGTAAACGGTGTTAGGGAGCGAGTCAGGAGTCCTCCCCTTAGTGCATCCTGGGTGCAGGTGACAGTCTCCCAAATTGTATGGTTATAAGGTTGCAGTGACTGTTTCCCTTAAGTTCTGACTTGGGCGGAGAGCTCGGTCGGGTTTTTGGGGCACTGAGGTTCCAAGGAAACGTTCCACGAACAGATAACTTGGCAGAGGAACCAGGGTGACGTTCGTTGTGCACGCATCATACCAACGAGCAGCATCAGAACACAAAGTGTCCAAGCGTGAATGTCGTGTAGTTTATTATAACAACTATCAGTCTCAATACTCAATCAATATTGATTTCATTAACTGCACATCATTTGATTTTTGGCCATTTGGTTATTCTGACTGAACCTGCAATATCTGAAAAAGACAGAGCAATATCTTCATAGGTTGGTATAGAATTACCTACTTACCTTTTTTGAATTTCAAATTGTGGATGAGAACTCTCTTCGCTTTGCGAAGTAGGTGGGTTACTTATGGGATTTTCAATGTATAGTTCTTATGCAATAAAATTTGGTAGTCCGCCTGTATACCTAAATTATGTCCATCGGGACATAATTTAGGTACACAGGCGAACTTGAGTACCTTAAAAAGTATTGAGATAACCCAGTCGTAGCTACTTATTACAACTTAATCATACGTGTCCTGTTAAAACAGACGTACATCAAAATTACCTCGAAGAAAGCATCGCACAGCAAGGTGTGGAAGGAGGAAAAACAGGCCTTTGCCGTGCAGTGGGACAATTAGGTACAGCTAAAAGTAATAAGAACTCCATTATCCATAATACTGTTAAATATTATATTTATCCCTGAATAACTTTAATAGCTTCTCCCGCCCTGGGTGAAGCGAGAGGGAGTGTCAACCTCATACTGACTGACAACAACCCTGTTCCTCCTCTTATCGTCATGACAAACACGTATCTATGACGTCATGCTGCAGATGAGAAAACCCGTACTTACGGTGGCCGAAAGGCGTGGCTTGTGAATCCTCGTGAAGAGAATAGTTCCCTCACGAGCTCCACGCCCTCTTTTCCCAGCATGTCTATTTCGTAGAAAAAGGAAACATCTTAATCCTCTTGCTCCGCACCAAGGCTTCGGGTAAGACCGGTCGCGAGATGTCTATTTGAGCCCTTACAATATGTCTTATCAGTATGAAACTATGACGTCATGACAGACACGTATCTGTAACATCATGCTGCAGAAACTAAGCACGCAATTTAGTGGCTGAATCACATAAGACTCGTTAGCTCAGTAGGTTAGAGTGCCGATATAATTCAAAGTTCGACCATCGGAGGACGGAGGTTCAAATCCTTCACGAGTCAGTCTTTTTTACGCACAAAACTTTTCCTATTTTATGTAGTTTTTGTTCATTTGTGCAATGTTTTTTGGAAAAAAATGCCGCTAAATAGGTAAACTTTTAGTGTGAACAGTGTTCTGTTTACGGAGCCTGAAATATATTGAAAATAACGACATCCAGGTGGACTTACTGAGGAAAGTATGGATCTTTGTTAGATTCAAGTATTCACTAGAAACTAGTAGAGCTCTCAATGACTTTACGAAAATATAGCGTTTTTTTTTTTTAAACAAATTTAGTATGTCTCACGAATTGACGATACTTATAACACAAGAACCTGTAATCGTATGAAATGTGTCCAACACTAGCAGCTTAGATATATATAGTAGATACAAGGGGATCTCGTCAATTAAATGTCATTATGTATAGAACACCTACACATTCTCATTTTGAAAAATTGTTTATTGCATTCCGCTATCCACAGATATACACATAGGTACCAGACATAATCTGTGATGAGTAAACACGTATCTATGACGTCACAATACAGGTACTGAAGCCAATTGAAGCACCAGATTACAAGACTCGTTAGCTCAGTAGGTTAGAGCGCCGATATAATTCAGGATTCGACCATCGGAGGACGGAGGTTCAAATCCTTCACGAGTCGAAACTTTTTTTGGAAAATATTTTTGAAGATTTTCGTACACTTTTTTGTTATCAGAATTTTCTTTTAACGTTGGTGTTATCCTAAGTTTGTCCTGCCTACTGTTTTTGCTGATAATTTTGGACAGCGAGGAGCGGAATGATTACAGCTGAAAACAACGAAATAAATAAAAATTAAAAAGAACTCCAGAATTGAATTGTTTACGTCCAAATATTAAACGGTTACACAACATTCCAGTTAATAGTTAAATAAGTCCCAAACCAAAACTCTATTCTCTATTGTTCCACTGAAATTATTCGGAAAAACGAAGCTTATTTAAACTTGCTATTGTTGCACTACAAAGATATTTAACACAAGTATTTTGTACCGAATATAAGTCGTTAAGTACATGTGCCCGAAAACAAGGAAAGAGGTTTTGTTGTATAAGATTGTAACACCGGTGTAACTGAGGGAATAATGTAGCAGATTCAGCACTGTTTAACAGCGTTTGTGGAAACTCCTCTAAGCCTTTCTACTATGAGCCCTTGTATGTTTATTGATTACAACTTACGAACGTACTTATTAATACAAAGAGAATGTGCTGTTGGTTCATTTTTTAATATAAAATATCATCACATGACTTTTCCAGGCCTGGGTGGGGTGAGAAAGAATGTCAGACTGTCACTGACTAAAAACCAACCCATTCGACGCCTCCTACTCCGAACCCAAGGCAAGTGAAGGCAGGTGCAATCAATTCTGTTATTGATATGGCTATCATAGAAAAATATTATATAAAAAAGCTTCTAAAATTGTTCATTGCTTAAATAGGTAACATTGGTTGGCAACAGTTCGGACAAAGCGTTACAAAAGACCAACTAATCATCTTAAAAAGTGTGCAATTAATTATTTAATCAGTTCAAGCCCTTAGAATATTTATTACCTACTGCTAGTACCTATTGAATTATGACAAATTGACAGACATGTTTCTATGACGTCATACTGCATTTAGCTAGCACGTTATTCAATGCACTCGTCACAAGACTCGTTAGCTCAGTAGGTTAGAGTGCCGATATAATTCTTGGTTTGATCATCGGAGGACGGAGGTTCAAATCCTTCACGAGTCGGTCTTTTTTAATCTTTTTCCTATTTTTGCATTTTATTAATGTTTTTTAGGAAAAACTTATGTATGGTAATTGATGTTGAATACATTTTTAGGGTAAACGGTGTTAGGGTGCGAGTCAGGAGTCCTCCCCTTAGTGCGCCCTGGGTGCGGGTGACAGTCTCCCAAACTGGATGGTGATAAGGTCCCGTGCCGTATTGCTCATATAAAATATTATGCAAGCAAGAATACCCTTTTAACCGTTATTTTCATAACATCCCAAGCATATCCAAAACACTAACGAAAGTAAATACGAATAAGAAGCACCTATGTACTCTTATTTTATATATGTATTTTCCTCTGTGTTGTTTGTGTGTACATAAAAATTTTAAATAAATAAATAATTAAAAGTATGACTTTTGATGTTTCTTTCCTTTGTTAAACCTTAAAACGCGGTGAAATTAACGTTGACATAGACCTTACATGTATATATCTTTATAATCCTACTAATACATATAAAAAGCCAATTTTAGGATGTTTGAATGTTTGCTGCTCACGCAAAAACTACTGAATGGATTTTAAGGAACCCTTGCAGTTATGTAGGTACGCATTAATCTTGGCATTCCCACGGAAATGGGAACCACAGCGCTGTATACTGAAGTTCACGCGGACGCAGTCGTGGACAACAGCTAGTTTTAAATAAAAAGGTAGACGAGACTCCAACTTTTAGATACTTACCTATATGCACGTCTTGACACGTTTTTTCATACATCCGTTTTACAGGACACGTATAATTAAGTTATAATAAGTACCTACACACCTGGGTTATCTCAATACCTTTTAAGGTACTAATATAATCGGGACATAGATAGGTACACAGGCGGACTACCAAATTTTATTGGTCTAGAACTGTACACTGAAAAGCCGATAAGGACCCAAATACTTCGCAAAGCGACTGTCTCATCCACAATTTGAAATTCAAATAAGGTAAGTAGATAATTCTATACCAACCTATGAGGATATTGCTTTGTTTTTTTCAGATATTGCAGGTACTAGAATCATTTGATATGCATTTAAAGAAATCAATAATGATACAGTTCTGAGGTCGTTGCTTGTTATAATAAATTGGACACCATTAACCTACACCTTTTCTTTTTTTTATTCAGTTCGGCAATTTAGCATATACATTACCTGATGGGAAGCAATCGGCGCTGCCCATGGACACTCTCAATACCAAAGGAGTTACTACGAGTGCATTGCTAGCCTCTTGTGGGTTGTTAGGGATGTATGGATAGGGGATTTTAGGATGTGGCGGTGTGGGGAAAGATTGGCCCTCCGGTAACCTCACCCACACGATGTAACACAACATTAATATTGCTTCACGCCAGTTTTCTGTGAAGCCGTGGTATCACTTCGGTCGAGCCCGTCCGTTTGTGCCGAAGCATTGCTCTCCCAATGTGCTCTGATGCTGCTCTTTAGCAGGGTGCGTGCACAACGAACGCTACCCTGGTTCTTCTGCCTTCTCTGATCGTGGAACGTAAAAATATCCTCGGAACGTCAGTGCCCCAAAAACCCGACCGAGCTCTACGCCCCAGCTAGAAGTTTCGGGCAACAGTCACTGCTACCTTATCACCATCCAGTTTGGGAGACTGTCACCCGAAGACTGGAGGACTCCTGACTCGCTCCCTAACACCGTTTACCCTAAAAATGTATTGAACATCAATTACTACAGATAAGTTTTCCTATAGAAAGAACATTATAAAAAACATAAATAAAAATGCAAAAGTAGGAAAAAGGTGATTAAAAAAGACCGACTCGTGAAGGATTTGAACCTCCGTCCTCCGATGATCAAACCAAGAATTATATCGGCACTCTAACCTACTGAGCTAACGAGTCTTGTGACGAGTGCATTGAATTACGTGCTAGCTACATGCAATATGATGTCATAGAAACATGTCTGTCATGATGTCATAATTCAATAGGTCCTTGTAGGTAATAAATATTCTAAGGGCTTGAACAGATCAAACAATTAATTGCACACTTTTTAAGATAATTTGTATAATAAGTCTTTTGTAACCATCATCATCATCATCAGCCCATAAGTGCCCACTGCTGAGCAAAGGCCTCTTCTCACACGGAGAAGGTTTGAGCATTAATCACAACGCTTGCTCAATGCTGGTTGGCGATTTCAAACTTATAATTAGAAATTATAAGTCCAGGTTTTCTCACGATGTTTACCTTCACCGTTTGTCAGTGGTGTCTAAATAATCATTGAAAGTACATATAACTCGGAAAAAGTCACATTGGTACTTGCTAGGTTTCGAACCCACACCCTCATGCACCCTCAGGTATGAGAAGCATAACCGCACATAACCGCAGGTTAAGCAGTGCTTCCCATACCTGTATAAAAGATAAATAAATTCGAAGACCTGACGACACATTTCCTTTGTATTAGATTGTAGTGTTTTATATATAATATAAGTATAATTATACCTAGCTACATTTAGTTATAAACTACAAACATACAGGAGTGCTTAGTAGAAAAGTTTAAAGGAGTTTCCACAAGCGGCGCAGTGCCGAATCTGCTACATTACTTCCGCAGTTATACAGGTATTACAATCTTATGCAATCATTTGTTGTTTAATATTGAAAATAATTGTAAAATATATAAAAATATAGTGCTTAGATACCTAGATAATTAACATTGGTTCGCAACATATCGAACCAAGCGTTACAAAAGACCTATTTTACGAATTATCTTAAAAAGTGTGCAAATAATTGTTTGATGTATTCAAGCCCTTAGAATATTTATTACCTACTAAGTGCCTATCTGTGACATCATACTGCATGTAGCTACCACGTAATTCAATGCACTCGTCACAAGACTCGTTAGCTCAGTAGGTTAGAGTGCCGATATAATTCTTGGTTTGATCATCGGAGGACGGAGGTTCAAATCCTTCACGAGTCGGTCTTTTTTAATCACCTTTTTCCTATTTTTGTATTTTTATTTATGTTTTTTAGAATTTTCTTTTTATGGGAAAAACGTATCTATAGTAATTGATGTTCAATACATTTTAAGAGTAAACGGTATAAGGGTGTGAGTCAGGAGTCCTCCCCGAAGTACACCCTGGGTGCGGGGACAATCTCCCAAACTGAATGGTGATAAGTTATGAGCTACGAGTGACTGTTAGTCGGTAGTTAGCTCCTGGCCTGGTCGGAGAGCTGAGTCAGTTTCTTAAGGTTCTGAGGTTCCAAGAAGGCTTTCTACGAGCATAGAAGTGGCTGTGGAACAAGAATGGCACTCGGTGTGCACTCACCCTGCCATAAAGTGAAAATAAGAGCAGAAAGTGTCCAAGTATGAATGGCGTGTAATTTATTATAACAAGCAACAGTATCAGCACTCAATCAATATTGATTTCCTTAACATTTGATATTTGGCTGACTATTTGGCAATTTGGACATTTGACAATTTTGAATATACCTGTGCAATATCTGGAAAAAACAGAGCAATATCTTCATAGGTTGGTATAAAATTACCTACTTACCTTATTTGAATTTCAAATTGTGGATGAGACAGTCGCTTTGCGAAGTAGTTGGGTCCTTATCGGCTTTTCAGTGTACAGTTCTAGACCAATACAATTTGGTAGTCCGCCTGTGTACCTATCTATGTCCCGATTATGTTAGTACCTAAAAAGGTATTGAGATAAACCAGGTGTGTAGGTACTTATTACAACTTAATCATACGGGTCCTTTTAAAACGGACGTGTCTGGACGTGCATACATATAGGTAAGTATCAAAAACTTAAGAGTCTAGTCTACATTTTTCATTGAAAATAAAGACCATCTAATGACTTCTCCCGCCCCGGGTGGGGTGAGAGGCAGTGTCAGACTTTTACTGACTACCTAAAAGCCACGACGTTCTTTCTCCTGCTCCAGTTATTGTGCTTGACCCGCAACCCCGACTGAAGTATAGACTACCTAAGCACAAATTAAAATGCTAACTACCACGTATAATATTACCTTTAGCATTTCAAAAACTTCACGCGTTTGCTTAACTAATGAGTAATGAGACGTAACGAAATCGGTTTGTGAAAATCTGCGTAGCCTGTGCCACTACTACCTACCTATCATTAACTTTTACAAATTTAAAACTCACAGCGAACTAATTTATTAGTGACTTAGTGAAAAGGTCGAGATTTCCTCTAATGAATAGGAAACATCTGGAGCGAAAATCCTCAGTTATTAATATCCGACAATTGTTATAAATTAATAAAGGAATTAGTCACGTTCCACTAGCCTTGTAAGAGAAAACTAAGCTAATTTGTATCCATCTTTTAGTCTTATTTTTCAGTTATAATACTTTAAATTCAAGAATACTTGTTATTTTTATTCAGATACAGATTAAAACAGAAGTACATTTTATTCTGTAGAAAATTCGCGTTAACTAACCTGCGTTTTTTATATTTCGCAGTTTATTTATATAATAAACTTTATTTATGGTTAATTCGTCAATTTATCTACTCATTATACTAGCGGAAACTCAAGCAAAAGACAGTCTGAAATCTGCAGTGGGCTTGGACCCAATAATTTACCGCGGCCAGTGCCCAGGGCAGCGGTAGAAGTCACTGGATGAACTTCCCCGTTCGAAAATCAATCAATTCTGTCACCGATGCCCGGTTGGCGTTGTGGGCAAAGCGCAATGACGTACCGCTGCCTGGTTCGGAGGAGGTGATAGAACGGGTTGTATTTAGACACATCGCAGACAGTCTCTCTCCCATCATCCCCATTTCTCAAATCCCTGGGACAGCAAAACATGGGAAATGCACTTAAAATTTCTCCGGTATTGCGGTTGTCTATTGGCGGCCTGATGGCTTACCATCAAGTGAAAGGCAGGCTCGTTTGCCGCCCAATCACATAAAAATTCACTAGTCAATGCAAAGATTGTAGACTCCCTTCTTAAAAAAAGAATCTCAACCTGTTGACAGGGGTCTTTGTCGTAATAACTTAGAGGCAACCATCTTAACATACCTACAACGTCAAAAATAAAATCTTAATAATGTTATAACAGTGAAGTTTCATTTAATATGTACCTAAACATTAACAAATCTTTCTTAACTAATTACCTACCTCCCTATCATCTACTTAACGTAAATTATGTTCCTACCACTAAGTACTTACTTAAAACTTTGTTTCAAACTTTCTTGTTGACTTAACTTTGACATTTGAAGTATTACGAGTAATTTAGCGGTAGCACTTTAGGCGCTCCTATGTACTGATTTAATCCTCAGCTACTTTCTGAACTTACCTGATAGGCATCACGGAGTAAAACCCATTATTTATTTCGTGTTTTACCCAATACTGGTCTTAATTTTGTTCCAATTTTGCCATTAAGAAGAGGAATCATGATAGTCAAAATTACATAGCACTGAATGCTTCTTACAGGCATATCTTTTAGTAGAACATTGTGTGTTTGATTTTTTGAAGGAACATTTTAAATGACTTTGGCCACCAAAGCGGACGCGTCACCTGCGCCGCACACTCCGAAGCTATATCACTGGACTTAATCTAGTAATATAAGTATATCCCTAAACTTGGTCCGTTTTATAACTAAATCCCTAGTAAGATAGTAATGAAGCGCTTTCGTATAACTATGTCCCGGTATATAATTATATCCCTAGGGATATAACTATATTACGGCTACATCTATCTTACTGCGACATATACATAATAGGTTCACTTCCAACGTATTTCTGTTTCAGCGATAACACCAAATACATATTTAAGACTTCTTCGTGCGCAGGGTGCGGAGTGAAAAGTCGCATTTGGCGGGTTTACAAATTCTTACAAAACACAAGAACATCGGAACTTCATTGACCCAGCGTAAAAGAAAAAATAAAACGAAAAAACTATACATGCATGGTGTTTTATTACACTGTACAATAAATATTGGGCTGTATACAAAATATAGAGGAATTCCAAAAGATATTGTCAACACTCTACCATTCGTCAACATGAGTGTAAAATGACTCCTAACATATGTTTTTAAAATTCATAACGTACAACTAACTTAGCAACCACATCCTTAGGGCTTAGGGCTTTAGGGCTTCAACTACCGAAATATTCCATAGGCCTAACAATGCTTTATAATTTATATATTCACAATTGCGGATATTTCGAGCAAAACGATTGGCACCCAAAGCTTGCTTATATACCAGTGTTGCGTGGAACATTTTCTGTCGCTTTATGAGCGTTTACGTCGCACGGAAACCAGAGTAAATTTCAATGGAACTTAGTACTAATGCGTAATCTATCATAGACCAAAAACTTATTGAAGTGCATTCTCATAAAAGTCAGAAAAAGCAATGTAAAGTTTACATATACACATACAGCACAAATAACTGCTGTATTCAAGAATATTTCGAAAATGCACTTAAGTTTTTAGATCTTGACATATTCCGTACTAGTACCAAAATTAATTAAAATTGGTATAGGTAAAGGTAATTAGTATGAAAACTCGTCCGCTCCTAAGTAACTTATTATAAAAGATATTGCTTAGATGAATTTCATTTTTGAGTTAATTTTTCAAAGTATTGTGCAAGTCCAATGTCTGTTTTGTCAAAAATGTTAGCTTATTGGTTTGAGAGCTAGTTAATTCTCTATAAGACATGTTTCACACTATTAAAAAGCGCCATCTAGTGAACAAGAAAAACATTAGCTCTCATTCAATTTTAGAATCGATTTGGCATAACATTGAACATTCAATCTTATATTTATGTAAAAACAATCTAAAATGGCAAATCTACGATGAATAACTTATCTAATATTGAGCTTTAGACATCAATAGAACAAGTTGATTGCTCAAACTATATTAAAATTGAGCAGATATTGCTGACAAATACCAGAACGCCAAATGTTATGTCCAAATCAACAACTTCCACCCAAAAATGAACCTTAAATCGGAATATTAACGTTTAAAATACTAAATCATCAGATCCAATTTTTCTTTAATAGATTTTCAACTTTATTACAACACTTTAAAGTTGAAAATCGAATAAAGATATCTTACATTAGAAAAATAGTACAAAACAATGTTCCACGCAGCAGTTACTACAACAGCATTGTATAAATCACACCTTGACTTAATCGCTACCGATTTGAGACCCACATTCTCACTAATACAACTTTCCAACTCAATAATCAGTTCATTCACTGAATTACGCCCTTATTTGGGAAAACCATCCTTATGTCTAAGACATAAAGTGATTTTTCTGTTTCGTGTATAAAAGCCTTCATTGATACTTATGTCGTTTGGTTGGTCATAACACTTCATCGGTATTTGTTGGAAAAAAAAAATGGTTGCGCATCAAACTACTTATACTTTTAAATCATCAAATGTCTTCTCCCCCCCCCCCCCTACTTTCCGTTTACTATTCTTCTCCTGGGCTACAATCTGGCTTTACTATGAGATAAACTGGCATAATGAAGTTCCTCATATTCATTACCCAGGATTTCAAATAAATATAGGGTGGAACAAAATATAAAAAAGTTGTATAACGGATGATGTAATTTCGTAAAATAATTCTATATTCAACCTGTAGATAGTAACGAATGTAGTACTGAAAAGCTAACTTTATTGACACTTGATTAAAGTATAATTTGTTGTGCTATCACTTAGTTCTCACTGACACTCAGAACTGTATACAGAAAAGTATTAAAGGCCATTATCAATGATATTTCTGTACAGATGGCTACAAGAAAAAAATAGTTAACAAGTTCAATGCCAACGCGGTCAGTATAAACCGAAACTCGCCAAGTGTAAATATTCAGTACCAGAATGGATCCTTGGATGATAAATATTTTTTTATGTTAGTTTACATGTCTGTTAAAGGAACCTTAAAACTTTGTAACACTTAAATTTTTTACCTATATTCATTGCAAACAAATAATTGTTTTATTCAATGTTAAAAACAGGCAATTTAAAATCCAAAATGTATCCTAAATCCGCAAAAAGTTATTGACAATGACCACTGTTTGAATAAAAATACAGTTTCAAAGAAAAGAAAGAACATTTTGCGATTTGAAATCCTTGAAACTTTAGTTCTTAAACAATATAGCAAAGTATAGTTTAGCATTACAATCTGAGTGTCAGATCACTTAAGAAATTATGCGAACATTAGTAATAATTTATTGATAACCACAACCAATACCAATGCTACGCAATTCTGAACCTTAACAACAAGGACTTATGCGATAATGTGCAATGAAGGCTTTTTATACATAGATAACACAGTCATCAAGATTGTAGTGTTGCATTTTAAAGGCCTGACTTCTTGTAGATATCAGTAATTACAGATAGGTACCATTTTTTCTCGCCAGGTGTAGCTAGTGTGCACTTCTCGTCTTTACATCCAATAGGGTATTAGCTAGTGTTCCATTGTAGCATCTCATTGGTTGTTTCATTTTGACAGCTAAAGTGATTGGACCGATAAACTCTTGCAAGATTAGGGCAGTCTGGTGTCGAAAAAACGGTAGCCATCATGCTTCCTTGATAACGTCAGTAATAGAAAAACAGCAGAAACGCTTTGTTAACTAAAAATTTAAATGTTGTTTTTTAGTCTCTATTTCAATAAAACATATCAAACAGTATGGCTTTTATGCTATTTGTCTAAAGGATCTACAACAGTAAGGTTTGACTTACACAATCGGAGAACAATA
Organism: Spodoptera exigua; assembly: GCA_902829305.4. Taxonomy (NCBI): domain Eukaryota; kingdom Metazoa; phylum Arthropoda; class Insecta; order Lepidoptera; family Noctuidae; genus Spodoptera; species Spodoptera exigua. Next base: position 2,764,234 of record LR824608.2, on the reverse strand, counting down.
ATAAAAATATCGAGGAACGTTGCTAGCGAAAAAAAACAAAAGAATTCTTCGGTTGCCAATAAATTACAATTAAAATTTTACAAATACAAAATATTATTTAATTAAAATAGGAATATACATTAATAAATTTTGAGTTCAATTAACGCGGTAATAAAGTTCAAAACAATTTATCATTAAGAAAGGAGGTTTTACGACTTATGTTAATGTATAAAAGTGTAAACAATACCTTAGAAGCCAGGCCTTAGCGCGCTATCAGATACCAATACTGAGCACCTAAAAATTGTATACACATTACATAATATCATCGCGTCATCAGGTGTTAGTCAACCTTTGGCATCAATGCAAGTTATTTCGTTATAAACGTCTAAATATTCAAAATCTGTCAAACTATTGATTCTAATAAAATAGCACTGTAGGTATTACAATATTTATATTCAATTTATTAATCAGATGATATTTCAAAAATTTCCAACGACTATTTACGCGGCAGTGTTGACAGTATATTGTTAGGCTTGTTTTTTTCCAGTGGCAACACTGTTTGCACCACACAATGGCACTACTAAATGCAAATTTATCACTGATATTGGAAATAAAATCCGCAATTCATTTCTAACCGATCAGACCATTACATTAAAAGAATCTTTTTAAAACTAAAATACTAAGAAACGATATACATAATAAAGTTAAGAGGTATTTACACATTTAGCCTCAGTAAACCATCCATAAAAATGTACACATAATAAATAGATAACTTCTATCTAAAACTCTCACGTAAATAAACAATAGTTGTAGACGATCTCAAAATAAATATGCTAAAGCTTATGACACTTAAAACTAAATGAGTATAATTATTATGATCGAAAATTATGCGTTGTACTTAAACAATAATTAAAATCAGATCATTCCCTCTCACGTACAAAAGCAAGTGCAGATTAAAATTCACATTAAAATTACCAAAAAGGTTGTACACCTTTGTGCCCGCCTTTAAAATATATCTTGTATATTGTACAAAACTTTTTATAATTAAAAAATACGTAGAAGCTATAGTGAGATTACACGTATTTGCATTAAATTGTGCCAAGGGACGGAATACTCGATGAGAACACCCGACTCAAAAAGATACCAACATCAGCGCATTGAATTAAAAAATTTGAGCGTCATATGTCAACCGTGTCAAACGTCAAAAAGCATTTCCTTCTGCAAGTGACACATTTCGTTGCTGTTTACAGCCTAATACTTTTTACACTTTTAATCACAGATTATAAACGATTTCTCTAACAATGGTTATTTATATACATTTTTACTCCCGGGAGGGATTTATATAAAGTCTTCCCAACGCAAAGGTTTGCTTTGCTTCGTGGCACCCTATAAGAGCAATCTCATTGTATCTACATCTATATGGTATAGCGGCAGTCGGCACTACCCCACTCCTCCCTCGTGCTACGACTTGGCACTGCTACATTGAGAGATATTTACTTGCGAAGTGAAGAGACCTGACCACTTCATTGGAGTAACGGTGGCTTCAAGCTGTGATATAACACGGGTAATTTCGATACCATTGTGTGGCATTAATAAGGGTTACATGGCAATTTTTTTCATAATTTACTCAAATGAAACCGTCAAGCCGATCACTAGTACAATCGCAAGCTGGTTAAAGTGTAATCAGTATAAAAGAATCTACAATCATCAAGAAAACATTATAGAAAACGGCAAAAGTACAAAAATCCCCCTGGCTTACCGCACTTTATCTAATTCACTACGTTTACAATATTGCGCACTTACGTGTTGCGTGTTACGATACTGCACTACGGAGCGTCCATCCGGCGTGGACGCGCGTGTTCATATCATCAAAGTGATCATAATAATATCGTTCACGTGCAAAATCTACATTTTTGGTCATAAATATACTGATATACAAATTTTATAATTACAATACATTACACTAAGGTACATAGTTTTACCAAACCCCATACGTTTGGTAAATAAATACATGTCATATTACATTTATACAGAGCCGCTCTAACAGACCGTTAGGCCATCATCAACATCACATTCTTTGTCTTTTCAAATGTGTTTTACACTATTATGCAAATCATAGAAACAATACACAATAATGGAAAACAGTCGCGAAGTGGAATCACGAAATCAGAATATTGCCAGATATCACAATTTAACAATTCCGTCGTTACAGTTCGTTTGGTCGGTCACTGCAGCATGAGCGATTCTAGGTTACGATTGAGGATAGTGTCTTTGACGGAGTTGAATACGACCTCTATGTTGTGGGTGTCGATGGCGGTGGTGAAGTGGTGGTAGAGCGTCGTCTTGGGCTCCCGGCGGACGTTGGCGAACATGTTGAGCAGGAACATCTGCACGTCGCGCAGGTTGTGCGGGTCGCCCGCGAACTGCGGGTAGAACCAGCGGATGTCTGTCTCCTTGCTGGCCACCTTCCGCGCCAGCAGGTCCGACTTGTTTAGGAACAAGATGATCGAGATGCCTTTGAAGTTAACGTTGTTCACGATCGTGTCGAAGATATTTAAAGCCTCTTCTAGGCGGTTCGTTTTCCTGGAATCAGATAAATTATAAAATTAGAATTGATGCGGACAATGAGTCGATCTTGGATCCATGATATCATTTTACACACTGCACAATCCGCAGCTAGAAGAATAGTATTCAGCGAACGCTCTTGCTTGATGCTTATTGCATTTAAAATTTAAATCTTGCTATAATTACTTATATTATTAACATAAATATAACTTCTACGGCACTGAACATTTAAAATTACTATTATATAATTAATACTTTATTACAATACAACAAACAAACACCTCAATTAACCTTGACAGTAACACATGCAATGAAATCGTCAGAGGAAAAATTAAAACAGATTCTTGGCATGAATTAACTGTCAAAGAGTATATGATAAATATTAAATAGTGTCCCTTAGTATTAATGCACATAATTACATGTTCTCAATGACAATGTACTACATTATCGCGGCCTTGATCTGGTCAGCCGGATGTTGAATGACATACCGCTAACCGCCAAGCTACGGGGAATCAATACTACGGTGCTTAGCGGATTATTTCTATCAACTTTAGCTTTATTGGTCATTAATATCCCACTTCAAACTGCTTGGACTTTTTTTGAGGAGTGTATCGTCATCTGTCTTCTCCCGCTTTTGGGGCCACTACACCACAGAGGGAGTTTCCGACCTTTACTGACTAAACAAAAGTCAAAAAAGTCAAAAATCATTTATTCCAATTAGACCTTTACAGGCACTTTTGAACGTCAAACAAAATTTAAAATAAAAAATAGTGTCAGTCTGTCGGTCAGTCCTCTTAGTGAAGCTATTTGCTCGTTCCAAAGTGTAGATTCCGATGGAGAAGAACGAGCAAGAAACTCCATGGTTACTCTTTTTAAATCAGTTTCACATACAGATTCCTTTTACAAACAGTTGGTTCAATTATGTGAGAACAGTGTAACACTAATATTTATTCAAATATAAAAATAAAGTAACCTTAAGGACAATAGACAGTCTGGAGCTGACCAGTCCCAACTGACGGCGCTCGTTCACGAGCATGACACGTACACCAGCATCGCCCAACTCAACCATATTATAGGGAATTAAGCGATCCAGTGCCCATGCCACCGCCAGTGTGACCTTTCAGTGAGCATGACAACTCCAAGCTGTTATAAGGACCGACATTCTGCTAGTCTAACCAATTATAATAGGTTACAGGGCACTCACATTTACAAATTTATCAAGTTATAGTTATACAATATACTGCAATTTCACTAAAATGAAGAAGTCCCGTTCAAGCAAAATCCATTGGAACGTTATTTATTTTGGTGTACGTTTGCTATCCTGTGGAGCAGGACCATCATGTCTCCAAGCATCTTTATCTACAATGTAATCATTCAGTGTGTAGTATGCTTTTCTACATAAAGTTTTCTTTACACATAATTTAAAATTTCTTTCATTTAATTGTTGTATTTCGCCTGGGATTTTGTTATAACATTTAACACAGAATCCCATGAACGACTTATGTACCTTTGCCAATCTAAATAATACCACCCCGTTCCTACTCCTGCTTCCGAGTGGGGTCATTATTACGCTGGGTTCGCAACCCCTGCTGGACGTCGCCCCATCTATGATATTCTAATTATTGTGTGAAACGCGTGCAAAATATGACGCCATGAGCGGTCTGGTTCTGGACGCAACCTTGTATCTTCTATCATAAAGTTAGTTTGTAAGTAAATCCAGATATTTTGGTGAAGAGTGGTTATTAATTTCGGCCTTTAGACAAACACTTCTCAGCGACACTTTGCCCTACGAAAGCAGACATTTACCCTATAGCTACTTAACAAAACAAACCAATCAATTAAGTTTAGATTCTAAATACAAATGCAAATAGGTACATTTTAGTACAAGAAACGACCTAATTCCATTTCATTTACCATTCCGAAATACGTATACGGAATCACGCAAAAATGTTACAAACAACATCAAAGGAATACATCTGGGCGAACCACAGATATGTTAAGCAAATATTTTAGGGCCGCAATAAAAACTTTATACACAAAACTAGCATGCGGCTGTGGTTCGCTCGTTGTTAATGTTGAAATTGAGTTTCTGATCCCTCGGGCACCTTTTAAAATCGAAATAGAATTCTAAATTCAACTTTTCGTTTGATTACTCTTTGTGGCGTGTTTTATTAATTCATCTAAAAAGGTAAAGGTGTGCTGCTAAACCTTCTTTCCTTATTCTAACGCCAAAGCTTGATGTGTTATTAAAAAAAATGTATTATCAAAGTAAACAGACACGTACGTAAACCTGCAGACACGTGTATCAATACTAGAAATACAAATTTAATATATCATATATAACAAAATCTTGGTTATACATTTTATTGGCATCAAAATGGTTTTACGATGTTAACGTTACCAATATGAGGAACAAAAATAAAATTAATGTATTTTTAGTAGTCGCATTACGACGGTAATTTCATACCGATGTTTAATGAATACACAAAATAAATAAGGTTTGAATGAAAGAGAAAAATATGTTAACGAACACGGTTCATTGAATAGGGATAATTCTTCAAACAAAAACAAATTGTAGGGGCTTGTTATTGATGTTTTTATACGCTAAAAGACGTGATAGAAATGTGTTTTTTATGAAAAACAAATACTTAATTTTCTTTGCTATTTATGTGTTCTCGGAACCTTGGTTGACATGCTTTGAATAGTAACTATCGTGAGACAAACAAATTTATTGAAAATAACGACCTAACCACGCGAATTATTTGAGAAAAGCTCGACTAGTTTCAAGTCACAACGGGACTCTTAATCATTCGGTTGCGCGACGTCGCCACGAACGTTCATTATGAACAAGTGTGATTGACATGAATGTATTGAAATCACTTCTTAACATAGTATTTTAAATATTCAAGATTAAACATTTTTATATAAAGCCAATAAGCAACATGTATAATTTATAAATAACTCCCATTTTACCAACACGTTTACTTAAGACGCCTAATTCTACCAAACCTAGACAGGGGGTGATGTACAACCTACTTAAACCCTCAATCAATAAACAGAAAATTATTCCGATATGCTTTTAATACACCGAAATATGCCAAGAAGAACACGCAACAAGATTCGGGTCAACAATATTCAAATGCCATGTTATTGTGTTCAACACCGTAACTAAGTAACGCGAAAAATACGAATACCATACGTGACTTTCACTATAGTATGCAAAAATTTAGTCATTTTGTTACACTCTAATATCAACCTTAATTGCATCACAATAAGACTTTATTGTAGGTGATAATAGGTAAAGTTTCATATTTCAAAAATAAATTATTTCGACGTTTCAATACAATAAAATATTGAAAAATAACTATTAACGATTCATTGATCGATCGATACACTACGTTTTAAATAATTTGTAGCTTATTATTAAGAAATAAGTAAGCTATTTGACGCAAAAATACTATGACGTCATAACTCAGTTTTTCATACAAATTTCATAGAAAAGTATCGTTTTTGACATTTGGATAAAAGTATTGAATTTGACTAGTTGGAAACTACCGTATTATCCTATTGCTGTTTAGGGCACAGTGCTGTAATACATTTTTAAATTGAACGTTTAATTTAATCAAACACCAAGAGACGATCCCCGGCCACCGTAAGGATAGCTCGCCGCCCGACCAGAAGCAAACCCGAGTGTACGTCGCGTAGCGTTCTGCGCGCGCCTTAAAGAGCCAATAGACCACAACAGACGGGGCCGTATAGGGCTGATGTTCAGCCGGAGTTGCGGGGAAAGCCCCAATGAGGCGACGCGACCTCGGCCCAGAGCACGAAAAGGAACGGAAGGGTTTTTTATGTAGAGTCTGACACTCCCTCCCGCCCGACCCTGGGCGGGAAAAGTCTTTTGATGCATTTCGGCTTACAAAGAGCCCGTAGAGGGCCAGGGATCACACGATCCCCAATTATAGGGCACGGTACATTTTTAAATTGAGCGTAAAATTTAATCCAAACTTTCTTTTGTGGGACCCAATTTCAAAAATTCTCTTAGTCAGTGCATTGTTATTATATTAAACAAATTTCGAGGTAAGGTCGAGCACTTCGACACGACAAATCAAATATCCGTTCGTTTGTATGTGACATCGACGACCAATGAGTCACTGGGTCGTAGAAGATACCCATACAATTGGTTTTTAATTTTTACTGTACAAATACATTGATAAGTTTCCTACCAGCTAAGGGAAATGAGAATCTAAATTCGTTTATCCTGGATAAAAATATATTTTCCTTCTTAGATACATTAAGACTCAAGACTGCACGATTGGTGCGATTGCTGGGATAATGGCTACCGCGCAACGCGCCGCAGGTTCCATAGCCGCACGGAATATATGATTTACAAATTGTTGATCCGGGTCTGGGTTTGTATGTAAAATTTTATGTTTGTAAACGTACCAACGACACCGACAAAAGAAAAGAAAATCAAGTCCCTAAAAATTGTCTTTATCAAATTTTCATCAACATCTACGCATATATATACGGGAAAAGGTTTAAGAAATAATACCATATAATAATATATTATTTCCATGATTTAAAAACACTAATTTCATGCTGACTCGGCTAAAAAATACTTTTAGAGTAATATAAAAGGCATAATGCTTGTATTGTGATATGAATCTTATTTACATATTGATAAAAGTGATGTTTGCTCATGAATTTTCCCATGAGAGATAAGTGCAAATCGTCATTAATGTTTTAACGTTAATCATGTTATTATATAAAGGTTCAAAGTATTGCAATGGTGGGCAATGACAGGTCATTACACCATGATTAATGCCGCGATTGTATTTGCCATCGAGTTTGTGGTTGACAGGGAACCACAAACTTTCTTTTATATGCATACTAATTGCTTATGAAATATAAAAATCTATTGACTGATTTATTTTTAGTTATATCTATGTATATATAAAAAAAATCGCAAAATGTGTGATAAAGCACATACCTAAACTCAACAAAGACTGGAGCCGTTTTCCCAATTTTTTAGTATAATTATTATTTATTGTAAGGAGAAGGTTCTTATCAAAGAAAATATTAGAAAAGTCTAGGGGAAAAGTAAGTGTCAGCGACATAACGCTTCTTAACATATCTATCGAAAAGCAACATTAGATTCAAATTTACTTAAATCTGGTACCTAATATGATCCTTTAAAACAGGCAAGGCAACAAATCCTTACACTATATTTGAACCGTTTGTGTAATATTGAAAATAGTAGGCAATGACGTAACGATATTTCGTCAATAAAATAAACAAATACGCGTTAAGTAAAAATATAAGTTATAATACCCACGTTCACGTACCCAATGTATACATGTGATATAAATGCGTTTTTCTCGTCACTGCGATCACCCGCTGATTCTACATGTGTACATCGTTAAGTAGCAACAAGTGACGTAATAACACTATATGTATTTACTCTACTATATTCAATAAAATTACGACATTACATATTGCTTTAATATCACTATCATAATCACAACATGGTAAAAAAACAAAGTCGCTTCCTCTGTCCCTATGTATGCTTAAGAAATTAAAACTACGTAAGTAACTGAATTTTGAAGCGACGATTAAAGAGGGAGGTTTATAAGTATGTATAATAACATCCTTTAAATAGAGGAGAACTTTAGTATGAGCATTGCACTTGTAAGATGCCGAGGCGAGTCGCTAGTACCTAGTAGTCACTATCATAGTTAATCTAAGACTGACACTTTATATCTTTAAAATTTTGTTTAACGTTCAAAAGTGCCTGTATGGGTCTAATTGAAATAAATTATTTTGACTTTGACTTTGACTTTGAATCACTCCCATTCTTAGTTACGTTTACCCAAAGTCCAGATGTTGTGAATCAAACTATATAGGGAAAAGTACCTACTCGACAGATTTTGACGAAACTTGGTACAATTATTCTTTATATTCCTGCGCAGGTTTTAAGATACTTTTCATCACGCTACAATTAATAGGAGCAGAGAAGTGAAGGGAAACGTTAGGAAAACGGAAAAAGAAATTTTCGCTTGAGAAAAACTTCATTGATCTAGACAACAGACTGCTTCAATGACGTACGTAAGTGTAATGTACATATGTAGCTTTCGCTCGTATAGAAAAATAGCTCAGAATTTTTTTTTTCGTTGTTTCGTACACCCCCACGCTTCTGTTACACGATAATTATTTTTGAGTATGTGTTTATGTAATGTGCGGTATGTATGACTGCTTTATGATCGGAGAGCGGGGGCGGCGCTTGTGCTATTTCTATATTAAATTCTTTAATAACGACAATTCACTAAGTAATTACATTTTATCAGTTTAATCAGTTTATTTTATTAATTCATATTCATTATAAAACGCCAATTTTTGTCAAAGCCATAAAACGGGACTTTTCCACGTCAAAATTATATTAAATAATATTATAAAACTGAAGAGTTTGTTTGTTTGTTTGAACGAGCTAATCTCTGGAACTACAGATTCTAACTGAATATTTTTTTTTTGTATTCGTTGGTACATTTATCGAGGAAGGCTTTAGGCTATAAAACATCATGTAACGATCTGTAGGAGTCGAGCAGCGAGTGAAACCGCGTGAGATTAGCTAGTGTAAAATAAAAAACTAGATGAAGCTGGAATATTAATCTTAGGAAGAAGGAACATTATATATAAAAGTAATTTTTAAAAATTGATTAATTCGCTTTCATTAAACAACTATCATTTAAACGAGTTAATGGTTAAGAATATATGTGTTCGAATGAAAGGTCGGAGTCGTAAATAATAGCAATGGAACAATAAATTACCTGTCTTCCGACAAGACCTGGTCGAACTCTGAAGAGGAGACGAGGAAGAGTATGGACGTGACGGAATCGAAGCACTGCGTCCACTTCTGCCGCTGCGTCCGCTGCCCCCCCACGTCGACAAATACAAATGGCACATTGTTGATGTTGATGGTGCATTCCGTGATGCCCTTCGTGGCCTTCCGACAGTGCAAGATGTCTTGGTGGGAGGGAATGTAGTCAGGTCTCGCAATGCGCTCCAGTTCATCGAAGAAATAACTCACCGAATCACTCTGGAATTGATAAAAACATCGGTTTATAACATCATCATCATCATCATCATCATCATCAGCCTATAAGTGGCCCACTACTGAGCTACGGCCTCTTCTCACACGGAGAAGGTTTGAATTAATCACCACGCATGCTCAAGGCAGATTGGCGATTTCAAACTCATAATTAGACAACATCGTAGATAAAACAATATTTTCTAGTCTAGTTTCTTGTGATTATCCCGTGCTTTTTTTCAGAGAATCATGTATGACGCTACTATTCGAATGTAAACTGTAGGAAGCATACGCTTATAAAGCCAAGCTAATCGCCTAACACTATTATAAATGGGCGTAAAAACAAAACATGAATCGTAGTTATGATTGAATAGACAGTCTCTAGCGTGAGTATGGACACTGCTCATCCGACATCAATTCAGTCGCCTCATACAATATCCAAAGCAAGTGACCTATTTTCGCCAGGAACAGCACACAGGAAGCCTGGCATAGTACAAAATAAATAAATCTGTTTGCCCAATAGAGCTATACGTTTAAAATTATAAGGTAAATAAGTTTACATGTACATATAATAACGGTATTTAGTTAACAGGTGGGTCATAGTCGGTACGTCACGACAATCTGTGTTAAATATAAACGTACACAATGAACAAATGACACGATTAGGTACCGCGGAATTTACCGAAACATTTAATTACAATGTAGTTAATAGGGCTACGTTCCGTGTGGAGAAAATTACTTATTAGATTCATGATTTTATACCGAAAATTTTGGACAACAAACTCAGTACTGTTGTTTAGACGATATATGATTATAGCCTCTTTATCCATTCATTCATTCATTACTAATTTACTTAGATTTAACTCACAGGACTTGAACTAAAAGATTAAATTTTCAATGACTACACAAACTGTATGAAAACAGCGCTGCCAGTCATGATTAAATATTTAGGTTTTTCTAAAGTCTGAATCCAACAAAAACGACTAGCTCGATAGACTCAACAATTTATAAAGTTCAAAGAGTATAAAAATAGGTAACGGCTTCAGCTTTTTGCACCAACACCAAAAGTAAGGCGTCACTCGTCAAAAACTAGATTACCTAGGTACAATAAAAACTCAATTCACGCACGCCACAAAAGAATTGCATTTTTCCGTTTTTAGTTTAATTGTTTTAGCCATTATCGATTGAATTCACCTTCACGGTAATAACGGGTGAGAGAAAGGAGACCGTACGAGCATCTAGCATTATGCAATATAAATTAAGTACAATATTCTATTCAAACTTCGTGGTTCCCGGAACTAAGTATTTATGTCGTACAAAGAGTGCATATGACGTAAGGTAGTATATAAAAGCAGAGCCCATAATTGCATAGAATTGTATGTATGATTAGGTGCTAGTTGGCTGCAAAAACGTTTCAATGATTTCGTTCTGATTTTGTATGTCGTATGCCGGATGCGTTAGTGTCATACGAAATAGAGATCTACACCAAGCGTCGCAGTGACCACACACTAGTATGTACATTAATAAAATTTCTGTAAAGCTAAGCGCATAGCCATGCCGCATCTGGCCGCATTGCGGCGCAAGAATGCGTACCGTACAGCCGCACACATCAGTTCAATACAATTTATGTTTGCACTTCGCAAAAAACTTATTGGCAGACGAAGCGGAAAAGCAGGTAAACTTTGAATGATATCAGCTTACTAGGTAGGTTTCTTACAGACACAAGTATGGGAGCATTTTCTTATTGGGGAAAATAATTGATTGATTTCGCCTGCCGTGGGTAGGGTGAAGGGCAGTGTGACACTTTTACCGGCTAAAAACCTCCCGGGATTGCGCTTGCTCCCGAAACCCTAGCAGACAATAATTATGGAAAGCTAACATTTATATAAGATGGAGGTAAACTAGCACCGTTTTTCCCTGAAGGGAGAACCTATCAACGCCACCCGTGACCATCAAAGTAGATACGGCTGTTTGTTCAATATGTGTCGTGCGTCGAATTTTAAGAACATCAAGTATATGTTGTCAATTTTCTACAAAAAACATTTTTCTTTGTTATAATAATGAATGAATTCTGGATAAACCCAGCAATCCACGAACGTCGGAGGCAGACAGCGTAAAATTAGTAACCAAAATCATCCCTCTCGACATCCCTTTTCGACATGGATCCTAAAAAAGGTTTCCAGACGAAAAAAGAGGTTTATAAATCAGAATGTAATGTAATATTCATGTAAGTCCACACAGCGTTTGAACACCGGATATTTTTAAGTGCGCAAACTCGAGTTTCAATCGAAAATTATGTCTAGGTACCTACGCTCGGTAACCTGGCTTCTTCAGACAGAGGAAAACTGCTTGTTTTACATTACAGAATTTATGAGTGTAAATAGCGGAGTATTGAAAATGCTTTTTCATAGAATGTAAAGAAAAACGATATTTACCTCAATTTTCTATTTTTGTTTAGATGCTCAATATTTTGTTGCTTTTGCTTTGCAGGTAAAACAAAAAAGCTTTTACCGTTAGGATCTCGAATGTTTTCGTTTCTACTTATAAGTACAAAGTGTCTTTTCACAAAACATTACACACTTTCCTTCTAAAACAAAGTTCAAATCAAGGTCCTGAAGTAAATGTACAGTAATAACATATTTTTACGTAAGATTTAAACGTCTAGTCAAGACCAGCATCTGTCTACTTACGGGATTAATAACCTAGGAATACAAACTCGTTCTAGTTCTAAAACTGTTTAATTTCACCTGCGCATACACATGCTCCATACATCAGTATAAAAACACTACAAATCTATAGCAAAATGTTGAATTCTTACTGCAAAACGGTTTTAATATATTTAAAGATAACCGCGTCTGGGCAGGCCGTCATGAATGAAATTTTGTTTATGGTCAAAGAAATATAACAATGAGAGTACAATATACCACTCGAGACAAGAACTATAGTCTATTATTGTGAAGGTGTGTCGATCGGATCATCTTCCCTGCCAAAGCAATTTGATATTAGCCAAAAAAATACATAGATCTTTAGAGATGTATTTATGCACCCAGAGGAGTAAAATCGGCAAAGATTCTATAGGCTATAAGATAAAAAATACGCATTCATTCTCTCCTTCACCGCAGTCTTCCGGAGCAGTGTTGTTTATGATACAAATAACTCGTTCGTGAATTAATGGATTAGAGGAAACTTTTGTGATTATTAAGACTTAGCTGCAGCAGCGGTTTCTCGAACATTTTTTTTTAATGAAATCATGAATCAGACGGCGCTTGAGTTGCTTACTGTAATTTACGAATGACGTGTTTCCTTGTTGGTGCTGCCAAAACAAAGGATCTAAGATTCTTTTTCTTAACCACAATCTATTTCTTTGAATGCTATCAGCTTATGCTCAATAGTTATCTTAAGTGATATTAGCTGTAAGTTATGATGTCACTTTCCATTCTCACACTTATGAATTGCTATCAAGAGGACTGACCACTTATTGTACACGTCATTGGGTGTGTATTCCCGAACGGAAACTATGTCCTTTACTTTTTGTATGTTAAGACTATACTAACCATACTATGAATATGTTTGTTGACGGATCACCTGATGGTCTGTGATCAGCCGGTATGAAATATCAGGGCAGGCAACGATTCGAACGGCATCTCCGTGATGGAATTCGTCCGCAGTAACTAAGTACTTTTTTAATCAGGTTTACTTTTAACGACGTGGAATTGGTGCTTTATCACTATAGACATAATAAAGAAGACGAAAATTCAACATAAAATATTTTGAAAAACAAAAGAAAATCAATACAATAGAATGTAATACGCAGCAATCTGTATAAGTACCAAAACCCATTCGTAAAACAAGAAACGTAACAAAATAACAAAAAAGTATATCATTAACAAAATTGGAACACTTTACTTAGTATTTATTAGCCCGAGGCTATTGTGGTGTGAAGCAAAACCGATAATTAAACCCTTTGTACAAAGGTTTTACTATTTCACACCAACGAGAACGAATATGAAGGAAATAAACCGAACATTGAAGTAGTATTTCATCGAGATAAGAACTATCACGCATACGAAATCAAGTTATCGCAACGAATTATGAAAACACTGGCGTTAGCAAATAGTTTTACTACGCTTACCATACTGATTCATTGCGTGTAGAAAAAAAAACAAATAAAAAAGGATGACGTCTGCGCTATGCTCCGTGTGTCAGAGCAGCCAGCATCAATTGCCTTTTTTACAATCACAGATGTGCTGTGAATCACATTTTAAGACCCTGTTCAAATTAGGCAGATCTAAGTAAATAAGTATTTTATTTACCTACTTCCTAGTGTAGTTTTGCGAGCAAAAAAAAACACGTCCACTGCTCAAGTTAGCAGGAAAATTCAAAATGGACGCCTGTTTCCTAGAAGCCATATCAAACAAGAATCAGGTGCCGCAACGTTGAACAAGGAGTGGGGTCTGGCTTGAGTTGTGCTGATAGTTGTACCGCTAAAGATCGAACACTAAATAGATTCCATGAACAATGTAAGACATGCCAACTTTACGCGCACTTTTAGTACATATTTGAGAGCTCCAGGTTAATAAAGATTATTCTCGATTCTCTTCAAATATTTTATAATGATTTCAATATCATAATGTGTTGGCTGTAGACTCTATCTATCATTTTGCCTACTTACACATGTTTTTGTTTTGAAGAGTAGTAGTGATGTTATAGCTAATATGGATAACAGACCAGGCTCTTTTAAAACACTTTTGTTTTAAATTAATATTCTTATAATATTCACTCCATAAAAAAAACAATAATAAACCTGGTATTTCCAATACAAACTTCAATGCTGTGAGAAAAATCATTATAACATCAGCTGCTTCTATTTCACGCAAATCATAGGATCCGTTGCACTTTAATTAACCGATAAATTCAATATTGGATCAGAACAACCAACTAGAAATCGATGCTTACTTCCTATAGTCATCCAATCATGGGTATTTTATGTATGTTTACGTGGAAGACGCCAGTCAAAGATGATTTAGAAACAGCAGCACGCCGCGCCGCGCGCTTGCCAAAACCGGCCATATGTGGTCACTTTAAAATCGCATCGATCACGCAGCTAAATACTCGAGCAGACACATTAACAAGTCAGTTTCAATCATCGTTAAACGTCCGACGAACTGTAACGCCATTTATAAAGACTAGGAAATTAAATCTTCGCAATTAAAAAAGTCTGGGATGAATGTGACGAAAGCCCAAGGTATGGTTAAGTCCAATTTCGTAAGGACCACCTAGGAATCTCGGAGAAGCCTGCGATAAAAAGGCATTAATTTGTAAAGCGACTTAATTCTTCTTGTCCTTCTGACCTCATTACTGGAAATGGAAATGTAATCTCTAAGGATTAGCGTAGCGAGACGGACGCTAAGTAATTAATCTGGAGCTAGTAACCTTCCTACACATAAGGGAATTTGATTGTAACTGTCTGATCATTGGACAATTAATTACGGATTAACCTAATCACTGAATAGTCGAAACTAGTTTTAACTAAACTATGTTGAATGTAACAGGTGTTTGCTCCGAAGTAAACTAAGTTTAAGCAAGAAAATCTATGTAGATAGTTTTCGCAATATGCGACACGAACAGTTTATGGTAGGTGTAGTGGAATGTAGGTCGGCAAGCGATGCGTCGGTTACGCTTTGAATGCGAAAATGACGCCAATGACAGGGAAAGCACAACCAGGATGTAATGGTTGGGATTACTTAATTATTGTTAAAGTATTTTAATGTATTTATGGATTCACGGCGTATTATGAATAAAAAGGTGAGACGAATGCAAGTGGCAATGCTAATTGGTTTAACTGTATTGCAATGTTGAACTACTTGTCAAAACGAAGCTTTTAGCCACGCTAACTAGCACTCACACTCATAGATTTATTTGAACAAATTAGACTTTATAAAAGAGGGCCAAGCACCATTCAACATATTTCAAAAGTGCCTGTTTAAATATATATTTTTGAAAAAGTTTGTAAATGTTTATAAATAAATATACTCAGAGCCCAAAAAGTCTACCGAATAAAATATCAAAATCAGAAGGACCTCATTGGTTACTGTACCACATTCTTTATTACATAAACAGTGCCGGTACAACTGCACTTTGAACACCTTAACAAGGCCACAGACAACACGACTGGTGCAGACATTTACGTGAAGCAAAAAAAAAACAATTCTGATGAAAAAATGTGACGTATTCATTATTCAAATAGATGATGATTAATACCTAAAAGTAAATCTTGGAGAACAATTTATGATAATAATATATATACTAGGTTAATTGATTTTTTTCTACATGTTATCGACAAAACCAGGAGGAACCTTAAAAGACTAATAATAGTTCGTTCTTAGGGAAGATGATAGTACCTATCAACGTGCGCGATAAACTCATAGATGTTCGAGAAACTGACCATAAAATCCGCACTCAAAAAAGGGAAAGTAAAACAATTACTGGTCGATCGATTCCAAGAATTCGCGTGATAATGAGCAGTTCGGTATTAGGTCAGGCCCCTCGTGAACTAAGGACGAATTCAATTCAAATTTTCTATCACACTTCATATTGTATTATTATCTAGTGCCACAACGATAGTTTGAACTTTTTCTAGATCAGCGAACGGAGGAGCGGCCTTTTTTAATACTACACATGGAAATATTTCATGCATTTTGATATTATCGAACGAGTGACCTGAATTGAGGTTTTTCATGTTGTTATTAGGTAGTTTATAATTATGAGGTATACCCTTAAAAGTTTAGTTTTACAATGATAGGTATTAAAAAGCATTTCGAAACTTTTTATTTAAATTTTTTACGTACCCAAGTTAATTATTAAAAGTAAATAACTAATTTTATAACAAGACAAAAAACTTCAAGTGACTAAAAAAGCTCTATTTGCATTTTGTCGGGCTAAAGTTTTTTGTTTGAATCGACTATTTAAACACAAATCAACGTGAAATCAATATCGATTGTCGATTATAAAACTTTCGATTGATTTCATGGTAAAGCTCGCGACATCTACCCAACTGTGAGAGAAGCCATCCATTCTGGAAATATAATAAAAACTAAATGAGTATCAATACATTATAGATTAGTTCGAACGCATACGAAGAACACGTAAAGCGTTGCCACAGAACGCATGATGCAACCTAGCTGTGACTAATCAAATGAGATAAGGAATGCAATTACAATTATTTTATTTATGCCCGACCCAAGACTTTAAAGGAATTAATTCGTTTCTCAAGATGGTCAAACAGAATGATATATCGAGTGATATTATTTTTATGGCATAATCGATATTTTACTTGTTCGTATACATTTAATTGTACGTACGTTTTATAATTTGATCTTTTGACCCTATATAAGAAAGACCTTAGGAGCGCCGATAATGATAGTTAATTGTGTGATTTTAAACACCGTAGTCGCACATTATTTAACTTATTAGGTACTAGCTTTTGACCGCGACTTTGTTCGCGTGGAATAGTGACTTCTTGCAGATTTTTTATTTAAAAAGTACCCTACGTCCCTTCTCGAGTTCCAAACTAAAATCTGTTCCAAATTTCACTCAAATAGGTTCAGTAGTTTAGGCGTGAAGAAAAGACAGACAAACAGACAGAGTTACTTTCGCATTTATAATATTAATTTGGATAGTTTGGATTCCATATGATACATAATAATGTACAGACTATTTGACAACATATTTTTTTGTTTTTCGCGATTGCTGTATCTTTAGCCGATGTTACGTTGCAATTATAAATTTAATTAAATATTATAAAGCAATGAATCAGTTATATCATGTAATCGCAGACTAGTAGCTCATGCTAGATTATCCCCGGATATAGGAAATGTAAAATTACTAAGTCAGATTACCAATCTAAATGGTTACACGAGTGAGCAAGGCAGGTGCGAAAGTGTCTCTGAGTTCAATAACCCGCGAACTAGGGACAATATGAACTATAACTTGAGATTTACTTGTTTGGGACTTGGTATGGCTATTATATTGCACTGTTTCGTGGTCCAATAGGGTTAATTGAGAGGTCGTTGCGGCCAATGAAGATTTTTCACTACAAATACAAATAGTATAATACAAGTTTTTATTGTTAAGGAACCCAAAGATCGGAACAAATATTGTAAGACCAGATATTAAAGTTTAAAAGAAAGGGATACGAGAAATTTGAAGACGCGTCCCCATTTCTTGAAGTTATAAGTCTTTCAATAAGCCGTAGAATATCCCCTACTTTGAGGGTCGGAAACGCGTCGAACATGTTCACCGATATTACCTACATACTTCCGGATAAAGGGTCGCTTATTCTTGGATGCCATCTTTTATACATTTTAAGGCTTCTCACTGCTCGTAATTTTATTTTGTTGACATTGTCTTTTGGCTTCCGTGCGAGAGACTTTTTAAGGGGATTTCCTTTCAGCTCTAGGTAGAATGTACACGGTTCTTTATTATGTTATTTTCGATCCTATTTGTATGTACCTGCATTCTTAGCAAATAAAGTCTTATTCTATTCTATTCTATTCTAGAATAATAAGCATTACGGACCTATCTTACTAAGAACTATTTGCAGTTTTTTACTATCAGGCATTTTGATAGACAAACGACATATCAAGACGCTATTCGCGACAGAAAACATGTAGAATGTCTTATACATATGGGTATAACAGCTTTAAAAATAAACCTGCCAAGTGGGCACCTGCACCCTAATTAACCACGATCTTATTTGACCCTCTAAGCACGCACAACTTTCATGTTATCAGACCAAAACCTGCTTTAAACATACCTAAGGGCACAAATCGATTCTGGAGCGTTGCCGAAAGACAAAAAACTGTTCAAACTGGTTTCGCTGCTAAATTACATTAATTGAGTGACAGATTAACTCCATAATTCACAAGAACCGACCCTTGCGGACTATGGCGACGGCCGAAATACCTTTGATACTATTTTGAAATAAATATCGAGCAAATTTTAACAGGCAAATCAACAAGTTTAGGCTAGAACACATACTGAGGGTATTTTTGTGAATGAAAGAAATATTTCTCTAAATCTAAGAATACTTGTTATTTTACTTAACTTTTTAGGGGAATTCTAGCCTAAATTATATAGAGACTAATTGACCAATATGTCTAGAATTTTGTTTCGTCCTAGATGAGTATCGTATCTTGGATCATCATAAAACTTTATACACAACAACCTACCCAGACATTTGATGAAACAAAATTACGGTGTCTAATAAAAATAACAAAAATGATTCAGACACAACGTAAATGATATCAAATGAGGTTACAATAAAAAGGTGTTAAACAAAGTGTTTGCTGAACCAAGAATTTACCTACCAACAATGCAAATGTGTCATTACAAACAGGTTTTAGACAATAAAATTCATTTTATCTTATTGTATTTCAAACAAAAAGTACAACTTCTAACTATTTACTTAGTAAATACTTTCATTGGTTTATATGAAGAAAATTATTATTGGACCCTTGTTTTAGTATATATTGTCAATAACAGATGGAACAAAGGCCTCTATCCTGAGACGATTTTCGCCATAGTCTTAATACTTGGCGGCTTTTATGGCATCAAAAGTTAGAATGACGGGATATCTCGACTGGTTTCGTGCCACGTTAAGGGCTCATTCATAAGCAATGCATCATAAATTAGAATGAAGCCACCTACCCCCAAAATAGACACGATCATAGAACCACATTGTAATTGACATGAGCCTCAAGCGTGGCACGAAATCAATCAACCTATCCCGTCAAACATTTACGTGAGAAGCTGATAAACAAATTTAAGTCTCACAAAAGTTTTTACACATTATTATACACCCACAGTCCAGTTGTCTTAGAAGAAACAAAGAATAAATAATACAGCTATGATTAGCTTGAAGACACACTATTATTATGCAAAGTAAGCAAAACACTTATGTTGTGTTGGTGAATCATTTTGTATTTGTGATTAATGAAAGTTTACAATGATGCAATAGCAATGTTTATGGGAAAACAAAGAACTCAGTACTATGATGCTTATTGTTATTTAAAAATAAGATAGGATATATTTTTTTATAATTTGTTTTGCCACATAGAGTTGTGACCCAGTGCACATCCCAGAATGAATTAAGTAAAAGCTATGAAAAAAGGTGTCTGTGATTGGGATAACCTGCCAGAATCTCCCAAAATCGCTGCAACTACTGTAAGCCAGGATTTACACTAGACACAACCATATACACACCACCAAACAATAATAGTCAGGTGTGGCCGAGGGAAATAAATAAACTTAACGAAAAGAAAAACAAAATAGTTTCCACTTTCCTTAGAAAACTGGCCAAAATGGTAAAAGGCACAATGAGATTGCACAACTAGAAGTATCTCAGTTGCCAAACACCATGGAATATTGACTCAAAACTATATAAGTAAGGGTGGAATTGTAAGGATGAAGGTACCAAGTTTTTATACCAATTACACAACTCATTCAAAATGTTATTATTTATATGTAATTTATTTCATTCCGTTGGTAATATTAGTACAAAAATATTTTATATAAAACCACACTGGACTTTATGACCATTGGATATG
Source organism: Spodoptera exigua (assembly GCA_902829305.4). NCBI lineage: Eukaryota > Metazoa > Arthropoda > Insecta > Lepidoptera > Noctuidae > Spodoptera > Spodoptera exigua. The sequence continues at coordinate 2,743,999 of LR824608.2, read as the reverse complement.
ATTAGTATGTTATGCCCCTTACAACATATTGGATATTCATAAAAATGGATTGTGTCATTTTGAGACTACAAGACCTACCACCCTATTGAGCAAATATATTTTTTACCTATATTAAATAATGTTTAATGCATCTATTCAACTAATATCATAAATGAAATACTACTATCAGATAAGTGGTCATTAATGCAATTCATGTAACATTACTTGCATCACTATGACCAATTCATATTTTCTACATTATAATTTATAAGCTTTCAACTCCTTCTACTACAAAATGGACTTATTAAAATGTAAAGAAATTGAAATAAAAATCAACCTTAATAAGATTAAAAATAAAGTATGTTTCAGTCTAATAAATATAAGTACCTACTTGGACAATCAACATAATACATAATGAACCTTATATTTGTAATAAATAAAGCATGTTTTAATTTAATTTATTATACTTGGAGTTCTCATATTGTGTTTGCTTGTATGTAGTATATTCAAGTGTAAAAACCATGCATAAACATCATACAAATTGCATACATTACGATAGTAAAGTAATTTATATTCTTCATGTGTTGTTTGATTGGTGCCAAACTTTACTCATTGTGAAGTTGGTATGCAACATTTCACTTTTAGTATTATGTAGACACTATGTAACATAAGGAAACTTGTTTTTTTATACCTTCACTATTACACTGGCATATTTTATATATTTGGTTGATATAGTTTGTTTTAATTAATAACTAAGCTATGAAAGTATTATATTAACTTCCTATTTATACATAAGCTACTAGTAAGGTGCAGGCGGGGTTGGGGGTTAAGCACACTAATGTACTAATCTCCAGGTGTGGAACAGAGGAAGGATAGGGATGGTTTTTAGTCAGTAAGAGTCTGACATTCCCTCTCACCCACCCGCGGTCAAACAAGGTATTTGATGATTTCTCAAAAAACAACTTCTAGTAAGTCAAATTAACAAAGTTTTTGAATGTTAGGATTGTAAAAAATAGTGTTGTAACAAGCAGAATATGTTAAGCTTTGAGGCAAAAGCAAAGTTTACGAGACAGAAACAAGGAAAATACTTCAAATCTAAGTAATTTCTTATAAGAAAGTAGAAATATGTAAAAAATCTCTAATAATACCCCTCTATCAAATCAATCTAAAAAATGTTTTCAATTATGTCACTTATTAGTGGTTGGAAAAAAAAATGATGATTCAACAAAACCACCTTAAATTTATAGGTACAAGCTAACAAAGAATTCCTTAATAATTGGGACATCACAACACATTCATTTAAAACTGCTCAACATCAGAGAAAAACAATTGACTATCAATAAAAACAAACAATAACTTGTTTGTTGTCTGAACAGCAGCTTTGTGCCACAATAAAACGATTCTACTATAATGTATTTGATCACATCATTGTGATTAAGTTTACCACATAATGCCACCCTCTGAATTAACCATTAGGGATAATGAAACATTGAAGTAACACCCCATAAGGGACTCCCAGCTGTTACACAAAGAGAACTCTACTTCCATTGTTTACTTGGCAAACATTAAACATTGCAACTTACCAATTGAAATTCTCTCCGCCTGTCATAAGCCCTTTTTATGGCTCTGTCTAACCACAGCGAGTGTATATGCGGCGCGTAATGCACGAACAGCCGACTGTCCAATGATGACGTACTGTTGAAGTGCAGCGCCTGCTGACCGATGTCCAAATTCCTCGGGTTCTCCCACGGTATAGCGAGCTTATCCCTCGCGTCCACCAACACCTGAATCCCCTTCACTATGTTCTGGTATATCACATGCTGGTACTCTCGCACCAGTTCCGGCTCAAACTTCACTTTGTGTATTATCCTCATCTGTTTCAGGAATGTTGACTTTCCGCTTTCACCCGCACCGAGCAATAATAGTTTTACCTGTCGCCGTAACGTCTGTTTTTCTTTCTCTAGTATTTTATCTATTTCTTTGCTCCTGTATCGCTGCTCTATTTCCTCCGGCGACAGTTTTAGGCGCAACCAACACGTAAGAGCCTCCGTACAACAGGTACATGACCACAAATCGTTGGCCATTTTGCATGATTATCAACGCCCATATAATAGAAAGAAACTGAGCAAAGTATATTACACTACATATATCTGTTCATTCAACACACATTTTCGCAATATCACAACGTACACACTATTAAACGACAATACATAATAAATTAAAGCATAAATCCGGAATCAGAAATACACACGCATTCTACCCCTCCCAAACTCATTGAGAAATGAAAAACCACAGATAGCAAAACATAAACTGGTTGAGTGGCTGTCATGTCATTGTGATTGTAAGTCGGTGTTCCACGAAATTACACTTCAAATTCCGTGTTTACTTTTGATATATAAAATATTTAAGTATGGTAACACTTTAATCGACTAAAGTCCATCAAGTTACAAGTGAATGGAAAGTCCAACATACGATAACCGAAAAATCATTCGTTCTTTCTTCGCGGCAAATAAAATGTTTAAACGTCAACATACCAATGCTGTCAAGTTTTTATTCCGCGTAGTCGTGCACGTGTTCCACCTCGGCTAATTTTAACTATAAATGTATAATATCGTCTAAAATAGCAAAGTGATTGTATAAACTTAAATACTAATTCAATACACTCTCGTTTGCATTCGTAGAGTGTATACTTAACAATGTAAAATTAACACAAAGCGATGTCCAAAGAAGGTTATAGTCCTGAAAAAAAAGAGGGAGATAATAAAGTAGTTTTAGAGAGATTGCAAAACTACTTGAAAGACAAAAGAACTTCTGAAACGTCGGACCCGAGTCTCGGGTTCAACAAGCCCAGTACCAGCTACGATCAGTCACCACAAAGTCTGCCAACACTTGAAGACAGTAGCAACATATTGCGTGAAGTTCTGAACCACAAGAAGGCAGAATTGCTGCGTCAGCCGGAGATAGTAGAGTATTTAAAGTCGATATCGTCGGATCTCAAGAAGTAAAGATGTCGGGAACTCCGAAGAGCGTCGCCGCATCTTTGATGCAAAAGACTCTTGAGCGACAAGCAGCCTTAGCGCGAATGAGGCTACGTTTCACCAAGAACCAAGTAGAGCAAATATTAGTAAATTGCGTTAGAAATAATAACACCGGGCCTTACCTAGAATTGGTGAAAGTTTTAAGAGAATATCCTCTGAATGAGGATAATTTTAGGATAGTGTTTGATGACAGCCTATCTTGTGTTGTGTTGTTGGGGCGGGAGATGACTCAGTATGTGGATGTAGTGTGCAATATTGAGTGGTTGGACAGGAGCGAGGAGTTAGTGGAGTTGTACAGGAAGTTTGTGCTGAACCTGGTCACTGCACACACCTACCACTGCCCCATAGTCATGATGCGGCTAGTCACGCTGTTTAAAGGTGAATATTTAATTTTGTTGTGCAATACTGATATACCTTTACTGCTAAAGCTTTAAGAGTCAAACCAACTTCTTAGTGCATAGTTCACCCAAATTATGTTCTATATTCAAATATCTCAAATAAGATGGTTACCCAATCATTGTGGAAAAGATCATTGGTATTCTAAATAAATTTTGCAATATTGTCAAACATATTATATACAATCAGTGATGATAAAATAGCGGAGAACACCCTAAACTTTGTTTTGGTACATAATAAATATTGTGCAATGTTGCTGAAACTGAAACTTAGCTGTCAAAACATTGCTTGAAAATTATTTCACAATGTTTTTCAACAACTTTGCAACTGAACTTTCGCTTACAACATTTAAGGTTTAATTCAAATTTTATTTATTTATTATAGGTCCTCTGTCAGTCTGAAGTAATAATTTTATATTTTTTTCTAAGTTTTTTTTAATTTTTTTAGGAGATGGAGAGAACTGGGAGGATAGTCCGCCTTCTGAACTTCTAAACAAATGGTCTCATATACATGATATTATTGGACACATAGTTGCCATTATGCCTATGTAAGTATATTTTTATTACATATTTATTTAGTCTTTCGTATTGCACAATAGTATTCAACATGAGAAATAATTGTCGTAAACCTGGAAGCCATCTAAGGAGTAAAGAAAAATGCATTTACAATATTGACTGGGAATTCTAAATTTCAAATGTGATTATAGAATTTTTGTTATTCTAATCACATTATGAAATTACAAATATCTCAGTTGTTGTCAAACATGTTGCAATATCAATGACATTGCTATGTAAACAATGTTGTTTATATTGTAAAGCCATGTCCCTGACCTACAAATTGATGGATGGATGTTCCATTTTATGTATTGACCCAAAAATCATTTTTAAAACTGTCATGTAGAAAGTTTATATTTAAGATAAGATTGCATTAAAAGGCTCAGAGAAAAATATTATGCAATGCTTTTTTTATTAAACTACATACCATAGGTAATGTGTGTATGTTATACAATGTCCTATAATAAATATAAAAAGATTACCAAAGTATTGCACAAGATCCACACACCTTTATGTAACTGGCTAAATGTACAAGTAGTTACTAGCTACCTGGGTAGCTAGCTAGTAGTACAATGCTGTATAGTGATTAGACTATTGTGTTAACCTTGGTTAATTTTTACATTTTGTCCAAAAAAGAGGAACAATGGCTCATGTTTTTGTTTGGCAGAATGTGTGACTTCCTTTGCTCAAAAGTTGAAGGTCACCAATTCACTTTAGTTATGTCAATAAATTTATTGTTTGAATACAACCTTCTTCTAAGGGGTTTATATTTTTCATACAGACAATCTTCACATATTTTTAACAGCAGATACCACTATAGTCGCTTTGCCGGCGCCGATGGCGTCGCATCCGCCATTTTGTCAGATGATTGCAAAATATAAATACAAGCCAACACTCATCTGCTAAATGAGGCCCAGCATAAACACCCATTTTTAGAAGTACAATAATTTTTTAGAATTAATAAAATGAGGCTTGGGCTAAGAGTTACAGAACTAAAAAATGAACATATTTTTTACCATTTCTTCACAAAAGGGATCTGGAGTAAAGAAATCATTTATTAAATTGTGTTTAATTTAATTTTGTTCAACTTTTCAACATTGCGTTGTTGGCATTGCTATTTATTTGTTGTTAGCAAATTGTCAATTGTATTAATTTATATAGTTTTTAAAATAAAATACACATAATATTATTGACTTATTGTTAGCATTCGGCTAGAAGCAAATGCCTTTTATTTATATTCTGTCAAAAGGATATGAAAATGCCATGCAGTTAGAAACTGAGTTTTTTTGGATTTTAGAGGGTGGGATATTTATATTTGATGAAGAACATGAAATCAGAAATAAGGAATTGCTGGAATGAATTCTAAAATAATGCTACTGTTGACAAATCCTGGAGTCGTATTTTTGGCAATGGATTTGGAATAACTTTTGGCATTATTTCTTTATCAAAAATACTATGACTGAACCAATCAGAGGAGCCAAGGAGCCAAAGAGGTTGAAAGCCTTATTGTTGAATGGCAGAAAGAGATATCACCAGCAATATCACCTTCTCACTCTAGCTTTACTACAAAGCTGAAGATGAATAGTAAATCTTGGCAATACTTTTCAAGTTATGGATGCTACTGAAAGAGTAAGTAACTGCACCAATTCTTTGTGTGATTGGAAATACAGTATAAAACAATTAGTTTTGTACTGTCAACAATACCTATTATGGGAACCATAAAGTCAGAGTGGTATTATCTGTCTATTATTCTAGGCAAGTATCTGTATTCTGTATGATGCCTTGGGGCGCCGCAGAGTGCGCTTTTCAATATAGTGGCGTCGTCAGAGCGGGCGCCAAAGGATGAGATTCTTGCCTAGGGCACTCACCATTATTAATCCGTCTCTGCGAATAGTACGCATTTGGTATTACCATATTTTAAGGTAAAAAAATCAAATAAGTACTATTTGTATGAGTCATATTCGTAAACCGTGATAAGAATGGAAGTCATTTGTTATGATAATGAATATCAATACACTATTCTATATTTACAAACTTCCTACACAACTTGATTTGTAAGTCAATCCTACTAATATTGTAAACGAAAGTTTGTAAGTATGGATCAATATTTGTTACTCTTTTACGTAAAAACTACTGAAACAATATTGGTACTTACATATAATATAATTCCTGTAATAACACATAGGCTATTTTTCGTTTGGATAACGTGTGCAGAACCACTGGCATAAAACGTAAGTCATTTAAGTGCAGGGATCCCATCAACCTTTCAGTATGATTTTACATAATTGATGAGTTCTCAGGCTAAATACCATGACTTGTCTATACTAAACGAAGATTAACTCTTCTTTGCAAACAAAAAACTGGTTCTGTGGGCTTAATTTTAATAATGAGAACACTCAATTCAAGAATGTTTTAAAGATAATTTCTGACAAGGTGAAATCCAAATATATTCACAAATATTGGCTCCTTGTTTAAAAATCATTGTAATCTGAATTTACAGTTCTTATACTTGGTGTCATATTATGCTGTACATGCCTCTGTCAACATGTCAGCATATATCCATTGCTCCAAACATCTCTAAAAGCAACTAAAAATAATTTCAACTTGTGTGTTGTGCTAAATGAATATTTTTCTTGCTTACAGGACAAGTGATCTTCTAATGCACATTATAATAGAACAGTTCCCATACTACAAAGCAGGGTGCTATGTAAACAGAGCATACATCTACAATTTAATATGGATAAGCAAATACCTACCTTCCCTCCAAGAACAAATCATGACTGCTGTTATTAATAAGTAAGTAGATCTAAATAGATTTTGTTTGTAAGTGTGATATTTTTGTAGTAGGTGTGCATACTATCCTTTTTTAAAGTACACCTCAAACTAGTCCTAATTGATGTATACATAAGGAATATACTTTTATGTGTTTTGTTCATAGTCAACCATGCTGCATGTCTGCTCATTAATTGAAAACCTAGCTGCCAATATGTTGATGATCTAATGTTATTTTCTATCATTGATAGATCTTTCTAGTATAATGTAGTATGCCTTCCACTGATAAGATATCGCTTGTTCACAAAGCAAGTGAAATGTACCTTTTTCTGAATTTTGTATCATGATATTACTTTCTCAAAGCAAAACTGAAATCTCTTAATCTGTTAAAGAAAATTAAACTTAATTGGCCTTATTATTGGTCAAAACAAGCTTTTTCTTTAGTCTAAAAACCATTAACCGTTTCCGTGCGGATGATGCCGCACAGGCACCATGTAAATCTATTGCGTATGGCGTATGGTGCCCGAGAGGATACAAAACTAAATCATACAAAACTCGGCTTAAACGACATTCGTTAAAAGAGCCCCCTAAATAAAAGTGTCTTTATTTGTCACCCTTATCATGCCCACAGTGTTCGTTTTAAGTAATTTCGCAAATTAGCTGACATCAGGGGTTGTAAACCAAGTTGCCGACACATTTTATTATTGATTATAATTCTAACAGCCCACTTTCTGGAATGTTTCTCAAAAATCAAATGCTTTTGTCATAAGGTTCATTGTTGCCTAAAAACGTACAAAAAGTGCGCTGTTCGCCGGCCCTTCGCCTACGAAGTACCGTATTTCCTTGCGTATACGGTTGATTATTGTTTAAAACTACGCCGTTCATAATTGTTTGCGCCGGCGCACAGTATAATATTTTGATAAACTAGACGGACAAAAGTCAATTTAGGACATGTCTTAAATGATCCTTCTAACGCCAAAGAATCAAGACAAGCTGCTTTGCTCTGGTATTGGTACAAAATAATTTTGTCCTGCTAGTTTTTCATACTAACTGTGCGGTGCATAACTATTTCACCCCGGCCGGGGCGGCGGGGCCCCGCACTTCTGTCTTATATTTAGTTTAGTCAGGAATATATTTCTTTTTTTTTTCTGGTTAACTCTACAACAAAATAAAAAACTTGTCAATTAAACGCTTAACAAAAATCCACGTTTTTAAATGGATAGACAGATATTTTTTATCAATAAAAACACATTTACATTCTTATCCAAATAAAACACTTCAAAATCATGTAAATGTTTATAGGTACCTACGAGTACAATATTTTTGATTCATTAGAATCGGACTTCCCATTCAGTTAAATGTTCTACAGTAATCCAGTATTTTGTAGAGAAACAATTTTATCATCAAAATAGTGAAGTTAAAATTGTTTCCCTACAAAACACTGTATTATAAATAATAATAAATAAATATCACCTCGCGACAAACTCAAGTGGTACGTGTAAAATTCTTTACAACACTTGAATAAATAAATCCATGAAATAATGCAAAAAGGTTTACGACCCCTAATATAAATTAGTCACTTACCTTCCATTTCCATAAAAACACACAGATCGTCAGTTTTAAACGCACTGAACGAATTTACTGACTGCCTACGTTAGATACACAATGTCAAATTATTATTTTAGCAAGCAGAAACACGAAAACAAGCTAAAAGTGACAATTCATGGCGGATGATTCCCCAGGGGAATCATCAAACTTTCTGGCGCTTGGTGCCTCAGAGGCATCACAGAATTTTTGTTTGACGCCAGGCACTAAAGATTGCTAAAAAGACTTCCGCACGGAATCGGTTAAGCCAGTTTTGTATTTCAAATTGAATGTAGGTGAGAATAAGAATCAAAATTCAATGATTCAAACCTAAACCTAAACAAGATTATCTTTAATAATCTTGTTTTAGTAATAAGGACAAAAGGAAAGACATGTCCAATGTCTACATAGACTAAAGTCATTTTGTAGATATCTTCAACTATACTTCAGTTACCTATGCAATAGTGTTGAAATAAAAAATACATGAAACACAATATCGTAACTTAAATAATGCTTTATTTTCAGAATGATAAGTATGGACGTAAACATAGCAGAATATGAAAAAGGTAAATCAGACACAATGTTCGAAATGGACATAGATTGTCAGGACGAAGTATCCGTGACCCTGGACTATTGTATGCTGGAGGTCCTCAAGTGGCTGGAGGATGAAAGGGATCCCATCATGAATGTCCTATGCACCGTCTTCGAAAGGGTCGTGCTACCTACATATGGCATAAGGTAAGTAAAGAAATGTCGACCATGTATTGTACCACTTAGGGTTGATTATGCAGTTTCTGTTAACATTAATTGCTCTAAACAAAAAACTCCTTTTGTTAGTATTCTTAAATTGCTGAACAGATAAAATAAACTTTATAGATAAACACATAAAGTTAATTTTTGGAACACCAGTAATCAACCTGACTAGTCTTAGCAAATATTTCAACCAATATTTTTCTCCTTTCAGGCATGTTCAGTTCCTTCTGCTGTACACTATATCCATCAACCAGCAATGTGCAGACCGTGTGCTTGAACACCTTTGGACTATAGCTGCTGGTCGCCAAGGCATGGGACCGGGGGCCCTTACCACGAGAAAAACCGCGGCCAGCCACTTAGCAGGCCTACTCGCTCGTTGCGTGCGAGTCCCCAACACAAGACTCATAAAGTATTTGAAGAGCATGGCGGAGTGGTGTCACTCTTATATCTCCGCCACGCAGGAGTCCACTGCAGCGTGCGACAATACCAAAGCCCACGGCGCATTCCACGCTATTTGCCACGCGATTTTCTACCTTGTGGCCTTTAAACATCATTTGCTGTTTATGAATAAAGAAAGTGAGTGTTTTTCTCTTTTCTACTTGTATGTATGAAAGAGCTCTTGTTTGAATAGTTTTGATTACAATATATTTTGTTTTGATATAACGCGTTTCAGTAATTTCGTTTATTAATTTGCATTTTTGAACTATAAAAATTTGCGAAAATAGTACATGTTCTCAAAATACTTACTATACTAATACACGATGTAACATAACTTTATATGAAACGTCATAAGTATTGGTTACATAACAACCTTTATTATATTTTCAGATGTAAACTTCGTGGAATCATTAAACTTGCCACGACTTGTGACGTGCGCATTGAATCCACTTCGCACATGCCCCCCTCAAGTCACGAGGGCATTCTCTTCCATCACGAGGTCGCACCAAGTTGTCTACTGCCAGGGTATTATTGAGAAGAACGCGCGACATACGCTGCAATCAACTGCTGTGCAACAATATGACGAGTGGTTCCCATACGACCCCTATAACTTGCCTATGTAAGTATTTTATACTAGCTACTCTCGCGCGGTTCCACGCGCTGCTCAGCTCCATTTGATCTTAGCGTGATGTTTTATTTTGGGAATCCGACCAGCAATTCCAAAGATTACCCCCTACATACAAACTTACAAATTTTACCTCTTTATAATATGTATTAGTATAGATTGAATATTTTGTTAACTGCGGTGATGTCACAGTTTATTGAATAGTTTCTACATAAGTGATGTCTTTTGTTGGTTATAAGTCTAGATATTTTGTACTTCATATATGAGAGAGAGATACACCTCAACAAAAGTGCAAAGCTATACCGGCATCGCGAAATTATTTTGCGCGCATTCGTTTACGCGTCGCGTCGCATGATATCACAGAAATGCAGCCACTTCTATAAGTGAACAATCACAGACAATATACCTAATAAAATGTTTAGCATCACTCAGGAATTTAGTTCGAATTTTTATACATTATCTTCATAGGTTTTTCCTTTTTACAGATCTGGCAAAATCATTTGGCCGCTGTGTATAGATTACAAGGACTGGCTGAAGGAAGGCGACGACGAAACCCAGTACTCGTCTATGAAGAGAAAATTAGAAGAAGATGATGATTATTTAGTCATGGCCAGCCCCACACAAAGGCTAGCTTCCTCACTGTCTCACGGTATCTCACCGGGTTTCAGAACTAGTGAAAATATATTTATATAAATATCCTAGTGAATAGAAAATATATATGTTACTATCGTTAGTAACAATTCTGATCTTATTATAAGCTATGTAATCTATGAAAAATATTGTTTTCACAAACAGTAGGTGATTTAAATGTACTATAAAGTAATTGTTCGTTTTTTTTTCAAACTGTAAAATAAGTGATACATGTTTTTAAATACTGAGTGCTATAGCAAGCTGTCTTATACATACTATTTAGTGTAGCTACCTACCCATCGCATATACAAGATTATATGTTAAGTGAATTTGTTTCAGTAACAAAGACTATATTCTTATCTTTTAAGTTGAACTCATAGAAATAAACTATATTTTGATATCTAGTACAATTTGTCTGATTGTTATGTATATTGTTACATAGTTTAAGGGACTGATGTACATTTTATTCAATGCATTAAGAAGCTTCATAATAAAGTTTATTTATTGATTCAAGAAACAGTGCTTTATTTATTTTTAACTAGCTTACCCAAATACCAGAAAAGAAAATGTTTATTTGGAACTACCTTCTGCCAGCGACTTTGTCCGCGTGAAATAGTGAGTTTTGGCAGATTTTTGGTTTTACACACAAGTTGTTCTCGATCTCGTAAGATTTTCGGGAAGTTCTCCTTTTGCATTCCCGGGATAAAAACTATCATATGTCCTTTCCCGAGTTACAAACTACGTCTGTACTAAATTTTACCCAAACGGTTTAGTAGTTTAGGTGTGGAGGAGAGACAGACAGACAGACAAAGTAAATTGAAATAAAATAAACACAGAATTTGAGGAAAACTTACAGCAGCACATTGAAACAAAAACCGATTAATTATTGATTTTTAGCGCGCCACAAAACATATTATAAGTTCCTGGCAACCTTATTATACTTATAGTAAATCTGTAGACAGGTCAAATCTGTACATGAAATATAAAATTAGCTGTGCTTACGACTTCGACCGCTTGGTTGTGGGTTTGGAAGGGGATATTAAGTGGATATAAGGATAAAAATTACCACACTTTTGACGGGTATTGCAGAATGCTATTTTCGAAAAATTCGAATGCGTTCTTGGAAATATTCGTCCTAACAAGCTCACAAGACAACCTACAGCAAATTAAGAAACAAATGTGCTTAAAACTAAATTTATTCGCAACTGCACACAAATCACAAAGACAATTGTAAATATTTTGAAGTATGAGTATTAATTAATTTACAATACATTAGACATAATGTACTTAGCGATTCGTTGATTAATTATATAGAAACAACACACAAGTGAACACACTGATGGTACAAGGCTTATTCTAATGTATACAACATTTTCAAAAGCTAACTACAAATCACAAAACATTTTCGATAAGTATTATTACATAGACTGGCAACAATGTAAAAGATAAATTTATTTAAGTGCACATAATAATTGCTTTCTTTAAATATTACTAATATTCCGTAATACACATTCACATCTATATGATTTTTGAAACTAAAGGATCAAAAATAGATTGAATACAATTTAAACATTTACCAACAAAACGAACGAACATATTATCTTCTCCATGTGAGAAAAGAGTGGCAGCTTATTTGCTGATAATGATGATGTGACTCCTAGAATTCTATTCAAGCAGACTTACTGCTTGGTACAAATAACCTTAGCAATTAACATTAAATGCCACTAGTAAAATAATTTAATACAACAACCTGATCTACATCAATGAATGTCTGATATAAGTTGTTAGCCTTTCAGTTTGCTGTTTTTCATGTTAGGCAGGCCCATTCGTGCTGAAGCTAGGCTCTTCCACATAGTAACACTAACAAAAAGTAAATCAGACATTGTGAAGAGTTAATGTATTAGTAAAATTATTGCATGAATAATAAGTCACATTGCCTACCTTTGTAATAATATACCAATGTTAGTAAAGCTAATATCTAACATTTAATAAACCGACTGACAAAAATATAAATTAATATTGACATCTTCAAAATCAGTGTCAACCATTCACTTAACACTTATACATAAATCACATTTTACTACCATAAAAACTAACATTATTTGCGTAAAACAGCACTTTACAAACATTATTGGATGCTACCATGACACTTACATACACAAGCATTGTTACTGAACAAACCACAATAGAACAAATATTGTACCAATCTGGCAAACCATGAGTATATGGCAAACATTATAATTCTTTTTTGAAACTCAAAGTCAAATCATTTAGTTCAGAGACAACTAAGGACTTTATATTAAATAAAAAAATAAAAAACCTTATATTTCCTTTTTTGAAAACAAAAAAAATACATTTACAACAAATTTTACATTTAAGGACTTTATATTAGAAACAATAATGAAATAATATCTCTCATATACTAGCATTTTAAAACTTCACCACAAAAATAAGTACAATACATATAAATGATACTTATTACAACTTATCAAACATTCTACGACAAAAGAGATCATTCTAGAATGAAATTAAATTCTTGCAAATTTATGAGATTACAACCTAAGTTCATGGTAGCACCACCTATTAAATTAAGGCATAAAAAATCACATTTTATCTCTTTTTATGGTATGGGTGTCTTCTTCTAAATGAGGAAATTGATTTTTGAGGTTGATATTGCTTTGTCTGATACTGTGCAATAACCGGGGCCTCATTTGCAGCTAACTTGTTGACTACAAAGTCATCACCTGCTTTCATGTTCTCCATCATCTTGAGTTTAGCCTCAATAGATTGGATAGCTGTCTTTTTGCTTAATTTGAGCTCCGGTTTAGCACCAGCAAGAACAGCTATGCCAAGTTCCGGCTTTGGTTTCTCTTGTTCATCCTGTAAAACAAATAATATGAATTGTAGATCTTAATTAATGGTTTAAGTAAAACAAATAAATAATAAGATTAATAAAATATAAATAAGAGTTTTAATATATAAAACAATAAAGTTAATGTGTTAGGTTACTAACATACTATGGTTTGACTAAGGTTTATGCAGGCATTGCATTAATTTCCACACAATACACTACAATACAATAAGGTTAACTAATTTCTACTTACAGTGTTCTTAGCAAACTTGACGCTTATCCTCTTTGTTCCAAGCATTTGGCCATTGAGTGAGTTCATGGCTTTGATAGCATCTTGTCTCAACTTGAATGTAACAAACGCAAACCCCCGTGGCTGTCCCGCATTGGGACCACTCCGATGGAACAGCATGTCAAACTTCTCGATGTTTCCATACGCACGGACCAGTTTCAGTAGTTGATACCGGTAATTAGAAAAAAATTATTTGTTAAAAATGTGTAAATAAACAATATAAGCTTGTCAATAGTTGAACTGAGGTCAAGGGTGTGTTAGGTGAATTTTATAATCATGTTGGAAAAGCTATTGTGTCAATAAGTACTTAATCTGTAACTTGATCTGAAGCCATAGAAGTGTAAAAATCTGTGTGACTAGTTGTAGTGATTAGGACAGTAAATCTAGAGGATAAAAGATAAAATAATCATACTCATTAACTCTGGTGTCAAGATTTCCGATCCAAATTCTCTTGTCGGACACCTCGCCGTGCTGAAAGGGTTCGAGATGCAAAGGTAGCTGCAAAAAGAGGTCAAATATTGATCGATCTCAATACCAGGCATCAAGGATTTTAGAAGTTTATTCAAAAAGTAATTTTAACTTTACCAACATAAAAATTTGCATGAAATCTAAAATATGAACTGTAATTATACATTAACATACAAATGAGAAATAAAATTTATAAAAAATGTACCGTAGCGTCCTCCATGGTATTTGTGTAGTGTTCTCGAAAAATTCAGGATCAACACTGCAGACTAAAACTGTCTCTTGAAATAAAGAAGGACTAACACTATAACTTGTTCATTATTTGTGTCGATATAAACATTTTGCGGTATGTAATAGGACTTTTTCCACAACACAAAAATATGTGTACAATACTGTATCAATCAATCAAACTGACAGATCTAAGATCGTTGAATGAAATGAATCATTGGAAATCATTCATTCATTGCTTTACCACATTGTGTAATTGATTTAAATGTTGAGTTAGGCGATTATTACAAATGAATAGAAAAAAGGTTACAAAATTTGAAAGTAATTAAATATTAAATTAGTATTGTTATCATAATAACAACTTGAAGATTATATAAAATCCTACTAAAGACGAACATAAGGCAAACAGCTTAAATAATACAGTACTATATAGATTTACCCAAGTATGGCAACTTTAATGACAGTAACTAACTTGACATTTAATCCTGAATGTCAAATTGGTATCTACAACGAGTGAATCAGAATTTGAGAAAATAAACAAGTTTCTACAAGACTTCGTAAACTGTGTCCAACAGGAAACCTTTACAATTAAATCATATATGATTGCATGTGTTAAGTAAACCCTAAACATGAAGCCCATAATTAAAAAGATTCCAGGTATTCTGCCACCTCCACCAAAAACTGAAATCGACGGCAAAATCACTGATTTATCATCAAAGAACATCACAGAATTATGCGAGTTAAGAGATAGACAACTGAAACTACTGAATAACAAGGCGTTTATATCTAAACTTCCTGACAAGGGTGCGAAAATCCAGGCGTTTCATGATAAAATCGTCAGCGAATTGAAAGCTAAACAAGAAGAGGAACAAACTTGTCGTATGTTTGATAACATGAAATTGAATGGTATTGATAACGACGTTGTGCAACAAGTAGAATGGGTTGGCAAAATACAGGATAATAACAACACATACCTTGACTCTGATGACGACAGTGAACCAGAAGATGTACTTCATATCCTCAGTCAAACCACCGCTCCAGAGAAACAAGTGAAAGTATTACCACCTGAAAAGCCATTGATTACTGAAGAAGATTTATTAAAAATTGGTGAACTACCTCATGTGAAGTACATTGTAGAAAAAACTGAAGTTAAACCAAAGCCTAAAGCTACGGGCAACTTCAAACCTTATAGGACAACAAAATCCGATTCCCAAAACCCAGAGAAAGAGATTCATAGGAAAAAACATAAACATTGGGAAGTGACAGCTGCAACCCCTCCTCCTAGTGTCCATGGGCCAGCCAAAGTATTGTCTATAGAAGAATCGTTGAAACTTCAAAAAGAATACAATGCCCATTTGAAAGAAATAGAGGCACAACATGCTGCTGAGAAGTTATTGGCTCGTGCAGGCATTAAGATGGCGGAGTTGCCAGAAGACAAAAGTAATTTTGGAAAGTATAGAGAAGTAGACAGTGATGATTCTGATGCATCAGACCCTGAGGGCAGTGACAAAGAGGTGCATGATGAGGAACCAGAGAGAGGAGGAGTAGTTTTCACTGTCATGAAATGAAGACTTTAAGAAAAAAGAACTGAGTTGTAAACAAACTGATCAAAGAGTTTAATAATGAAGTAGGATCTGTGATCCAAGACAGACACATATTGTTTTGTGATGAATTAATGTGAATAATCCAAATTAATTGAATGTAAGTAGAATAAAGTATTTTCTCAAAATAACATTTATTTTTCTGCTCGTACATTATTCATATAATCAAATAAGAATATTATAACGTATCTTATACACAATTCAAAGTACCTACCACAATAATAAAAAATAACATTTTTTTGATGAGCGCCACGAGGAGCGCATTTCATAGGTGGTGGGTAGTTGTAAAACAGATTTGATAAAAAAAAATGTTAGTTCCGCCTAAGCATCTTGGTATTGTGTTAGGTTTGGGACAGTTTTTCGGTCTCTATATCGAACCACGCATATTGTCAAAAGTGACTGTTCATTAAAATATATGACGCCCTTCTATCGACGTACTTATATATTATAATCTTTAACTATAAATAGTAATCTAATAAGGATTAAAAGGCATGCCTTACCAATGTTATATTATGATTGACCCTGCCTCAAATAAATATTTATATTAATATTTTTGAAACACACCCGCGATTTTCGTCTTGTAGTACCTAGTGGATTATTTAAGATAACGCCACCCTCGCCGGTTAGTGCTTCGAATCTTAATTACGCGTGAAATTCCCTAGTATGATAATCGACAGATGTTGTTCCTGCCTGGCTGAATATAAATCTTTCGATTCCAAGTCTGCAATCAACAACTCGCTCACAGTTTGAACTTAGTTCGAGACATCGAGAGCTCAAAGCGCAAGCGCACTCGTCTATTCGATTCGTACTTCGTCAAGTCGTCAACGTCAATCGGCCGCGCGCGCTCGCGAGTGTAGCACGCACGCGTATGAATATTATCAATCGTTATAAATATATCGTTGTTTCGTTCGATAGTTACTTTTATTATAACGTATTAAATTGTGAAAATGGCACCCTCTTCAAATGCTGTCGTAGGAATTGACGATGATCAACGCTTCGCGTTAATGAAGGTAATATACTTTGTACTTGTTTGTGTTAAGTTTTATCAAAAAAATGTGATGTTCTTTATTTGTTTACGTGGTGAAATGCTATAGAAATCGTAACTAATCGCATTGTAGGTATGCGCGAAGCTACATACCTATGTTCAATTTCTTATTAGATTTATATTTAATAAATACCTACCTGATAACAAAGAAACTTCGGCAATTAGTTATTAGGGCAAGAATGATTAATGGATCTTTATGCTTAATTTTAACACGCTAGTGTTAACAGAAGCCGATTAAAGTTGCAATTATTATTATAATAACATGCAAAGCTAAGAGGTAGGTACATAAAAATGCTACCTTGTCAATATTTCAATGCTGAATGCAATGATATCTACAAAAAACTCAAGGTATTCATGAATATGTTTATTATCAACTCATAACAAAATTATAATAAAAATAAATAAATGCAGAATAGACAATAGGGTCTAAGTTTCCGCATGATGACGTTACGCAATTAAAAGTGTTGTTCCAATTTTGTCAAATGGCTCTTGTTATATTCGCCTACTTAAAAACACACCTAGATACTATTTGCTGTTAATACGTACCTAGTGATAATGATGTACCATATACCTACTTAACTCTATAAGAACTTTGCTTAATACATAATTTTATTTAAAACAGAAGATATGTGTAAGAAATCCTTTTATCATGACGGACAGCGATAAACTTATTATGAAAACAAATTAGCTAATTAAACATCGAATTAGTACGTGTTGCCTACGTATTCATTTATCAGTGATAATTTCTATAATCAGTTCCTGCATTGTAACCGCACTGGGAGTTCATGCAATAATGAAATATCATTTTTTATATTGTATTCGATCTTAATTTGATTGGTAACTTCCTCTTTATTTTTGTCCTAAAATACTTCATGGTGTTCTTTTTGTAGGTATAATTTTAAAAACATTGTCCTAACCGATACAAAAAAATTGGTAATCTGTGGATCCGAATACACGACACAAAGAACGGTTCCTTGTGGGACTTATGGGAGTCATTTCACGGCCCACGGACGTCTAGTTACTGTTTCTACATGGCAATGATATTTGCTAAAATCAATATATATATAATATAAGACAAAGGAGTTTTCTCGGCCCCTATAACCCTGTTACCTATGCTTAAATATTAAAAACACCGCAACTGATTTTGATGCGGTTTTGTTTAATTCACCAACCACCAAGCGAACGCCGCCGTTCCCGCATCTATTGTGTCTCGAATTACCACGATTGAAAAGTTAGTGGTTGAAGAGGAAGATTTACATGTAGGTATTATAACATCCATTAAATAGTGGAGAAATTTTGTATCAGCATTCGACCCGTGCGAAGCCGGGATGAGTCGCTAGTAAACAATAAACAAAGGCTTTAGACATTGCAATGTAGATCTCGATACACTAGACTCGCAACTTAATGAATTGGAAATGGAATTCAACATTTGAATTATTAATATGTGAAGCCGTAATCCACTTCCTTCAAGGTGATCGCAATGCATGCAAAAATGGTTTGACCTAGACCAGATTAAAATGCAATAAAGTGTTTATCGATCTGCATAGGTCTATATTACGTAACCATAGTTATTAGTCATTCAAACCTTGCGATTATGTTAAAACTAAAGATAATTGACATAATATCGGAAATTAACATCATAGATAGGTAGGTACGTTGAGAGCCCATAAGCAACGAACTCTAGACGAATAATTTTTTAATGAAACTTGGCACACACTATTGCATACCTCAATACATCGTGATCTAAAACTTAACTAGGTGGGTATATACCGATTTACCTACATACCTAATCAAAAAAAAAAGTTTAGGTAGACAGGAAGAAGCAGTACCTAGTAAATTTCCAAACAAAAATATAAATGCAAATAATGCCATTAGAGAATATTTCGAAAATTTACTTTCATTAAAATCTTAATAATATACTGCGTACGGGTGCTAAGTTTTATTAGAATCGGTTGAGTCGGTCGGCTTCCATAGTTTTTATTTTATTTTAAAGTGTTTATAAAAACTCGTACGGCGTAAAAGCCCTTAAAATATAAAACAGAAGGGTACTGAGGCCAGAGTAAAAAAATATCGTAAAAATGCAAATTTGGCGTCCGATTTTAGAAAACCGGCTCGACGCCAATTTTTGTTACAAATTTGAGCAAGTACCTACACAAATATGTAAGTACTTATTTATTTTTAAATCGAGAACTTCAAAACACGCTCATAAACAGCACAACAATTTGTAAAAAAAAACAACGGAAGTTTTTTTTATATAAAACTATACTGTTAATTATTATTTTTAATTTTGTGATTGATTAATATTTTTTTAAACAAACGACTGCGGTACCTTTTTTTTATTTGTCTGTCCTACCCTCCAATTAAATTTAATATTGATTGTCGACTTTTACCACTAAAATACTTTTAAACATCTAAACACAGTCATAAGTCGCATAATTAATTATTGTAATAAAAAAAAACCTTTTATGCTCATAACTATGTAGATAGGTAACTACATACAGAAAAAAGTATACTTAAATATGAGCCACCTTGTCAAGTGATAGTACCATTTTTAATTTATATTATAAATAAATATTCAATATGTTTTAGTAGAATCATTTTAAATTAACCATTTTAGTAGGTTTTCATTATTAAAATCTTAAATAATGTTAGAAAAATGAGGAATGAGTATTTTTTACTGTGCTTGTTGTTCTTTACGTTTGGCGTTTAATTATATTGTTATATCTAACAATAAAAAAGAAAGCGGACCTGTAGGCCTACCATAACGTGTTAAGAGGGATGGAGCTATAAAAGGTATATAGCTCCATCTCTCTTTCTCGCTCGGAAGATTGACGCTAAAAAGTAAAAACTAAGAATTATGCATGTTACTTTTTATGTGTGACACAACTTGAGGTGTTCAGTGCTGTTTAACCTGTGTATTTAACTATAGATGGGTTCTATCAACGTGTTACACGACATCGGTAGTTATAAAAACATTGCATAACCCAAGTGACTGTTACAAAATGTTTACATTTCTCACTTAAACGCCAACCAGAGATTGTCAACGTAATGTTATAACGAGAGTTTAATAATTCAACGAAAATATAAATAGATGATAGAATAATTATTGATTTTCTAAGTGCACGCAGTTTCAATAACAATTTGGAAAAGATTTTTAGAATGAAAAATCCAGAATTAGGTACTTACTATAAGACCTCGCGAAAAAACCGAACAAATAGGTAATGTCTCTTGATGAAAATACAAGTAAGTAGATACGTAAACTTTACTTCTACAAGTCACACTTCGTCAAATTTGGTTTATATTTGTACCTTCTTGGTTTCTTCTACAATACAATAGCAGTTTTTTATTCGCAAAATAACATTCTATAATGGTACCTATCTACAGTGGTTGGGTCATAATCTGCGGGAATGCAAACGCAATACGATCGTGTAACTAGGATCATTTTATTCGTTGTGTCGACATTAGACTGACACAACTGCTGTACACCGCGATACTTACAGTTCTTTTACCTTTTTTACATTATACCATTACTTCTTACTAATATTACGAAACGATATTTTTTTACAAATTACCCGTAAATGTTTTTGTTGATGGCAACATTGCGATTGTAAAGAGTTACGTTTGAAGGGCGATTCTCTAATATTCGAATTGCGTTTTATTTTTCCATTCTGTGAGTGAGGTAATTTCTATAAGTGTAAGTTTATTGTTTATTACCAAACTTTTTTTGGGTTAAATTTTTATTAGGTTACTAATGACTAATGATAAATATAAGTACATTATTATAAATATACCTACATAATTATACCAGATGGATAGTGTTTGCATAAGCAAAAAGTACCTACATTAAAAAAGACGGCGCAATTAAAAAGATAGTTTGTCTGAATTAATTTCTAGGAAGCTCAACTAGGAAGAAGTATTTCCTCACTGGTGCAACGTAATGACTAGACTGCCAGACAATACTTTATTAAAAAAGAAAGAATTGCATTTTTTGGGTTACATAATTAGGTACAATAGAGTGATGATCTCAATAAAATGTTTTCACAGTTTTCGCTAACAACGTTGCATTAAATAATTCTCGGTTTAGACACATCTCACGTACCTATTCTTGAATGGATTTTAATTTTTTAGATTGCGTACCTAAGTTACCTATACCTTTATCTAGATTTAAAGTAAGCGACGTTTAAGAACCATTAGGTACATTGTAGTGTTTAGTAAATGAGTCTAATTTTGTCAGAGCTATAATTTAATTTTGATTCGTTATACATACGCCATTTTTCCTATTTAGAATGACATACAAGTTTATTTGAACTACAGGTCAGTACGAGTAATACCTAGATAATTGAATGCGGTAAACAAAACAAAGGACAGGTGACTGGTCATTGCTGCGTAAATTATTTTGAGTGTGAATAGATTTTTTTACTTGTTATCTTTGTTACGTATTTATCAATAATTTTTGCTCCTTTATTATAAAAAGTTTCGTTATAATCTCCATGTTTGGTAGGTGGATTGAAGACGGATGGCCTGCAACCTGGTGTATCAGACTGCGCTTGTGTACTTGTAGTACTTTACTCGCTTCTTGCAACACACGAGTTGTGTCAGAAATGCATTCTAATCTACTGCCAGGCTATCATCACACGGCATCGTTAGCTATTATCCTATCCTACGAATATTATAAAATGATTATGAAAGTTTGTGGAAATGTATGGATGTTTGTCATTCTTTTACGCGAAAACGGCTGGACTGATTTGGTTGTAATTTGCATGTAGGTAGATAGGTGATACCCTGGCAAAGAGAATATAACATTCTCTTTGTACCCTGGATTAACACATAGTCTGCTTTTTATCAACATACCACGCGGGCGGTGGTAGGTAGTATTCTATAAATGCCTACAATAAACGTGATAGGTTAGTATGTACATAAGTATAACTTTACAAATTTCAGCCGTTCTTATGTTTAATTTATGATAAAAGAGGTCGTTTACCTCTGTTCCCTTCCTAAAGACCAAGTCAACAAGAAGTATTATGTTGAATACATGTTAATTATACTAAAAAAATAAAACCTATTTGCTTTCAGCATGTTAACAATCACAAATCAGGTAGATATAGATTATTATTGTGTTAATCATATCATAATTAGGCACCTAAAAAAATGTAGGTATCTGCGGTAATTGGTAGATAAATCTTAAAATTTTATCATATTTATATGTGTATATATAAAATAAAATCGTGTTAGTTACTCCACTTATACCTAACTCAAGAACGGCTGAACCGATTTAGCTGAAAATTGGCAGGGAGGTAGTTTAGAGCCAGGAGAAGGACATAGGATAGGATAGAGAAGGTAGTGTAGGTTAGGTAGGGTAGGTAGGGTAGGGTAGGTAGGGTAGGGTTAGTAGAGTAGGGTAGGGAAGGTAGAATAGGGTAGGTAGTCAAATGACGGGAGCGACGCCGCGGATAAGAGCTAGTTATAAATAAGATACAGACACAAAGATTACGTCGTTTTTTTAAAAAAAATCCTATTCTTTTTTACTTTTTATAGTCATACTGTACATATAGCAAAAAGTCTGGCATTAAATCAGTGGTCCTAGATAGAGTAGCTACGAATATTTCGCATCACAATTATATGTACTATTATAAACTTAAAAGATAGTAATAAACTCGTAAGATGAAGGAAAATCCGTGATATAATGAGGATGTGATATTCGCGATTGCTTTCATATAAACTTTCTATTTTCTCATAACGTCGCTAATGGCTGTAATGACAACCTATTATCCAACCACATTGAACAGCAAGTGCCATCTCATTGAAAATGTTTAGTCAGCACTATAAGTACCTCGTTAATACTTACGATTGCCCGTTACAAATGTTAAGAGTATTACGTAAATATTGTAAATTTGAAACATTAAGTACACATTAAGTATCTACTGTGTAATAAGTTTCGTCGTGTGTGCAACGTTACTGTAGGCCCAATCCTTCCCCTACCTCTATCCCTTTTCATCCCTAAATGTCCGGCAACGCGCAAATTACTATTCTGGTGGTCCAAATATAAGTAGGTATGCACATTGCACAGCACACAAATTAACATGTTATGGTTGCCAAACCTACATAAGCTTATGTAGTATTTGACATAAGTATGTCATTAATCTGTACTCGGCGACGTCCTACATCTAGTTCAATGAAAAACATTGATCAACAGACGATTAGAACTTTATTGTATAATTAGCTACTCCTGCGCCTTCTCACCCGCTACCCGGCTCCATTTGATCGTAGCGTAATGTTTTATAGCCTACAGCACCCAGAAACATTGTAGCTATCTATCAGTGAAAGAATTTAGGCAATCCGACCAGCGGTTCTAAAGATTACCTCCTACATATAAACTTACAAACTTTCCCTCTTTATAATATTAGTATAGATCTAAAGATTATACACAAGAATGGTAATGACTAGAGCTGCATTACATAAATTGCACAACAATACCCCGATTGTCTGCATGTGCATTAAAAAGCGATCTAGGTGACGTGAAACGACGTTTAGAAAATGCTCGCTGTCTGGCAGTTAAAAACTGTGCACAGCAGACACGCTAGATTGAAATTCTTTACCAATATACCAAGTCTTAGTCTTTAAAGTTACTTTGTCTTATGTGTAGGTAGAAAATGAATTATTTTTTAATCATATAGGTATGCGTACCTAAGTAAAAAAACAACTATTGAATTTTTTTTTATGTAATAGGTCGGCAAACGAGCAGACGAATTACCTGATGGTAAGCAATCAGCGCCGCCCATGGGCACCCGCAACGGAGGAGTTATGAGTGTGTTGCCGACCTTTTAAGGATTAGGGATTGGGAGAGGGGAAGGATTGGGCCTCCGGTAACCTCACTATCACGGCGAAACACAACGCTGTGGTTGTTTCACGCCGGTTTTCTGTGAGGCCGTGGTATCACTCCGGTCGAGCCGACCCATTCGTGCCGAAGCATGGCTCTCCCACACTTATTTAATTAGTTAGTGTTTTTGTTAATAAATAATTTCATAACAAAACTGTCTTGTTTATAAACTCATTTTAAACTAACCAAATTTAACAATGTTATCCTAATTTGTCATAAATCTATTGTTGTAATGTTTCAATTATACTGATAAGGTCATAATATCGTTACATTAGGTAAGTAATTACATTTGCAGCTACTAGGTATTAAAACGTATTACGTAAATTATGATTGTATTGAATATAATATACTTACTATCTTTTCATTTTGATAATACCTCACGGAATTTTGATAAAAGATCAAAATAAACGCTTATAAACACGTGACTAGATTCTATATTATTATCAAACACACAGACACGTGTTCTGCATCCTAAAACTTCGCAATGCAAAGAATAATACGATTAAACCACGCGAGGAAACATTGCAATTTCCAGGACGATAACAATGATCATCTTTATTGAAATAAACGCGTCATAATTCAATGTTTACAAACAAACCACAGATAAAACAAATTTTAACTCGCTCGTCACAGATACTGATCATGATTATGAGACCCTGGCGTGCTCGTAAGTCTACAAGTACCTACTTCGTGCGTGAGTTCTAAACTTAACTATAACTCTCGTGATAACTTTTGAATATTTAATTACATATACTGAATACTTTAAAACAAGTAATTTTTGACTGAGGAAAATAACCAATCGTGTGACCTTTACCTACTAGTAGTTTCGTCACTGTTTTGTTCTTGAAAAATAACTCCAACTGATATTTATAGATACTTATTAAAATGTTTTATGAAACAGAAAAGAAACTTTATTATTAGATGATTCAGCATATTATTATCGATTACATCAGAAAATGCTATAAATAACTTAGGTACTTAATTGCAAAAAATGCAGACTAAAATAGACCAGTTTTTAATGAAAAAAGTCGTTTTGCACGAATTTATGGTATCATTCGACGTCAGCGGTAGGATTTCAGGTGGCAAACCCACGTCAGTTCGTTATATACAAAATAAAAAAATTACACCTTACCGAAAATAAATTTGGCGGGAATAAAAGAAAAAAAAAACAACACCAAATAAATAAAACGTCGGAGGAATAAATCATTCATTAGCGTGGCATTTACGTACACGATTAATTAAAATGTCTCTAAAAATACATAAGTTGTTTCTTTTAATTTAAATAGATAAATAAGAATATAATTTATGGATTTAATTTAATATGTTATTAGGTAGATACATAGTTTGTAATCAATCGAGACACTAATGACAGTCATAGTAGGTACTAGCTAGCAATATCTTTGTCATTACTTATAAAACCTACTTGTGCATAACCTACATTGCGCAGTGCATGTGCAATCTATGGCCTAAATTGCTTTGTTTGTTTTTTGCATCTGATTTTAATTACATCTGATTCATGTTAACAAGTTTGTTCAATTTGTAATAATTTGTACTGGATTACCTACATTATGACTTAATTGTAAATATACCTACATGAAGATAGTCAAATTACTATTGTAGTATACTAAGTAGTATCCAGGTATAATGATTTTAGTAATAAATAGTTTTAGAAAATACTTATACATCATAATTTTAATGGTGCAACAAAATAATTACAAAGTCGTTCAGAACACAACGCAACGCCCGAGCGTGTTATTCTCATAAT
Organism: Spodoptera exigua; assembly: GCA_902829305.4. NCBI lineage: Eukaryota > Metazoa > Arthropoda > Insecta > Lepidoptera > Noctuidae > Spodoptera > Spodoptera exigua. The sequence continues at coordinate 2,718,109 of LR824608.2, read as the reverse complement.
TTCTGTTTATTCCCTTGAACCTTGAACTTACAGCGCCAAACAACATTACACAACGGTAATAAAAACTCAATACTAATTATACTTAAATAGACGTTTCAATAAAAAGTAATCCTTCAAACTAATAATAACAACAGCATGTGTGATCGCGTTGAAAAAGGAAACAAAGAAAAATGTTGAATATATGCAGCTAATACCTGTTACATGAATTTTATAGTATAAATACCTACCTAACTATCTTCATCTGATAAAATAATTATCTACATAGTGTTAACGATGGTTAAGTCTATTTAACTTGACAATTATTACTAGACACATCTCTAAGCGCACGCATTAATTAATTACGACCAATGATGACGTTGTGACCATTCATAGCTTAACTCTGACCTTCGAAAAGCGCCCCTAACTGTCGCAACATAAAGTAACTGTTAGTTTGTGACGGTAGTTCGTCAATGTCTGTTTACAACGGTGCATGTGTCGCCGTGTTACAAAACCTTATTGGTGAAGGTCAGGAACCGCTACCACACGCTACTTGAACGCAATCTCAATAAGCAGTTGCGCAAGAAACTGTTTACCTCTACGCACAGTTTTGTCAAAATTTACTTTAAAAATGTTTTACTGTGTTTTAAAGGTCCGTCTTCTATGTGTAATGTAATTTTCTGAGCATGCCGGCTATTATATTCGTTATGGAACATATGTTAGTTACGTTTTCTTTTAATAATAATCGTAGATTAAGGGCATGGAAAAGAAAGTCTCTGCGAACAATAGATACTTTGAATTATACCGTGGCAGTGAAAATGCTTGATGTTACCTTTCTAATTAATGGAGGGACTAACTTTTTAGTTATCTAATTAATAAAAGTGGGTTTAAATGGTACCTAAGTATTCTGAATACTGCCATCTAGTGGACCAACTTTATAATACCTATAGGTACATAGCTAGTGATAAAATATCAAAAGACTTGTTGTCCAGTGTTAGTTATATTAACGTCATTCTCTGTGTTGTTCTTATTGTATCTGTTTTTTTCTGCATATAAAAGCATAATAGGTATGTATTTCCATTAGTTTTGTGATACCTACCACTGCAACGCTCGTTTCAATGTCCCCAAGGCCTGTGAGATTATCTGTCAATACATCACAGTCAGGTGCAAATTGGTGAAGGTTGTTGTATTCTACAACTTTTACAACAGTCGTGTTTCGACAAATATTTGCTTGTTTTGCTCCAACTTGTAAACATTTGGCAAATGTTTGTTCAAACCGTCCAACAAACGGAAGGTATTCCCGCCACAGCCGTTTCGAAAGTCAATCGATCGACGTTCTTCCACAAAATGGAACTAACTACTCATTTAAATATGGCATCGAGTCATAGCATCTTTTATATGGCCTGATAGCACTTTCTTTCTAGTTCAAATATTAATGTAAGTTTTATAAATTCATTGAGTTGAATTAAATTAGTATTGGGTAAACAAAAAGCCAAAATATTACAATTCGGAAATGAGATTCTTAAGAAATTGCATGTATCGCAATTATAACATAACTCTTGTTTAGGATAGGTACTATAAAAAAATTTAATATCATCATTCACGGTTCTTCTAAGTCTCATGGGAAATCCCATTGGCAAAGACCATAAAACTAGCACAGGATAAATGTTAGCGAACCTAATATTTGCATTTCGCACTAGTTTCTAAGAGCCTGATGACTAACTTAAGCTCATAATATTATCTCTATTGACAATTCAAAGTCAAGAATAATCCGCATTGTGTCAAGGTCAATCTCATATTTGACATTAAAAAACAAATTTTAATTCTGACATTCGCCATGTAAATACATGCATAACCTAACATAACTAAATAAATAAATAAATAAATTATTTTACGTTTGAGAATCACCCTACAGTTTTTTTTTTATAAAAAACCAACCATAGAACCTTTTCTTTTTGCTTTTTATTTTTAAAACGCCAGACATAACCTACTAATTTAGGTACATGTACCTAAGTATCCGATAATAATTTATTATTGCGTGCTAATTACGCATTTATAAGCCACTACTTACAATGCCAAATGAAACTGTTCGTAAACCGTAAATAATAATGTAATACGAGAAACATTAGCGTCTTAGTGTTAATTTAACATGCGGGGAAATTGTGAATATGAATTTGATGACGTAAACATTAAGATTTCATAATCAAACCCTTGTAGGTACTAGTTTACTCAATCTATCAATTGTACCTATTAATTAACGTCAAAATATTTAAGCATTAGGTGTTTCAATTTGACCACATAACTTTTAAAACTTTAAAAATGGAATACGTTGGCGCGTCGGGCCTAAAACCCATCGATCACTAATCTAAAACCAGACTCATAAATTCACTATGGTTATAAGTCAAATTACCGTGATGTGTTGTGTCCATGGAGAAATTATTATTTTCTATAATAATTGTAAATTTTGTGTCATGTTTTGTCGCATGCTGCAGCTGTAAGTTGTATAAAAACATCAGTTGAACGGTCGTAACGTTCTGTAACATTAATAGATTGGTGCATTAGTTTCAGTCCTGTCAAAGTAATGGGTAATTTCCATATCCTCTGAAGGCTTAATCAAAGTACCAATTTAAAAACGATAAAGAAATTAAAAATGACCAAAATATTATCGATCGATCTATATCGTTATTGCAATTTCACGCAACTGTAGTTTAAAAAGTATACACAATACCTAAGTAAATGAGATATTCGACTTACTGAAACGCGGATATAATTTGTTTATTTAGATTTCGTGTGAATAAGTGTAGGAAAATACGTTTTATTTGATTTGAGAATAAGCATTCCATTATTGGACTAACTAAACGCAAAAAAAATATTCTCACAGATAAAATTACTTTAGATACATCCAAAGAATTAAATTAACATAACTATTTGCTTTAAATAATGTATCCAACTATTTCAAAATAATGCCCATTGTGATTCAAGAAATATTTCCACGTTTTTCTTGATGGTTGTTTTTTTTAAGATCTGTACACATAGCTATTTAGGTAGCTTACACAATCTTAGCACATCCTACACCTATTCATGAACTCAAGACTTTTTAACGAGATCTCTTCAGCCAAGGTCCGAATGCATTGCATTTCAAAATCTTATTGACTGGGCGATTTGCGAAACCATTTTGTTTGCCCAAATTATAAAGAACAATATTATTGAGCAAAGTGCACTTGCACAAGACGAAAGGCCGCTTGGAAAGTATCCTTGCCGTAACTTTTTGGTAACAACTTATTCTTAACCTATACCTTAATGAAGGTGAATAACAGAGAATTATAAAGTGTATCACGTTACATTATCTTACTTTGTGTAAATGTTTATGTAAATTTTTAGGTACCTTTATGATTTTCGCGAATAAACTGTAATTGATCAGAAAGATTTTTGGTTTTATTGATATGAGCTGAACTAAAACCGAGCAATTTAATGACTGCATACCATGTTTTTTATGAGGGGGCTATTATCAAATGGCTCTGTACACCCTGGATGAGACGTCAGGAAATTTCAGACTCCTACTGACCTAAAGCCATGTCGGCCGTGGTAACGTTTGCGCTTCATTCGCAACTTTGGCCGGACCTAAACATAAGAGTTATACCCCACTAACGACCTACACCGGCTAAATGTTGATTCTAAATTTCTTTACTATTTAAAGAATCTCTCTCTTCAATCATTCATCAAAAACCGCACCAAAAGCGGTTGCGCAGTTTTAAAGATTTAAGCACACGTAGGGATATAGGGACAGAAAAGCGACTTTGTTTTATACTTACTATGAAGTGATGAAGCAATATCCTATACATATCTAACTAATATGATAATGTATAGTTACCTTTATTTATAGTCGATGTTCTTGAAGCCGTGTCCGGTGGTACCGCACTCGTCACAAGGTCCCTTTCATATGTTGGAAACTGGAAACTATGTAGTAACATGATAAACTGAAGTGTGACGAATATGTAACGATTGTACTTGACCCAGCTGTATATTTTTTATTTATAAAGCGACTGAGAATATAGTTAGATAAAAAAAACATTCATAATTTTAATTGTAATTGTACTGTAGCGACATCTAGCGCACTACATAAACAACAGCACCAATCACGAGCAAGAGTCCACATCGCGCTATAAGAGTTTTCAACACAATTAGCACCCATACAGATATCCCGATAACAACCGCCGGGCAGTAGCCCATCAGGCATGAACACCTCGCCTGGTCGGAGGATCCTCCCTTTTCAATGGAGGATGAGGAACTTTCCACCCTGTTCCTCATACCTCCAAACTGGTGACCCCGACGTGATCATCATCATACCTCTAAAACTGGTGACCCCGAGCATGAACATCAACGCAGCCTTCGTGCAACTACTTCATAGCCATGACGCCATCACTTCCTCGAGCTTTCAAGCAGCGAGTCTACTGTCAGCCAGCTTCCACGGCTACAACGGGTTCCCTGACCACCAGCATGCAGCCGACGCGCATTCCTGGTCAGCACCTACAGCCTCATCAGCAACTTCGGCACAGCACACTGCACACCGGCCGGTCAGCAAGCAGAGACGTACTCCCTCTCCTGGTCGACGCAGCAGCCAGCCACTCTTCAGCACTGCATCACCCCGACTCACTGGGGCATCCCCGCAGACAGTTCCGACTCACCGTGAACTATGCGGCATCGGTTCCGACGCACTGGTGGAACCATCAACTGGCTCGACAAGACAAGACACTCAGAAGACTCAACCTGCTAACGACCTCCGGTCTCGGAGGAGAGTGATGTAGCGACATCTAGCGCACTACATAAACAACAGCACCAATCACGAGCAAGAGTCCACATCGTGCTATAAGAGTTTTCAACACAATTAGCACCCATACAGATATCCCGATAACAACCGCCGGGCAGTAGCCCATCAGGCATGAACACCTCGCCTGGTCGGAGGATCCTCCCTTTTCAATGGAGGATGAGGAACTTTCCACCCTGTTCCTCATACCTCCAAAGTACAATGAACCCGGCTTCCTCGAGTAACTGTGTGACAAGGTGTATCGATTAGTTTCAGTTACGCTGGGAGCTCATAATCATGAGTAGCATTGCTCGACAAGCGACTGAGTTCAACTACCTTCATTTCACATCTAAATATGTTAAAATCTTTAATTGTAAGCAAGTACTCATTATGAAAGAATTTTTTCGCATAAAGATCTTGTTAAAGCAACGTTATGAACTAATAAATACCAGTTTGTATGGAAATATTAATTAAGTACCTACAACATTGTAAAGTATTATATCTGCATATAAATCTACGTAGAAATATTACATGCTCTGATTGCATCCTTAAGTGTGGGAGAGTCATGCTTCGACACGAATGGGTCGGCTCGGCCGGAGTGATACCACGGCCTCACAGAAAACCGGCGTGAAACAACCACAACGTTGTGTTTCGCCGTGTGAGTGAGGTTACCGGAGGCCCAATCCTTCCCCTACCCCAATCCCTTCCCAGTCCCAAAATCCCCAAAATCTTAATCCTTAATCCTTAAGTTACGAGTGCGTTGCCGACCTTCGGCAACGCACTCGTAACTCCTTCTTTGTTGCGGGTGTCCATAGGCGACGCCGATTGCTTACCATCAGGTAATCCGTCTGCTAGTTTGCCGTCCTATCACATAAAAAAATCCCTCGTAGACTACGTAGCAACTACTTAGGTATCAATGTAATCAGTGTAATCAATGTAATTTACCAGCGAAAGGGTTATACCTACATTTAGTTAAATACCTATGTAATTACATTATTTTACTACTTAGGTACTATCAGGTGCGATTGGAGTAAATACAAGGATATATGACTTTAAAAAAATATTTCATTTTTTTTTTTTTTGATACGGCGGCGGCTAACTAATTGCCTTTAGAGTGCTTACTATAAGGATCACCTGATGGTAAGCACTCTGCGCCGCCCATGGATAACCGCAACTCTAAAGCATTTGCAAGTGCATTGCCGGCCTTTTGGGGATAAGCAAGAAATTTGGGGATTTAGGCATTGAAATTAAGCAGGAGAATGCTTAGGCTTCCGGTAATGCGATTCACACGGCGAAACACAATGCTGTGTTTGTTTCGCGCCGGTTTTCTTTGAGGCCGCGGTATCACTCCTGTCGAGTGGGCTCATTCGTGCCGAAGCATGGCTCACTTAGATCTTAAAAATGGTAACGATCATACTTAGACTTCTGCAGAAGACAAAGCATTTTACGAGAACTCAAGGCCTACCATGACGTGTTAAAACGTGAATCTTTCCGGCGAGAAAGAGGGTTTTTTTTTTAATCTTTATTTTATTAAAAGGGCTTTTTTCCATACAGAAGATTTCAGCCCTATTATTGTGTACAAGTATTGAGAAAGAGGGATGCAGCTATAAAAGGCCTATAACTCCATCCGTTTTTCTTACTCGTCGATAATTCCAAATTTGCGCACTCTTGCGCATTATTTATTTTAACACTACTAAGTACAATCGGAATATATGTATAAATATTTTCTTGCAAATAATATAGGTTCCAACTGAGTAATTATTTATTAACTTCAACTTCAATTGTGTAGGTAGCCTTTGCATTCATGTACGTATGGCCTATGACAGCCCTTAGCTGGTTTAAGAGCCTCCTGTAACTACGTTCTGGACAAACAACACAATATGCGCATATTAAAAGTTACAAGTTAGTATATTTCACAGAAAGAATACGTTAATAGCATAGTAAACATATCATTTAGGCCTGATTTTTCAATAGTCAATTAAATGTTACCTGGGGAATAGTCATTGGGAATAGTTATGATGCTGTCGCGTCAGACTGTTTGTACCTTTAGGACAGTGACAGCAACAGTTTTATTCCTCAGATACCTAACATTTATCTGACTACTGAAAAATAGCCTTAAGTAATATTTTATCAATCCGTTCTATTTGTCCTAATAAATTCTCAACGTAAACATTTTAATGAAGTTCAGCTAAGCAATGTTATTGCAGTAAATTTTCCTTTTCCTAATTTAATTAAACTTGAAAAATACGCTAAAACGTGTGCTAATTATTATTACCTTAACAAAAAAATAATTAGTTTAGTGCCAGTAGTTTTAGCATACTCGTATGCTAAAAATATAGTTGAAATAATTACAGGAAAATACCTAGGCCGAATAGTTAGCTTTTTTGTCGAGATGTTTCATTTGAAGCTAACCAAAGGATTATTTTAAGATACACATTTAAGTACCTACACATGAAAATCTTTAGAATACTTAAGTACTTAAGTACGACTATAGGATTCTAGATACCTACTTAAAGCAGTCTTACATCCTATCATCAAGCTAAACATAGCACATCGTTTTCGCAAGACCACAAAATTATAGGTGCACTCAGCTACATATCAATCTACGAAAAACCAGCACAAACTGACCGTTGAGTTTGCGGGAAAATCATGGAAAGAGAGGCTATGATAAATTGGTCAGCTGTATGTACCAACAATATAAGTATATATAGGTAGGTGCATAGCCTATTGTAGCAATCATATGCTACACACAATACAACAGTTCAATGTCAGAGATCAAAACTCTATGATCACAATATTCATAATGGTAATGGTACCTACCTAAGTACTTATTCGTCATTCCTTTTCATGCAGTCATTTATTGTACTTATGAATATTAATATGGCGTATGATCGACTACTGACTACTGCACTGTGTTTTCTATTTCAATATTTTGTTTGATCGCGTCAAGCATTATTTATTATTATTTTTATATTGATTTCTGCAATAATCATGAAGCGGTTCCATCCGCTGGGCACCTCTTTTTGGGCGTAGAGCGATGTTTATAACCTACAAACTTTCTTGATAATTAGGCTGTCCAATATAAAAATAAATGTTTCATTCAAACCAGTACTTCCGTAGATTAGCTCGTTCAAACAAACAACCTTTACAGCTAATTCAGTACAGATTAGAGTTACAGTAATTTGTATTTCCTTGTATTCGTTATTGTCCATCAACAATACGAGATGTTATCTTAGTATGGAGCAACTTTTTATACCTACTGATATTTCCAAAACAACTCTGTATTCTACACAGCACATTATAAACAAATCATTACGAAATTCATCCTTGTAACCTTCAAAACAAAGTACAATTTGCCATTTATCTTTTATATCTATGTAAGTAATTTCAGTGAAGTGACATCATTTTAATATCTACGTGATTGGAGATTCGCTATCCGTAATTTTCTGCAGCTTACAATCAGCTGATTAAGGTTAATCAATGCTTTATGCCTGTTCCTTGATAATACTTTAAGTAATCACGATTTTGCGGAACGTATTTATTCGGGATAGTTATGTTGAAAACTATTAGTAAATCATAGTTTTTTTTGTGAGGGAAAAATCATCAAATGAGTTATCTCGCCCAGGGCCGGGCGGGAGGGAGTGTCAGACTCTTGCTGGCTACAAACCCCCCTGTTCCTTCTCCTGCTCTGGGCCGAGGTCGCGGTGCCTCATTGCGCTTACCCCGCAACCCCGGAGTAAATCATAGCTTAGTGTCTAGATTAGACTCTCTAGGCCTTAAGCTTACGTGTAAGCACAGCAATAGAAGAGGCCCAGTTTAAAAATTTAAAAAGATTAAGAGACTAGGACTTGGTATCGCCGCCGCCCTCGGACACAAGAAATACCAAAGAGTTACAACATTGCCGGCATTTTTGGGTTTTTAGTCGTTTTACTTTGTGTTTATTTTATTAATCTAAGTGTATACTGGGCAAATATAGAATTTTTTTATTTACTGGGGAGAGTTTAAGCCTCCTGTAACTTCACTCACACGGCTATTTATTGTGTGTGTTATTTAGATACGCCGGATTCTTGTGTACTTTAGCTCTAATCAAATTGCGTGATCAAGTATATACATTTTTATTATTTTTTGTATTATCGTCATTATAAAAATTGCGTTGGTAGAAGCCAGACCAAAATAAAACGTTGTCTATGTAATAGAATACTATTTATTATCTACAATATGGACTCAAAACTTTTGTAAACTTCTTTACTGTTTCAATTTGACCTTCTCTGTGGCCAGTGCTAATTTCCTGATGTTGCACAAACAGCCAGCTGACGCCTCTTGTAATACTGGATCCTTAGATCCTATTGTCTCTAGAAGAAACTGCACGACACCGGCCTGAAAACAAAATACATAATATTTATTGACATTAGACAGGGCCGGACTAGGCTGCTCGTGGCCCCGTAAGGCCGCGTAATGAGCAAATTTTTTTTCTACATCTTTGATATTGTCAATTGGAACTTCTTTTTTTGTTTTGGTAGGCTGTTTATCAAATAAGTATAGGTACATAATAGTATTAAAACTTGATTCATAGTGGGAAAGAAATTTTGAAGAACATCCAGTAGTTTATTTTCAAAAAAAAATTATTTTTTTTTGTCCGTCTTAATTGAAATACATAAAATATTTTTTTTTATTTGTCTCAGACCATAGACCATAGTGAGGACGTGGAACCAAAACCGACAGGAAAAAACATAATCAAGTTGAGTTGTTTGAACGAATTCTTATAAGGCGAAGATACATGTTTAACTTAACACTTATGGTGCAAAGATAGAGAACAACAAATAAGATTTATACCAATGTATTGTAGTTTTCTTACATAAGTATACTAGCTACTTTCGCACGGTTTCACCCGCTGCTCGGCTCCATTTAATCGTAGCGTGATGTTTTATACCCTATAGCACTTAGGAATATTGTAGCTATCTATTAGTGAAATTCGACCAGTGGTTCCAAAGTTTACCCCCATACTTACATACAAACTTACAAATTTTAATAGGTACATAAATGTACCATGTTAGGTGTCCTAGTCAAAATCACAAAAGATATTGTATGAAGATTAACTTTGTAATTTCAAAGTTATAGAATGCCCGGAATGGTATTTAATGACAAAGTATCCTAATAACACAGTTTCTCAGAGGCGATCAAGTAAAACTACCACATCCATCACTGAACTACGTTGGTCCTAAAGGGTCTTAGGAGGTTAGTTTTGATCCAATAGATCCAGTAGAAAGAATTTTGTTTAATGGCCCTTCAAAAACGTATAATTTTTGTCTTCTTGTTTCTTTTTTTTGTTTTCTCTTATACAAACATTGGCCCACACTAGGATTCGACTCCTGTGTCTTGGGTGTGTTTACAAACATACAATTTCACATACAGGTACATACATCACACTCAGACACAGAACAACAATTTGCGGATCAAACAAAGAGTTGTTCCGTGCAGGAATCGAGCAGTCGAATAAATACGTAGAATAGAAATACATAATGTACCAGGGCTCCGGCCCGGAGAAGGAGAAGGAGGGCTGTGGTTTTTAGTCTACATTTTTGTATTTTTTATTACCAGGAAGGAATATTGTCTATTGTCGTTGGACACAAAAAAGTTTTTTTACGACTAAATGTTCAGGTAATGTTAATTATGATAATTGATAATTATGACTAAAACTCATACCATAACCTTAACTACTATAATAATTACGTTCCTACATATTATAAACTAGGCAAAACCCAAAACTATAAAATTTTTTTTACGAGATCACGTTATTCTTAAAAACAAACAGCAAGCAAAAAATCGCAAACACAATAGTGAGAAAATAATTTTCTTAATGAGATAATTAAATAATGGAAATATTATATTTAAATTAATTTACTTAAGTAAATACGAAGGTCTATAAGTGTTTCAACCGTCCCCTTCCCAATAGTTAAACTGTATAATACAAAATATTGAAACAGCTTTGAAATAGATGCGATACATTGCGCAATAGGCAAGAGATTTGATGGGTTAGGTATAGAAATCATAAAACTACATATATACAAAAAGGCAACAACAAAAACTGTGAGACTCGTTATTCACTTAATAGAAGACTGTAAAGTAAAATAACCAAAATGTACAAAGGTTATTTTTTGTAATTTTGCTAAGTACCTAAATCTCAAACTACTTAAATAATAATTTAAAAATTCTACTCACGGCATGCATGGTGACACAGTTCAGGGAGTAAAAAGACAGATGATACAGCGCCAGAGCCGTAGACCTGTGCACGTTAGGATCTCGTGACGTCATGTAGTTCACCAAAGGAGTAATGGCACCGCGCTTGCCAAACTCCTGGCGGTTCTGGGCCCATTCACAACAATAAGCGATCGCAACGCCAAGATTCGCTCGAAGATGGTCGTCTGTCGTGTTCACTGTAAAAATACCATACTAATGTTGTCAATGTCCCTTTACAAATTTGACTATGAACTGTTTAACGCAAGTAACTCTTTAACCAATAATTCAAAAATAACTTACCGAGCTTAGACAATTTTGGAACAACGCCATGATCCGAAATAACGGCAAGATTCTCATGATCTCTCGCAATGGTGGCTATAGCAGCGCACACAGCAGATAGAACGTTGTGATCATCAGAATCTAGCAGGTCTACTGTCAGTTCCAAAGCACCCACAAATGATCTGACCATTTCTCCAGAGTCTGCTGCATTCTGCACACAGGGGCTCAGTGCAAGTGCCGCATTAGTTTGCACCTTCTTTGAATCATTTTTTAGCAATGACCAGATAAGCCTCACTCCATCCAGCCTGTCTATTTCAGCCATACAATTCTGCTCCTTAGCGCACTCCATTAAAACTAGAGGAACATTCTCTAGCAGAGGCTTGTGAGTGTTGTTTAAATGATGCGCTGCAAAAAAAACATTTACCATATTAGTACAGTACTCGGCTCTGTACGTAACCTTGTATGCATATGCACATCTTAACGAACTTTTGTAAATAATATATTTATTGTACAAGGTTGCACTAACTGAGCATTGGTATTCCGCCAGAAGTTCGAATCTTGTCTCTGTTTGGTGGATACTTGGCACATTCTGCTAGTGCACCAGCTACATTCGTCAGCACTCCATCATTTTCATCATCCAACAATCTAACTAGTATTGGAACAGTTCCCAAAGTATCCAGCCTTTTGACACTCGCATCGCTGGTAGCACATTTCCATATTGCTCCAGTTGCAGCTGCCATCAAAGGCTTGTTAGGTCTATTTGAGGGGTCTGATATAGCTTGCACTAGCAGTTCTAATCCCCCAGCGTCACGTATCATGTGTCGCGTCGCCGGATCACTAGCGCATTTGTAAATAGCCAAACTGCAGTACGTCTAAAAATAATATTACAAATAACATTAATAAATAATTGGAAATACTTTACGAAATTCATTGATAAAGACTAGATTACTAACCTTGGTAAGTCTTTACATACCTTTAAGTCTTTGTCTTCATTCGCTAGATGTTTAATCAAGTCATCTACCATCTTTTCAGTTTGTATAGCAAGTTGAAATGATGTTTCGTTAGCACACATCTGCAATAGCCCGGCTGCGGGAACAGCTACATCGAGGTGAATAGTCTTCAGCATCCTTGCTATCAAGGGAATCATGCCATACTTCCTCATGGCTTCACGGTTTCTTTGTGATGCCGACATTGACCAAAGCGCTTTTGCTCCTGCCCTTGCGATGTCTAAAAACTGGAGTTCTTGTGGGTTTAAGTTTTCACGAGGTGTTAGCAAAGCCCTGAAAGAACCCATGTATATGATGTCGAATGTGTGTTAAGGTTGAGTATCTACTATAAAAATATGTATTTTATTAGATACTCACTTTTCTCTTATGTCCAACAGATCAATTAATTTAGGTATACCACCAAATTTCCTGCAAAACTTTCTGCTTTTTCTTATTCTGCCTAAATTAGCTATTGTTTCTGCTGCCAGAATTTGAACGTCTCTTGCAGGATCTGACAGCAATCCTACTAACAATGGGATTGCTCCCAAGTCCGTCACTTTCTTCCTTATTTCAATATTTGGAGTTATATCTTTAAGCACAGCTAAACCGCCCAAAATACAACATAAATCTCGAGTTTCTAATAAATTGACTAGCAGCTCTAAGCCTCCGATCTCTTGAATTGCCCTCTGATTCACCTCTTTAGTAAGATCATGGTCTTTCAAGCATGATAGAGCTACCATGGTGGCCGTTTGGTTTCCTGCTTTCATGTATTTCACTAGTTTCTGTATGTGCCAGTATTCTGGAGGGATTTCTGAAGACTTGATGAGATCAGCCCAGTTGTCTTCCTCTGCAGATGTTGACGAGGGGGATGATGCTGATGTATCTGACCCTTCAGTCACCATTACAATGCGAGGCAGCCCAACGGTGTCTTGTCCGCCATCGGTACTGAATGTCGATATATTATCTTGATCCATGATGCTTAATTAGAATTCGTCAATAATAATTAGATTACGAAAATAAATAAGTTTTATAAATAAAAATAATCTTAGTAGTGCGCGTTGTCAAGTTTGTGTCTTGTCAATATTGTTGCCTAGCAATTACCTTTTCTTGAAGTAACCCTTGACAGCAAAAAACATCTGTTCACACCTGTATTCTGAGGTTCACATCTAAAAAGTATTTTGTCATTTAGTTAACTTCTGCTTCATTTGTTTGATAATGCAGAAAGGAAACTGCCATGCCACCCAGAAAGTGCTAGTTTTTCGTCAATTTAAAGCAGTCAAAGAACCATTTTCGTTGCTAAAAACAAGTTTAGATTGACTTAATTGACTGTTTAACGACAATGTTTAGTGTTTTAAGAATTGCAATAACGATATTAATGCTGGTTTTTGCGTTAATCAACCCATCCGAAAACGGGTATAAGAAAAAGATTTAAGTACACGTTGGCCCAATCCTTCCCCTCCCCCAATCCCTCCTAAATCCCTAAATCTCCAAATCCCTAATCCCTAAAAGGTCGGCAACGCACTCGTAACTCCTCCGTTGCGAGTGTCTATGGGCGGCGCTGATTGCTTACCATCAGGTAGTCCGTCTGCTCGTTTGCCGACCTATTATTATAAAAAAAAACAAGTTTAGATTGACTTAATTGACTGTTTAACGACAATGTTTAGTGTTTTAAGAATTGCAATAACGATATTAATGCTGGTTTTTGCGTTAATCAACCCATCCGGAAACAGGTATAAGAAAAAGATTTAAGTACACGTTGACCCAATCCTTCCCCTCCCCCAATCCCTCCTAAATCTCTAAATCTCCAAATCCCTAATCCCTAAAAGGTCGGCAACGCACTCGTAACTCCTCCGTTGCGAGTGTCCATGGGCGGCGCTGATTGCTTACCATCAGGTAATCCGTCTGCTCGTTTGCCGACCTATTATTATAAAAAAAAAACAAGTTTAGATTGACTTAATTGACTGTTTAACGACAATGTTTAGTGTTTTAAGAATTGCAATAACGATATTAATGCTGGTTTTTGCGTTAATCAACCCATCCGAAAACGGGTATAAGAAAAAGATTTAAGTACACAATCACAGCGTGTTTTTACTTCTAATGTCAATTAAAAATATATTTATTTTCGATGCTGAATCCGTACTTTATGATAACAGATTTTACTTATATGTAAATAGGAAGAAACATATTTTTTTGAGAGTAAAATATTTTGTTACCTTTTTCCAAAAATAATCTTTTTTTAAAAAGCATTATCATGCCATGGAAAACTTATGTTTATTTATTGTTTCAGTTCCGAAGGAGCGTAAAAGATGTTTTGAAACCAGAGCACAATGACCATTATTTACTGCGATGGCTTAGAGGTGAGTTCCAAATCTATTAATTTTCAACCTAGTGAAATGTTTATACGGTCTGGCTGAACTGTTAATGATTTAATTTTTAAGTCCATTTATGTAATTATTAGGTACTAGCTTCCGCCCGTGGCTTCGCCCGCGTACATTCAAAAGTAGCCTATGTCTTAATTCAGGGCATCACATAGCTATCTACATACCAAATCTCAACTAAATCGGTGTAGCCGTTTCTAGCGTGAAAGAATAACAAACATGCAGCCATACATTCTCACATTTATAATATGAGATAAGTAGATAGATTTGTAGGACACTAGGATTGTGGACCACAATATGTTGCTTCGCAAAAAGACAAAGATACAGATAATAAGTGAAACAAAATTATATTTTATAGTTTAATTATTTGAAAACAATGACTTGTTAACCTTGTAGTTTTAATGATTTAAGAAATAGAAGCTTCCTTGTAGAACCAAATCAATGATATTTTTGTTACAGCTGTAATTTTGGACCTAAAAATCATGTTCGTCTCATCATGTTGATACTCGTTGTAGAGTTAGAGTTAGGTATACATATACTATATAGGTACATAGTATAGGTATACTTTAGGTATCTAGTTTTATTATGTGTTTACCATAAACGTCGCTTCCTTTTTAACAAATTTGTATCTAAAGGTAGACTGGTAGAGAATGCTCAATGCATTAAGTCCTATTTACAATGTTTTGTGCATGTATAACTAAATAAATTAAATATGTTATGACAAGTAAATCTGCTATCAAATAGGAACAAAAAGCCAAACTCCACATCTGCAGTCTTCGGAGACACAGTCGCAATGTTATGAATGAAAATTTTAGTTTTATTTAACTTGTCTAACCTTACCCCGAGGTAGTCTCGAACCTGTTTGAAGTTAATATGAACTTGTCTACACAGCAAACATGTGTATTTTATGTATGGTGTATGGTTGACTGACCTGTCGTGAGTGCGTCAGAAATGCAGATTCTTTGTCCACTCTTAATGTTAACAGAATATCCATCTTTGTTAAGAATCGTGTCGGACAACGTATTTTCATCATCGCACTTCACTAATGAAAATGCCTATGTTTTATCACAAACTAAGTACTTATAATCTATATTTGTCCCAATTTTCATTAAAAACCGTTCAGTAGTTTTTACGCAAAAGTCCACAAACTTTCGCGTCTAAAATACGACGAAGGTATTTTTAAATGATTAGGTATTGTTTTTTTTCATACTTTTTGTTGTTATTGACTAGTTTAGTTGTTATTTTGTCACACATTTGTTTTTATACGTACTTGTATAATAATTAACGCAAAAAACTGTTTATTTTCAGCTAGACAATGGGACCCGGAGGCAGCCGAAAAAATGCTTAGAGACGTGAGTACCTAAACTATTCATTTAATGTTCTTGACATCCATTCCTCTGAACAGAACAACGCAGTAGTACGTACTTTTAATATAAAACTCACCAGGAACCAGCCAGATAACTAATGAAAAGACTCTCAAAAGGATTTATAACGTACCTCAGAGTCAAAATTATTTATTCCCACGAAACCATAAACAACCTTAAAATAGTATAATAGTCTGTGAGTCTAGTTCGTCAGTGAAGCTGGGTGCTCATTACAAAGTGTAGATTCAAAAGCAGAAGCAAAAAATCAAAAATCATAATCATCTATAATAATGTTATAAAGATGTAAAATTAGTAAGTTTGTATGTAGGGGGTAATCTTCTGAACCGCTGGCAGGCTATAAAACATCACGCTACGATTAAATGGAGCCGAGCAGTGGGTGAAACCGCGCGAGAGTAGCTAGTTATTTTTATTTAGGTACTCTTTCCTTGATCGACATTAAGTTAGTATCTACAAAAGGCGGACTTAAGGCATTATCTACCAGTCAAACCTTTTCATCATAAGTACCATTATCTACTCTTTAAAAGCATCTTGTTACGTCCTCCTATTTTAAAGTAATTTATTTTACACAATATATTAATTTAACAATCAATTCATCAATCATAAAATATCAAGCCATTTACAAACTATTTAGCAGATTTTAACACCGGCTAACAGGGCCGAACTAGGTTAGCAAAAGGTCCAGGGACCCCAAAAAGGTGGAGAACAAAATTCAATAGTCACCTTTAACAAGTTGCTTAACCAGATTGAAAGATACCTAGATACCTATAGGTTACTTAAGCTGTCTAGACATAATAAAAAATACGTTACATTCACATTATGAAACTGCAAATCGGTAATTGTAAATTGATGTATGTACCGGATCGAAACGAATGAGATTTTTTCATGCAAAAACGTTTATGACTTAACAAATGTTTGAACTGCAATTTGAGTGAGTTTAAGCTCAAACATACGGTGAAGGAAAACTTCAAAACATCGTGAGAAAATCTGGACTTATAATTTCTGATTATAAGTTTCAAATTGCCAATGGTGATCAATGGTCATAATAGGTAGGGTCCATGCGTGATCGCAGTTAAACGCTTGCCCGTAACTAAATAAAAAGAAGGATTATACAGATAACCCTGATATACGAT
Organism: Spodoptera exigua; assembly: GCA_902829305.4. Taxonomy (NCBI): domain Eukaryota; kingdom Metazoa; phylum Arthropoda; class Insecta; order Lepidoptera; family Noctuidae; genus Spodoptera; species Spodoptera exigua. The sequence goes on along the minus strand of LR824608.2, from coordinate 2,700,934 downwards.
GAAGGAAAACATAGTGAGGAAAGTAGGAAACCTGGATTCCCAATCCGCTTCGAGAAAGCGTGTTGATTAGGCTTCTTACCGTCTCCGTATTAGATGAGGCTTTTGGTGAATCGTGGGCAGTTAAACCGCTTTTGTCTGTACGTATACTTATGTACTCTTTTGACTTGTAAATAGTTATTTAACAAATCATAAAAGCTTGTAGGCCAAGACTGAAACATTATGACTATTATGTAAATGCAAGCACTTTGTGTTTAGTGCCCAAGCACATCTTATTTAAATATTGTGGAATGAATATGGGATAGGTATGACAATGTAACTTACACAACTACACTTTTTTTTTTTTTTTTTTTTTTTTAATCAATAGTTTTAGGGGCTTTTGTTCTAACACATGTCAACCCCGTTAGGACATTTTAACTTACATCTATCATATTAAAGACTCATAGTCTCACTGATGCGTGAATATCCTAAACAAGGCAATAGCTGCAGAAGAAGTTGGATTTGAGATAACAGTTGTAAAACTACCCACATCTAACATATTTAACTTAAATTCACGCACCAGTGATTCCCTGTCTCTCGCATATTTTATACAATCAACTAACAAATGTTGAACATCATCAAGGACACCACATACTTCACAATCTGGAGATTCATTTTTTTTCATTAGAAAAATAAATTTATTACAAGGAAAGTGTCCTGCACGTAATCTATTAGCTATAACTATGATATTTCTACATACTTTATAGTCTATAAACCATGGTTTCTGAGGAGGCTGACTTTGTATAGTTTTATACCAGATGCCTTTCTCTTTGCTTCTCTCATCAAAATACTCTCTGAATAAGCTTTGACATTTGATTTTTGCTGCAACAAGCTATTCACTATGTAATAATTTTATATTGTACATATTTCCATCTGTAATTGCTAATTTTGCCAACTTGTCAGCCTCCTCGTTACCACTTAGACCAATATGAGATGGAACCCATTGCAGTTTTAGAACCTGGCCATAGTTTTCCATAATTTTTATTTGCTTTAATATTGCATACGCTAGCGATGCACCTCTGAAACCAGAGGCGCAACGAGCTAAATGCTGTAAAGCACTTTTGCTATCAGTAAATATTACTACTTTATCCGTATTCAAACAGCTAATATTATTAATTGCTTCTAAAACTGCAATGAGCTCCAAGGTCATAATCGATGCATACGAGTTATTAATTTTAAACAAAAGCGAATTTTTGCGGCTTGCATCATAATATGCAGCACCCTGGCCCGTATTGTTTTTAGAACCATCTGTAAATATTTTATGCCAACCGTCGTACTTTTCAATTAATTCTTTTACAACCTTGAAGCGAATAGTTAACGGTTCTAAATTCCTTTTACTTGTGTTGATACAATCTAAATTGCATTTTATAATTTCATCTTCATCTATGTAAGTTGTCCAAATGCTTAATGAAAACATATCTAATGGGTAAGAAGAATAGATGTCGTATGATTTACATTCTTTGTAGACTGTACAGAGTAGTGGTAGCTTTTTTTTCCGCCAATATTGACTTTTTTCCAGTGACGTTAACTCTTCTATCAGATTTGTTGTGACATTATTAGTCCATGACATACATTTGGTACAGTATTTATAGGCGAGATAACGTCTTCGAATATATAAAGGGTGTATAGTTAATTCGGCTTCCATAACATGTATAGGAGTGGTCTTAATATAACCGCCAATAATTCTAAGCGCCTGGTTTTGTATTCTATCCAACTTGAGTAGGTGACATTTTGCACTACAGTCGTAAATAAAAGAACCGTAATCAATCTTACTTCTTATAAGAGTTATGTATAAATTGCGCAGGTGTTTAGGATGCACTCCCCATGAGGGTCCCGTTAAAATTTTTAATAAATTCAAATTTCTGGAAGTTTTTTTAATGGATTCATTTATATGTTTATTCCACAATAATGATTTGTCTAGCCACATGCCTAAATATTTAATCACTTCTACAGCTGGAATATTTTTATCTTTAATACTTAGCCTAATACTTTGTTCTCTTCGTTTCCGACTAAATACGCATAGTTTAGATTTATTAGTTGAGATCTCCAGTCCGATATAATTTAGTTTATCCACTACCGATTCTAATACTCTTTGTAGGGTATCCTTACAGTTGTTTAATATTCTATGACTCATGTAGAAAACGAGGTCATCTGCATATTGAGATACCTTGATATCTAATCCTTCGTCAATTAAACATATATCATGAGTTGCCAAATTAAATAATAACGGTGACATAGGGTCCCCCTGGGCTAGGCCCATACCAGTCCACCTAGCTCTGATGATCTCATTAGCAAGTCTGTCCCTAATAGATAAACACCGCGCACTTAGAAATGATGACACGTAATTACAAATACGAAAGCCAAAGTTCAATTCGTCTAATTTTTTAATTAATTTGTCTATAAGTATATTATTATATGCATTTTCTAGATCCAAAAAACAAGCTACCGTAGATATTTTTTTTGTAAATCCAATCTGGATGTGTGTTACTAATCTAGTTAAATTGTCCAAACAAGATTGACCTCTACGGAACCCAGTGGTATTGCGAGATAACAATAAATTCTTTTCTGCGTGCCATTCCATTCTTTTTAACAACATGTTATGGAATATCTTACACAAACACGACATTAATGATATCGGTCTAAGTTTCATATCAGAGCTATTATTGCTGGATGATGCCTTTGGAATTGGAACAATTAATAGATGCCGCCATTGGTCCGGTACTGTGCCCGTCGAAAAGATAGCATTAAATAAATTGAGTAAAAAAACTTTACCTACATCGGGTAGATGATAAATCATAGAATACGTTATCTTATCGCTACCAGGTGCAGTGTCTTTTTTCTTCATACATTTTTTAGTTCGGACATGGTAAAGGGTAATTCCAATGGTTCATTCTTAGAAGTGATTGTGTGCGGTTTATTACGAGCCATATCAGGTGTAAGACTATTTAATAAGTCTTCACATTTATTTACTGGTACATAAAACGTCGGTTTACGATATTTTTTTTGCCAACGCATATTATTCCACATATCGGATGCCGATTTACATTCATCAATGCTAGAACAAAACATTTTATAATCTTGAGAACGGTTTTGTTTAATTAATAAACTGGCTTCTTCGCTTTTTTTCTCATATTTTATAAGATTATCAGGGGTGGGGTTTTTCCTAAAATTTTTCAAGGCTAATCGCCTTAGCGCCACTGCCTCTGATAAAATAGGTTTCCAGTATTTTTTTGGTTTAAAATTTGTAACCGGTTTATTGCATATTTTAATTTTAGGTATGTTTTTATTGCACGAAATATTAATGTGGGTCTCTAAAAAGTTATACATATCTTGAATATTAGTAATATCGAAATTGCAATTAGAAAAATACGATAGGAGATCCTCACTATACGACTTCCAATCGGCCTTTTTAAAGTTGCGATTTTCAATAAGAGGAAACTGTTGCTCGTAGTTTAAACGCATTTTTAGAAAAAGATGATCACTGCCTAAGTTCTCATTAAAGACTTGCCATTTAAATTTAATTGCTAAATCGGTAGACGTAAAAGTAATATCAGGAGAACTTCTCTGTACAGCACCACTGACTAATTTAATCCTCGTGTAATCTCCAGTGTTCAAATATGTAAAACCATGTTCCAAAGAGGAGTCTAGCAACTGGTTTCCTCTTAGGTCAGTTTTACAGGACCAATTGCTGTGGTGTCCGTTGAAATCACCCGCTATTAACGTTTTCTTAGATGCAACAGCAAATAAGCTATCCCAATCATCTTGTTGAGTCCGAACATTAGGTGGACAGTAAATTGCTATAATATTTTCTAAACCGTCACAATTATAAATCTTAGCATAAACAGCTTCTATACCGGGATTATTTAAGCTAATAGGTTGCGCCTCTGATTGTAACGAATTGTGAATAAAGATTGCTACGCCACCATATGAATCGTTTCTGTCTCGCCTATATACACTGTAGCCACTAATATACAATTCATACTCCGATTCTAACCACGTCTCACTCACTATAGCTATATGTATTTTTTCTTGCATCAATAAAGTCTCAAAGTTTGATATTTTTGGTTTTATACTCTGTGCATTCCATTGGTATATATTAATCGACAATTTGTTATTAGTATTATCCATCGAAAAGATTTATCAATTTCCTCAATATTCCCTGACCACAAAACTTGTAAACAAAGTAAGATTTACATTCTTCATAAAGAATTTTTATCAATGAAAGTATTTTTTCTAAAAGGTTACTTTTGTCACATAGAATTATTTCTTCAAATTTGCGAGTAAGAAGCTGAATTCTCTTCTTCCTTTCAACCTTATCTTTAATCTGTTTTTCAGAGTCATTTTCCCTTTGTTTTTGTTCGCACTCCGTCGCTTCATTATCAATTTCCATAGTTAAAAACTCATAGTCTTTGGTCTGTTTATTTTTCTCTTTACGCGTGTTATTTCCAGTATTTCTGTTGTATAATTTGTCTATTGCTTGGTCTTTATCGTGGTTCACAGGAACAGACTCAATCACAACATCAGCGTAGGTCCGAGTCGGAGTTGTAATAGATTGACCTGGGACGGTAATTTGGTCTACATTTTTAATAGTATCTTTCGTAAACATACTATTTGTGTTTACTACATTTTTGTTACGCATCTCCTTCTCAGAGTTACGAAAAACTTCAAAAGCTTCCTTATACGATATATTTTTTTCGCCCATGATTTGACGAATTTTTTTCTCCCTCAAATATACAATACAGGTCTTGTCTAAAGCCATATGAGAACCTTTACAGTTGGGGCATGAATAAGCTACTGTTTCACAGTTTGTGTGATTTTTACTGCACTTAGGGCATATTATATTTTTACTTGGACAGAATCTTTTAATGTGCCCGAATTTCCAACAGTTAGAACACTGATTAACTGGAAAAGTGTAACGTTCCACAGGAAATCTACACCCGAACGCATACACACATGAGGGGCGCGAGCGACTCTTAAAACATATTCGAACAGTTTCACTTTCGACCCAATTGCCTTCAGAATCCATACGTTTGAGTCTTTTAACTGCTGAAATATCGGATGAACTGCTATAAGCTTCTAAAAGTTCTTTTTCAGACATATCTAAATCGACACCTTTAACGATTCCATAAGAAAATATACGTTCACTGGATAATTGAGCTTGTATTCCAAGTTGTATAAGTTTTTGGCAACATATAAGACTTTCTACTTGTTTTTTGTCTGTGAGCTGTATAAAAATTTTATACGGATTTTTGTACTGAATACCAATTATGTTGGTTATATTTTCATCTCTTAGTATTCTGGCTAAAGCCATTTGTTTAGGTAATATGCTTACAGAAGTTAAACAAACCTCGATCTTTTTTTCAAAAGTACCCTCTTTTTCTAACTTTTCCAAAGATTTGTCTTCGGTCAATGAATCACTTCTTATTAATCTTTTTGGTTTCCTGCCCTTTCTCGTTATCGTGATGAAACCTTCCTCGCTACTTTCTTCACTTATTTCTCTTAGTCTCTTCGCTCCGATTGATTGATCGTTAATATTTTCTACTTCGCTACCCGCCATCCAACACGATTGATGGTTTTCTTGCATGTGCTGCATTTCATACTCAATATTCTTGAGTATTTCAGAGTCACTTTTATCACCACCATCATCACTACTGACTTCCGACATCACTTCCGAAATTGTAGGCTATGAATAACCTTTCAAATCCGAAAACAATAACAAAGCGATATAGTAATGCGCGCGCGCGTCACGACGTCTCGCTCGTCACTGACAACTACACTTACAAGTTACTTTAGAAGTAAAATATCATAAACTTTACTACCTTCGCTTTATTGGCTATTTGACCGGTGTGAAAGTTACTGTAAATACGATATAAATGGTATAGGAAATTAAAAATAATATTTTCATATTAAAAATGGTAGTTATATTTCAAAAATAGACCATAGATGCCTATTATTATTTATTTTAAAGAGTGAATTGTGACGCCCTGACCTACAAATCATCAAGGTTTTTCTTGTGGTGGTAAAATCATCAATTGACTTCTCTGGTCCAGGGCATGGCGAGAGGGAGTGTCAGACTCTTACTTACGAAATGGACCCCGTTCTTTCTTCTGCTCCATACTGGCCGCGGTACCTTGTTACGCTTGATCTGCAACACCGGCTAAAGCGGTAAGACCCCTCTTTGAGGAGTGGCTCGAGAGACGTCATGGCGTCCTCGCCTTCCGCCTGACGCAGGTGCTTACCGGGCACGGCAGCTTCGGTAGGTTCTTGTTTTGGAATCGGCGGGAGGAAACGCCCGAGTGTCGTCATTGTAAGGACCACCCAGAGGATACGGTGGAGTATTCAGTATACGGTGGCGGTGTACCTTGCTTGGGCTGACCACTGCCGTGTCCTCAGAGAAGTGATTGGTGACGGCGACCCCTCGCGCCCGGTCTTAGGCGAGACTATGGTGCGAAGCGAGAGGAACTGGAAAGCCGTCTCCTCTTTCTATGAAGCAGTGCTTGCAAAGAAGGAGGCGGACCGCGTAAGGTAGCTCTCCGCTTCCTCACGCCCCAGCCGCCGCAGTGGGCGACACTCCGGGCGTCGAAAGGATCGAAAGATGATCTCCGGCCATCGTAAGTACGGGTCTGCGGACGGCGAGTAAGGGTAGCTCGCCGCCCGACCAAAACCAGACCCAAACGTACGGCGCGTAGCGTTTGCGCCTCAAAGAGCCAATAGACCACCACAGACAGGGCCCCACAGGGCTGATGTTCAGCCGGGGTTGCGGTGTAAACGCAATGTGGCACCGCGACCTCGGCCCAAAACAGAAGAAGGAACGGGGGGGTTTTTAGTTAGTAAGAGTCTGATACTCTCTCTCTCTCGCCTTGCCCTGGGCGGGAGAAGTCATTTGATGGTTTTCCCCCTGACAAAATAAAAACCTTACAATCCGATTTGGGTACCTTACCTCTATCGCGACTGTAGTAAAAACGCTCGTGTTTTAAGCTCCTTTTTTTAGTTTCTCTAGCGTAATAAAATGCTACTATAGATAAATAAATTTTCATAGATTTACCCAATATTAACTTCTGCAATCCTCGATTCTTCTGCCTTTGTAACCAAATTAATCAAAATCGCTTCAGCGATTGAGGCGTGAGAGCGTAACGAATAATCCTACGGCCATATTTATAATTTTAATAAGGAAATAACCTACAATTTGCTGCTTCGCTAGTACTAAAGATTTACGACTCAGTAGGTAAAGCACTAAGCGTTTAGTGCTTAAACAAAACCTATTTATCTAAATGTTTTGAAGCTTATTGACGTAACACTAACGCACCTAGTTCCTACATAGGTAGTTTCTCGGTGAAAGCGGGGTGTTAAGATAATTTCGCGGTATTATAACATCATAATTTCACCATTTCCCTATGTCGTTGAACGTTTATGTGATCTGATCACGCAACTGTGAAAAAGGATCCGAGTTCGTTTAGTACCTGAATTAATAAATAAATATTCTTTATTTCAGAAAGCCAACTACAATTTGTCCGTCTCAATATACGAGTAATATAAAAGTACGCTGTTGTATTTTATTAAGTAGGTACAAAACAAAGCATTTTTTGAGACAGAGTGATCGACTGTGTATGTGCTAGTATAAACTGTGTTACAGACATAGGCTAATTTGAGCTAAGCGTTCTTTAAATTGTAAGTAATACTAAGTACCTACGGGGTCTGGCTACGGGGGCAGTTTCCTAGGTCAAAAATAAATTAATTCGACGTTTCAATACAATAAAATATTGAAAAATAACTATACTTTCATTCATCGGTCGATCGATACACTAAATTGTAGATATTTTTTTATCAATTTTTAAGAAATAAGTAAACTATTTGACGTAAAAAAACACTATTACGTCATACATAGCTCAGTATTTCATACTAATTTCATAGAAAAGTATCGTTTTTGACATTTGGATAAAAGTATTGAATTTTACGAGTTGGAAACTACCGTATTATACCTAATGTTTAGTGCTTTAAGACATAAGTCTATGATCATTGTGTGTTACCAGTTATGATCTATAGAAATGTCGCGTTGTCTCTTTCTGGCCTTATAAGAAATCAGAGGGTTACTGGAACACGCTATAGAACGGGCTATGCTTAGTTTTCCTTTGTGAGTACTCAGAAATAAGCAGATCCGCAATAGAACAAAATTTGCTGAACATAGCCCAATGGATTAGGAAGTTGAAGTGGCAGAGGTTACATAGCTCGGATAGCCTTCGGCTGCTGTGGCAGGAAGGTTCTCGAATGGAGATCACGTGCCGGCAAGAACAGAGCAGGACGTCCACCCACAAGGTGGACAACCTACTTAAAGGTGTAGGAAGCCGCTGGGTTCTGGATGCAGGTAGCTTCCAAAGGGCCTATTTCGAAATCACTGGGAATGTTAGCAGTAAATATCTTGAGACTGTTATGATGTATTGCAAAACTGGAAATACTCGTAGATCTTTCATAGAAGTTCCAGTAAAATAATGTGGCGAAAAATACTATTGTATAATCCCTACATCAGGCTCAAGAAACTTATAGATGTGGGTATCAATGAAATAAAACTCGAACACGGAATTGATTAATCTTGAACTTAACATACTACGGCGCTATTACGGAACCGGTTCTAAACATAAAAAATGGTAGTACATAGTTTCACTGCACTAATCGCCGCCCGGCCAGTAAACTAAAGTCGTTTTCGTGAACATTCCTTCTATTAATAAACAAACAATATTATTATCAGATTAATGGAAATTAAATATAGAACAGTCGTTTGGAAAATTTGGATCTAATGAACAATTATAAATTATTAATTATCGTTAACTTTAAAGCTGATTTTCATTTGTATTTTTTGTCAGAGTCGGCAAGTGTTGTATGGGTGACATCGACTCTTAGGGCCCAATGTCAAGTATAGCAATATTGTAGGTATCTAATTTTGCTTCCGGCTCCCAGGCCAGCTAACTTGCTGGACTAGGCTAGACTTCGATTGGATGTTTGTTTTAACCTTTCTTATGTACTGGGTTTTTCTTAAATTAGTTCATTTTTTCTCCTCAAACTAAAACTAGTCGTTTGACACCGGCTGTGCAGGTTAATTCTCACTCAGTTAGTAGTACTCCTTCAGTTATAATGTACCGCGATTTGTATGTAAGGAATGAGTCGATGGTTTTAAATGAATCTTGAAAAGTCAACCGCGGAATAGAACGCTTATTTCGTATTGTCATGACTATTTCAAAACTACCCTATTACCATTTTCTAGGAAAGTCAGAAACTGTTCTGTTATAATATATTAATCAGTTTTTCTTCGATAGAGAAAGTCACGGGCGAAAGAAGTATCAAACTCTTAATATCGCTAGCCCTTTTTCGCAGGGTGACGCAACTGCAGCGTATTTAAATGTTTATATGTTTGTGTCGTCGTTAGTTTTACTTGTTTGTTTTGTTGCTTTTGCGTCTTTTGCGTTAATAAATGGATTTTCGTTCTTTCTTCTTTCTTTTTTTACTGGCTAAAAACAACCCCGTTGCGTCTCCTGCTCCGGACCGAGCACATTATTGAGCTTGTACCTGCAACTCAGTTATGTAGGTAGTAATAGCCCCAGAAACAGAATAAAAAGGACCAATACGATGCCACCGTCCATGGGTTGCTTGTACTTGTACCTAGTACGATCTTGTTGTTACGTTCAAGTAACTTTAGTTTGAGAACCTTATTACCCTCATGCGCTCCGCTTCCTCCATTTCGAGCATCATTGCTCCGCAAAAAGAGGAGATGGCTTTCCAGTTCTTCTTGCTCCACATCATAGCCTCAACTAAGGCCGAGCGCGAGAGGTTGCCGTCGCCGATCACTTTTCTGAAGACACGGCGGTGCTTAGCCCAAGCAGAGATCACCACAATGTCCCCCGAATAAGAAGCGTACGTTGAACTTAATGACATTTTTTGTTCCAGTCCCTGAAATGGCGAGAGAAATGGGGTATCGACACCACTCTTCAAACTTGGGAGGCACCAGAGGTTTTAACCAAGCATTTCCCCAGCGGGTCTACCGGCTTTGACAAAGAAGGATCTCCGGGTAAGTCCAATATCTCGTATATATAGAGCTAGTAGATATGTCAACCGCGCGACGCTCGCCGCGTTGTAGGACTTGTAGGTATGTCGCTGAATATGAGTTAAATGAATAGATAAGTATTCGTTTTAATATACCAATCAATCGGCAAACTTCAAACTGCACGAATTACTCAGGCAAATTCAATAACAATTTCGATAATTATCTCTTTCCTAGTTCAAAGTTTGATCCAAATTATTGGTTCCTTCCAACGTATATTAAAATTAAAATATTCTAATCGCATGTGCAGACAATTACCTATTGACTGATGTTCCAGCTAACTTTTGTTTATCATTGACTGAACAATAAAAAGCCGAAGTAAAAAAACTATTGAATATTCATTCGAAATGGCCTAAGCGACCTCTAATAATAATTGTAGTTCATCAATTAAAGGAATATCGTTATTAATTTCTACTTCACAATCACACAAGCAATCACAATTTAATAGGTTTGTTAAACGATACAACATTCCCGGAATGTGTACTCCTTCCTCAATCATATCATCATCATCAGCCTATAAGTGCCCACTGCTGAGCCTAAGGCCTCTTCTCATACGAAGAAGGTTTGAGCATTCATCACCACGCTTGCTCAAGGCGGATTGGCGATTTCTAATTTATAGTTAGAAATAATTTCTAAATAGGTCCAGGTTTCGTTACGATGTTTTCATTTACTGTATCTCAGTGGCGTCTTAATAAACAGAAAGTACCGACTATATAACTCGGAAAAGGCACATTGTTACTTGCCAGGTTTCGATCCCGTAGGTACCTAAGGCAAGAGAAGCGGGCGCCTTAACCTCTGAGCCACCACAACCATCCTTCCTTAAGAGTGAAGACGTATTTGTTAATAACCGAATTTTGCCCAGTTGTAAAAATAAACGTTTGGCTAAAAGAATCTAATCTTTATATCTCTTTATATATAAAAATGGATCGCAAAATGTGTTGGTAAGCGCATAACTCAACAACTCCTGGACCAATTTTGCTAATTATTTTTTGTTGCGTTTGATATCGTCAGGAGAAGGTTGTTATAAAAAAAAATATTAGAAAAGTAGAGGGCAAGATTAGGAAAATGTGGCCCTTTAATAGCGAGATAGTTGGACCCGCTAGTATTTAATAACAACGTTTTACTAGGTTATATTCGTCGGACAAAATATATGCGTTCATTTACATAATGTTTATAAATAAGTTTGTATCTATGTTATTAGCTGTCTAGCAAAGATCATGGCTTTTATTCTTACAAGGGGAACTAGACCTCTTTAATAATGTAATTCTGTACTACAATCTATAAAGAGGAAAATGGCTGTTTGTTTGTATTGGATAGATCAGATAATTGAATAGGTACTACTTGACTGATTTGAAAAATTCTTTTAGGTGCTGTTGGGAGACTACACACTCTCCAGTAAATTAAGGCTATACTCAATTTTCCAAAGTGCTTCATTATGTTATGCATAAGCTTTAAATAAGAAGCAGGTCATCGAACATAATAAAAAAGCTATTGTTTAATACTTATAAACAAAGTTGTTCTTAAAACTATACTTAGATACTAGCTATATACCTATAGGCCCTTTTTAGAACTAAGTAAATCCATTTATCGAATTTTCTTTAATTAACTCCATTCTAATATCTCCACGCCACAAATGTTTATTTTATTCCCATGCGAAGTCGGGGCGGGCTACTAGTCCCATAATATTTTTTTTATTACAAACAAAGTTATTTAACAATACGATTCTCGTTTACCAATATCTTTTCGTTTTTACGAAGATCTCGGTAGCCGTTTGAGTAGTATTTGCATATTGTCTCTGTAGCGTAATACACACAATCACTTCGCGTAGCATGCGTCGCTTCGGTTGCGAAACATTTGGGTCAAAGTCACTGTCACTCAGAACCGGAGTTGCAAGACACACAAGTCATGAACTTCCCTCGGTTTCTTCATTCGACCTTGGCCATGAAACAAACGTTTGGGCAACAATATGTTAACATGATGCGGCGAATTTAAAACTACCATTTATTTTAAAATTAAGTAGGTACAGCGTAAGGTCGGTTTAAAATAGATTCTATTCTTTTTTGTGGAAAGATTTATGGTATGGCGCCATTTTTTTTAAATGTAGCAGCTGTACCTAATGTTTATTTCGGAGTAGTTATCATCTTTGTCCTGTGGATGTATTTACAACATTTAACTCAAAAGAAAAAGTTCCAAAAGTTCTTTCACTAATTCTAAAACGTGCAAACTCTGTGTGTACCTAAAACCCAAATATTCAGCACACGAATAGATAAAAATGTAACATAATAATTAATGTCCAACTGTATTTAAAAATTATCATATCATCAAGATTTCTACGTGAAAATAAACTTCGTAGTTTTTTCACAAAGAAAATGAAATACATATCTACATATATCTCTTACTAAAATCCCTAAGCCTTTGACTGCCGACAGAAAACTGTTGAAGGCAAATCCTCCGCTAACGGAGGTCACCGGTGACCCCCATGGCGCTTAACGTGCTAATCAAAATAAGTGTTCATTTGCCCAGGTAGAACTCATAAGAAATTCTTCAACTTAAATATGGAGTACCTACATGCAGGGAACCAGTTTTGCCGGCTGCTTAGCAGAGCCGCCTATTACTAAGCTAGTTATAACGCTGGTCCCGCTATTTCCCAGCACTCGTTTTGTAGTTACTCAAGAAGTAACTTGAAAGCGACTTATTTATCTACATTACACCGTTTGAATTTCGAAGCATCTGTCAAACTAATATATCTATATACTTAATTGGATTCGGTGTTTTCTCGTCGTTCATCGTCAGACAGCACTTGCCTATTTCATTATTGATATCTCACCACCATACTATGTTTTCTTCACATTTCACTTTCAATTTTAGGTTCTAAGTAAAAGTGCCAAGTCAAAAGACATGCATTGAAGCTTTGCATTACTTTTTTACGTATATGTTATTTAGCCCTAGCGAACGACGGCGTTCATTTGGATAACTACGATTGACAGGTTAAAATATCTCAATATTTAGCCAATTTATATTTTTTCATAATTTTATTTTCAGTAATCATCGTCCCGTTCGTGGGGTTAGACGTATGGGGTCTTCTACACTCCGTGACAAAGACTGACGTGATCCGAATGATTCTAAGACATCTGGAGAACTACCTCGCCAGCGCCAGGAAACAGGCTGCAGAACATGGACCAGCCGCGTTGAAGGTACGACAAATCGTTTTATAAATTAAATCAATTCGATTGCCATTCACTAAGGGTGATTTTAAAATCACTAAAATTTAATACAAATAGGTTTGTATCTATGTTTATTGTAAGTACCTACCTATAACCGACAGAGTCGGATTTCGGTCTTTTGGGGCCCCTGGGGCCCATTTTATTAATCTTAATAATGAAATTCCTATTCATTTTGTAAAGTAAAATTACCTTAAGGTTTAATTTTAATATAGTTTAATATTAATTACAAAAAATCTGAAAAGGAACACTCGCTTCAGAACGTTATCTTAGAAAATCAGCTAATGCTAGGTATGTAATTAGGAATGGAAATCATATAGATGGTGCATACTTAGATGCATTAGGTCAGAATCAGTATAATTACTAAGACTACGCGTTGCAAATTGAGGAAAACTGTTAAATAAGGAGCTCGTGCCCACCCATAGCATAGATAACCAGTTGGCAACAGCATTACCTACCTACTTTGTCTTCATACAAAAGCATTTATTACATAAGTCTGAATATGTACCTACGACTAAAAGTAATTCAGGCTCCTCTTTTTTTTTGTCAGTGGAATATCTTCATATGACTTCTCCCGCCAAGGGCAAGGCGAGAGAGAGTGGCAGACTCTTACTGTCTAAAAAAACCCCCTCTGTTCCTTCTCTTGCGTTAGGCCGTGGCCGCGGTGCCTCATTGCGCTTGCCTCGCAACCCAGGCTGATAATCAGGCCCATAGGGCCTTGTCTGTGGTGGTCTATTGGGGTCTTTGATTCGCGCGCGGAACGCTACGCGCCGTACGCTCTGGTTCTGGTCGGGCGGCGAGCTTACCCTTACTAGCCGTCCGCAGACCCGCGCTTATGGTGGTCGGAGATCATCTCTCGATCCTCGATGCCCAGAATGTCACCTACTGCGGCGGCTGGGGCATGAGGAGGATAGATCACTTATGCCACCGCCTCCAACGCGAGCATCACTGCTTCGCAGAAAGTGTAGGCGGCTTCCCAGTTCCGCTCGACGACCAATACGATCAATTAACGAGTGATAGTCATATAATTTAATAAAAAACCAAAATGTTGTGGAAGCCTCTTTCAACCCTACCTGACATAAGTATCTTCGCTTCCAGGTGACAGTAATCTTCGACTTGGAAGGTTTTAACATCAAGCAATATGCGTGGAAGCCAGCGGCCGAGATGGTGTTCTCTTTGCTGCAGCTCTACGAAGCCAACTACCCTGAGATATTGAAAATTTGCTACATTATTAATGGTAAGAGATTACTATTACAGCGAACTCCACTTTTTTTAGTCTTCTGAGCAACTTTTGATATTTAAATGAATTAGGTACCTATCGCTTACAAATATGAAGCTTTTGTAATTTCTTATAACAAAATCCTTCAAGATTTCTGGATGCATTCTACACAAGCATGAACTTTCGAGGATCCTTAAGACGTTACGTTTTGTAAGTAAACTTTTAATGTATCCATGTGCCGGGGTTGCAGGTGAACGTTACCCTTAAAAAGGGATTTATGTAAAAGAAATGATGATGACTTTGTTCTAATTAGTTCATTTTACTATTACAGCTCCCAAAGTATTCTCCCTGGCGTTTGCAGTCATCAAGAAGTTTATGCACGAGTATACAATCTCTAAGATAAAGATCTATGGGTCTGACGCTAAGAAGTGGCAAGCACAAGTCCTCACAATTGTAGATAAAGAACAGCTTCCTGTGCACTATGGGGGTACCATGGTGGATGAGAATGGCGATCCTAGATGTTCTCTTATTGTAAGTTTGTGTTCGATACACATGTTTTTTGTAGAATCATAATAAATTGTCCCAGGGCTGAACTGGTAGGTATACAAGGGACCCGGTGGGAACCGGACTAGGGGCCCAGGATTCCCTACATGTATTTGAATGAACTTTGTGAATAAGTCTTTGGCAAAGTGATCTACGAGATACCTAAATGGTTATGAGTGGAGCGAGTGATTTTTCAAGACGGTAAAGCTTTTATGGTAATTTATTAGGTTTATTTAATTTTAAGATTTTTTTTAGTAGGTAATAGCTATAGCAATGTCCCATTACTATGTTTTTATAATAACTATCGTGAGACATACTAAATTTACTAAAAATCGCGGGTTACTCACGTGTATAAATTGAGAAAAGCTCTACTAGTTTCGAACCACAGAGGGGTTCTTCCTCATGAGCACGCATTTTTAGGAAATGTCCCATTACTGTCCTATTTAATCGCAAAATTATTTATATTATATAGGTATTTTGTCAATTATTTTTTTGAATTGGGAAAAAGAAACCCTTTCCTTGTTTAAGCGGGGGCGCGGGCGGGCCGCTAGTACCTACCTAATTTAAAATAAGATGAAAATTTGGTGTTACAATTGCCACAAATCTCTAATAAACATTGCTAATTTCAGGTGAAGCCAGGCGGTAAAGTTCCTAAAAGCTACTACTCAAGCAACCAGCCGTACGAGTCCGACAAGGAGTTCAAGCGAGTCACCATCAAGACTGGAGAGAAACATGTTATTGACTTACTATGCTCAGAGAATGACAGTGTTTTGAAGTGAGTTATATTTTTTTTTTTGAGAATTTTATTAATTATATGTATCTATCTATGCACATATGTCGAAGAAAGCCGGGATAGACAAACTTTTAATAGGTAACCAAACTGATTTGGCTGAAAATTGTTGGGGATATAGCGTAGTGGTAATGCCTGAAAAAGGCCGTTAAGCTGTACCTGTTATTCATTTTAGACCAGCCTCATACCACCATTGTATACCATCATTAGCATGCAAATAAGAAAATTGAGTTTAAACTACATATGCCACACTTAATGTAACGCGAGCGAAGCTGGGGCCAAAAAATTAATCAAAAGAAACTTTGTAACTGCACCCACAAATACTCAAACTTTAATTTATTGTATGAAACAGGTGGGAGTTCGGAGTAGACCAGCATGACATAAAATTCGTGATAAAGCGACGCGACGAAGAAGGTAACGAGACTGTCGTGCATGGGCCCCGGAAGGTCACCGAGGGGCCCGCGGACGTTGGCGTCATGGCCGTCAATGGACCAGCTACATGTAAGTTGGAAATAAACGAAATTTAAACTTGGTCAGGGATATAATGTAATCCTTATTGTAGAAAAGGCTACATAGTAAGTATTAACTTCAGTAGTAATAAATAAGTGGTAACGTTTTCTTGTTAGAGAACAATTTCTAAGCCTAGCTTATCCGAAACTCATTCTGGTAGATGTTAGGTCGTAGGGCTATTTAAAAGAATGCCTGAGACAGATAACGTGAGTAACTTTAAGTCTAGCAGATACTTAACAACGACCCATAGGGAACCTAGTCCTACCTGACTACTAAAAAGCAATGAATACGAAAATAACCGAAACCATATTCTTAATTTAAACGTACATACATAGGCTACATAACATTTTTTAATTGCCATTAGTTTTATTTTAAAACGTGGTATAGAATATTATGTCACTACCCTAATCGATTTAACTTTATTTATACGGGAAGCAGTTATTCTAAGACGGTAAGACTAGATAACAAAGTGATGAATTATGTTTTTACAGATTCGGTGATATTTGACAACAAGAGTGCATTCCTTCGCAACAAAAAGGTTTATTACGATGTCCTGATTTCTATACCAACGCGGGATTTGAACATCACTGATGATCCTACGGACGAACTTCAATCTGCCGCAGCCTGCAGTACGACCTTATAAAAAAAACTAGACCAATTCATAAAATAGAGTTACATTCACCTAAAAAAAATGTGTTGAAATTACTTATGACAAATTTTTTTTTTAATATAGTGGATAATGGATTTTACTTAATTAATAGTTGTGTTTTTAGGTATTGACATTCAATCTGATTAGAGTTTTTTCGTGATTGGCTAAACAATAAACATATGACAAGATACTTTGATTATGAAAAAAAGTCGGTTTAAAAATACCTTATATTCATTTCTTGCTCAGACTTAATCAAAATGACAACATTTTATGTAGGTACTATGACAAATAAAATTTAATTTTTCCTTCATAAGGTATAGTATAATTTAAACAATGACTTTTGTACTTGATTCTGTCTAATATAGTCACTGGTGACTAGTGGTGACGTGAGTCGCAAATAACATAGTAATATATTATAATATCTACTTAGATTTATTAAAGTAAAACTTTGATGTATAAACGGACGATTTAGGTGATATTGTTTGTAGAAGGTAATAGGTATGTATATTGTAATTGCATAAATGATGTGTAAGGGTCAATTCACACTAAGACGCCACGCCACGATATTGAAAAACGCGTCCCATGAAATTTGTAGATAGGTAGTAAACCTCTTTTTTGAGCCTTTTAAAATGTCCGCTATTCCTCGCGTTGCGTCTTGGTGTGAAGTGACCCTAAAGAACTTGTATTTAAAATTAAATTTTACTAGTTTATAAGTTTGAAAAAACTAGGTAAATGACTTAGTAGGTCCTATGATGTCCAAAATTATTTTTTAAGAATATTTTTAATACAAAAACGTTTTTTACTTAGTGATAATGATAGTGGGAACTTTGACGGTTTAAAGGTAAAATGAGAACAAATGCTATGCATTTAACCAGGGTATCTACATTATTTGAAACGGAAGCATTTCTGTGATAGTTTTCAACAAATGTTTAATGTTTATTATGATTATAAAATTTTGTACTTATAACAAGTTTTTTATTTAACTCATAATAAGTAATTGTTTTAATTTATGACAACAACATTCTTTTGAGGACAGAAAATCATCAATATTATGACTTGTTTTGCCCCGGGCAGATGCCTCGTAGGTTAAATGGGCAAAATAGGTAAGTTACCACTATGAAGTCGCTAAGCGGCAAACGATTAATTCTACAGGTATTTGAGGATTATCCATTAAGTAATACCTATGCCTACCTACCTACCTATAACTTGGCGGGAATCTAAACCTAGTACAGGTAGGAAAAATAGCCAATACAATTAATTCAGTGTGCCAAATGTTAAAAGTATCAAATGTGACATATTATTTAAACGGTAAGAAATTGTAGTAGGGGAGCCTATGAAGGAATTTCGGTAGTTACTCGAGCGCGTCAGATTAACATATGGGGAATATTTAGTAACCTATTGAATATACCCATCGTATACTTAATTTAAATAGAGGAGGGGGTGGGGGTTTACAAAATAAAAAGATATATAAATACAGTCGTTTTCGTCAGATTAGGGGGGAAAAGGTAATGTCATGTCAAAGAACGGGCGTTTAAAAAACCTGCCGATTCATCGTGGTTTACAACAGCAATAGAGTTTTGAACGGGTCCCGTTTCTATCCCCTACCAAACTAGGCGATTCGACAGATTAAAATATTTTCATTGTCAGAGATACATTGAGAATATACATTATTAATATCTGTCACGCTAGTGCGCTAAAACAAAAGTTACACCTTACAATTTTGGAAAACTATCATTCCCCCCTACCCCCACTGGAGGAATGAAATGTCATTAAGCCATTTTTTCTTTCTGTCACCAAATCTTCAGAATCCAGTTACTCCCTACGACGTTTGACTAACTACAAATTTAGCATCTTGGGCTCCCCTACTATTGGAATTTGTAAAATAGACTACTTTTCTGGGTAATAACCATATCACATTTCTGGCAGGACGGTTGAGCTCTGCAGCATTTGCTGTCTGGAAGATCCGACAGCTAACAGATGTGGACACTGCAAGACTTGGCATCTTGATGTGGGGACAGGCTGCTGACATTGAGTCTATCTTTGTCTTGCAAAAGCGTGCCACAGCGTTTTTTTTCGCTGTGTCAGTGAGGTTAATGTAGACGCAATCCTTCCTCTCCACCAATCCCCAAATGGGTGGCAACACACTCGTAACTCCTCAGTTGTAGCAGGTGTCCTTGGGTGTCGCTGATTGCTTACCATTTTTTTTTTGTGAGGGGAATATCATCAAATGCTTCTCCTGCCCAGCTGCGCGCATCCTGTCTATTTTGGCAAATAAAAGGTGTAAGGTGTAAATGTGATGTAGCTACTTACTATTTGTTATCCACGTCTATAAATGTCACTTTGATAAAATATAGATAAAGGAAAACATTGTAATGATGGAGCAATAAAACTTTGATTACAATAACACTATCTATGTTATCTTGAAAATACCAGACCAGATGGTTTAGGTATTCAGAATGAAATAAAACAAATAAAATTTGACTGCACGGTTGGCGCGGTGGCTAGGCAACTGGCTGCCGCGCAACGTGTCGCGGGTTCGATTCCCGCACGGAACAACTCTTTGTGTGATCCACAGATTGTTGTTCCGGGTCTGGGTGTGATGTGCATGTGAAATTGTATGTTTGTAAACGCACCCACGACACAGGAGAAAATCCTAGTGTGGGGCAATGCTTTTAAAAAAAAAGAAAATGATTTTAAAAGTATTTATATGTGAACTGTTATAAATGTTATATACAAGAATATATTAAGTTACATCAGAGCAAGTTTATGACCATCTTCAATCTTCATCTTCAAAAAGCATATCAAGTAGTTCCCTCTTTCCACACTGGCTGCCTTCCAATCTCCGTACTCCATTCCAAACAATTATAGTTGGAATCACCATAAGTTTTGTGCGACTGTCTGTGCGGAATGGACACGCTTTGTCTTTCCACCTTAAATAAACAGCATGTTTTTTAATAAATGTATATAACAACAAAAAGGAAGTAAAGTAAGTTAAAGGAACAGTTATAAAATTTCAGAATAAATCTCAAATGTCATTCATTTTATCAGCATATTTCTGTTCACAATGACTCTTTTTTTAAATAAAATATATACACTTGGTACTGCTAAACTAATAACAAAGTGAATTCATTGTTCTTTGTAGTAAACATTAAACAATGGTCATTTAAGACATCCATAGTTCCGTAAAGCTATTTTTACTAATATGCATTGTAATGGATGAGTACTTCACAGCAGTTTGCATTTCGTCATTATCGTATTTAGTTAATTTAGAGTGATTTATGTTCCTGCTTTTTTTTTATTTCAAATTTCATTTAATTTTCTAGAATCCCTGATATTGTAACATATTTTTTCTGTCAGCTTGTTTTTTACACTGTTATTTTTCAAAAATTATTATGTTGTTATAATTAAAAAATAATGTATTGTTAACTAATACTATTGTGCATGATGTGTTAGTCTATAAGTGATTATTATACTCGCACATGTGTTATATCTTTTATTAAAAGTAATGAAAAAGTGTAATAATTGTTGGCTAACCTATTTAAATAAATAAATAAATAGTTCAGATTATAAATAAGAAAGTAAATGAATCAGCATGTTTTGTCTTTGTAGGAATTAATGATTAGTATTGATCTGGACTTGTGTTGAAGAAGGTAGAAGGGTCAAAAAGCCAAATAAACTGATTGGGGACCAAGCCTATGTTCAGAACTCTACAAGTAACATGATTACCTGTGCAAAGTTTTATTATACTTACGTTTCACGATCGCCAACATCAACATAGACAAATACAATTTCTTTTTTCAAATCATTCAGGTAAGCTTTCACTACAGGCTCAGCTGAAATAATTTATGATATTATTATTTAATGAGTGGAACAAAAACAGGTAAATAACATTATGATGTCATAATAATGATCTCATTTTACTGTCCCAAAAACCACAAACAATAATATACTTCTTGGTTTCCATCAAATTCATAGATCTGCTTATACAAGCATGATCTGCAACCAATCTTATTAGTTGTAAGCTTAATTATGTTATACAGTGCCTATAAATGTTATCATTATCAGAATAATGTTCTGACTGATAAAGTACCCAGTTGACAATAAGGGCACCAGCTATAGCCATTTTCCTTCTTTTTACCAGTGAAAAAAAAGTAAACTGGTGGACCACTTTCTGGCAAGTTAGCAACATAAGTTTTGAATTGATCATATTCATTGAGAGTTATATGTTTCACCTCCATTTCAATTCAAGAAAAATTATCAAGATATAAAAATCTTAAAAAGAATAATTTGACATTTTAGGCATCTGACTATATAGTTGAAGTGTTATTCAGCAAAGAGTTCGTTGTTTAATTTGGCATTACTTAGTATGATGACATTTAATGTTAATTTGTAAACAATTCAAACGTCGCTATACCACCACCTTGCACAGTTCAAGTCATTAAATAGGTAAATTATACAGTACGCTAATAACATTATGACTAATTAAAGTGTACATAGTATTGATTTAATTTATATAGTCTATACCTTCAACACAATCACTACACCAACTATACCCATTAGGCAGCTTTTCACCACTAAAGTAGAAAACCACTGGACGGCTTTTAGAATCTAAGTTAGAAACATAATCTTTAAACTGATTATATCCATGCAATTCAAGTATTTGCGCCATTTTCACTTATAATATACAAAGGAAAACTTAAATACAGAAAAATTAAACTTATGTGGGTAATATTAATTAATTTAATAGAAATCTGAATGGAATGTGCGGTATTCAAGTGTTATAACTCGTTTGTTTTTGCTGTCATGTCACACTGTTTATTAATCATGCGTGACAGTGACAGCAATTTGCATATCGTGATAATATGTGACATTTTCAATTCTTGATTGTTGCGCGTTTTTTTTTTTTGTCGTTCCGTTGCACGTAATTTTTTTTTTGTAATTTTCATATTATTTACCATTTTGTGTTGTTTAAGATTGTTTATGTTTTTTTTATTTTTTTTTTCTTCATTTTTAATTTAATTGTGAACTGGTGCTGCTGGCGGGTGGTGCAGTGAGGTACTAATAGTTGAGTAAGTACTGCACCACTTAATAACTATATTCATAAATATTATAATATATCTATTTTTTTATTATATCTATAAATATATATTTATTTTGTTTATCTATATATTCATATGTTTTAATGCATTCAGATGAAGAATCATTTCTTTCTGCTAACAATTCCACTGACTTATCGAACGCAAGCTTCTCCTCTTGCACTGAGACACTCGGTGATTGCTTGCGTCGTACGTTCGGTAACTCAAATCGACACTTGATAAATATTTGCCATATTAATGCCCAGAGTGTGCCCAGCCACTATAATGACCTATATGAAGCTTTCTCTGACGGCAATGTTCATGCGGTCCTGGTTTCCGAGAGTTGGTTGAAACCTCATCTTCCTTCCACAAGTTACTCTCTCCCAGGGTTCGTACTAATTAGAAACGATAGGCTCGGAAAGGGTGGTGGCGGTGTTGCTATTTATTTGCGCAGTAATTTTCCCTATAAAATTCTAGCTACATCACCTTCTGAGTACTGTGCATCTGCCGAATATCTTTTTCTCGAGGTATGTATAACTGGAGTCAGAACGCTTATTGGTGTAGTCTACTGTCCACCTGCAGTGGATTACTTCTCCGATCTTGAGTCGGTTTTGGAATCTATTGGATCTGAGTATGAGCATCACGTCATCATGGGCGATTTCAACACAAACCTTTTGAATTGTACCCATCGTTCCCGTCAACTTCGTAGCATCCTCGAGTCTGTCAGTCTTCATATCCTACCACTCCAGGCAACTCACTGCAACTCTTCAGGTGAAGATACTTGGCTTGACTTGATCCTTACCTCTAGTCCATCTCACACCGCCTCTCATGGCCAATATCCTGCTCCTTGTTTTTCTCACCACGACTTAATTTATTTGTCCTATCGTCTTAAACCTCCAAAGCCTACTCCAAGGGTTCTGCGCATGCGTTGTTTTGCTAAAATGGATGACGAAGGATTGCGAGGTGATGCTGCCGGGCTTGAGTGGGAGTCTCAGATTTCTAATGCCTCCTCTATCGATGACAAAGTAACAATTTTTAACCGAATGCTAAAAGACCTTTATGACATACACGCGCCAATCAAGTCTATAAAAGTCAAGCGTCCACCAGCTCCATGGATGTCGAGAATTGTGCGTATGGCCATGAGACGAAGAAACCGGGCTTTTAGAAAATATAAGCGTGATCCGGTCTGAGGAGAATTGGATGCTTTACAAATCGGCCCGAAATCGGTGTAACCAGATGATACGGAACGCTAAACGCCGGCACATTCTTGAAAATATTACAGCTTGCTCTGCGGCCGATATCTGGAAGTTCCTCGGAACGCTGGGTATCGGTAAACAAGATTATGTGGAGCTGCCTAACACGATTGGTTTGGATGATATCAATACCCATTTCACCACTATTGCCAGTTTGGATTGTCAAACCATTCGTCAGACGGTAGACTTCATCGCTGGTCTTCCGCGTGGCAATACTGGCTCCTTTAAGTTTTCTCCAGTCTCCCCGGGCGATGTCAAAAAGATTATCCTATCAATAAAATCCAAGGCTGTTGGCTACGACGATATTAGTCGAAGTATGGTCATCCCGATCCTTGAGTATATCCTACCATCGATTACCCACATCATAAACTTTTCGTTATACTCAGGACAGTTCCCTTCCTTATGGCGTTACGCTTACGTCCGCCCCCTTCCTAAGATTACTAATCCTTCCCTCCCTTCACACTTTCGACCAATCTCAATTCTTCCTTTCCTCTCCAAAGTGCTGGAAGCTTGTGCCCATAAGCAACTATCTGGTTTCATTCACCGCTATAACCTCATAAGTCCCCTGCAATCTGGGTTTAGGCCTGGGCACAGCACTGCTACAGCACTTTTAAAAGTGACTGGCGACATTAGAGAGGGAATTCGGGATACCAAAGTTACTGCCATGGTCCTTATAGACTTCTCCAATGCTTTCAATGCCGTCAGTCATGACATCCTTGAATCCATCCTTTCCCATCTTATGATTTCGCCTGGGACACTGGAATGGTTCCAGTCTTATCTTCGTGGGCGCCAGCAGGCTGTTCGCAATGATGAGACTCTGTCGAATTGGCGTGAGCTTGCAGCTGGTGTACCTCAAGGCGGTATTCTCTCTCCCCTACTATTTTCTATCTTTATTAACCTTATTACTCACAATCTTCAGTGTACGTATCATCTTTATGCTGATGACCTTCAGATTTACACTCAAGCTCGACCCGAGGACTTGTCCTCGGCAATCGAAAAACTTAATAAAGATCTGGAAGCTGTAAGCCGTTGGTCTAACCAGTTTGGTGTGGCAGTAAATCCCACAAAATGCCAGGCCATTGTTGTTGGTGGTCCACGTATGATGAGTAGGGTGGTGGTCGCACATCTTCCCCCAATAATAATGGACGGCACTGTTATTACCATCAGTCCCAGTATCAAGAACCTTGGTCTGCACCTTGATGCTACGCTAGGCTGGCAGTCACAGGTCTCCAGCGTTTGCCAACGTGTTACTAACACCTTGCGTCATTTAAATCGATTGCGAAATTTCCTTCCATCCAGGACCAAGGCAATGCTTGTGCAGTCCCTAATTTTCCCCATAATCGACTATGGTGACGTGTGCTATTGCGATCTCAATTCGGACTTGCTTAATAAGCTTGATCGTCTTATGAACAACTGCATAAGATTTGTCTTCAACTTGCGTAAGTACGATCATGTTTCTGGGCACAGGTCTGAGTTGAAGTGGATGTCCATCCGACAGAGAAGAGATCTTCGCGTATTAACAACCCTTTACTCTATCCTTAACTCTCCTGCTCCTCCTTTGTACCTAACACCTTATTTTCAGTACCGATACTTGGGACATTCTAGAAATCTTCGTTCTTCTAACAATCTTCTTCTTCACTGTCCTTCTCATAGCTCTGACACTGTTCACTCATCATTTCACATCCAATCTATCCTTTTATGGAATGGCCTGCCCTTGGAAATCAGGAAAGCAAAGAACAAGCAGTCTTTCAAAGCTGGAGTTCGCAAGTGTATCTTGGAGGGAAAGTTGGCAAAATCTTCTTTATTATAAACTATCCTACTTTATGTGAATATCCTATACTTATGTATGTAGTATATGGTTATATAATATATATTATTTTACTTATGTATTTTATATGTATTATGTATTACTTATGTATTATATGTGTATTCATGCATATTATTATGTTTGTATTTATATTATTATATTATATTCATTGTATTATGCATTTTATTTAATTACTTTTTTTTTTTAAGTTAGCTCTTGTACTTTTTTGCACCGACCATATTCTTACTGCATCACCCAAAGGTTGGCTAGCAAGAATGCTTGTTGGCATTAAGCCCACCTATGTACGTTGTGCATAAAGGTTAAATAAATAAATAAATAAATAAAATACAACCGGTAAAAAGGGTGACTTTAAAGATCAGCAAATGATTAACAAATGACATGACTATGACAATAAATCATGAAAGTCTGTCACGACTACATCTTTCATAATTTGACATAAACTTTTCTTTTCTCTTTGGTTAGGTACATAGGTTAACCCAAGAATATTATAAAGTACACTGGATGTTGCACCAAGAAAAAAGAACTGAGGACTAATAAAATGACCTTGAAACACGTCATTTATGTTTTGCATCTCTTTCATCAGGGTGACAACTATTTTTACTAGCTTTAGGATATTTTGTACATATTTATGATTGTTTAAATTCAACATTTCTATTTTAGTGTGGTTTTCGATCGTATTAGTTTTGGTTTAGTAATCTATACATACATATAATTGTAAATCTGTAGAGAAGTCAATTCTGTACATTAAATATATTTTCAAAATAACTATCAGGGGTTGGTAGTCGATAACTCGATACTGATGCTAAAAATACAATGGCTAAAATGTTTGTCTGTCTGTCGTATGTATTCCTTATCCCATTCGTTGCTACCAACACACCATTTGCGTTGATGGAGAAAACTACGTCATGCCACCAACATACCGTATGCGTTGAGGGTACCTTAGGATGTTTATTGGCATTACATAAAAATTATAAAAAATATTTGTCAACATTTCATGGCCAGAAACGTTTTTTAAATGTAGAAACTGTTGGTTTTTGCTTTGAACTATGTTCTTGTGCTGATAAGGAAACAACGGTTGGTGCCCCGAAGATCGATTTTGATTTTGGAATAACAGATGTTTTAATGAGTTTTTACCGCATGTTTGTGAATTGTCCAACGCCTGCGCTGCGCCGGCCCCGTGCCTTCGCGTTACGTCGCTTGTGTATGTTTTAGGTCTAAGGCGAGCACAAAGCGTGCGCGGATGCTGTGCGTGTGCAGCGCATGTTATCTTAATACACCCTTAAGAGTACTTACGTATACACACAACTGTTAACACTTAACAGTAATACTGCTATATCTAGATATCATTTCTTTAGATATTAAACTTGATACAAATGAAAAGATATTAAAATTGTCAGGTAAGCAACACAAATTAAAAAGATATACTACGTATGTAAACAATAAGAATTATAATGATAGGTATTCTTTCAAAAACACCCCTTGAAAACAAGTCAAGCTGATAAGTTCCATTTAAGCTTAAAAATTACTTGCAGCTAAAAGCCAATACCTATTTGATTTTATAAGTCCTTACCAGTCCACGATATCAACCATCATCATCTTCCTGCCCTTGTCCCGTTTTATTTGGGGTCGGCGCAATGCGTTTTTTTCTTCCATTCTGTCCTGTCACTCGTCACGCTATCGCTAACTCCTCTGTCTTCCATATCACTTCTCACACGATATCAACCATTCAATAAATTTCCTTAAACAGTTACAAGTCCTCGTTTTAAAGTCTAGTATCAAGTCCTTTTTATTTAAATAGGTAATAACAAATGTCTATACATATTGACAGAGGGCGAATGTAATATCATGTGTGTTGACGATAGGATACCGATCTCGTTTTTCAGCCACCATAGGCGCGGGCTAGCGGATGGTGAATAGTTGGTAGGTTGCCGTCAGACCGTACCGGGGATATTTAAAAAAAGTCAGTACAGTGCAAAATCATTTTTATTAATAAAAATCACAAGTTTATATCACACGTGTGAAAATAAAACAGTTTTATGCAATTTTTGCCTTTTAGTGCGAATCTCACCCAAAAGCCTTTGAGTATAAGTTTTCAGATAAGAATGAATTCTTATTTTAAAAAACTATTCGAAATATATTTTATTATTTCAGTTTCGAAACATATTTTATTATTTTTAAGTGTGGGAGAGCCATGCTTCGGCACGAATGGGTCGGCTCGACCGGAGTGATACCACGGCCTCGCAGAAAACCAGCGTGAAACAACCACACCGTTGTGTTTCGCCGTGTGAGTGAGGTTACCGGAGGCCCAATCCTTCCCCTCGCTCAACCCCTCCTCAATCCCTAAATCTTCAAATCCCAAATCCCTAAAAGGTCGGCAACGCACTCGTAACTCCTCCGGTGCGGTTGTCCATGGGAGGCGCTGATTGCTTACCATCAGGTAATCCGTCTGCTCGTTTGCCGACCGATTACATAAAAAAATAAAAAGTTTCGTGTAAATCCATACAAGTATCAGTGATTGGATGTTTAGGCACAAATAATTCCTGCAACAATGGATAACATTTTTCCAGGACCGCTAACACTAATTTTGATTGCAAATTATTAGTTTTGCTGTGAAGCAGTATACCTTTGGATACCGAGTGCTTAAACAAACTATCTGAGTAGCGGACTACCTTGAACGCTGCATCAGATGCGAAACATAATTTACCTCTATTTACAAAGGTCGTAAACGCAGAATGTCTATTAATATTAACAAATAATCATGATCATCTTTTTTTTCATTTTCGGTAGTTAATAATTGATGACAAAAGTCACGAATTTTTTTTTGTAAAATTTTATGAACTATGTATGAGTTCATAAAATTTTATGAACTCATACATAGTTCATAAAATTTTACAAAAAAAACGAACAATGTTTACTAACGACTTCAAATCTTTTATTTTTTGTTCATTTCGCGCAACTTTTTGTTGTAATTTTTTTTCTTTTTTTCCAAACACTTTTCCCGCAGTGAATTTAATTTTACATTGAACATTAAAATCTTTTAAGCGGCGTCGTTTCGCTGGCGGTTCATTTTCATTAACTACCTGTGGAACAAAGATTATAATCAGTAACAACTAAGATGATCAAAGGGTCTCAATGTCTATCATGAGCTTACTACATCGTGAAAAAACCAAAAAACACCTAACCTGGATGTTGAAGGTTTGGTTTGACTTCTATGCCATAAGTACAAGCTAATACTACACAATAAATTAAATACTTACAATATTTTCAGTGTGTGTGTTGTGCGTTGGTATTGTTTCATTTGATGAAGCCGAGCACTTGAATGGCGTTGTACTTTCCTGTAATTTGAAATATTATTGTTAACATGATTGCTAGGTATGTAAGCAGCAAATTTTGAAAAGGATAAAAACATACCTTAATACTAGACAATAAGTTAAATACTTACAATATTTTCATTTTGTATGATGTGTATGTCCTTTTCGCAATAGCTGTGTTCTTTTCCTGACATTGTGGAACAAGTATCAGTTTCTGTCGGTATCATTGCATTAGGTGAAACCAAGCATTTGAATGGCGTTTTACATGCCTGTAATTTGAAATATTATTCTCAACATGGTTGTTGGATGGGTAAGCAGCACATTGTGAAATGTAAAAAATGCTTACCATAACGTTATTACCACAGGAGCATAATTGTACAGAATCAACCAGAACAGCACTATTTAAAAGCCTTTTTGGTCTTAATGGATCATAATTCTCCGGCTTAAAGTGTAAGCTACAAATCTTTGCTGATTCATAAAACTTCCCTTTTAATAGCAGACAACCATTTCTGCCTTTTTTCCGAGTCCTTGAGAAAACTGAAACATAAAATTAATTGTATATTAACCGAGTTGACTGATTTAATTTACTGTATAACTCGTGCGCGATAACATGGCACCTGGCGTGAATCAATCACGTTTAAAGAACTGAGTTTACTTTTTTTGTTTTTAATTTTATTTTAGTTTTGTGAATGTTAATACTTATTTTACGCTATTGAGTTTCTCGTAATGTACTTTACGATATTTTGAATGCAACCAAACAAACAATTTTTGTGGATTCAATGTTCCAACTGTTTTTGACCCAGGTGCCATCTTATCGCGCACGAGTTATAATTAGACCAAAATAGCAGGACAGCTCTAAACTTAGTTTTGACACTCTTTTAATTATTAAAATTTGAAGACCTTTCTGTTTTACCCTCAGATATAATACGTTAGTCTCATTATAAGAGCAACGAGGCCTACATAAAATTCAACCATTCCACAAATCAAAAAGTATCTACCTAACTTAAAAAATATGGTCACTCTTTAGCTCTTTGTTTACAAACACATAATTTTGACGTTTAAGACTAAACGTACCTGTTTTTTAATAATTAAATGCGATTTACGCATATAAATTTCTAAACGATGACAAAGATTACTAGAAAAATATTTGTGACACCGTTTCGAACGTAAATATTTACAGATTTTTTAAATATTGGCATAAAATACGTAACGATAATGTATAACTTAAAATATGGTATTTCTGGACTTACCTGTGAAAGATGACATTTGATGTTGGGTTCCATACACTTGTACAATCTTTGACTACGCAATACATAATAAGGCACTTTAAATTAATTGACAAATCCTCGAAATACTTCAGTCAAACACTTCGAGTAGTCGAAAAGTAATTGACAGAGTAGCCATTTTGGATAATACTACCCCAACAGTGTTACAAGTTTTGAACTCCACGTTAAAAGTTTAAAAGTGGGTAAACTTAAAAATAATTTTAATAAAAAAACAACTTTAAAATAGCCTGAATTAACTATGAATAACTTTTAAATTGTTTAAATTTTTAAGGCTGATATTTGGATTTCGAAATAAACATAAAATATGTGTGCCTCTCTTTTGGTAATATATTTATGATCAGTTACCAAGGTAAAAAGTCATTTTATTATGGCAACATTTTATTCAAGTGTGAGCGAGATAAAAAACATACGAAAGGTGAATAAACTCGGATTCAATAATTTCTTCTAGGGGCAACATCCAGTGTTCTATATAATATTCTTGGGTTAACCAATCGATGACATTTGTGGTTACATAGACAACAAATTAAAACGTTCCGATGAACGTATTGCAAAAAATATATGGTTTTGTCGAACACACCTTGCAACAATGATAATTTGAAATGTTCCGTTCGTGACTTTGCGTGTAACTGAACGCAGCTGAAGCTAAATGAAAACGGTTTTGACAGATTAAATTGGAGAAACGGTTGAAAATAAAGATAATTTGAATGTTTACTTGTAAAATCCAATTGTATTTTATTTTAATTGGTGGTTTCGGTGATAAAATAATTAATAATGGATACAACGACGAGTATAAAACCAAAGTCAATGGCTGAGTTGTTGCCTGGGCTTAGTGGTAAGTATTTGAAACTTTGTTTACTCCCGAAAGTTTAAGACCTAAATAAATAACACTCCTTTAGGAAGAACTGATTCAACTCCTTGTCTAATAGACTAATACTGTATATCTTAGCTTTATCTAAAGGTATTAATGAGAGATTGTTTATTTTTTAGGTATTCTGTCTAAGGATAGCATGCAAACCCTGACTGCCAAGAAACAACCTCGCCAAACAATTGTACAGACTCGCACCGCAGAGAAGGTTGTCAAACCCTTAACAATAGCTGAAATGAGAGCAGATATTTTATGTAAGTCACCAAATTAATAAGAACACAGAAAATACATTGACAGGTCTATATTGTATTTCCAAATATAGAGAGAGAACACTTAAATAATTAACAAATGAATACTTAAACCTATCATGCAGATTTATATAATGATAAACTAATACTTCATCCTTCTTACCTAATTATTTAATGCATTATATATATTAATTGGTCCAGCATTAAGAGTGCAATCTCCAAGAAGACCTGCTCAAGGAGCTACAAGTGCCAGGAAGAAAAACTGGAACTCTTCAGTAAAGGTGGACAAGACAATAAGCCATACAGCCAATGGCAAAATGAAACTTAATCCTGTCAGAAAAGTGCTTAACTTTCAACCTAAGCCAAAAGTAAGAAAATATGTTTAAGAAATAAAATTTTAATTTTAAAATAATGAGGATGGTGTTCTAAATATAATATTTTGATTTCAGCCTGTTATGAGTAATACCAACACAAGAGTGACAATGGCCCCTGAAGCCCCAAAGTTTCCAAAACCTGAATACAGACCCAAGAAGTCAATGTATTTATTACAAGGTTTGTACTGACACAATTCTATTTATATGTATTGTCCAATTGATTAAATGTGCTATAATTTAAAATATTATTTAATTTCAGCTCGTAATAATGTAAGGATAAGTGGAATCAACAACATATCAGAAACACCAGTTATAACTAAACCAGCAATAAGCCGCTTAACACTTGCCAATAAAGAAAATGTTTCCCACCAACCAAGTATCAAGAAATTGGTTCCACCTAAACCATTGATTAGGAAACAGATTATACCAACCATTCCTGACACTCCAATGTCTAATGAATCATGGAAGTCAAGCTGTGATGCCAGCTTTTTGCAAAAAGAAAAGGAAATTAATGATGCTGAGGCAAAAACTAAAGCAATAATGGAGGAACCAACTCTAGAGAATATTGCTGCAGTTACACCTCCTGTCTCCACACCATTCAAAGAATACAGAAATGTACAAGAATATTTTAATCACTCAAGCGAGTTAGAGAGTTCCGCAGTGTACAATGATAATACCATCATGAGCTTTGATAAGCCTTCAGACAATAAAGAAAATACTGCAAGAGAAGAAAGTGTAATAGTGTCATTATGTGACCTATTGAACAAAGCCTCTGTTGCCACTTCAGGAAAAATAAGCACAGAACTAGAAGATTTATTGCAGATTGAGAAACAGACAGAACATAACTTGAAGATGATAGATAACAGCATCGCTGCACTCAATAAAATCAAGGAATCACAACTAACTTCCCTGAAATATGTGAGAAAACTAATAAATGATAAGAAGCCACAAGAGAATGGGGATAAAACTTTAACAGATACCAAAGAGACCCAAGAAGCTTTAGTAACTGTAAAGAATGAGAATTCAAGTCCTGAACACAAGTCAGTTGTAAGCAAGCCATGCTCAGTGATTAAATCTTGTTCAAAGTCACCATCTTATAAAATACCAAAAAAGAATTTGTGTTTAAGAAAAAAAGTATTTTGTAAATCAATGCCAAATGTTTCAAATGAAACTATTACACCAGTAAAGTCTGATATGGGCAACAGAGCTCTTAGTATGTATATGAAAATGAAGGAACATATGAATTTTTTAAATACACCTGTTGCTAAAAGAGATTTTAATGTGCCAGACACACCAGCTGTTACATCACACAATTTACAAAAGCAGCTAGACAAACTTTATGATGAAAATTAGTAAATGTTCAAATTAATTTAATTTTAGAATAAGGTTGTATAGAAAGCAATTATATTTTAGATGAAATTTTAATTTAAATACTATAATATGATCATTTTATAAGTTGCCTTATTGTATATCAGAACTATTGTGCTACAGGTTGGCTTGGCAAAAAGCCACACAATATTACATATTACTCTAACTTGTACAAAAAGTGACTGAAAATAATTGTGTTGAAACAAAATGCTTTACATTTGATTACTAATTCTAACAATAATGTAGTTATTTAATATATTGTAAAATTTTCAATTTTATAGAGCATAATGTATACTTTTTACTGAATAAAGACAATTTGTAAATAAAAGTAATTTTTTGCGAATATTTATTTAGCGCTTTTTAACACCAATACACTACTACTGCTTTGCTTCTCGAAGTAATACTACCAAAATTTCTTGGCATTATACCTACCTTTTGTGATTCAAACGCAGGCAAGGTAAATTCCGACTTCACAGTCGTGAACCATCTTCATCATAGGATCTACCTGTTTTTCGTCGTACACGGGGACATCTCAGAAGACAAATGAGCCGGCCCGACCGAGTAATAGCACGCCCTCATAGACTTCTAGCAAGAAGCACCGTTTATGTTGTGAATCGTCAAGTGAATGACCGCCCTAGCATTGGAGAATGCTTCTCTGAATGTATGCTTAGGTCACTTCGTACTTTTGGAGGACAAAACTGCGCGCTCGATCATTAAATGCTCATGATAATCACGGAAATTTGGAGAGCCAGAGGGCATTCCTTTCGACCGTCTGCCGTCTCGATCATCGTTGGGTGCAGGTGATCGAGTCCAAGGGGTAAGCTTTGGCGGTCAGGTTGGTCGTAGCGAAGGTTGTCGATCGCAGCATAGAGCGGCTTTTTCGAAGCTTCCTATGGGGTACCCAAGATACAGGACACGGTGGAGCATACGGTGGCGGTGTGCCCTGCTTGGGCTAAACACCGCCGTATCCTCAAGGAAGGTATTGGCGGCGGCGAGCATTAGTCGAGGCTATGGTATACTTAGCTAGCGTAGCGAGAGGAACTGGAAAACCGTCTCCTCTTTCTGTGAAGCAGTTATGCTCGCAAACAAGGAGGCGGATCGCGTGAGAGAGCTTTGCTCCTCTTCACGCCCCAGCCGCCTTAGTAGGCGTCGGAGATCGAGAGATGATCTCCGGCCACCGTGAGCGCGGGTCTGCGAATGGCAAGTAAGGGTAGCTTGCCGCTCGACCAGAACCAGACCCGAGTGTACGGTGCATAGCGTTCCACGACCACCACATACGGGTCCCCATAGGACTGATGTTCAGCCGGGGTTGCAGGGTAAGCGCAATGAGGTACCGCGACAGTACGCGAGTACCCGGTAGAGCTACCGGCACAGAGCAGGAGAAGGAACAGGGGGGTTTTTAGTCAGTAAGAGTCTGACACTCCCTCCTGCCCGGCCCTGGGCGGGAGAAGTCATTTGATGATTTTCCCCTCACAAAAAAAAACAGTCTATTATAGGTATCTGCGTTAAAAAAGCTAACTAACTATTCGGACTAGTTATTTCCTGTAATTATTTCAGCTATATTTATAGCAACCTCGTAGCACTAAACTAATTATTTTTTTGTTGGTTTAATAAGTATTAGCACACGTTTTAGCGTTAAAAAAAAATTCGCAGCAATAACATTGCTTAGCTGAACTTCATTAAAATGTTTACGTTGAGAATTTGTTACAGAGGGCAAATTGATAATGTTACTTAGGGCTGATTTTTCAATGGTTAGATAAATGTTAACTGAGGAATAAATTGTTGCTGTCACTATCTTAAACAAACAGTCTGACGCGACAGCATCATAATTATTCCCCGGGCAACTTTTATCTAATAATTGAAAAATCAGCCCTAAATGATATGTTTACGTAGCTATAAACGTTTTCTTTCTGTGAAATATACTAACTTGTAACTTTTAATATACGCATATTGTGTTGTTTGTCCAGAACGTGGTTACAGGAGGCCCTCTGTCATAGGCTATAAGAACATTAATGCAAAGGTTACCTACCTACATAATTGAAGTTTAGAAATAATTACTCAGTTGGTACCTATGTAATGTGGCACCGCGGCCTCGGCCTAAAGCAGAAGAAGGAATGGAGGACTTTTTATAAAAGAGTCTCACTCACTCTCTCTCGTCTTTCCCTGGGCAGGAGAAGTCATTTAATGTTTTTTTTTTTTCTTGACAAAAAAAAGATATTGCGCTAATGGGTCTCAGTCTCGCAGTCACAAGCATACCTAAAGGTCGTGGTCGACGATGAATGCTTTGACTCCTTGTCTGTGAACGCCTTCATATCACTAGCATGCGGCAAATCAATTGCATTCATTACTATGCGGATGACAACACGGGTGATGGCTTTTACACCAGACCGTACCTGTTCACATTGGGGTAGACTTAATATAATCCAATTTAATACTACAAACACACAGGTCCTCGTGTTCGCAGCTAAAAAACTGCCATATCGACATATCGAGTGAAGAATGGGTAAGGCTAACTTAGCATTGAAGAAGCCCTACAGACGACAGACTCGGGGCTTCTAGTCCACCGAACAGCAGCAGGCCTCGAGGCGGCGGCGCCGTGTTCCGCACGCGCCTCATCGTGCGCAGTGGGTGACGGGCCCGCCTAAACATCTGGCGGGTCAATACCGGTAGGGGGTTGCGACGAATGCTTCGACGATACCCGCTCCTCCAACACATGGGTAATTGAAGGAACACCGGGTTAGTTTTTACTCACTGAGAGTCTCACATAACCCTTCGCCCATTCCTGAGGGCGGTGGGTCTCCATGAGGATTTTCCAACACGACATCAAAAAAAAAGCATTGAAGAAGCTAGGTGTGCTTAATAGATCGAGATAGTATTTCACTCCAAAATATCCCGTGCTTCTTTTTAATGGCACAGGTTTGGTCCCACATAGAATACTGTGCTCATCCCTGGACGGGGGACCCTTGTACCAACTTCTCCCTCCCATATTTCGCGACTGGTCTTTGAATCATTTACTGCCAAGATACCTTGACCGGCTGGACTCTATGGCACTGCGTGGAAATGTGGCCTCACTAGGTAGGTTGTGTTTTCTATCGCCTATAGGTACCATGGGGAGTGCTCCGAATAATCGTTCGGTTTGAACCCAACCACGTCTTCTCGCTCTCGACCCACGCTAAATACCCTTAATCCCCATCAAATACATCTTTGGCAGTCAACAACCATAAGCATCGCGCTTTTTACTCTAGGTTGCAGGTGTCCGTAGGTTGCGCTAATCGCTTACCATCAGATGATCCGTCACTTCGTTTACGTCCAATTCAATAAAAAAACTTGCCAAAAAGGTGCAAAGATAGCAAAGTACGTAGCGTATTTTTATTTTTACATAATTGTTTATAATTATTTTTTGATGTTTAGGTACTAGCAAATATGGCCTAATCTAAAGAAAAACAACCCTACAAAAGCTGGTGCTGCAATGCCACCTAGCGGCTTTGGATTCAGTGGAAAGGCATGCAAAGAGGCTGATTGGTGATCCAGATTTGATTGGGTCCAATCTTCAAAGTCTCGAGCACAGACACAGAGTAGACAGCCTTGCGGTTTTCTACAGGATGCATTTTGGAGAGTGTGCCCAGGAATTGCACGATTTGATTCCGCCATCCCAATTTCACCTTCGGACATCCCGGCGTACGGGGAATATCCACCCCTACGTTGTTGAGACACCTGCGGCCCGGATATAATAATAGTTTGCCGGCTGCAGTCTTTCCGTCCGAATACAATTTGGGTGTCTTCAAGGCTAGAGTGAATAGGCTCTTAATAAACTAGTGCGCCTTACCATCTACGATTGCATGACTGCTTACCATCAGGTGGGATCGCAGTCAAGCACTAGTTTGTTGCAAGAAAAAAAAAACATGATAACATATTTTTTTATTCTATGGTGGGGAACATGACAATAAAATTGACACATGTCAAATTATCATACGATATTGTCTTTGGATTGTACTTCACTACGTTTATTGATAAGCGATAACAAAATACTTTCATTATCATCAGTTTATTCTGTAAATACGTGCAGAATAATCAAATTAGATAATTAATTTCATTGCGATACTTGAAAGTAAAATCGTCTTATTGCTCATAAGTAAAAATGGCCTTATCAAAACCAATTATGAACTTATTGAGTTCTTATTTACAAAACTTATATTTACATCCTATTAAAACCAAAGCTATTACAAGGTGAGTAACGTGAAGCTGAATAAATTAATTTGATTTGTATACTTTGCGTGCGTTGTCCAAAGTTCAACTCCAAAGTCTAGATTAATGTGATTTTTATTTTGACCTATGACTACCAATATTTCTAACCGTGTTACTTGCATTAATTACAGTTGCGTGGTAGGTTCGGTTGGCAGCTTAGCATCCCAGTTAGTAGCCGGTGAAAAAATTAAGGTAGACACAATTTCCGCTTTTGCCTTGTATGGGTAAGTCATACATATTTTTCCTCCGTTTTTCGTTGTACTATAATAACGTGCGATTGTATTTTTAATATAACTTTTGTTACATTTCAGTTTATTCTTCGGCGGTACCATCCCTCATTATTTATATGAAATCACAGAAAGACTGTTCCCAGAAGAAGTGGTTGCATTCCCTCTAGTGAAGAAACTTTTATTTGAAAGATTATTATTTGCTCCATTCATTCAAGCCTTCTCATTATACACACTGGCCAGACTGGAGGGCAAAACACACAACTCTGCTACAAAACAGCTGGTTGCCCTATACTGGCCTATTTTAGAAGCAAACTGGAAATGGCTAACATTGTTCCAAGTTATCAACTTTGCTTTTATTCCACCTATGGTAAGCACTATTGAATCTAAAAAATATTATTAATAGTTTTTTAATGCAAATTATATTTAGAACACATATCATTCAGAGAAGTTTTTTGGCATATTTGAGATACAGTTATGGTAAAAAGTATTGGATGTATAATATTGTAAAATAATTGTATTTCCAGCTAAGAGTCCTGTTCATGAATCTTGTTGGACTTGGTTGGGCAATGTTCCTGGCCACAAAGCGACGTCAACAACAACAGAAAAAGGAATGAAAAAATTTACTAATGCTCAACACTAGGTGGTGGGTGATATAATCTGTGATGGGTGACAAACATTTATATAAAAAAGTCTTTTTATAAATATTTACAATGAATTAATATGTCAAAGGTTATTGGGGCAATATGATGACCTCTTTAGTGATGTAAATGTCTCAATTTAACATTGTTGTTATATTTCTATTTATGCATATATTTGCTATTGTAATGATAAGCAATAAAAAAGTTTAGATCTATAACTATACTGTCTAATGTCAATAAAATTTAAAGTTATGGAGATCATGATAATTATTATTATGAACTATAACTATAATTTTAATTGAACTTGAATTAGCTTTGAAATTTGAAAGAAAATAATAAGAGCATTTTGTCACATTCCTCAATGAAAATAATAATTATATAATCTGTATTAAGGTTTTTGGTGCGAGGCCCACAATCTTATCTTGTTGCGATATCATTTAATTGCTTTATGTGAGGTATGTTTATTGTTTCAACTGGTCAGGGACATGGATCAAATTATTCAACTATTGTAATAAAATAATAATGTTGTTGTATCAGGGTACTTTATTTGACAACAGCAGTTTGTTCCATTATCTTGACATTAATATTACACAGGTCTGTGGGAGTGCCTAAAACTATTTCACTAAGTCATAATCTGCAAAATCAATTCTTACGCAGTGCATTTTTTTATTAAGATGAGATTTCTCTTTACAAACAAAGTATGTATAAGTTCTCTCTAATTAAACTGTTTTATACTGTTACAACTGAGTATTATTGAATATCGTCATATTTATTGCTTAATTATATTGAAACAAATAGATAGTTCCAATCATTTACATACAATACATTCTTACAACACTAGAATTATTCAGTTTATCACCTATTCTACCATATTATTTCAATAATTTAATAAATAGAAAAATAAATATTTTGTAAAATGAGTTGACTAAAATTAAATTTGTAAAATAAATGAAATAGTGTAAATATGAGATTTGAATTAAATATATTGCACTATATTCTAATAAAGTATAAATAAGTACTCGATTTTGACTAGAGTATTTTCCGTTACAATAAAATAAATTAACTAAAGAAAATAATTTAAATAAAATTACCAACAATAAAACAAAGTAAAAATGCAATACTTAGAGATCAAGTATTAATTTCCAATAAGGAATTTGATAGAGTAAGCACATTTGACTAGATAAAATATCTTATTCTATTTTTTTGATAAAACATCAATCAAAAAGTCGATTACTTTGGCTTATTTGCTACCTTACATTCGGTTCATATTTACAAAATGTTGACCAGACATTCAAATTTCATAATAAACTTTGTTTTTGTAACTGAATATTGAATGGGTGGGTATAGCTAATAGTTAATCGTTAGAAGTGCATTTATGTCGTTGAAATTTTGTTTATAGGGCCTTAAGTGTATGGCACTTAGATTATGGTGGTTGTTATTCTCTGTCGGGTCGCGGGGAGCGGGACCAGCTGTGCTGCGACGAGCGGCTGCTGACGGTGGAGGTCGGCGTCGAGGGCGTCGGCCTCCGGTACGGGATGGGGCGCTTGCGCGCGCTGTTATGGTTATTGTGTTAGTAGGATGCTTATGAGTTAGTACAGTTAGACATGCGATATGAAAGCAAACATGATCATTGATGGATTTTAATTAGAACGTTATTAATTTCAAGTCATTTCTCAGTTTATTTAAAATCGTAGAATGATGATATGAGCATTAGAGATGCAACTTTGAAATAATAGCTTACCTTGTGAACGAAAAAAGAAAAAATACATTCATAACTGAAAGCTTCTTCTACAAAACGGTGTACAGCTTCTAGCTTCACTACCATGCAGCAAAACGATAAAAAAATAAAAACAACAAAAAATCGATTCAATAAACTTTAATGTGATAAAACAAAATGAATAATCTTGAAACAGAGAACACACTCAGCATGTTCCTAGATAAATAGCACACTGACTACATCTGGCGGTCATCACTGTAAACTCCCATAAGGCGTATATCACATTGGCACACGTTATCCTCTTCTATACTTGAATTTGTTTGTGGAGTATGATATATCTATAATGGGTGCGCTACGGAGGAAAAACAACTATTAAATTATGTTTCCTTTCAACTTCAAACTATCACATAATTTCAAACGATTTCATTTATTTTTATAAATGATAAAAATGCATTAAAATCGATTAGTGACAGTTTTAAAATATCCCATATTTAATTTGATTTATGAATGTAATATAAAATCACTATTCCAATTTAACACTAATTATCTTACGACTAGTAGCACACCCTGTTAGCAAGATCAGTGTTAAATAGACACACACATTTAGTGTTGTTATCATAGCAGAGACCAATGGTAGTTCAAATATTCACAGCCAATGGGAATATATCAAACAAACATACGTATTTAAAGCTAATCAGCCTCTATACAGATATGGACACCCAGAATATAAAAGAGAGAATAATGCTTTAGCGATATATTATATGAAAAATAGGGCTTATTATTTAAATACAATAATACATAATGTTACTTAAACTAATTCACACTATAGCACATTCACTTCACTACTCGGAGCTACTACTCGTGTCTTCAGAACTCGTGCTATGCTTTCGTGATTTTTTTCTATAAACAAAACAAAAAAACCAAAATAGATAATGGGATAAATAACGGTTTAGTGTCATATCATGGAGTTACTGCTAGTGCTTGCCCACACACGTGTTAGTTAGTATGAAAGTGCTCCAATACACGGATTTAAAATAAAATGCTACAATGAAAACTTTTTACATATTTTAGACGACACGTCAATCTATATAAAACACAGTTTGTGAGCCTCTAAATATTAAATACATGAATATTACCATAATTAGAATGAATGACAACTACCATGATATGTCACAACAAACGCAAAATAAAAATAACAAGCTCAACTATAGATAATAAATCAGAATAAAAAAGCGACACACAGAAAAAGTAACACACTGTGCAACCACCGTGACATCTATTCAACAAAATAAAAAATATCACTATACAGGATTATGGCGCCCAACATGACATAAAGATCTGTCAAATAGAATGTCATCATTGATTGCACTTACGAAATCCCTATTGCTCAAGAATACAGTGCTTTTAGCTGTAATTTTGTTAAAATAGTACAAAGAAAACACAGTATTTTACTAGTTAGGTATTTTTAAAAGCACTGTTCTTTTACGTGGAAGATACCTCGTGATCCGTCGCCTATCCAAGAAGCTGGGCGAGCCAGCGCGGCGCGGAATGGAAGGCGAGCGTGATCGCGTGCGTGCGCGTGACTCGCTGGATCTACGGTAATCCGCGTATACGCCTGTCATTGTTCTGATCGATACCAATGTCGCATGCATGCATTGTTTGTTTTTCGATTTTCATTAAGCGGAAAGAAAAATTTACTGTTAATATCTTTGTTAATTATTTAAAAGAAATGCGTTGGTTCCGTGTCGGTTTTAGTTTTAAGTGGATAAGCTTTAAGAAGATAAGAAAAAATTCAATTTAAGAAGCAACCCATTTCTTTTAATCTACTTATAACTATTTCAGACAAACAAACTTTATCTTGTATAATGTCTCATTCCAAAACTGTAGATTATCTTTAGTTTTATCAATATTGGGTTTGGAATAAGGCGTCAAAGTTTTCTGTGTCTATAGAAAAATAAGCTAAAACTTATAATCAAATCCTGTGTTTCCTATTTGAGATCTCCCATGTACTGTTGGTGTTGGTGTCGTTTTGTGACTTAACGTGTGTCGCCTTGATTTTTTATATTTAGAGCTTCCTTTTTACATTTCATATATATGTTTCTGAAAGTCTAGTCTCATTATGGAAGTGTATTGATAATTAGTGTTGCCAGCCAGAATATTACCCCATCTATATGTATCATATATTTATTTATAATACATATTTACCACTTGTAAACTTATCCCATTTGTGAACTGTAACCTGCTTCTAAATCAAGAGTAGTTTTTGAGTCGACACACTATCTTATAATTTATATTTCGAACAATAAAGTTAAATAATATCATCCAGGAATGAATTTTCATACTGTTTAAGAATAAATTTAAAATTATTTATTATAACAAAACTTTATTGTTAGATTGAACACGAAATACAATGGGTAACACTGTAGGTTGTAATGTTTACCTAGACGATCGGGTAGACCTCGATGTGCTGCGCGAAGACCGAGAGGAACTCCGGCTGCTATACGAGGACGAACGACTTGAGCGGGATCGTCTGGAACAAACAGCATAAACACTTTACAACATTTGCTAAACAAACAAATCGTTAATTCATATAAAATCAGTCTATAAATCATAGAATGTATTCTTGAATATTTTTTATTGTTAAAGGCTATGCTTTTTGTCGAGCAATAAAAATAAAACGAACC
The DNA here is from genome assembly GCA_902829305.4 of Spodoptera exigua. Classification (NCBI taxonomy): domain Eukaryota; kingdom Metazoa; phylum Arthropoda; class Insecta; order Lepidoptera; family Noctuidae; genus Spodoptera; species Spodoptera exigua. The sequence continues at coordinate 2,658,754 of LR824608.2, read as the reverse complement.
TTGAGGAGGAATAGGAGCGCGACCTGGACCTGGAGGAGCGCGAGCGCGATCGCGACCGCGAGCGGGAGCGGGACGACTTGTTCCGCGAGCGCGAGCGGGACGCAGAGCGGCGCGACGACGAGCGCGACCAGCGCCGCCGCGCGCTGCCGCCCGCCACCTCCTCGCTCTTCCTCACCTCCGGCGATGACTCCACGTTCACAGGCGGACTCGCGGCCTTTTTAGGACTCGCAGCTTTACTCACTTCTGGGCTCTTCTTTACTTCTTCCACTGCCGCAGGAGATTTCTCTTTAGCTTTATCTTTAGCGGGGTTTATTGGACTCTTATCTTTCTTTTTGTTGTTCTCGACGACTACTTCCGTCTCTCTAGACTGAGACTCGGCCCGCGTGGCCTGCCACGTCGATGTCGATGTCGACGGTCGGTTCATCATTTCCTCGACCCTCCTGCGCTCTATTGACACTTTAGCTAGTTTAGCCAGTCTTTCTTTCAGTCTACTAAGTTCTTTGACGTCTAACTCTTCTTGCCGAAGCCTGTCATCTATCCTCGAAAACTCAATTTCATGGTCTTCGAGTTCGCTGGACGAGCTGCGCATGCAAACTGCTTTTGGTTTGTAGTTTTCCGCTAAATCTTTGCTGCTTTTCTTTTTGGGTTGTAGATCTGACGGAGATTTAATGTATTTGCGTTTATCCTTTTCAGGTAACTTCTCAATGATATCTCTGTACCGCTCGGGGCTGCGGCGCGCGGGGGAGTAGCTGAGACTAGAAGTGCTCCGGCTCTTGCGCGCGGAGCGGGACCGCGAGCGGTCCCTGTGCGAGGCCCGGCTGTCGTGGTTCCGCTCGCGGTGCTCCGGCCTGGGCGAGGCGCGGCGCTCCGTGGTGCCTCGTTCTGACGACTTTTTGCTTTTCTTAACTGGTGTTACACTCTTTCGTTTGTCCTTTTTTGAGCTTTTGCGTGGAGTTGGAGATTTGGACCGACTCGGCGACGGTTTGCGCCGAGATCGTTCTTCTGGTGAAGGGGACTTCCTCGTAGGCTTACTGGTTTCACGTTTACTTTCTAATTTCCGACTTTTGTGTTTCTCACCTTTGCTTTTGGTCGGAGGGGATTCTTTCCTCTTGTGTTCAGAGGAGCGGCTTCGTTTCCTATACTCCCTCTGTGGTGGGGACTCGCTCCTGTCCTTGTAGTAGCGAGCTTTATTTCTAATTTTCTCTAATTTCTGTTTGGCAGCTGGTTCTGACTCGGATTCGGATGACGAATACTTCCTTTCTGGTCTTTTTAGCGATTTTTCCTCTTTTCGAGATTCTCTGTTCTTAGAACTTTTGTGGATCGGCGACTTTTCTTTGTATTCCGAAGAAGATTCTCTTTTGTCTCTAGAAACACTCCTGTCCTTCTTTCTCCTCGGTTTGTCTTCAGACGCGTCCCGATACTTTCGTTTCGTCGATACGTCTTCATAAGTATCGTGGTTATTCTTATGATTCTTGTCATATTTGTTATCTTTCTCCTTTCTCCTAGGGTGCGAGGTCTCGCGCCGGCTATATCTGTCATCTAGAGATTCACTTCTCCTGGCAGCTTTACGTTCTTCTCTATCGTCTCTGTGGTTTTTGTTGTTTTCTTTAATAGTTTCCTTTTTGTTATAGTAAGTGTCTTCGTTTCGCTTTCTGTATTCTTGAGACGAACTCTTTCGCCGCCTCTTTTCGGGTGGTGGAGATGAGCTGGACTCCCTGGAATAGTGTTTTCTGCTTCTCTTGTCGGACCTGCTCTTGGTAGCGGGTTCTGATTCTGTTTCTGGGGAAGACCGCTGGCGGTCACGTTTCGATCGCTTGGAACTTTTCCGTTTCTCTCTTTCTGATTCTACAGAAGGTTCTCGCTTCTTGTTTTCGACTTTGGTGATGTAGGACCTCTGGCGGTATTCTGGCGAGGAGTCCCGGTCCTCGGAGGAGCTGTGTTGCCGCCGCCGGTCATTGACCCGCGACTCGCGCGGCGGAGGCTCGTCACGTTTGTCGTACTTTCTGCTTCTCTCCTCACGGTCTACCTTTCTGTACTGACTATCATTATTTCTGTCTTCAACTGAACGATCGCGATCGCGATCCCTATCCCTTTCCCGATCACGATTCTTCTCTTTTGGGTATTTTACTGGGGAACTAAAAACACACAAATTAGTTTTGCATTGTAATATATAATACAGGATATATATGTACACAATGTATGATTTATATTTATATTTACCTGTCACGACTCGAAGCTTCACTGCTGCCGCGTCGTCGGCTGCTCGATTTTTTCTGTTCAAAAATTTGACAACGAGCGTAAAGATCATAGTTGGAATAGTTGGGCATACAACACCAGTGCCAATACAATAGACTATAGTGGTAATGGCAAATAAACATGTTTCACTAAAACTTGTACCGGAAACTCTTCATGCGGCTTCGAGCGAAACGGATGAAGAGTTTCCATAAAGAAAAAACAATAAAAATGTATCACTTGTACACATGCACTCTAATAAGGAATAGTAATAGGCATCAAACAAAAGAGAACAGTTGAAAAATAAAATATACTTAAAGCTATTGATGGAAGCAAGTATAAATAAACATGTATCTGTTTGGAAGTGTATTCTGGACGATATCTTAGAATGTTATTCAATAGAGTATCCATAACATTCTCGAAGTGTCAACTCAAAGTAATATATGTATATATAAATAAATATAATAATATAGATAGAGAGGGAACATAAATGAGTGTTGTCTGGTTGGCACCGGTGCGTTACTCGCTTACGATAACTTGTTAGTAACACAATACGGCTCAACATAATTCATCATAAATACATATAATACACAAAAATCAAATGTAAATATAACACTTCGGTAACGTACCTTATTTAACAAACGGTGGTGGTATTGTATACCATTTAAACATGTGGAGCATCCTTAATTAGTTTTGGGTAAATGAGAAGAGGGAGAATGTTATGGATTAGTTACATTTTAATAATCAGACAGTCTGGATATTACTACACGCGACGTGTGTGGTACGGGAACGTGCTCGCCGTATGTTTGGCTTTATGTGAAGTATAGTTTAGTAGAGGCAGGTACAAGGAGGCAGGTTGGCGTAGCACACACGGCGGCGCAGAGCACGACAGGTAGAACCACGGACTGCTTGTAACAACTACACACCATGCATACAGCATACACACTGCGCACTCGGACTCACGATCGCACTTCCATGTAATCTCATGAGCGGTGTGTTAGTCACAAATGCGGTTGTTAACAATGCATTACCAAAATTATCACGGAGTACATAATTTTAGTATTCACCTAACATAGTGTCTTACTGAGTGTTATTGCTTTGTGATATACTTACAGTATACGTTATTTCTTCAGATAAAGATGGCTATCCTATGAAATGATGCACAGTTAAACAGATAATTTTTACTGGCTATTTCTTGTATTTACAGGAAATAAAATAAAAATGAGGTAAGAAGACAATAACATTTAAATAATACGTATCGAGCCCCACACGGACCGCTAGTGGAACGGAACATTCTCGCGAGTACGACCAGCTCGGACACTACCGATGTAAAACATACTCTGTGGCTACTACAGTTAGTTCGACAGTTGAACGATGCAAGTAGAGGGATGGAGATAGGGCCGTGTGAGGAAATTATACACAAACCAAAATTCGTGAAGCCAATATTGTATGCAGAGGAGGTGCCGAGAATGTCATATTCATTGTATCAGGCCAATGTGTTTGTTACACATCAACATAAAATAAAGAAAGCAATGTGCTACTCGAGCTATTCGGTTGTTGCCAAGTCACTATAACATTGTACTAGTTACTGAAGGATGGAACATTATCTGAGAGGCAGTCGAGTGGCTGGAGGCACGCGGAAGGATCCCGAGTTAATCTAAACGAGGCACCGTGCGCCACTATCCCTCTAGTCGGTACCCAGGCCCCACACACGGAGTAGTAACGTTAGAAGTCAATACTCAAAGATTATGTTTCATGTTCCAACACTAGACGTGAGCAATCAAAGTTGCTTGTAAGAGAATCGTTTCTAGAAGCTGAATTAGATTTGAAAAAGAGTAATCGAAGCATAGTTTTTGAGTTTGTAAGCAAACTAAACATAATCTTTGAACGGCAGCATTCCTATCTGATAGCTAGACATTAGGAGTATTGTTAAGTTAATGTTTTAATTACCTTCTTTTTCTTTTTGTGTCGTTCATCGTCCGAGGAGGCGGTGTCGCTGTCCGGTCCCCCCTCCGAGCTGCTCGAGCTGTCCGACTCGGGCGGCGACTTGGATCGCTTCTTCTTTTTCTTGCTTGCTTCTTGTCTGGTAACAAATAAACATCACTTAAGCATCTCCACAGAACTATGTTATATATTATAAGTCTAGTTATATATTTGAAACCTTAATTCTTACCATACAGACGAATTTTGGGAATATCAGTATGTAATTAACATAATAACGAAGTAGGATCGAAATGTTTTATAATGACATTTGATAGCAATATTAAAGGGATAACTTTTAACGAGTTGGTACTTCATATAAAAGGTCTGTTGCATGAAAAATAAAGGAAAGCCAAGTGATTAAGAACCGAGTTTATGCCCTTGGTTTAGACTTAAGTGCTTTATATTTTGAAGGCGTGTTTTTTATAACAAGTGATCATGATAACGGAATTGTTATGAAATAAGCACACAAGTTTTATAAGCATGGTAACACACTTTTATGTAGTATATAATATATAGTAAGTAATAAATATCGTACAGCGATAAAACCAACAATAATTTCCTGAAGGAACAATAAAAATAACCGTTACTGCCCAACCTTAGTAAATAAAGTTTATATTCAACCTCATACCATACCTATTGATGAAGTCCCATAACATTTTTCTTTCACTGAAATGATCACCAGACATATTTGATACTCGAATTTATAAATAAATAAATAAAAGGCAATTTATAAATAAATATTTTGATACTTGCCTCTTGGACAACCGAAGAGTCACCTGTCTGGGTTCAAATGTAATCTATGAAATTTACGCCAATATTTACAAAATTATATAAAATGATATAAATAAACAAATATAATTAAGTTTAATTTACATAAATGACAAACACTTACTTCTCCTTTTTATTTTTCTTTGACTTTTTCTTCTTCAGTTTCTTCGCATCTGGTGATGTACTGGAATTGATAATAAAGCAAATTAGTACATACATATAAAAGTATTGCAGTAGGAACAAGCAATAATCCTGAAACATGAATTGATTTATTACTATTTAGTCTCGAGAAAAATAAATTAGAAAAAATAGTTTAGAGTCGGAAGACTAGGAACAGGATGGGGGAACGGAATACCGTGTTATTGTAAGTCGATACTACCTTCTCTTTTTCTTCCTCTTGGGTGGATGAGGGTCTCTCTCGTCGCGCTCGTGGCTGGGCGTGCGCACGAGTGGGTAGCGCTGTGCGTGTTCCCGCGCGCGCCGCTCGGGGTCCAAGCTGGAGCCCTCCACGAACCGCGGCGAGATACCAAACGCGTCACGCAACCGAGCGTTCTTCTCCTGCTGAGCTTCGGCCACTGCGTGCGTCTCGCGAACGCTGCCAAACAATACAATACACTATGCAACCTCACCGCTTCCATACCAACATAATAGGCACTATAACAAACAACTACTCAAGTCTGTATTCAATAAAATAAAAGCTGTCTAACACATATTTACCTGCACAGCACCTAAGTGCGCTAAAAATAGGGAAACATTATTTTAGCAAAACATTCTTTACTAAAACCAATTTTCTCTTAATAAATCTTGACATTGCATAAAATCAATGATTAACGCATCTAGTAAGTCTGAGTCGTACAGTTATTTCAACTAATACCTTTTAGAACTGTGGATATGATGTAAGTTTTAATGAAATGTGAAAATTTGATATCGCTCGGATGCGATGACCCATATAGAACAACTACCTGCAACACCTACAGTGCAATACGTACAGTAGAGTATCGGTAAAGTAGTGTGCACACCTTATGACGGATCGCATGGACTTCCTCTCCTCATCGTTGGAGAGACAGACCTGCAAATTGTCGTTAAAGTTGCGATCTGTCGCGTTACAGTTACAGCGGCAGCAGCACGAGTTGCGGAGCCCCTCGAGGATGGTGCGCAGCGCGGGCGCGAGCGCGTCGGGAGGCGCGGGCCGCGGGACCAGGCTCGGGAGCGCCACGTCTGAGGTGGGCTCGTGCGAGGAGGCCCGCGCGCGCCGCGCCGGCCCCGCCAGTACAGCTTGGAACGTGCCCCTCCACAGCCGCTCGAATACGACCCTATTGTTTTGTGTTGCATCGCGTCGCGGAGCCCTGCTCTGCCTTTGCATCTTAATCTACTTACTAAACTAATGGAAGACTTGGTTTCTTAACGCTAATATAATCTTTTCTAAGACTAATGCATGGCGGCTGGGCCGCGGAAGACTTGTTTGAGCAGAGGAGCGTAGGGGCTACATCCTAGAGCGGCCGGCAGCGGACCGGCGGCGCTACTGCGGGGCGTCGGGCGCCATAACAGGAAACACGCAGACGCGCGCAGCCTGCGCAAACATCGGATACGCGCCTTGTCGCGGCGATCACAAAGGGATCTCTCCCCCACACCCTTCTTTACGGCTCAAGTAATTTACTCTCATTTGCAAAATGAATACTTTCTCAAAGCAAATTAAATTACTTTTGAACGATTCAGCCCGGTCGCAACTTGTAACCGGTGTGGCTAGGAAAGGTTTTGTATGCAATGTCCCTCATCATCATTTTAATTTCTTATGTTAGATGAAAAGGTCATGTCTTATTAGTACCTACCTAATGATATATCAAATCGGACTATCCTCAGTTCCGCCTGTTTACTGACAACATAAATTATCGCAGCGTTTTAAAAAACCGAGAATCAAAACGGGGTAATATGGACAAATATTAATATTTTTGCTGCTTAAATTATAAGAACTCTCTCTTCGTTAATAATTTATAGCTAGTGCCTAGTACTAATACATTTGTTGTAGCGTTATGCAATTAGTTATAATTTACGAGTGTCACTGTTACGAAGATGTCGTCAGTCTCATTCAAATCATAATAGCAAATTAATCTTGTTAGCTATTTCAGAACATGACTTGTAGAGACGGCTATACTACTTGTCTTAATAGCTAATAGATATTAATAGGTTATAAGGAGTCCGATGTTTAAACGCTTGTTGCTTGATTGCTTTAATTCTCAAGTGTTGATAAATAAATTTCTCATTATCCTAACGTAGAGCAAATTGATAAAGAAAAGAGTAGTATTTAGCATAGGTACACTAGAGCCATTGAACACACACACATTCAGGGAGAAACAGAGCGCCCTAAAGTGAGTCTAGTGGCGTTGAGAGCAGCCTATTCTCTGCTCGAGAATGGGAGCAAACAATTAAGGTCCGCACAAAGAACTATAATTGGATCATTAGGAAAAGTGTGTAACTCTTAACTACCGTCGAGATTTGTGCCGCGTTTTGTGTGAAATAATTACAATACGCAGTAACATACAATATTTTAACGAACCTAATAACTTTACGCACGCGATCTAGATATAAAAGTACTTAGAGCATTTCTTTTAATTACAAGTTACGTGACCTTGTTAGGGTAAACGAGGCAGTAAATATTTTGGTTTTCAAAGGGACTAAGCGTGTTACAAATCATTAACACACAAAAACGAATGTAGTCATCATAATCGGCACATTTAAACACGAATATGTCCGTAATACTAAAGTATGTCGACTTATTCTTATTGACAAATAATAAATGACAGCCAGAATGTAACGAAAGCATCCGAAAATGTGAATTATAGTTGTCTGTACAATGCGCACCTGCGCCTGATCGTTCACTGCCAGACTGCCAATCGCAGTGTTGATCCTGGCAGGCGGGTCTCATCTCGTGCCAAATACCCATGTATCACGACTACGAGTATCTTTAGCCGTCCATAAGCAAGGAGGTGCGGTTTCTGGCACGCACTATGCTTATCCCGCGGCCACTCCCGTTAATTACGATATACGCCTGCCACTCTCACCGTTCATTTGTTTTGCGATCGCGTGACTAATAAATAAATGTGTCAAAATTTTATACGTGCTCAGATTTTATAGCGAGCCTAGTAATGATTTGTTAGAATTCAGAATGTATATTAGTGAAATGTAGGTACGTACGTTCATTGTACGCGAGCTTAATTTAACAGTGCGATGGTGGAATATGTATATTTTTGTGCGCTCCGCGTCTTCGTGTTTATTATTAAAAATAAAACAGTACATTATTTGGGACGAGGTAAAAAGATAATAATTTGCCTGCGTGCGAGTTTCGTTACGAAATTGTCTGCATTCTAGGAAACTTTCTCTGAAGTATATTTTTTGCTTTGGAATGTCTGAATAAATTATTGTGTATTTCTACAACTTTAAGATCGTAGTAAACTGAGAGTACAATTTACTGGTGGGTGAAGGACAAGCTGAGAATGATATGTCAAATGTGACATCACTATAATGATTATGTCCAGTACTTAGGTAACAACTGCAATCAAATGTTCAAGTGAGTGGTCACGGTTGTGTACGAAACCGTGTCTTGTATTTTTTTCAATGTGACAAGGCATCTTCTTAACGTATGTAATAATAAGGCACCAAGATTTCTTATTTTCTTGCAAGAGACACCTTTTCAATATCTGCACGTGCTAACATCTAGAATGACTGGTCAGATTTGAAAAAAATCATATATAAAGCACCCATACTACAGAATACGACTAAAATATACAACTTCTAGGGCTGATTTTTCAATGGTTAGATAAAAGTTAATTGGCGAGTAATTATGATGCTGTCGCGTCGGAATGTTTGTATAAGACAGTGAGCAACAATTTTATTCCTTAGATAAGATTTATCTGACTATTGAAAAATCAGCCCTTAGTCGAAAACTATCTACCAGGTCAGCCAGTAACCTAATCAGACATCTCCACAAACAAACGGACACGTAGCATTCTGTTTAATTAATACAAACATAATAATACAGTTATCTACTGCGTAATTAGGAACACCTGATCAAACCAGTTCATCACGAATACATACTTAATAGATATTTCCCAAAACGAAAATAGAATTATTTTAGGTAACAAGTTAAGCCAAGGAAGTCTATTTCGATACGGCTATTTAGATGTGACGTCATCATGGAACACGTGGTTCTCAATCGAACCACAACAAATTTTTCTCTAAGTTTTTTCATGGACAGCTGTTGACAATTTTTTGTAAGGCTCTCAATGGGTCTCTTCATAAGACGGGTAATCTCCAGCTTACCAGTCAGCTACCTTCAGTAGCTTATCAAAAAAATCTGTTTAATGTGTTGACTTCTTTCCTTCTTTTTAGTCGGCGCTTACGACACCCAATGGGAAGACCAGTTCGGTGGTAATCAACCAATCCTTATCAGCCATGAATAGTATTTTGAAGATCCTCCTTTTCCGGGAACCTTAGGGAACTTTACTGTCTATTCCTTAAACATGTCCTTAGTTGAGGGAAAGGGGAGTTGATATCCTATTCATTGCATGACTTTATTATAACATTATTGCATGTTCCCTACAACAGCTGTAAAGGGTGCAAGTTAAATGAGTTGAATAAGTCACTGTAACGACAACAAAATTTTAACCAACCAAGTAATACGGTAATTCGTTTTGTATTACATTCGAGATTAGATTTCCATCCAACCATTACATAGTACCTACATCGATTTCCCACGTAATTTTTGCTAACAAAAATACGTTTAAGTTTATTATTTCAACATCAAAACGTTTTGCCAAGGATAGTGACAATTGCTTAGTAGTAGTGTAATCACAAGCACCTATGACGCGTTTAGAAAAGAAGTTATGGAGACTGAACTCCTTTCCCTTTCCTTTTGGGTATCACATGGCAAAATTACGTATTTAAAAAAAATGAAATAACTAATCAACCATTTAGTATTTAACTCATTCCAAACTTAAGAACGTAGCTTCTTCAATAAATTTCCATTCCCTTTTAATATCATAAAGAAATGTCATTTTAGTAACAATAACCTTTCCTCCATGATTAAAATTTACTGAAACATGCTTAGTTATAATTATTATAAAACACCACGTAGGTTGTATAATGGTTGCTTTATTAGGTCTATAGTTATTACTAAAGTGGGGTGGGTATACACCGTATTAAAACTCCTGTGACCTCCCGTCTCCCCGTCGCGGGTCGCGGGTGTGAGGTACCGACGTCATGCAACCCGATCGATATGCAAGGACCCTACAATATCGGCTACGTTCGTCGAGGTCCGCGAGTCGCTGCTGAGATTTATAAATAGAATTACAGGCTCTATGAATGGAGAATTATTTTCTTGTTTTTTTTTTTTTGATGACAGCAAAATGTTTAGAAAAAAAGCAATACTTTTAAAATTATAGGAATAACGCTACAGGTGGAACTGAAATATGAGATAAGTAGGTAACCATAAAACCATTTAACACGTAAACTTAGACTTAATTCATCTTTCACTTTTTGTCAACATTTCTAAATTGAACTGTTATCTTATTGTTAAACGATAACAAACTTGCTATAAAATAGTTTATTACTATAATTATTAAACTAGTCCATTATCCTTGTAGACCTCTTATAATCCTAATTCAGCATAAAATGTGTAACTTAGCCCAATGACTATAGGTATAAAAATCCTCATTTTATAGAGAAAGAATAGAAACGGAGATAGGACCTTGGAGAATACTTCAGGCCGCGATTTTATGTGAGAACCACCGGTAATTGGCTTACCCAGTTACCTAGTGGGGGGAAAATGCCCCTTGACGACACTAAGGCGTTCCCTTAAGGAAGGAATACAAGCAATCAAGTACCATATAAAAAAAAACTATAAATAACTTCGTTAATGGGCCCCGAGAGACGTGTTTCAACCACCAAATAATGAAGTAATTTATTAAAAACTTTAGCAATCCATTAAGAAACAATGAAAATGGAAAATGTGAGGTTTCTTTCAAACATATTTCTATGGCCATTGACCTTGGTAACAGGAAACGGGGGTTGGGGTGTAGGTAATGTATTACATTCATACGGAAAATGGTAAATAACTTATTTTCCCTAATGTTTTGTACCAACTTTAGTTAGTAATGTAATGTAAGCTCAAATGTAATAGGTCAGATGTCTTTAAAAAGGCTAGTTATAGAAGAAACTCTATGGACGGGTAAGAGAGCTTGTCAAGTTACAGTTTCTAACCAAATAACTTATACAAAACAGCATAACTAACGCAAATAAGAATAACCACACGAACCGGCGAACTTCATACTGCCTAAAAATTAACCAACACCTCAATAATTACACTTTTTATCCTTATGAAATCAAATGTCACTTACAGAAAAATTATTATGGGAATTCATTAATGTTATTACAATTTACGGGGTAAAACGTAAATAATTATAATCTATCTCTGTGCCAAATTTCATTCAGATCAGTTCAGCAGTTTTTACGTAAAAGAGGAACAGACATCCATGCATATTTACAAACTAATGTTTGTTATTAGATGGAATAACCAGAAAAACAATAAAAGTCAACCTACAAACAGCCATTCCTTTGCACAGTTCTAGCTTCTAGAAACACAATACATTTTATCAATCGAACAAAGACCTACCTAGAAAATCATAACACTCCCTATCACAACAGCTAACGATCTTGGTTTACGTGCGTTAGCTACTTGAGACAAAGGTTTACTTGGCATTTACGAGACAATACCGAATGTTATAAATTATGCTATCGATGTGGGCCAACTGAAATAGATCGGCGGGGCAACGTAAATAGTGTCTTCGCTATATGATCTACTGGTTTGTCGGGGACCGGAGATTATCTGGATAGATTAGTTGTGTGTAGTCAGATATAACATTGAATTAGTGAGATTTGTTACATACAGAGGCTTATTGATATGCATTTGTTGACAGATCACATCAAACGAAAGAATCTTCAGGAGATCTCAGATTTTTAAGTTTAAACCATGTCACAATAATGAAAACTTAGTGATTTTAGTCTACAAATAATATGACGTTAACAAGACAACAGATACTAGAAGCATGCTCATAAGCTATATGCCTAGGAATGACCCTTAACCTCGTGCCTTTCAAAAGCATAAACCGTAAGGTGGAGATGAAAAATCAATATGGGGGTGGTAGCGAGCGCACCTGCCGGTGCATCGGACATTACCCCCGTTACACAGTAATTTCATTACAAATGAAAATGTTTGACGAAAAACTTCAGGCTAATAAGCATTCCGAAACCAATAATCATATTTTAATTAAGCTTTTACTTCTGGGATGGAAGGGATGCCCTAAATTTTTCTGCAAGAATAATATTCACATAAAGAATATCAACACGTACGAAAACGAACAGTGTACCAAACAAATAATACTAAATATATTAATTTGTATAAACACAATCAGCTGAGTACATATTTCTACAGACTACGGTGACAAGGGAAAAAGAACTCTATGAACATGAAGATTTACACCTGTATTTTCAAGTTTCAATACTTAGTAGCATGTATTGATCGAAGCCGGACGGCCATTTATAAAGGTAAATAGCGATGTAGAGCAGTAGAGGGTTTTCATCATTAAATGTATCTTAAGACTTACAAACATCCTTTTACAGATATAAAAATGAAATATTAGAACTTCTCGATTCGTAAGTTCTTTTAGACTATTGTGACTACTCGATTAGTAGCTATCGGGATAAGGTTAAGAATAGGGTTTTTTTCTGATGGAGGGAGAGAGAGAGAGAGAGAGAGAGAGAGAGAGAAAAAGAGAGAGAGAGAGGGAGATTCATGTTTCTCTGATGGAGGGAAATCATAAAGTTTCTGACTCTTACTGACTAATTTTCACCCCGTTCCTTCTCCTGCTCCAGGCCAAAGCCACGGTACATTATGACGCTTAACCCGCAATCCCGGCTGAATATAAAATGGATGCAATAATAATAGAAAGCTATGGCAGCCGTGACATTAACCTATGTATATGAAAATAATTATGAGTTAATTTTCCAATCAGTTATTTTCAGGATAATGTTCACAATATAATTATTTACTTGTAAGTGTTATAAGCGGGCACGGCTACCTAATTAAACTACTTACAGGCGGTGAAAATTAATTAAACGCTTGCAAATTGCCAATCAAATTAATTAAAATCTCGATTTTTTTCGCTCATATTCTATAAGCTGTGGTTATTCTTGTGTATAAGATAGAATGAAAGTGAAATTCGTTAATTTCATGCATTAGATGACTACTAATTAGATTAAACGATAGTGCATACCGTTTTTAGATTCTTTGGAAATATCAAAATCTATACTTATCATTATAGTTTTAAATTTTAGGTATAGTTCCATATTTTTTACATTTTAACTGTTCAATTTTTATTTGCCATTCAATATTTTTTATCTATTCTAATTTTTAAGTGCAATATTTTTTGCTTGCAACTTTATTTTCAAATAGAATTTTTTTTTTTAATTGGCTTAATGCTACTGTCGTTACTTAGTCATAAACATACTTAAATGTATGTGAATTTTAAATTGTCTACGTGTCGCATAGAACCAATTTGTGTAAGTGATAATTATAAATAAATAATTATAATGTGTTGCAGTGGCCTGATGATCTGTAGTACAGTTTCCACCTACACAGAAACCAGTCTCTTTTTCCTTAGTTAATTTCTCCATTTAGTGATGACAAAATAAATTATTACTTTTGAGTTAAAAATTATCAAGAGAAGAAACAAAAATAAGTAGAATAATTTTTAACCTATGATACAATTAGCTTTGACACTTAAAAACTTGATAAATACTCTCTAGTCAGACTTATCTAAACAATCAATAGACTTGACAGGTGTTGAATTGGGTAGTTTCCTAGGTCAAAAATAAATTAATTCGACGTTTTAATACGATAAAATATTGAAAAATAACTATACTTTTATTCATCGATCGATCGATACACTAAGTTTTAGACAGTTTTTAGCTTTTTTTAAAAATAAGTAACCTATTTGACGCAAAAATGCTATGACGTCATAATTCAATGTTTCATACAATTTTCATAGAAAAGTATCGTTTTTGACATTTGGATAAAAGTATTGAATTTGACTAGTTGGAAACAACCGTATTATATTACCTTTCCTTTGGAATCGAGCCATAATAAAAATAAAAACAAATAAAAGACAATCAAAAAATCACCAAGGATGATACTCGTACAGTTTATTACCGCATTTATTCCCATGTCTATCATACGCGCAAGAGAATTTGATTTAATCAGCCACCAATTGATACAACGAACACGTAGAAATTGAGGAGCAAAGTGTTTACTTCCGTATGACAAATGTGAAAGCACTACACATATATACACTATAATACTTACTAAAATTATAAATGGAACACTAATGTTAGCATTAGTACCTATTAACCCGCATTCAAATATTATTCCCGTCAAGCTTATTATCAAGACATCTCAATAGAAAAATTAATCAAGTTTTTTGCTAAAATAAAATCCGATAAGGTGCATTTAATGCGTTAAATTGAATGATCGATTATGGCTTATACTTTGTACTATAATGTTTCCTTAGTAAACGTATAGGTAAACCTAAGTAATAATTGAGAACATTAGCGCTTAACAATAAGCGCCTGCGCATACGATTTTAATAATGAGTATGGATTTTTTCTGCTCGTCTCGATTTATGTTAATAAGTAACTTACTGTGAAAGCGTGATCATTGACATAATTTAATTCATAAATAAATAACTTCCTAATTTATTAAAAATAAATATTCTGATCATTTTAAGGTACGATTTTTTCCTGCACAATTTTCAATATTTATAATATATATTTCAATAAACAAAAAGGTACTCACGCAACTCTTCCGAATTCGTCTCTCGGCACCTCCTTCTCTCCAGTGTTGGTGGTGGAGATCTTCGCTCTGAAGGCAGCCACTCGCGCCGCGATCTCCTCCTTCGGCAACCTACGCAACCATACCAGTGAAACACTCATTTAATCACTTTTATATTAAAATATTACAAAGAATCGGTATCCTGAACAAGCCGCGCGGCGCACACGCGTGGACGGTTTACTTGCAGCCAATGAATTCACGAATGTCTCAGTGAGCGACCGCGTACCGACAAACGTACATGAAAATCTTATAATAAATTTTCCAGCGTAATACCTACCAGTGCATGATACGCCGAGCCGCTATAACGGCGTACAATTACTTTTTGAAAACTATAAAACCCGATAAGACGTTCTTGCTGCACGACTGTATACTGAATGCGGACGGGGTCTGGTTATTGAATAATATATAACGCGAAGGGTGGCCTAGTCTCGCACTGTTGAATTATTGATCTGACTCCGGCGCAGCGGCCATCGCCCCTAAACAGGGGTGCGATCTATACGCACCGACTTAGAAGGGGATCATTTCCATTGGACAAAATAAAAACAAGGGATTTTATTGGGTTGTAAATCGATAACGCAACGTGACCTAAGTGAACATGTGCAATTGTATATGTTAGCTAATAAAGAACTTGCTGCTACTCGGGCACATATTTCGTAATTTACACAATTTTACGAGTTTAAACTCTTGTCGCCAAGTGCTGTTTCAGGTTTATATTTTTAATAAAATTCAAACTAATATTATAAACTACTGAAACGATTTTTGTGAAATTTGGTACAGACATAGTTTGGAACTCGAGAAAAGACATAGGCGGAGTTTTTACACCAAAAATTTGCCGGAAGTCACTATTCCACGTGAACAGTCGCGGGCAAAAGCTAGTTTAAATTCAATTTAACATAATATAAGTACATAAAATGTGGGTATCTCTTATAAGAAACCATTTATAATTTACCCTAAAACTAAGATAATTTGATCCCCAAAAAATCAAACATTAAAATAGAGGTCCTGAAATATCGTCGACGTCAATTTAAATTCAAACGATTCCTGCGAAAAAAGGCACAAGGGTTCAAAGAAGGTCAAGGCGTTGCGTATCTATTAAATATTAACATGCGAAAGCAAGTAATGGAAACTCCAAAAAACCGGGGTAAACCCGACTTGTTCAGTAATGAATTGGGGTAAACCCTTTTTGTCCTGTAATAAATTGAATACAGCTGAATAACGACAGTCGTATTCAACAGTATATAATTATTTATCACGTTTAAACTGATAGATTTATTTGATTATGAAAGGATTTGCGCAGGCGACATCATATTCTTTTTTTTTTTATTAATATTATTTTCGGAAATTATAAGTAAAGTGAGAATTATCGGAAAGCAATGCTACGGAACGAATGTGTCAGTTCGATCGGAGTGCCACGGCCTCACAGAAACGGGGTGGAACAACGATTCAGTGGTGTTGTGGGTAAAGTTACCGGAGGCACAATCCTCCTCACCCCAATACTGAATCAAGTCGCTAACCCCCAAGGCGGGCACGCTACTATAGCAGCGGTAAGACCCCTCTTTGAGGAGTGGCTTGAGAGACGCCACGGCGTCCTCACCTTCCGTCTGACGCAGGTGCTAACCGGGCACGGCAGCTTCGGTAGGTTCCTGTTTCGGATCCAGCGGGAGGAAACGCTCGCGTGTCGTCATTGTGAGGACCACCTAGAGGATACGGTGGAGCATACGGTAGCGGTATGCCCTGCCTGGGCTGAGCACCGCCGAATCCTCAGGGAAGTGATCGGCGGCGGCGACCTCTCGCGCCCGGCCTTAGTCGAGGCCATGGTGCGGAGTGCGAGGAACTGGGACGCCGTCTCCTCCTTTTGTGAAGCAGTCATGCTTGCAAAGAGAGAGGCGGCCCTGAGGAGTAATTCTCCTCCTCACGCCCCAGCAGCCGCAATTTGATGAATTCCCCCTCACAAAAAAAAAACCCAATTTGAACCGGCCAAACATATGAAATGGTTTGACAAATATACAAAGAAAAATCTGTTTATCTATTTTACACACACACCAAAACCTGTAAAGTGCTGAAGTGATGTTGTTAACATAAACATAATTATTTTGTATTATTTATACAAGCTTTGAAAATAATTTGCGAAACCAAAGAGGTAAATAAAATGCTCTGGATAGTATCAAACACTATTTCTCCAATTGAGTGAGTTTATGTTGAGCAGGTTTTTTTTTGTGAGGGGAAAAAATCATCAAACGACTTATCCCGCCCAGGGCCGGAGCGGGAGGGAGTCAGACTCTTACTGATTAAAAACCCCCCTGTTCCTTCTCCTGCTCTGGGCCGAGATAGCGGTGCCTCATTGCGCTTACCCCGTAACCTCGGCTGACCATTAGCTCTATAGGGCCCCGTTTGTGGTGGTCTATTGGCTCTTAGAGGCGCGCGCGGTATGCTACGCGCCGTACGCTCGGGTCTGGTTCTGGTCGGGCGGCGAGCTGCCCTTACTCGCCGACCGCAGACCCGCGCTTACGGTGGCCGGAGATCATGTTGAGCAGGTTGAAATCCTTTTTTATACATTTTTGTTGCATTCTTTTTAACTATCACTATTCTCATCCAATTTAATATACAAGTTTTAATATTAATTTATTTACTCCGAATCTGTTCTTACAAATTTATGGAAATTATGTATGTTAGTGAAAATCATTGATTTAGGAACTTCATCAAACATTAAATCCTATCCCTACTAATATTTTAATGTAAACATTTATAAGAATGTATGGATGTATGTTTTTTTATAGTCTTTTACACAAAAACAGCTGGACCAATTTGGTTGAAATTTGGTATGTAAATGTGACATCCTGGATGAACACATAGGCTTTTTATCAACATAACATGCAGTCAAAGCTGCGGGCAGAAGCAAGTTAGTTATAAAAAGTAAAAAAAATCTTTAGATTTTAGTATCTTTATACCGGAACAGCTGTATATAAATTACTTCTTACAATTATTTTAGAAAAAATAAAAATAACACCAGTATTAATTAATTCATCTGATAACACCAAATAAATAATTGTATAATTCAAACATTAAGTCTCTTATTGCTGCGCACTTAAATTGAATGAGTAAAAACAATTTTGTTTGATAAATTTTACAAAACAATAAGCTAATTAGTTAGACAGGGACCCAGAGAACTTTGTTTAATGAAAGTATAGTAAATTATATAAGTATAAATCTTTATAATTTAACTGCACCATCAACATGGTGACTGGCCAACCAAACACTGTCCAATGTTTTGCAGGATCAATTCCCATCTGGAACCACCCATTGCATGATAAAAAAAAAGTTTTTCTGGGTCAGTGTGTGATGTGGATGTGGAATTGTTTGTTTGTAAACAAACAAAACCAAATCTTATAGAGTGGAAATGGAAAGAAAACGTAATAGCAGTGGATACATATGATGAGAAACAGAGTTCATTAATTTTCATCAGTAACAATCTAAATTCTTTTCTCAGTTTTCAAAGAAAAGTTGAGGTTTCATAATTTGAATCCATATAACAGAGTACAACATTGCCGTTTTAGTGTTTTTTAAGTGTGATAAAGTAAATCATTGCACTCTGGCCTAAACGGCTACTAAAGCCAAAAGCGGACATAGGTGTTCTCTCTCACCCATTCCACTGGCTAAAATTCTGATACTCACAGATTGAAAATGAAAGAATTTATTAACTTTGTAACAACAGTGATTTTAAAACAACTTATTTAATTAATAGATATAAGGTAAAGTCTGTGATTGGATTAATTAACACATCAGTGTAAAGCCAGCACCAATAAAGAAATTAAAGAAAGCAATTTAGGACAGGTATTATATTTAGAAATGGTAAATTTATAGGTGTTTTATGAGACACAACAATAATTCTTGCAAAACCTAACTTTTTATGATAATAAATGCTAGGGTTATCTTAATTCAATATTTATTCAAAAATTAATATTCATTACTTAAGTGCTTCCTAAATTACCTCTCATTGGTTATAACCTTCATTTTTATAACCTTTTTATCAGGAACAAGCTTCATTAGTGTATTCAGTTAATCTCACAAATTAAAGAATAAAAAGAAATTGATTATAACCATTATAATTGAACACTTTGTGTGTAAATTGTTAAGGTAACAAGCTGATTACTAGTATGACGTGGGCTTTGAAAGTGCATAAAAAACTATTGCTGACCAATAAAATACCACAAAATAAAACGGAACGATAAAACTTTACAATATACTTCAAAACATACTAACTATTACGTCACGGAATATAAGTCGTAGAAAACAAGGTTCATAAGTTTATTTACTCACCCCTGTTCTTCCAAACTATCCTCTAGTTCTGCACATTTCACTTCAATCTTCCTCTTCCTCTCATGGTCTAGAATCTCCCGGTTCGGCTGTTTGTTTGACGCAGAATCCAACTTGGCTATTTCTTCCTCAGTGCGATAATTCACTGAATCTTTGGTTTTTCGCACTCCCGCCCAGTTTCTTTGCACATATCCATTGGTACCGGAGCCTCGTGGCGTCGTCAAACCAATACCATTATACATTTTGCCGGTTTATTTACCTAAAATCATAAATCAATTTATGGCATGCTGAGTGAGGGGCATGGCTAACTTGACAATCACAAAGTTGACGTCGTTAGGTAAATTAACTTATTACAGTAATGTAGCAACACTTTATCAGATACTTAAATCAATATGTATGAACACAGATATCTCACCATTTACCAGAACCCCGTTTATTTCAATTTTTATTCATAAGACACACGTCCATCTTAGCTGGTTCTGCTTTTTTTGTGGATGATGACTTTCATTCAGAGTTGCCACTTTGAAAAAATATCATAGACAATTTTTCATTATTTGTGGTTGTGTCGTAATTGGAATTTTGATGTACACTAAACCCACTAAAAAAGAATATAGTTCTTTGAATTAACATTAAGATTTTTGAATATAAATATTATTATTTTTTATACACATAAATAAGTGCCAGTGCTGTCATTTACTGTCATAGATTCAACACACAATCTGTCATTTGATTTCGAGGTTATGTTTTGTTTATAAGACGATAGAGCTGAAATTCCTCTCGAAGAGTAACTGAAATAAAGAATAGTAGTTCAGTCATTTATACTACAACGCTTATTACCACAAATTGGAATCATGCTTGATAAAATTCTTTATAACACGGTTTTATCACAAACGCTCTCACCTTGCGGAAAATATTTGATCGCCGGCAATATTTACAGCCAGTTAGCCGTTTACGAGTAAGTTTGTTTAAAATTTACTAGAATAAACATCAGTACTTACTAAATATTAAGTTACTTATCTTATTGTTTGGTGTCACATTATTTTCTTTTCTTATTTTTTCGTCAATTTTTCAGTCTGGACCGAATACTCAATCCTGTTGTCGAACTTCTAACATCTGATTACAACAAGCCGAAATACATTCACACTCTCGAATCTGGTAGCCAAATATGCAGTCTAGCGAGTACAGAGAAGTTTTTAATAGTTGGTACTGTAAATGAAATATCAGGTTGGGATTGGAAGAATGCAGTAAGTTCAAAGCTGAGTAAACCTTCTTGGGTTATCAGAATACCGTCGCGATCGTCTATGGAACAGACTGATGTGAATAGTCTTTGGCTATCTGAGGATGAATCAAAGCTATATGCTGGTTGTGGTGATAACAACATATATGTTTTCGATTTGGAAGATGGGAGACTAGTGTCCACATTCAAGGGTCACAATAATTTTATTCATGCCATTGATGGAAGGTAGGTTATTCAGGTATAACAATTATTTATAGTTACTTAATTTCATGTCACAAGAAATACAAGGCAAAACCTCTGCAATATTACAACCTTTTTGTAATATGATATCCACAGAAACAAATTATGCCCTCTTTTTATTGATTATAAATAAACTATCTGGGTGAAACTGCAAGGCAAACCAAGAAATTGATATTGCAAGTTAAATAAAGATTCATTCAATTATTACAGGCAACAACAACTAATCACAGCCAGTGAGGATGGGTGTGTGATGCTCTGGGATACTCGTACCAGTTCCAACCACAACAAGTTAGAGCCCCACAATAATAGCAAAGTCAGCCGGCCTGAAATTGGCAAGTGGGTTGGATCTGTAGCCCTTGGAGAGGATTGGATTGTAAGTGTAATTGTGTATTTTAATATGGTGTTAAATATGTAGCTTTGAGTAGACAACCACATCAAAAATTCAGATGGACATGTTTACATTGATATAGATCTTCAAATACTGTGTCATCAGCATCACTACCTAGTATCAAACATAGTCGCTTTCTCTGCCCCTATATCTCTTTGTAAGCTTAATTTTTTTTAATTTGCAATGCATTTGATTTGATTCAGTATATTTTAATAGAATGAGTAATTACAGAGAAATGTTTATACATATATGTAATAACCCCATTGAATTATGGACAAATTTTGTATCAGCATTGCATACACGCAAAGAAGGGACAGGTCTCTAGTTAAAAAAACCAACAAAAACAACACAACGCTGTTGTTGTTTCACGCCGGTTTTCTATGAGGCCGTGGTATAACTCAGGTCGAGCCGATCGGTGTTTGCGTGTTTTGTTAAAAAATGTCTGATTTGGACTTTTGATTTTGATAAAAGTAAATGTTCATCTAAAAGACTACAATCTCAATATAGTTCAAATAGGCCTTATATCTTGTAAATATCAAATATCAAGAATCTAAAGTCCACACCCAAGTTTCAGTAAAATTTAATCACGAATTAATATTGATAGACTAAAATTGTATAGTATTAAAGTTAAATCTTAAAAATATAGAATTGTTTCTTTTCAATAATTATTTTCTTTTTAGGTCTGCGGTGGAGGCCCGCGGCTGGCACTTTGGCATTTGCGCTCTTTGGATGCTGTCACAGTCTTCGACATTCCCGACCATGGCATCCACGTTTCCTTCTTCCACGACGACTCTGTCTTCGCCGGAGGAGCAGCCAAACATTTTTATCAGCTTAGTTACTCTGGAGAAGTTAAGGTGGAACTACCAGTATCAGCTACCACAGTCTACTCTGCAGTCTTAAGAACTAATCCCAAGGTGCTGGCCATCGCTGGCTCCAGCCCTGAGATAGATCTATGCACCACCTTCAACTACAGAGATCAAGTTCTTCATTTTCGATAGGTAAGCTACATAGTTAAATATCTGGACAAATAAGTTAATTTTATAATAAAAAACAATCAATAAATGAATGGATGAAAAATGTCAACAATTTTTTATTATTTACACACTCTTACATCATCTATATGAAGGTTTTAAGTATCAAAACAATTATTTTCATATATTTTTTTAAATTAGCAACACAAAATGTCCTTAGTATTGCAACACTACTTAATACAAATAGCTTCAAATTGAACTCTATACTCATAGTTAGAAATGCTATTTCTTTGTTTATTTGTAATTCATGAATAGGAACTAGAGGTTTCCTTTTTGAAAATATCGTTAGATATAGCCGTGTCCTGCGACTGCAGCAGGTATGAACCCTTGGCTACCGTCTTTCTTCTTGACGTAGAACCACTCAGCGTCTACGTCAGTTTCCACCCCGCCGCCTTGCACAAGAACCACTACATCTCCCTTTTGCACTGTCAAAGTTTTGTTCAACACACTCCCCGCATAGTCACTATTCACTACCAATAGCGTCTGTCTTTTCACTTGCCTAAAATCCCTATTCTCCTTCTCATGTATCTTATCAATATTTGAACAAACGGATTTAGTTTTTAAATACAAAGAATCAAAGTCTTTTTCTGCGCACGAGTTCTTGGATTTCTGCCGCGTAGTTCTGGAGGGGTAGCGGCACTCGGATCGCGTGCGCCCGCGCAATTGTTCCTTCTCGTTGTCTGTCAGGTTTCCACATGGCCGCGGGTAGATGTCAGTACTGCTCTCCCAACACGGCGTCTTCTTTTGTGGTGATGTTCTGGAAGATTGTGGAGATAATATAAAAAGTATTTTTATAAAATAGGTAGGTACTTCACATAATCCGCATTTCTTAAGCTATAATGAATTTATGATAAAGTTATTATTGCGTTAGTCAATGTTTTGGCTATCCATTACTACCTATAGCTATAAATATCCATACTACACATAGATCTATCATCTATAATCATGAAAGAAAAATTCCGATCTATGTATTTTGAAAGGAAAACCATAGAATGACTTCTTTCGCGACTAAAAACCCCTTCATTCCTTCTCCTGCTTCTGCTGCTTTAGACTGAGGCCGCAGTGCCTTATTGCGCTTGCCCAACCCCGGCTGAACTGAATTTATTATAGAGAAAAATAGGCATTGATTCCTTGTGCCTGTTAAACTGATAAACTTATTTAATATTGGTAAAAAAAGCAAGTTAGCAACGTACCTATTAGGCAGTATTCCCAGCGGTAAACACGCACTATACAGCACGTAGCCTTCGTCACCGTGCGGCGTCTGCGCATATAGCCACTGCTCGTTCTTAAACACCGCGTTCACGACTGTGCCCAGCGGTAAAGACAGTTCTTGCTGGACATCTTTCTGTGTCTGATACAAGGTGCTAGGGTATGCGATCACGACCGGAATGTTGCCTGGACGGTCTATTGTGGCCTGGAATAAGGAAATGGAGTGGTTAGAAAAGTATTTTATGTGCTGGTCAGTTTCTTCCGGGTCTGGGTGAAATGCGTAAGTGAAATCGATCGAAATGTTTGCAAACGCACCCACGACACAGGAGCAAATCCTAAAAAACGTAAACGCGCTACGTTCCAACGTGATAGAACTACAGTCAAGCAAACAGACTTTTGAATTACTAATAGTAACGTAAGATTTTTGTGTCATCCGTATCCAGATTTAAAGCATGCCACGAACCTTTTCGAATTTACCGTTTATATAAAAATAATCCGTGTTAAGATAGTTAATAGAAAACTTCAAATCAATTCATCATTACATATAATGAAAAAATAATTACGATGTATTTGATACAGGAATTTACTTTTGAATGATCCCATGAAGTACAAAACGGCTGTTGCGTTTTTGATACGTATTTAGACATGAATTATCCTCCTAAACAAAACAAAGATATACCTAAACACATAAGTAACTAGCGGCCTTCCTCCGCTTCGCACGGGTCCAAATATCTCGCTAACAACGAAAGGATTCCTTTTCCCCAATTTTCCCCTCTACTTTTCTAATATTTTCTTTCATAAGAACCTTCTCCTGACAATAATAAATACAAAATAAAAGGATTTTTCAAAATGAGTGCAGGCCTTTTTGAGTTATGTGCTTACCAACACATTTTTATATTATAGAAGAAGTTAAGAAGTGCTTATGTATGAAAGAACGTAAAAAATGTCCTAACGTTTTAACCCGTTCGTAGGTATGTGTCAGATTTCAGCGAAAACATGAAAGTAAAAAAAGTAATAGTCTTAGAGAGAATTTACTATCTCTAGTTTTGTTACTACTTACTTTCAAACCGTAATTTACGATTTCTTTGTATAATTTGTGTAATTTAAGTATACCTATAACAATTTACATACGCATAGGTTCTATTTTATTATTATACATAACTATCGGTGTACACGCATCTACGGAATTAATATCGTGTCATAATGTTTTGTGCCGAGACTTATCTTCACTTTGGCACCGGTAATTTGTTGTTTTTTTAGATTCAGTGTTATATCTAGGTATACTTAAGTTTTTTTTTACTTGATATAAACTAGTGCTTGACTGCGATCCCACCTGATGGTAAGCAGTGATGCAATCATTGATGGTAAAGCGCACTAGTTTATTACGAACCTATTCACTCTAGCCTTGAAGACACCTAAATTATATTTGGGCAGAAAGACTGCAGCCGGCAAACTGTTCAAATCCAAAAGTACTTCCTTTATTTTTCTGTTAAAACATCAACATACCTAATTAATTTTAACTGAATTTGTATCATTGCAAAAAGCGGATGAGCGTTTATGCGAACCTGTTTATTAACAGAACAACAAAATTATAATGGCGTACCTACCACTAAAAATTTAATAGACATGATTTCGGCCGCACAAGCTTCAACTAATAATTTTCCCGAGCGCTTTAAATCTTATATTCCACAAAGGTCAATTACAAATTATAGTGACCTCTGCGTTGATTTTTAAAAGTCTCCCGTGATATATGGTATTGCCGTGCCGTCGAAATGGCGCAATTAACACCGTAGCGTTTAACCCCACGAAGATATATTGTTGTTTTAAATAAACCGCATTGATGAATGGCCCTCTCGAGATTATCTTGTAACCCCACATTACAACAAACCTAAGAAACATTCACTTAAGGATCATTATCCTGAATACATACCGCAGCAACAAAATTGCTTCAACAATCAGCCAGGCCGATATTCGCCCGAATTTACTTGTAGGTACCTATATTAAAAACTTCAAAAAGGATATCGAAATTTTTAAATGACTTGCAATTTATGTGTTGTCCAATTTTGCGCCAATTTCGCGGCTTACGTTGTACCATCGGGTTTATGCGCCGAGGTAACGCACAAAAACTGTATGTACCTACAACGTAACGTCATAATAACGCCGAAGAAATGAATAATGATCGAGATTTACAGGTGCATTTAAATTCTTTTGTAAAAAAGATCCGTTAATATCGCAATGAGAATGCCAGGTAATGATGAATGACTTTTAAAAATAAAATTTGGGTTATGTGTTAAGAGTAGAGTCGGTTTTTTGGTGGTGTAAGTATATGGTTTGTTGTTATTCAATAAGGATCAACTAAAGCAATAGTAAAAAATCGTACCTCACTAAGGAAGCTGTCCAAATCTCGTATGTCGTAACCAAATTTTCCATTTGGGTTTTTCTTCTTTCTCCTGTGCCGGTGGCGGTGTTTCTTCCTGACGTACTCCTCTGTACCTACACTGGTATCGGAGTACGTGTCCTGCACGTTAGCAAACTCTTCACACGCGTTTCTGAACCTAAGATTATGGTAATACTCATTACGTCCCACGACCCTATCTTTCACATCTCTAGGCTTGCACTTTCTGTAACGTTCGATTTCATTTGACTTCTGATTGTGATTCTTATCTACTTCACTTTTTATTATTGTGTTTTTTATTCTATCTTCACATTGAAACTTCTCACCGGTAAGCTTCGCATTCTCCAAATTTTCTTTCAGCACCCAAGTTAGCGATATCTTGGATTTATGGCGATGTGCTAATGGTGTGGAGTGCCAAAGACCCATGTCTTTAATTTCGGCGTACTCAACACTGGTATCTTGATCGTCATCTACTGACGATATTTTGCAGTTCGCTAGCAAGTCCAAGACTTCGCATGCTGGAGGTGCGTTACTCTGGAATTTATAAGTCACTTTAACAGTTACACAAAATTCACGGTTATTAAATATTCATGTTTTGTTTCTACTAAACGTACCGTATTGTTCAATCCTTGATTTTCATTAACGTCAAAAGCGAGCACTCGTTCACAGTATGGAGGCGGTAACTCTTTAAACGTGATTTCTGGAAGTTAAATAAGAAACAATTTAAAATCACAATCGGGCACACTATAAGCCTCACCGAGTACTATTAATAACGAGATTTATACCATAGTCAGCTGAGCGGATTATTGGGCATAAATAATGAAGTCGCAGTCATAACAATGAAAGTGGGCGAGTGCGCGAAACAATGCCCTGCCGGGGGGATGCGCGCTCCCGGACTACCCGGCGGCTCCCGCGCACTGTGTACACCGACTCTCGCGCACGTCTCTCGGCATAAATCCACGATGCGCGCGCCGCCCACCGTCGGCGGCCTCGCGCCCAGCACTGGCTCCTCCAACGGATACACTATCGACATCGCCCTCCTCTTAAAAAATCTCGGCACATTCTCACAGTTCAAAGTGGGCGCACTCATGCGATCTCAGTCGAAGACGTCGACTTTGCCTCGGGACACGATTTGCAGCCGCCGCAGACATTCGGTCAGAGGTGCGGTCATCCGTCATATGACACATTAATTTATTAGCATAAGTTGATACAATATTTATGCGTAAACAACTATCACATCTACACAAGCTCTGTATTAGATGCGGCAGTCACGAGCCACTAATAGGCAGGTGCTAAGAGTCAAACAATAAGCTCTAAAGGCGAGCATTTTAACACTTCTCACGCTTTTCGAGGCGTAAAGAGTAAACACCTGTGTTTGTGTTTCGTTATCTTGTCTCGTGCTGCATTTGTATTTTTTTACTTAATGGCCGGAGATTCCTTTACAATTGAGTGTTGTTTAAGGAACCGTGACGGACATAAAAACTACAAGACATTAAAGCACGCTATGTTTAGATAAATTGTTGTTATAATAATAACTTGGTTGATAAATGCTTGGATTTAAACCGTTCATTTCTGCGTGCAAAAGTTATATATCATCTCGGATCTCTGAGATAAACTATGCACGCAATGCATATTTGCAAATTTAAATCCGCGTTGAATGCGATGGCCACTCTTCTTCACGTTAGACGCCGGAGATAGTGCGCGATTTATTTTCTCTTTATTTTTTGTTTTGTGGTCTCTACTGGCTCTGCCGCGGACAACTGTCATTATCGTTTAACACGAACGTTCCAATAAATATTAAGTGACAATACATTTCATATCATTACTTTTACGTCTGTTAGAAACTTCCTAATTAAACTGAAAATAATGTTTCAATGATTTAAGACGAAAGTGATATATGGTAGATTGGTAGCATAAATGCAACAATAACTTCAAGACAGATTTAGGAAACTGTTTTTCTAAATAACTACAAATCAATAATTTTGAGATAACAGTTGCTTAGAAAAGATAGGGTAGCGTTAACAAGATCTGAGCCCAGAACGACGCAACGAACCACAACTTTTCGAAAAAGTTTGAGATTTTGGTTTAAAAGTTGCAGGTCATGGACCCACAATATGAACTTTCAGCCTACGCTACTTCGTTGGCGATTTTTGTTTAAACCCGATGGTGACAATTTTATTACTTTCTTTATTTACGAACACCATAAAATAAATGCGACAGCAATAACATTTACGCTTTTTACATTCCACGAAATTGGAAAGTGAGACAGTTTGTTGATGCTGTGTCGCGTACATTACTCGGACGCCAATTTCACGGTTTTATAGCGGCCAATATTACCTTACGGCTCTCCCATAATGATTGTTATTACAAACTTGAAATACGCACGTAATTTTACAATTTCGTTACAAAATATAGCCGCCGTGGTCACACACCGCGGCCATGCCACAACAAACATATTTATGTCTGCCGTTATTATGACAAAATTAATTATTTTCATTAGACGCCTTCGTTCGCCCACCCACATCGTACTGGGATTTTATTATAAGTTATTGGTGTTAAATTGGTTCACGAGATTTTGGATTTTATCAAAGTTCGAAAACCTTTTTTTAATGGAAGTATGACATTAAGCCTTTCGGCGATTCACAAAGGTATAATTTTATTATAATTATAATTATGCTTATTTTAATCAGTTTTTATACTTAGATCTTTTTTTTTATCAACGATCGAACTGCAAACTGATCGAGTTTATTTTGTTACATATTGACATAGGTATCATAGAAATTAGACATCTCGCCCATTTTTAAACGGTTTGATTTTTATTGTGACAAATCGAAACTCAATTCCTAAAATCCACGTACTAGGATAGATGCGAAACTATTAATATTAGCCATTTACGAATATAAAAACAAAATTGTAAAAGTAAATAATAAACATGTCGTTAATAAAAAAAATAACATTGATCGATAAAAGTATTCCGAAATATTCCATGAATTTTTTTCGAACCCTAAGAGGCGTGAAAACGGAAGACAATGCGTTTAAGGGCAAATCACGAGCATATCGCTATGTGGGGAATGTGTCCTCACAATGAGCCGGAATGCTGCGCAGATCACGACAACTGCCGAAAACGTGCGCACACGCATCCCGCCAGGAGTCGCGCCGCGCAGCCGCACAATGACGTAGCTCGTAAAACAAATCATTCATGTTCTTATAATATGCAACTGTTATATACTTTCATTGTAATGAAGTGATGATGTATAACTATATACCAATATAGTATACCATACCACCATATAGTGATGTATAACTATACCAATTTCATTGTAATGAAGTGAAGTTATTGATTCACTTCTTTGTCGTTTTCTTTTTATAGTTCGTCGGATTAATTAGCAGTTACCTATCAGATTAATAAGTACTTAATAAATTTTTTTGACTATCTCATTACCCGCAGTAGTCCGTATTTTTATTACGGTTTCCTGCTTAAAGTGTATCGGAAACGACAGATTTGAATATAATTTTGTTTATGTTTACAGTTATATAGGTAAACTTGCCTAATTCGTACCTGCGCCTAAATCGTACCTCGACTATATCTCGGCATGGGTAATAGTTACCAACGCCTCTGATGGCATAAAATGTCAATAATAGTCGGCCAGATTGCCATATGACAAATAAACACCTGTTACGTTGCTCCCGACAAAAATATTGAACGGGTAAGATTTTTCTCACTTTTTGAGTAATTTTTTTGCATACTTCACAAGAACTGTCTTCCAAGTATACCGCTCGTAAGTTGTTTAACTGTTTATTATATATTTATACGTATATTTGTGAATATATTTCACATGGTAAAGTCGGCTTGTTGGTTGATAGTTTTTTTTGCGGCTAATTTGAAATTCATTTGATACTTGTGCCTAATTCGTACTCGCAGCAACTTCTTAAAACGTACGTACTTACGATTTAGGAAAACAATGTTTAATTTCACAGTAAATATTAATTACTTACTTGATTATTTTTTAGTTTGTGTTTTTATTTAAAAAAACTAAAAAAAAAAACATTATTTTATCCAGTAATTGTGAAAGTATGGGTACATGAGCTATGTGCAAGACGAATCAAAAAAAACTAAATTTTATTATTGCGATGACTTTCAAGATTTGGAAAAGACCATCCGCTGTATTAATAAGAATTAGGTAATCTAGGTACATTAAGATTAAAAAGAGTAGAAGATTATTAAGATTGTGATTTTTAAGACTGTAAAACAATGATAGGATCTCAAAATATGATTTAAGAATATACTGGTACGATTTAAGATCAATGGTCTTAAATCGTACTTTTTTTAAGTTTTTGTAAATTGTTTATTTCTCAGAAGTTTATTAGATTTATGTTATATTTTATCGGAATACTAATAGAACATTAGTTTAATTATTACTACTTAATATAAATAACTGTGTATCATTGTTCATTTTCAAAATATTCGAGGTTCTCCTTAAGTGGTACGAATTAGGCAAGTTTACCCTATTAATATACCTACTAGTAAAATTTAAATTACACTTAAAATTGCCAAGAAAATCTGACATTATTTATGTTGTGACTGTGACATTTCAAATCTAGCTAAGATTAACGCCAGCGTGTTATAACTGCCGGTCAATCTACTGTGTTGTCTGTGACGTACGTAGACTTTAGTGTTTCTGTAATCTTATCCAAGTAACGCAACCGTAATAAGTGTCTTCACCTTAATTAAGTTTTTGTAAACCCCAAAAAGAGCGGCGTTCGCTCATCTATTCTTCTTCTATTATGTCTCGAATAAGCACGATGGAAAGGTTAAACAGAGTTGCTGCTGTGCATGAAGACCGGGATCTCCATCAGTTTGTATTACGGTTTATAGATGTGGTCTCTAAAATCTATTATACTAGAGAGACTTAAAGTTGCCCATCAAGCAATAGAGAGAGCTATGCTCAGACATCCCAAATGTTGTAAATAACATCTGTTGCCGACATGGCTCTTAAAATTTAAAGCTGGGGCAATGGGCAGGCCACGTCGCTCAAAGGATAGACAGGCAATGGGTTAGATGCGACCATGGACCGGAAGACTTACCGTATGCAAACCTCCCCGTAAGTGGAGCAATGATATCGTCAGGGTCGCGGGAAACCTATGGATGCAAGTGGCAAGCCATCGTTCGACGTAGAGGACTAAGGATATTTGTCCAGCAGTGGACGTCTTCCTACTGATGATGGTGATGATGATGAAACAGAGTTAATGCCATAAGAAATGATAGATGTTCAATAACAACATTTAAGATTCACGTTTAACTACAATGCTAACTAGCCATTAGTTTGAACCTGTTATTAACTCGATCATTATCGATAAGTAATTACGTTCGTCCACGAAATATTTTTGGAACGCCTCCATTCTTAGATAATAAAACTTAATAATGTTAACGTTATCTCGCAAAAATCTACCATAAAGTTCACGTTTTAAGGTGCCATGTTGGGGTGATTTATTGTTTTACTCTAGTCGCTAGTGGAAGTACTCACGGTTTTGCGTGGTGGGCAAGGAAAAGCAACTATTAACGACTAAGATGTAGAGAAAACCGGAAAAGTCAGATTTTCACAATATAATGATCAATTTTAAAATTGGAATCCACAATCTATTCCTCTCATAATGTGACTGTTGATTTTCTCTAGAATTTGATAACATTTTTGACTGCACGGTTGTGCACGGGTGGCTGCCACGCAACATGTAGCGGGTTCGATAAATCGATACCCAAAACAAACAACACTATGTGTCATTCACAAAGTATTGTTCAGGGTCTGGGTGTGATGTGTTTGTGAAATTGTATGTTTGTAACGGCACCCACGACACAGGAGAAAATCCTAGTGTGGGACAACGTTATGAAAAAAAAAAAATTCTTCTCTTAAAACTAGACTGAATCATCTGCTGATAATTAAGGAACAAAAGACAGACAAACAAATAAATACTGCATATTTTTAATGTTACTATGGCGACTTCTGGGAACAACATACGTCTGGCGGAATTGTCTGATCTTTATGATGAATTTTGTGTATCTAGTTTGTGACAGCAGCACGGTTGTTTTCTTAGTTTTCGTTGAAAACTTGAATTATTTTTGTTGTAGCTGACAACGATTTGAGCTCTCAGTCTTTATGGGTGTAGAGGCTAACCGCTTGCTTATTAAAAAGTCTTAAAAGGAAGTGTTTAGACTTTAGGAGACTACTGATAAAATTGAATACTGTAATAATATTATGCGTCTTGTAAAATGAGTGGTTTTAACTAAAACCACTCATTGGCAACGATAAACATTAAACTCGCTTCCTATTAAAAGGAGGTTACTAATTCCCATTAAAAATAGCATCTTTGTAAAAAAGTAACTGGCGTTTATAACATTGAAATAATGATAAAGTTCTTAAATGCTAGACATCGAAAAAATACCATTTCTATCTTACTGAATAAAATTACGTAAGGATATGGTGCTCGTCTTTAGAATCGCACACATCACGTATTGGCGTCCGTGACTTAAATTCGTGAACGCAGCGTCAGTGAGGGATCATTGGAACTGGTAGGAGGGCAGGAGGGAATTAAGGGTAAGTGTAGGCAACCGATAATTGCGTGGGAACGAGCCCTGCAGCCTGCGTCGGCGCCGACAGCACAAAAGTATTACTGCTTTTATTGTTGCCAGTATGAAATTTAATTTAAAAGGGAAAGTAAAATAATATTTGGTATCTATCTAACTCTATGGCAATAGGTACATTCGGGGATCAGACCTCATAGGTCTTTGTTGAAAACGTACTGTCATCTCCGAAATTGCAGCCAACAACCCTTGTTAACTAGTGCTAATGCCACAGTCGTCTTGTTAGTGAAAGTAAACAGCAACATTTTAAAAACGTTCTTCTTTATTCAAAATTATATAATGAGAAATAAATTTAGCATGTGTATATGTTTTTTATTAATTAAACGGAAGAAGAGGTGTGTCGTAATGTATTGACATCGATACGTATATTAATCGACGCGTGATTTGCGATTTAAGTAATCGATTGTGCATTTTCAATGGCTATTTTTTAATTTAGAGGTTGTTACGTAGATTGTTACCATGATTGTAAAATAAAACAACAACAACAACCACCTATTTATGGTAGTACCTTAGCCTTTTTTGTTTAATCCATAAACACGTCATGACACACATGACTAATTACTAAATAACAAATACTAATTACAATGCGAACAATGTCTTTGCCAACTCTACTTCCTCTATACACCTCCTACATCGCATTGCACGCCACAATCGGCGAAAAGGTAAAATTGCTGCGCCGGCGCATTCTGCGTCCCGAGCGCTCTGATACCAAACACACGCACTTACAAAAGTTCAATGAACAAAATACGCAATATTGGCAAAGACAGAAAAAAGTCATGTGCCTTAAAAAAATCAATTATAATTAATTTAAGTACACCAAAAAAGTGTCTCACGAGTTTTGATTGGTACAATTTAGTAACTATGGAACTGCGTTTTCTACGTGGTACGGAATGAGTTTTCTGCTATTTGCCTATAGTGGTTCTGCGCATACGACGCACACCTGCACGATTCATGCATTGTGCGCATCATAGTGCATCTCGTAATGACTGCATCTATTCCTAGATATTCGCTCACAAAGGCAAAAATGTAAATGCTAATGCCATAAGAAACAGATTCACTTGAAAAACCTTTTAAACGCAACAGGACTTTTATTTTACCCGTTAAGCAAACTTAGACTTATTATAAAAGCATTATGTGGGTACCTGAACTCAAATATAATCCGGTAGGTAGATAAACATAATCACTCAAGTATTTGTCTAGTCGCGACCAAACAGGTTTTTGTTAAAGAAAGCGGTGATTTTCGTCTGCCAATATTAAGATTTTGCCGTTTAAATACTCGTATGATGGCGTATTTACGGATGATAGAAAGCGAAATCCGTGGTTAGTGGAACGCTTTCCTAATGTCGCAAAACATAGTATGACTGTAGCGAATAGGTAATCGTAAGTATGGGCCGCGTTGTTCGTTCCACTCACCCGTCCCAACCACTGACGGCGCGATGGTGCTGACATCTTTACAATGTGGCCACGCAATTATCTGTGAATCCTTTATTACGTGCATTACCATCTCTGAAGCTGCAAGGAACATAACGATTGGTGATTTGCGTATTAGGTAAACAACCGGTCACATTCTTGTCTTCACATGTGACGAAATGGCGTTAAAGCTGATACGTAGGTAAATTGTAAGTTCGAACAAATAATATTCGGATTTAATTTAATATGTCATTAGAAACATATTCAAACATCTTTGGAGTGCAGATAAGGGTTGGTTGATGATCTATGAATCTGTAAAGCTCTGATTAATTCTTATAACTAACACTATTATTAGAGCACCTCTTTGGTTGAGTGGTGTCTAATAGTGAAACTATTCGTACTTAGATCTCCATACTCCTACAATGTAATAAAAAAAGTGACGATGTTTGGTATAATTCTGGCCCTCTATCAAATGGAACTAAGTATTAGTTTGTTTAACGTTTATAAAATATCAATCTAATAATACTTTGAATTTTGAACCAGACCGCACCTCACGAAGGGCCATAAAACTTCACAGCTGAGAATCAATCAAAATGCACCCGAACATCCGAACATCAAGAAGTAACAATAGCTATTGTGCACCGTCTCTATTAGATAAAACGCGTTTTGATAGGAAAAACAACAATGGTACAAATAAATAAAAGTATGCCACAATAGACTTAATCTGTATAGTTTTATTATGCAACTAAGTTTATCATTGTAATAATGACACTGACTTAAAGAAATACTGGAAGAACTAATATTAGTTATACTGGGTCTTCCAGTCTAATATTTTTTTCTTACAGAAGGCTTACAGACTAATAGTACTTAAATATTTTAACTTAAATTATATATATAGGTACATTAGGCTTTTTTATAAAAATAATATTTAGTCGATAGTCTACCGAATACGGTATTTTGCTATCCAGACTTCTAATCGTAGTAATAATGAGGCAATTAATATAATATACAAAGTATTGAAATGAAAAATCTATATTTTTTTGTATTCCTAAATGTGACAATTTTATATTCATTATCAGCCCATAAGTGCCCACTACTTAGCACAGGCTTCTTCTCACACGGAGAAGGTTTGAGCATTAATCAGCACCACGCTTGCTCTAATGCGGGTTATAATTAGAAATTATAAGTTCAGATTTCTTCACGTTGTTTTCCTTCATCGTTTTTCAGTGGTGTCTAAATAATCTTAGAAAGTATATGACTCGGAAATAGTCACATTGGTACTTTACTTGCCAGGTTTCGAACCCGCACCCTCATGCACGAGAAGCGGGCGCCTTAACCTCCGGGCCACCACGCTTTGCTATTTTAAATTCAGATTTATTCATGCAAAGTAAAATCCGACTCCTGTGAAACTCTAGTAGGGTTTTTTGTTAGACACGGAAACTGACCCCCTACATCAGTTCCGTCACATGTCGTGTCTAAACTGTCCGCAATGGCGTGCCGTGCTCTAGGAAGAGCTGTCCCTTCCATTTTACATAGATCACTGGCTACATTCCTATTCTTCTTGAGTTACTGAATCTCGCATAATTTATCTTAACGGAGAATGCAATTTGTTAGACGGACTCTAAGTAGACGACGCAGCTCGACAATACTCTATGATTCGTTTATGATATCATTTGTTTTACAGCATCTAAACATAGCCTCGGATTTGTCGCAGCTTTATTAGGTATTATTACCTACATCTAATCGAAGCTTGTTACAAGTTGTATTTAACAATATCTCTAAAGCTATAACCGCAGATTAGCCGATACTTTCAACGCAAAACGTTTAATTATTACATCTATAGCCAGTACAAAACATATCATTAACAATTCGACGTAGCGATGGTATCATAAAACCGCGATCATCGCTCGGCTGCTTTTCGGCATCCACGTGGAATTCTTGCTACACTGGCATTCGGGAAACCGATTAAAAATTCAGAAAAAAAGAACTTTACGTACAATAATTTAAGGTCAAGAAGGAGCGTGATCTCGACGCAGTGGATAAAAATTATTTATTTGCGTGGGGCGCGGCAATTAGGGGGGCGGAGCGCGTCTGCGCGCACGACCTTTCGACCCTCGGCCTACGCCCGCGCAGCCGAGCCGCCGCGCCGCCTGTGGACACTCGTCCTGTCACGGTGATGGCCCAGCGAAACATCTCGGAATTGCATGCGCTCCGCGCTCTGCAGCACGATCTCACCTACTTTCGCGAAATATGTTAAACATTTTTGCATTTTTCGTGTGCAAGACATTAAAATTACTCGTGCAGTTTAACTGAAGAGGTAATTGTTTGATCTTTTAGGTAAGTATAGTCATTACACGCTTTCAAAAACATCAGACTGACAATGAAATTGTTTGGTTTTAAATGAGTATAAAATACATAAGTCATAGTGTACCCACGCTATACAGGCCGAGGCTGTATACTCCAAATACCCATATGCCACGGGTATCATGGTCAGTTTTATTATTACATTCTTAAAAGGAGATGCAATTACCGATACGGCGTGTATCGATGGACGCACGCGCACGCATGCCTCATCGGCACAGACCGCCGACGAAATGTAGGCGGCGCGGGTAGAAATTAACCCGACTCTAGTATCTGATAGCGTACCATGTTGCTCTTTAGCTTTGTTATGCTTTTGTTGCTGATGATGGGAGCGACGGGAACTAGCCATGAAGACGATTAATTTACGCTCTACATGACGGGCACTTGTTTTATGAGCAACAAGACGAAACTATAGGTAAGCGGATTCGCGGTATTTTGAAATTTAAAAATAGGCTTCGGCTCAGATGTAAAGTGAAATACGAGAACCACACCACTACATATGTAGACGTACGATTGTACGATTGGATCGTGTGGAATATTTGAGAATAACAACAACTAATTGAAAACTAAATAAAAATATAATCACGATGACTAACGAATGTTTAAAAGCAAAGAGACCGTATCGAATATGTATGTTCTACCTACATCATTGGTACACCGGAACAGAACGTTCACCGACTTGACCAACATCAATTAGCTCACATCACATGTAACAATTATATCATTTAGGTAGTTAAATAACTGGCATTACGCAAGCCGCTACTTACTCTCTCGGAACTTGTTGAAGATCCTCTTCATGGTTGACTGATGTGGTGGCTCTTGGAGCGGTCTTGTTGTGGCTATTTGGCAGGTGTTTATAGTTGTTGGGTATCTCGGGTTCTCGCCAGGTGTTCCCGCGCACGCGCTCGCGACACAAATGCTGTCTGCAGCGAGCTGGCCACCGTCACGCTCGGGTGCGCCTGCGTCGGTAGCGTCGCGGGGTGGATAAACTTTACATCCGAATGCATGGACTCCTGATATGGTGTGTCCGTTTAATTTGCGAATGACTAATCTTTGTGATTTAGTATAATATATTCTTTGTCTTTCGTGTGTGTCCCAATTCCTTTGTTATTTGGTAGTAATGAGTACTTTGTTAGAATAATCTAAAGCTAAGCTACTTATTAATGCATCAATGCTAGAAGGAGGACGCTTTACAGACTATCGTTGAACAGATACGCTCAGGATATTTCAAGAGGACACCGTCACACCTTATATCTCTGAAGGGATATCTCGGATCATAACACGAAAAGCCTAAATACAATGCTCAGTGCAGTGTCTCCCATGTCACAGAGGGTGAGCCATTGCCAAGTAGGTAACCGGCACAATTCCTAGCTTCGTGCTATCACAACAGAATGTAATACTAAATAAACTCGGTAGGTAATACTGAGCCCGGGACTCGAACCAGATCCCTTGCTTTGCGGCCACGGCCTGGAGTTGAAGAAGGAACAGGGTCATTTTAAGGGTGATTTTAAGTCAGTAAGACCCTCCCTTCCGTCGACAAGACATTTAATGATTTTCACCCCTTGCTCGGTAGGTAGTCGCTCTTGTAATCGTTCCAGCAACAGGGCTGTGAATTAGGTACAAGAGTTCTTCTTCGAAATCTTCCTAAGTCTATTCCCGGTGTTATTGTGTCATTTGACTCAATATTTCTGATAAATTATTCTAGTATGAAATTAATTCTAGTTAAAGACTTAATGGCAACCCTTATTCCTTACTTATGTTACCAGGCAATGCAATTAAAGTAATGGCACATAATATCAAATCTGACTCAAGGCAGGTGATTAAGAGCACAGACAAGTACGGTGAGTTGAGGCCTATAAGCGGAATCACGCTTGCCTGGCGAAGCGCAACGTGGAGTGAGCGGCGCCGTGCGATATGCTCTGCAGAACCCATATCTCTACGTAGGTAATTGTCGTACATAATAATAATATACGTAAGCCCATACAGTTTTATCTTGGTATATTCTTGTTATGAGCACGGA
Source organism: Spodoptera exigua (assembly GCA_902829305.4). Lineage (NCBI taxonomy): Eukaryota > Metazoa > Arthropoda > Insecta > Lepidoptera > Noctuidae > Spodoptera > Spodoptera exigua. Next base: position 2,620,589 of record LR824608.2, on the reverse strand, counting down.
AAAGTTTCGATATTGAGGGACTCCTTCAAAATCATACTGAGAGAATAATAAATTGAAATAAAACTGCTGTTCAACATGAAAAAACACAAACATTAGCTACGAAAATAGCATTTAATTAGTTAATAACTAACAATACTTAATATAAGTATTATAATAAAATGATTTCGAGCACAAAATTGACCATCCTCAATCTCACAAAGCCTACAACTAATTTTCTTTTACCACACCAAATGAGGATGATGCTCCTAGCCTCGATTGCTCGTCGCAAACAGATACATTACGCGTCATGATTATAGTTTTAAATATTATGTAATGATTTCTATCTAACATTTTAATTACACAAGAGCGCTCAATAAATTGCATTGTAAAAACAAGGTACTAGAATCGCAATGAACTTAAAATTCTCATGTACTTATAAATATAAGTAGGTAAGATGTAGGTAAGTAATGATTAGAAACAAATTCAACAGTTGAGATGCGTTAACTACATTTGCGCTTTTTGAATTTAAGAAGTTTATCTAGTTGCTTCAACATGTGAGGTCTAGTGCACAGGGCTTTTCTTATTACGTCATCCAATAGCTTTTTCTGGTTAAAAGGTGGTATCGGAGTGTCCTCCAAATGAAAGGTATGCAGCCTGCCCAGCGTATCCCCGACAAAAACATTGTGTCCACAAGGCGCAAATCTTATGTATGTCAGCGTCACGTCTCCAGGAAAGCTGTACTCTGCACATGGCTTGTGCGTCTTCCGCCGTAAGTCCCAAACTGAAACTGTATTTGCGCTCGCAGATATTAAAATAGTCGAGTTAATTGGACAAAATGTTATCCCGTTAACTGCGCCTGGACAGATCAAGGTCATTATAACATCGTCCATGCCTTCTATCCACATTCGAATAGCATTGTCAGCGCCGCACGAAGCCAGCAAATAGTCCATGAAGGGTGAGTAACACATGTCCGTGACGGGGCCCGCGTGAGCGCGGTACACGTCCATGTGCTGGTTCAGGTAGTGCATGGAACACCGATGGATGCAGCCCTCGTCCGTGCCCACCAGGTAGCAGTGGTCTATGGTGGAGTGCCATACCATGCACAGCACCGCGGGGTATCTAGTAATGGGCACGTCATGTTTAGGACACGGTCTCGTAGTTTCTAGTCCCTTCAGTTTACCTTCAACGGTACACACGCGCATCAAAGGCGTACTGATGAAATCGTGTGTTTTTGTTTTTCGAAATTTACGAATCCTTCCGTCTTGACTCGTTGTCATTACGAATTCACTGTCGCCTTCTACAGATTGCCAACTTATAACCCAAATGGGATCGTGGCAAGGGTTTGTATCGCGTTTGCTTTTCGCTTTTATTTTGATAGAGTATGAAGTAATATCTAGTATTATTACATCGCCGTTACAGAAACCACATGCCAACCAGTTAGGGTGTTTTTTCGAAAAACTGACACATGTAACTGGATCTTTAAAACGATAAAGTCGCTCTGGTTTACTTGGATTCTTCGAACTCCAGATACAAACAATGCCTTGACAGACGTCTGCATAACCGTATTTGCCATGAGATATAGCACATATGCTCGGATACTTTGGATTGTATGATATGCAAGAGATTGGTGTGTTCAGAGTTTCTTCATATTCATATGTCCATAACTTGACCATTTTGTATATATATATTAAATCTAATGCTAAAGGATCCATTTGGAAGAGCCCTCGGAACTTCTTTTGTTCTGCAGCAAATTTCAATGAAGCGAGCACTCGTTCCATTAAAAGAACAGCATCCAAATATTGAGACGTGGCGGCTATCTCTTCAAATGTTTTACCAAGACGCTTTTCTAATTCTGCCTTCTTTCTCTTCTTCCGTAACATATAGGATGCTGGAGTATCATACATAACCATTTCATCGTCATCTTCTATGACTACCGTTTCATTGATTTGTGCATAAGTATCGTGCATGTCCCACACTGATGCGAATGATATGGCATTCTTTTTCTGAGGCCTCGTAGCAAGTACATGTCTTGATTGTACCATTTTTATTTGGGTTTGTGTTTCTTCGTGAACTACTTTTTTGTTTTTACCTTTTCCTATGGTGATATAATCATAAAAAGCATTATCTTCTTCTGTTAAATTTCCTTCTAATGATCCTTTTTCGTACGATAAACATGGCAAAGAAATTAAGAAAACTGTTTCAGTTTCTTTAAGAGTGATACAAATTTCAGGTGGATAAGACGTGATTGATGGGAATTTCGGTAAGTTAAATGCTGACGGAGCAGGAGAAACTTTATCGTCTCCTGTTTGTAATCCTTCCTCGGTGTTTTGTGAAACATCAATTTCGATATCATCCAGATTAATAGTAGTAGCATAGAATTTGGTACCCGTACTATCCAAGCCTGCCCTGGACCTGGATCGGGAAAATTTAAAAGGCCCTTCAATTTTATATCGAGACCTAGAATCAAACGCGGCGTGTGTAGTCAAATCGTTCAGTGTCACGTACTCGGGATCCACTATGTTATTCGGAGTCACGTCTAATCCGTTAACAACTACTTTGTAGAACTGTCGCTTGTCTAACGTGGACGTAATGTCCTTCACAGACTTCGTGTGTATACTTCCATTCAGTTCATATGCTGAAAGATATTTTTTTGGAGATGTATTAGATAATACAACAGAAATGTTGTCAGCTTCTACCATTTTTGCTACTGGTAATCACTTTTACTCTTTTATGGTAAGTTTCTGGGTATGCCTATTTAATACCTTCGCTTGAAATACGAAAACAACTCTTATATGTATTCACTTCGACACGCGAATAGTTTTAAAATTGTCTATGCAGCAATGACATTACGTAGGTAAGTCAGAGTAGGTACAATCTGGTACAATCGGAGCGATAGAGGATAAACTTCATTTTACAATTTGCGTTGGCTATGATTTTGACGATAGTGACAAAGGCGATTATAGAAGCGTATGACATCGCGATCGGTACATATCTAGTTCATACTTGGTTCATACCCTATAAATATCGATGACTACTAGATTCATAATGCTCATAAAGTAATTCTTATACAATATGAGTGTTGTACAATTATCAGTGTACCTACATGTGCGACGGTGCGACGTGAGAAAATACTTGATTTGTTTTAATGGTAATGATAATAATGAAGTCAATTTTGAGTTAAGTATTTATTTTTAGAGACGAATGGATCTAAAATCATGAAATATATCCTTTACTTGCAATTATACCTAAGCCGTAGTACAGACTTCACATCACCACACTATCACTTTAGACTTCTACACAGAACATATCTATACCACCATACAATACCAGTACTCCTTACGGAGTAGGTAGGTACGCATAGACAATTGCGTGTTTGTTTGTTGCCCTGTTCCTTTTTACTATTTAGGTATTATTAGTTTATAGCCAAGCATTTTTTCAAATGAAATAAGGGAAAGGAGGAAGGACACTACCTATAAAAATCTGTGGAATTGAATCACTTTTAATCGATTGATAAGAATCGAATTTAAGTTATTCAGTTCCTAATTTCTATGTACCGAGCATATATCACCTGATCAGCGCCGCCCATGGACACCCGCAACACTAGAGGAGTCACTGACGTGTTGCCGACCTTGAAGATGTTCCTTGTGACGTTTCGAAGTTCGTATCAGTTACAAAATCTTGCCGCTGAAAGTTAATTTCAAACAGTTTCAGTTTTGCGAAAATCGCACAGACTGCAAGCCATTTATATGATGAAGAAGAAAGTGTCTTCGGTGGCTCGATAGTGATACGATGTGGCAGCAGACTTGTGATTCTTTCAGTTGCAGTTGTAAGACGATGTGACATAAGATCAGACCACCACAAATGGGGACCCAATGGGGGCATCAAGGGCCGATATCTGATACTCTCATCAAACCTAAAGCGAGGGGAAGTGTCATTGGATTGCGTGTTTTGCTATTTTTATAATTATGATTGATGACATCAAATTGTTGTTATAAGTATGCCTAGGTTTTGATAAGTATCATCATATTATGTTCCTATTTTCTCAAACGTATTCCTGCAGTTTTATGGTTTCAGAATATTTTATTCGTTCTCCCTATGTAGTTTTCCGTTCTTGACAAGTCTAAACTCCATTAATTGTCCTGTCGTCACTTTTTTAGCAAGGTTTGAGCACAGCTCCCCACTATCGGTAAAGCATATGTCACAACTGATCTGCTTGAACAGCAAAAGGTATTGACTAAAAAGGAATGCCTGATGATCTCAGGGACCTTTAATGTGTGTTATCTTTTAAGGTAGGTAAGTAAGGGAAAAATAATCAAATGACTTCTCTCGTCGGCGAGAGGGAGTGACCAGTTGTTCCAAAGATTACCACCCTACATACAAACTTACAAATTACTGAGTATTATGTTACCTCACTATAAAATTTGTAGATATAGAAGTACCACTGAGAAGTACCTACAGATAAGCACACTGGCCAGTGTATCCAATGTGACAGTTTTATGACACAAAATAAAAATCCACATGTCTAATTTCATACGTTGATATACATATAAATAGATACAGTTATACATATATTTGGATATTTTAATCATTTTAAATATCATAATTTATTTTATTACTAATTATTTATACTTATCTTAATTTTTGTAAAAATGGTTATAAGCGATAGCACGATGTCATTCAAACATAGTTTGAGGGACTTTTCTGAATATGTTCTGACTACTGAACCTACATCTGGTAAGTCCGTGAAACTAGCTCCATCCGTAGTAACAGACAAGCGGCTACTGTACAAGGTGATGCTCAACGGGGTCGATTGTACCCCGGACAGCATTACTCACTCCTCGTACGCTACGCTAGACGAATCCCTGACTCACGCAGCTTTTGAGGGAAAATCGAAGTCCAGAAGTGATGCAGTAATTAAATTCTCTAGGTCAAAGTCCATAGCAGGGTTGGGCGGCACGGGAGTTTACGCCACTACTATCAACCTTGACGACATCGAAATCGATCACACACTTAATACTGAGGAGGGTTTACAAGCCGACGACGGTCAGCTTTCCTTGGCGCCGTCTGCGTTTTATTTACCAAAAATGAATCCGGTTACGTCGTACCCGCCAGAAATACTTGTCACGCTCAAAGAAACTGAAACTGTTTTCTTGGTTTCGTTGCCAAGTTTATCATGCGACAGGGGATCAGCGGAAGGACAATTAGTCGAGGCCGACAATGCATTCTATGAGTTTATTACATTTGGAAAAGGAAGAAATCGAAAAATGGTTAATCAAGAAACTCAGACCAATGCTACTACAACACTCACCAGGCACACCCTCGCTACAAGGCCAGAGAAGAAGAATGCCATATCATTCGCTTCGATGTGGGACATGCACGATACTTACGCGCAAATTAAAACGACTCAAGAACAAGAAGAGGAAGATGAGATGGTGATGTACCAGTCTGCAGCGTCCTATATGTTAAGAAAAAAGAGAAGATTGCTGATAGAACCAGGGAAAGGAAAGGCAAAGACATTCGAAGAGATAGGAGCTACGCCGCAATACATGGATGCGGTGCTACTGACAGAACGTGTACTGGCTTCCTTGGAGTATTCTGCGGCCCAAAAGAAGTTTCGGGGGCTTGTCGCCGTCGATCCGTTATCATTAGATTTAGTTTACGTTTATACGTTAACTAACTTGTGGACATTCGAATGTCAGGAGACTTTGAACAAACCAATAATATATATAACGTTTAATAAAATGTGTCCAAACCTTTGCGCAACAGCTCATGGCAAATTTGGCTATGCAGATGTTTGCAAAGGCATCGTTTGTGTTTGGTGCACCAAAAACCCACGAAAACCAGAAAGACTTTATCATTTTGAAGTTCCTGTCACATCTGTAGGCTTCTCTGAAAAAAACCCCAATTGGTTAGCATGTGGGTTTTTTAACGGTGATGTCATAATACTAGATATTACTTCATATTCTCCAAAGATAATAGCAAAAAGCAAACGTAACACAAATCCCTGCTTCGAGCCAATTTGGATTGTTAGCTGGCGATCTTTCGACAGAGACAGCGAATTTGTAATGACCGCGAGTCAAGACGGAAGGATCCGTAGATTTAAACGAACAAAAACACACGAGTTTATCAGTACGCCTATGATGCGCGTGTCTGCCGTCGAAGGCAAACTGAAGGGACTAGAAACTACGAAACCGTGTCCTAAACATGACGTGCCCATTACTAGATACCCCGCGGTGCTGTGCATGGTATGGCACTCCACCATAGACCACTGCTACCTAGTGGGCACGGACGAGGGCTGCATCCATCGGTGTTCCATGCACTACCTGAACCAGCACATGGACGTGTACCGCGCTCACGCGGGCCCCGTCACGGACATGTGTTACTCACCCTTCATGGACTATTTGCTGGCTTCGTGCGGCGCTGACAATGCTATTCGACTATGGATAGAAGGCATGGACGATGTTATAATGACGTTGACCTGTCAAAGCGCAGTTAACGGAATAACGTTTTGTCCAAATAACTCGACTATTTTAATATCTGCTAGCGGAAATACATTGTCGGTTTGGGACTTACGTCGCAAGACGCACATGCCGTGTGCCGAGTACAACTTCCCTGGAGACGTGACGCTGACATACATTAGTTTCGAGAAATCCGGGCTCAATGTTTTTGTCGGAGACACGTTTGGCAGGCTGCATACGTTACATCTGTCGGATACGCCAATACCGCCATTTAATCAGAAGAAACTATTGGACGAGGCCATAAGAAAAGCTCTCTGTACCCGGCCAAAAATGTTAAAGCAACTCGATAAGCTCCTCAGGTTCAGAGCCAGTAAGGTTCCAAGGATGTAGCTGGACCTCATAATGGGATGCAGCGATATATTTTTATTTTTGTAGATAATGGGCCAATTCGGTTTTAATATAGAACATAATTTGTAAGAACTTTCTGCCACATAAGTTACCATGTATTCGAACGTGGTAAAACAGGCGCTTGTTGTAACCATATATTAAAACATTCATTTATATTTCACTTTAAGGTATTTATAGTAGAAACTATTTATAATTTTGTGATAATTATGTTAAATAAATGAAACTATACTTTGTTTATTTGGTGATTTTTATTCTTATACATATATCTCATAAGGTACAAAATATTATTATAACAACAATGTGTTGACAAGGTAAATAAATTATGATACAAGTAATAATATACATAATGTACTATATCTACATGTTTGGAATGACTAGGACTTGTTGGACAGTTTCTGTAGATGATATTCCTTTTTCAGTTCTTTCAGGTTCGTTTCCAATATCGCTACCTGCGGGATACATACAAAATTCATTACATATTATTTACCTACTTATGTATTTATGTTTCTATAGACGTATCTCAATAGAGTTTAATAATAGATAATACTAGCTACTCCCTGCGATTTCGCTCGCTGCTCGGCTCCATTTGATTGTAGCGTGATGTTTTATAGCCTATAGCACTCGGGAACATTGTAGCTATCAATAAGTGAAAGAATTTTGGGAATCCGACCAATGGTTCCAAATATTACCCCATAAAAACTTACAAATTTTACCTCTGTATAATATTAGTATAGATGACCACTCCAACCAGTTACAGGTGGCCTTAATTACCTAACCTTTTTAATGTGATAAGGCCACCGAGGGTAAACGAGAAGATGGATCACCTGATAGTATAAGATAGAAGCAATCAACGCCCCCCATGGATATTCGCAACGCCAAAGTAGTAAGGAATGTGTTGTCGGCGCTTTAGAGGATTTGAGGTTTTAGATTAAGGGGTAAAATTGGGCCTCCAGTCACCTAGCCCACACGGCGAAACACAACACAAGCCTTGTGTGCTCAGAATACCGGCGTGAAACAACCACAGCGTTGTGTTTCGTCGTGTGAGTGAGGTTACCGGAGGCCCAATCCTTCCCCTCCCCCAATCCCTCCTCAATCCCCGAGTCTCCAAATCCCTAATCCTTAAAAGGTCGGCAACGCACTCATAACTCCTCCGTTGCGGGTGTTCATGGGCGACGCTGATTGCTTATCATCAGGCAATCCTTCTACTCGTTTGCCGAACTATTACACAAAAAAAAACATCATGATGGTAAGTATCATTAACTAAATTTTATTTGAACAGACTGCGTATCAAGTAAAGTTCAAAATGCCAATTGTTACTATGTGGTATTGCAGATGAACTCTGCACACTGCTTACCTTCAGACAATCTGACTTTCTGTTTGCTGCCTTACCATAAAATTCTACATATTAAATTAAATTAAAATGTGTTTATTGACAGAAATTTTTGTTCAATCAAATGTCAAAATGCCAGGGCTTTCCAAAAAGAAATCCGGAGACACTTGTGTCGGTAAATGTTCCTCATATAAAATTATATATCACTTACCTCTTCAAATTTCATTTCCTTCCTGGCTTCTTTGATGTATTCCCTTATGATGTTCATCTGTTCCAGCAACGGGTTATCGTCATCATCCTGGTTACTTTCAACTCTGGATGCGCTGGGCCCTGCCATCTCCTCCAACCTGTCTCTTTGTCTTTCCATTCTCTCTCTTTCCATCTGAATCTGCCGCTCTGCTTTCTCATACCGTTGCCTCCGAACCTCTTCTATTTGAGCCTCCGTCGGTAGCTTTCTTAATGATAAGAGATCCTCCTAAAATGAGAATGTTTGTGATTAGTTTTATCATATCTGGCCTGTGGAAGTCATATGTGTCTCCTCTAATCTCTATGAAAGTTGATCTCTATGATTTCTGCTTATCAGCAGTAAGTGTCTTTTGCAACACCCATAGGAAGTATAATGATAAATTCTATTTACTTTCGAGATACTTTTAACCTTATTAAATGTAATAAAGTTGGCAATCTTACAAGTTTTCGACAGTTCAGACTTAATATTCGTAGTTTCAATTTGAATATGGATTCGTCAGCTTTTGTCTTTTTATTATTCCATAAAAACACGGGTAAAATTGAAGAAAAGTTACTTACTTTTATATAATGTGCAGCTGCCTGTCGTATAGCAGTCTGTAGCCTGGCCTGCCGAGTACCAGGTTCAGCTGGGAACGCAATTATTTGCTTGCTCAAAAGGTCAATGCCCTCCGCAAGTTTTCCGATGCGCCCGCGCATCTTATTGACGTCTGTCAGGTTGTACGTCGTCTCACCGTCGAAGAGACTTTGACACATCTGTGGAAATACGGATATTGTTGGATTTTTAACTTTATTTGTCAGCGTAAGGTCTTTGGATTGAATATCAGGTAGTTTTTGAGGTTTGCACTGCATAGAAAATACGTTACACCACTTATAGAGCAAATTGTTTGGGTTGAATAGAAACATTAACTAACTAAAAATATGTGGTTTTGTATATACAAATTCCCAGATAAAACAACAAAATATGGTTATACTATTTAAAAAACGACTTGTAATATTAAGTCCAAGGTCACATCTGAGATTATGACTATGCAGATAGGCTGGAAATTAAACCCTGATAAAATTACAAAAGATACCTTTTCATACATAGCGACATCGGGCCTGGCTTTATCCATCAAACTCCTCATCTGTTCATAAGCAGTGACTAGCACGGTCTTAGCATTCCTGGTCTCCTGAACCTGTTTTCGCAGCTCTATAAGATTGTAGCAGTGCTCACAGAGACGGAGACCATTCTTTTCGGTGGTCTCATGATCTGGTGGGTTAGAAGTCTGTGGCACTGATGGGTCTACTATTGCTCCTGTAATTAAACATTGAGCATTGTTAATTAACCTTTTAATCGTAGTAATTGACTGCGCGGTTGCTGGGCAACTGGTTGCCGCTTACCGCGCAACGTGTCGCGTTCGTGTGTGAACAAAAATTATAACTAATTGGATAAAGACACTAAATTACGCAGACACTGAGGCACTATTACAACACACGAAATGAAACACATATACATACACATACCTACACACACAAACACACAAACACACACACAAGCATGCTGTTTAAAACTAAGTTTTCTATTTATTGTAAACTGATGTAGTAGAGCGGAGTGTCCTAATACAGGCATTATTTGCTTAAAAGGAGGCTCCAATCACCAACTTATGTTAAACTTTTGGTAAAGAAAAAAAGATTTTTGTATTTGTATTGTGAACAACTCTTTGTGTGGTGCACAAATTATGATTCCGTGTGTGTGAAATTATGTTTGTAAACGCACCACAACAAAGGAGTAAATGCTAGTGGAAGGCAGTTTAAAAAAACGAGTCACAATAAAAGAACAATAGTTACGTGAACGCGTTCACTTGGGGTTTGATGAATTAAAGTGGTAAACTTGAGGTACTAGATTTGACTTTTGGACCAGACAACCTGTTACGAACCTTATTTGGGTTGCATTATGGTAGAAAAATGCATCAAAAGAAAGATTTGTTACTTACTATCTTTTAAACATTTTTAAATTGTTTTTATGAGAAAATGTTTATCTCTTTCCGACTTTCAGAGATAATTAAGTTCAATAGGTAAGTGATTAAATATATTGGTAAGCAATAAAATGCTACAAGTAATATTTTTACATACCTAAACAATATGTGAAGTGTTTTGGAATAATAATTGGGAAAAAATAATGCATAGTAATAAATTATTATTCCGATTACTTAATAATTCAGTTATTGGGTACGGAGACATTATAGAATAATCATATTAGTATATTTTTTTCACCAGATTTATAATCAAACATCTTTCAATCGCTAATTGTATACTGCAAGTATTTAATTTTGAATTGTCAAGTCTCTCAATGTCATTAAAACATTGAATTGTTCCACACTTTCACCAGGAATAACTGTATTGTATAATGCTTTATTGTGTAACAATAACAATTGTCACAATAATATTTTGTATATTGATACAATAGATTTCCTCCATACATTTGTTTCAAAGAAAATCCACCATCATAAAATCTATGTATTAAAAGACACTCACGGGCTACATTAATATCTAGGAACAGAGAACAGTCGTGGCAGAGGATGGAGCCACATAGTCTGCAGTGGTGCTTCCTTCTCGTCAAGTTAAATGTCTTCGCACAGTTTGGACATAACTTCACCGAGGACCCATCTAACCATGGAACTACCTGGAAACAATTTTTTTATAATATTAAAATATAAACGCATACACAGAACTTGGATTGGTTTATTATTAGTTGCAATAACAAATTTTAATACATCTTAATTTTGTGTTACATTTAAATTAATCTCAATTATACATTCCTTGTATCTGTTTTTATATCATTATTAATATTAATAACATTTATTGGAATTACTTAAAACAGCATGAAAGAAAAATCAATACTTATGCCTGTATTAGTGTTATCTTAAACACATTATCATTTGATGGATATTAAGTTTTCCTAACTATTAATATAGATAATAGAGATAACCCGCTTGTACTATTATAACATTAGAATAAAAAGAATTACCATATATCATGTAAGGAGATATGAGTATTTTTCTCAATGATCAAAGCAATTGTTTTATTCTTACATAAAGAGATAGAAGAATAGCAGAACATAGATTAAGTGTAGAAAGCTTTAACAACAATAGATCTTAAATTTCTATTTGTAATCATAATTCAAAGTTGACTCACTTCCTGCTCATGTAGTTTTCTCTGGTTTGGGTCACTTGGCATGTTGCACACAAGCTTGTCCAGCCTTATGAGCAGCTTGTTAGTCTCCGTCGCGTACCTTTCAAGTCGCGCTGACCTCACTCCCTTCAAATAATCCGTAGAACTACGGGACACACCTATACTTTGCTCTTCATCCAAATACCGATGTTCCTGGTAACTAAACTTTAACGCACGATCAAATGTCTCTTTCAAGTCCGAATCGTCATTATTCAGTATTATTTTCTTCGCTTTCCCAAAAATATCCTTCAGGGATCTCAACACATCCTGCTCTTCAGAGTGTAAACTTTCGAAGTGGCTCGTTAATTGAGAAGCAGATTTTAAGTCTGCTTTACATATAGGGCACAGAAACCCCTCCAATATCTCATCTTCATTAGCCATAGCCATGGTGAAACAATTTTAATTAACCACCATTATTCATACACAGTAATTAATTTATAATTTCTTACAAGAGAAAGAAACTGTACACCCCCTCAGCCTTCACACAAATTAAATTGACGTTGACAGTGACAGTTGCGTTTGATTTTACGTAAGTATTATTTACTAAATTTCTCATCTTACTTTAAAAGTGAAATGGATTTTTGTAAAAATACTTAAAAACATTGGAACCATGGCCTCATAGAATATCGACGTGAAATAACGCTTGAGTTATGTTTTGCGAGTGAGTGAGATTACCGGAAGCCCTTGGCTCCTTAATAACTACAAAACACTTTCTACCTTTGGTATTGTGGGGGTCCAGAAACGGCATAACGTCACCTCATTTTAATAAAAAAAATCTCTTCGGCTAGTATTTATTTATTTATTTATTAATCGCAACAATTAATTAATTAGAATATTTTACAAGTATATATCTTTCTCCAAATTATTGAGTTGCCTCCATAATCATACATTATTCGATTCCAAAATAAACTTCTTATGCATTACTGCTTACACATATATTTTTTAAATGTTACCCCACACTGAGACTGAGATACATTTAATTTCACAAACACATTTTACTCAGACCCTGAATAACCATTTCTGCACCTCAGAGTTGTTCCGTGTGGGAATCGAAAAGACGACACGTTGCATGCCTGTCAACTGACAGTTGAGCTGAGCTGTGGCTGGCGTCAACTGAGCAGGAGAGAGCTAAAAGGAGCCACACAATTCATTTATCTTACAAATGTTTAAATAAAACCACAAAAATGATATTTACATAATTGATTTCATATATTCAGTAACATCGGTAAATAATTGTTTTAACTCTTCCAAGCAACTTTGTGTTTCTGGCCAGTTTTGTTTTTCTACTGCCCTGATGACTGCCTGGCCTGTTAGGCGAGCTGAAGATAGTTGTTGATTGGCTTGTACAATGTCTTTTTCTTCAGCTTCTTCTCGGGCTTTTTTACTAAGTTCCAAAACGGAATGCGCCATGTCTATCACCTTTTTACACGTCTCTGGGTTGTTAGACCAGTTGCCAGTCTAAAAAAGAGAAACATTTAATATGATTAACATTTTTAAAATCTTGTTACTTCTGCTATCCTGTTCTTATCGAGAATCCTGCCAGTTCCGAACTAGTTAACCTAGTTCGGAACTGGCATCGGAATAGAATTTGGCATATTCATAGATTATAACTAGTATGAAGTTACTTTAATGTAAAAAAGGGCAAAATTGCTAGCTAAAAAACATAAATAAGAACTATTAATTTACCTGTGTAAAACCTTTATACGCCTTCAACAAGCGCTGTGCCGCCAACAAACTTGTCGGACTTAAGTCGGAGTACAGCTGCCATATCTCGGGCTTATTTTGATGTATTGATGTTATCCTTCCGAATAACTCGAGAACTCGCTTTTGCAATCTATATGAAATAAAAAAAATTGGTTAAATTCATACATCTTAAATTACAAAGTAAACACTCTGCAGTAAGAGATTCCTTTATGGAATATACAATACTCATCTCTGTCATTATATTTATTAGTCATGAAAAACTGTGTAATATTTGGAGGTCATAAATGAATTTTGAGCTCTTTTTCACACTTTGTACACGAAACAAACACACATTCACAGCATAATTTGTGGTACTTAATTTAAAAAAAACATTCAGAACTACTTCTTTCTTAATCCATCAATTTCTTTCTCCCGTTTATTACTAACAAATAATCAAAATAATTCACCTAGCTGAACTATTTCCATCAGCATCCTTGGTGTCCGCCAAAATGGCTCTAACTAGCAGCTGCAAAACTTCAACATCTTCAAACTTTTGCTGCAGGTCCAGTAAGCGGTGGCAGCCACGGATGACATCCTCAAAGTGACCTGTATCCATACTTACTAATACTACATTCTCCCACAGCTGAGAAAGACGGAAATGGGTTTTAGTTTTATGTGGAAGTATATAAGTTCGCTTATAGGAAGAGATTCAGCGTTTTACTAAGGCTTTGTTAGAGTCGAGGTTTTTTTAAGGGATAGGCCGGCAAACGAATCTTACAATTAACTGATGGTAAACAATCGGCACCACCCTTGGACACTCGCAACACCACAGGAGTTACGAGTGTTTTGCCGACCATTTGGGAATAAGGGACTGGGCCTACGGTAACCTCACTCACACGGCGAAACACAACACTGTGGTTGTATCACTCCGGTCGAGCCGACCCAACCGTGTCGTCTCCCACAATAATATTTTAATATTTAGCGATCCAACTCATGGCTTAAACATCAGTTGGATCGCTTGATGGTAGATTAGTAGTATTTGATTCATTTTATTTTACTACAACAAAAAAAAGTTGGTCAACGCCGCCTATAAAAACCCTCAGTCTCAGTTTCGATTCTCTGGATTAATCTATTCAATTATTATTTATATCACAACTGGTGAGTTTTGACCATTTCTTTATTACACACATCTGTATAATATACACCTGTGTGCTTTACTGATAAATAAAAGTTATAAATAATGCACAAAAATTACCTTCCAGTTATCATAATTGAATCTCAAAGCCTCTATAAGTGCCCTGTACGCTCTCTTCTTGTCCCCTTGGTTGACGTACACTTTGGCGAGGTTGTTCCACGCTTCGAAAGTGTTGGGTTGAAGATATGTGTAGCGACGATAAGCCTTCGCCGAAACCTCCCAGTTTTCTGCCATTAAGGCTGCATATCTGTATTAAAGTGTAGAGAAAGTTAAATGTATACACATTAGCACGCATATTAGGTAAAGTATCCCAGAATTTATTAAAAAAACAGAAGCGTTTAAAGCCAAAACTGAACTAAAATACGCAAATCAAGTATAATTTTAGTCTATAGCACTAAGGAACATTGTTGTCGATTAGTGAAAGAATTTTGGAAATCCGACACCCCTGGTTGTTGGTTCCAAAAATGACCCCCTACACTGACATAAAACTTACAAATTTTACCTCTTTATATTATTAAAATGGTTCTTGTATTACGAAAAAGTATGAGAATACAAGGATTTTCTTAATAACAGCTGTTATACATATGAAGTTTATTAAAACTTTGTTTTATGTATACATACCCTAATCTAAGCCAAACTCGATCCTGTATAGAGTTGATTTCCACAGATTTCTCGAAATGTGGAATGCATTCTTCGTACTTCTTATGGTCAAACAAGAAGTTGCCCCAATGTCTCTGCGCTCGACTGCTCTTGTGGTTTGAGAACTCCCACGCTTTCTCATAACACTTTACGTCATCTGCAAAAGGAACATCATAGATTTATGTTGTTATTATTATGGACTAGTTTAAAACTTTTTGCAAAAAACTAGGGTAGGTAAATATCCAGGCATTCTTGCTAGTCAACCTTTAAATGATGCAAGAATAATATGGTTGATACAACAAAGTAAAAGAAAGAGAAAAATGAATTTATACAACTAGTTATATGTGTACACAACACATTAATACATACACAAAATGCAAAAATAGTTTATGTAAGTAGATACTGACAAAATTGCTGATTGTTCATCAGTCTATCTTATTCGTCAGTCCATTGAGCCAATAATGGCGTGACCAGAACACTTCTTAGAAACTTCTACTTCAAAGAAAACATTTTTTTTTTTTATTTAAAAAATGTTGCCGCACTTTAGAATTAGCTCCTGTTTTGTGGGTGCGGTAACAAACATACAATTTTACATGCTCAGCACATCCAGACCCAAAACAACAATTTGTGGATCACACAAAGAGTTGTTCCATAGGGGAATCGAAACCGCGACATGTTGCGCGGCAGCCAGTTGCCTAGCCACCACTCCAACCGTATAACTGAAATCCACCATTTCAGAAACAGGTGTTTGAAATTTATTATATAGAGTATAACTAACCTGTTGCATCACCTAGCAAGCAGTACAGTTTCACTGTCGGATTTATATCGATTTGCTGCTGTATAATTTCAGCTGCCTGTAATGGAAAATAAGGTTGACTTTCGATTGGCATCGCAGATAATAAAAAGCTGGACTAACTAACAAAAACAACTGTGTTTTGAGTACTACAGAGAAAAATATGATTATCTAGATACCTCACCAAACTGCAAAGCAAAAAACTTGGTCAGTCCAATTATATTGTAAGTAAAAAGGTGTAGATAGACAAGAGCTCAGCAAGTGATACATTAAAATGTAGATAACTAGCCACACTTTTCATTTTTGTCTCTTTTTAACTCGCGATTATTGAATCATGCCATCTCACTTTGACGTCTAAACATACGAATTGTTCATGTATGTATCAGTCACAGAATACAGAACAAACCAGAAGGCGTTATCGCGCTTAAAACAGAAGCAACTAAAACCACTCTTTAATATAGTAGTATGAAATTTCTACGATTAGTCAATTTTGGCACGTGGCATGTCGTGACGTATTTACGAGTATCAATTTTAATTTCATTATGCCGTCTTGTGTTATTACTACGAGTAAAAATGCGACTGGAAACACGAAAAAAGTGGATAAGATTACATTTCATCTGCAAGCATCGACTGCAATAGTATATTTAATTAATTATTGAATTTTTTTAATCGATTTATTTTTCTCTGAAAATTATGCGGCCATTTTGTGAGTGTTGTCATTTTTGAGGAAAATTTTACCCACTTATTTATTTTTCGTGGGTTATATTTCTGTCCATTATCTAACAAAAAAATTAAAAATCATACAAAAGGCACGGCTAGATTCATTTTGGAAACCATCTAGCCAGAGCATAGTTTGCTCAATTTACTTTGAAGAGATATATGTATTTATGACAAAGGTGGTTTGAAAACAGCATTTCCTACTAAGATATATCTATAGGTATACTAATTATAGTGCTGAAGAGTTTGTTTGTTTGTTTGCTTGAATTCGCTAATCTCAGGAACTAAGTAAAGTAAGTAGACTTCTAATCTTTAGTTCCGGGTCTAAAGACAATACATATTATAAAAAACTAAACCAGCAAAAGGGAACGCAATAAAACCTTCGCACTTATTGAAGCTTTGTTTTATTTGTTGTGTATAGTAGGTGTAACCAAAATTAACATTAACATTTATAGTATCTAAGTTTACCTATTTTTGTTGGGTTTACCCAACAAAATATATCTTACCCTCCTGTTGTAAAATTACCCCAAACCAAGGGAATTGTTCCACTTTCGGTAACACTAGGCGGGTGGGAAGTGAGGCTGGCGGGGGGATTGACGTATTGTTTTTGGACACATTTGACGACATGTAATTATGAGTGAACGCGGCTTCTGGTTTGTTCTGTATTCTGAGGTATCAGTGTGTCGTTTTTGAAAATCGAATTTTGTTTGGGTAACGTATCTACACTATTTAACTTATAATATCATTGGGTCGGTCGATCTCTTCATACCAGAGATCTTTGCTCTGACATAAGGAGAGAGTAATTTTATTGAAAATAACAACTTATTAATATGTGAATTAACTGAGATGGTTTCAATGGTGGTGATGGTTTTATGGTTTCAAGTCACAACGTGACTCTTATTCATGAGTAGCGCGTCGGAGTGACGTCACGCAGCTTAATAAATCTCTACTAGATTTATTAAGCTGCTTCAAACTCTTCTCAGTACATTCACGTAAGTCGATATTTTAAATAAATTTTGTATGTCTCACGCTAGTTACTAGTCGAAAGTGGAAAGAAAATTGTATTTAATAAAAATAATATAATCTACCTTATGCCTTAACTGCAGTGCAGTATAACACACAATGACATCTTCCCAGAGTTGAAGTTTGAGGTATTCCTCTAAGGCCGCCTTCACAAGTCCAAGGTTCAGGTACAGGTCAGCCAACTGCTGTCTCCATACCCAGGCTGGTTGCAAACCAGTCGCCCAAAGGTAAGATAATCTGTAAACCAGCAGTTTGATTATACCTCAATCAAATTATTTTTTATTTATATTACAAAATGTTATATTTTTTTGATATCTCTATGACTTAGTAAGAATATGTTTTAATGAAAGTAAGTGTCTGCTTTCATTAAATTCTCAATGCTTTGTGCTTTGAGAAGATAATAGGTGATATGATAAAGGAAGCGGGAAGCTGCTATATGCAAATCCTTTGTTAGGGGCTGTTCTAAAAGCTATTAAGTAGTAGTTAAGTTTTGTGATGGATGGATAGTTTATTTTGCAAAAACTTTGTAGCTCATAATATAATGATGAATAAATCTAGATCTGGACCTACCTAGTTGTTGAACTAGCCCCTGTCTTATCATTAACAATGGTCTCACACTGCAGCATTGCTCGCTCCACTGTCCTTTTGTGGTTGGCTTCCAGCTTGCATCTGATAAGAAGAGCAGCAACTCGAGTAGGCCACGCACCTTTCTTTGGAGAGAGAACAGCTGCTATGTAAGGCTCCAGTTCTTCATTCATCAACTCATCCTTTGGCTGAGCTTTCATTAAGTATTGCCTGCAAAAAAAGCAGGCTTTTCTTATCTTGTCATTTGCATGGAAACAATTTAGGTAAGACCATTCTGATAATATGACCATAATATAATATGAAATACCACATCAATCCTTATAAGAAAAAGGTGTTTATTGTGATATGTGACATTACTTTTCATTTTTTGATGTCAATTTACTCTAAACCAGTTTCACAACTATATGTACAGCTGTAAAATATACTTACACAGTCAGCAAACACAGAATTTGCTCTAAACTAGGAAGTTCAGCTTGGCTGATAGACTCTGTATATTGGATCTTGCTCAGTCTAAGATCATCTTGCAACTCAAGGTCAGGAGGCAGTTCAGCATTTCCATGGCTCTGTTCAGCTGTTGGTCTCTCTATACTGGAGTCCAGCTCACTTGATAGTGCAAGTTGAGGTATTATTGTTTGTTGAAACTTTGTTCTTTTGCCTAGTATACCTGTAAAATATTAATTTTGTCTTCTATTAGAGTAGATAAGGTACAATCCCTACAATAGCAAAGTTCATTAACTTCTTGACTGTTAATTAAGTCGACACAATAGAAAAACATTGAAGGAGAAAATATAGATCTAAGTGAGACAGATCTTACTTAGATCTGTGCTCTGAAATACCAGGAGATAAGACCCAACATATTTTATCTAAGCTTCTTAAATTGTTCTAAGATTAGATTTAAGAATTAAAAAATAAAGTGTAATGTACAAAACATGGAAAGTGCATGTTGTACTACAACACTTTTCACCAATAATGCTATCAGAAGGTTATGTAATATTGTAGTTATAAATACTATATTTAAAAAAATATTTACATTTTATGTTAAGACCAAAATTATAGAAGAATGTAGAACAACAATGTTAACATAAGTGGTTCATAAAATAAGCATAAAATCATAATAATAGGTACCTGTTAGTTCCAGTTTTAAGCCTGCAATGTCTCTGGCTCTGTTAAGATACTCTTCAGTTCTCTGCACTCTGCCATATATAAGGTAGGCCTGAGCTATCTCCATACACAATAGGATTTGCAATCTGGGCTTATCTTGAATCACATAAAGGAGGTTGGTCAATTTTGCTATAATAATTTCCAATTCTGCATACAAGGTGGCACTGGTATCTTCCAAACTCCTTTGATGGGCCACTTTACTTCTGAAGTACCACCATAAATGTAGCTGTAAATCAAGCATAAAAATAGTGATACCTACATATATATAAATAGTTGAATTACAAAAAGTAGGTTTTGGTACTCTAATTAGAATAAACCAAATATTTAACAAGAACCAAAGTGGTTATTTATAAAAACTTCTACTTTATTAATTCCAAAATCTAATTTTAAAATCTTATGAGAGAATTATACAATGTAAGGCAAAATTGTTTAAAAACTTTGCATTTTAAGTGTTTACCTAACTTTTGTGTTAAAGAATGTAATAAGAAGTTTCTATCTTACCAAGCTTTGATCAGCTTTACACAGAGCACTGAATACTTGTGTCGAAAAGTAAAGAAGTTCTGGATATAGTATATTAAGATACAATGGTTCCGAATCCCGCTGTAGCAAAATGTTAGCATCAATGTCTTTTGGCCATTCCACACCAAAATATTCTTCTACACTCAGTTTGTCTGGGTGGGGGTTCCAATTACGATCACAAAACGTCAAAAACGAACTAACGGAAACAAATAGAATGTTTCCCAAAACATGAGAATCTCTTTCATGTTTTTTCAATAAATCTTCCAGCGCATCTGTATCTAGACCTGTCGCTAACAATTCCTTGCATATTCCCTGCTCGTTGACTGACCACTGCTCTGACCATAACTTTTTAATGGATTCATTTTCTGAAATTAAAATGTTTCATTTTTTTATAAAAAATATACTGTAAGCTATCTTAAACAACTTATGTAGTTACTTATTACTCTTACCAGTGTTTAATTGGTCATCAAAATTGCACAAAAATAAAACTGACTCTGGTGTCATTGTCATGAAACGATAAAAAATTACTTTGATATAGATTGTCTAATTTTAAGAAAAAATCTGTTTATCTTCCGGTAGTCCAGTCTCGTCTCGTCTCTCGTGTTTTTGACATAAATATAACCTTAAAAAAATGACGACATATAGGTGACAGTGCTGTGTCATTGTCAAAGGCAATTTTTTTTAGCTGTAGCCCTACCTCGAAGTTGGCAAAATCTTCGAATGACGAAGGAGCCATAAACAAAAAGAAGAAGAAGAAGAACTGTAGTCCTAATTCTCTCTTTTTTAAAATAAAGTTACATTGTAAACATTAATGCAGTTGATTATGGTATCGTACTTAACATATTTTGCAAAGGTTTCGGCCCGACAGAATAAATTACTTAATTGAATAATTGTTGATCTTTTTTAACTTTTTCTTTGTCTATACCCTTGACCGTGAGTCTTGGAAAAAATAGTCTATGGCATACAAGATGGGTGTACTTTACTTTTAGGTTAGGGAATTAAAGATTTATGAAATTAAAGTTTGACTAAAATGAAATATATTTATAAAATGGAATCAGTGCTGATAAGTATAGCCATCGTTTTATGTAGCGTGTTACTAGTAAAACTACTTTATAAATTGCGGTAAGTTGGAGAGGTTATAGATAACGCTTTCCCGCCCGACTAAATCTAAAAAAACACATATTTGCTTTTCCAGGTCAGCTTTACCTTGGCGTGTAAACTGTTGGTTCTGTAATAGTGATTTTTGGGTAAAATATCCAGTGCGTAACAGCTGGACTTGTCCAAAATGTGATCAGTACAATGGATTTACCAAGGTAAGGTTATCACTGATTATGAATGAAATTACGACTATTATTATGTATTATATAATTTACACATCATGATTAGTTGCATATAAATCTGCACTGTATTATAAATGTAACGATTTTGTTTCATTTATTATGCTTCATGTAGTCTTATTATATTCGGTAATATTGGCAATGTTTCAGCCTTGTAGCTCGCAAAAGATGTGCAAAAAAATTGGCTAAGTATTGACTTTGCTCATTTGTCATCTATATCCGCCAAAACTCAACTTGTGGTATTTCATTATTCTAGGATGGAGACTACAATAAGCCGATTACGGCGTGCAGTGACCAGGGTATCCAAACTCCGAAAGTCTTCAAAAGAAGTCCACCTAAGAATGGCCTCTGCAAAATGTGTAATATAAATCAACAGTTGAAAGTGACCCAGCTAGCCAATTTTGTTCCTATGAATGATAAGAAGTTTGATGAAGAAATAGAATCATACAGGTAACACACCTTTGTTAAGCAGGTCATTACAACGTTAATGGATTACATAAATATATGTCATATCAACAAGTTTTTCATGCCATAAAAAGTTCAAATGACTTTTCGTCACCATATCATAATTATGCATTTCAGGCTCCCTGAGATTTGTCATATAGGTACTTGTAGACAATTTAGGAAGTTTATCTAGTAGAATGTCCTTATCTAAACTGTTGCTAATTGTATAAACTTGTGTTATCAGTTGCTTTAAAAAGTTATGTTTACTCATCCAGATTGCTATTATTAACCTCTGCTTATTCAAATTCTCCATAAAATGCTGATGTGAATAAAATTTAGCGTAACATGTGGCTCAAGCTGTGAGGTTGATATATTGTAATTAAAAAATTTCAAGATTTTTTTTTATGTAAGAAAAGTTTTGTAGTTGTATATGCATGGCGGCGGCGAGGTCGGCGAGGCCGGCGGCTCATTATTATTTGTTTCAAATTGCAGGTTGCAGTTAGAAAAGGCTTACAAGTTATGCAGTCCATGCCGTAAATTCCTCCAAATGAAATTGCACAAAGAGAAAGAAACCCTTCTGGGGTCCAAACTCTTAGAAACAAGAACTTTAGACCAGAAGTCTGACAAAGAAAAGCAATATAAACAAACCAAACTATTGAGAAAACTTATAAACAATACCTCAATGCTTGTAGCAGTTATACTTTTTGTACTGGTTTCTTTTGAACTTTACACAAACCTAACATTAAGACACAAGAATTTACTTAGTACAATAACTAATATAAAAGTAATAGTACTCAGTCTTCTAGAAAGAATATACTCTATTATTGAAATGAAGACAACTTTGACATTCCCTGCTTTAGAAAATTATTTCTATGACATAAATATTGTGAACATGATGCCAAAAAGTTTTAATTTTAGACACATAAACTTAGACCAATTAAATATATCTACTCAAGAAACTTTAGGAAGTTTTGTATGCTTTTTACAAATAATAGGACTCATCTTGAATGTAAACAACTTGAAAAATACTATTCTTATTGACATGCAATGGCTGGTATATGTTATTGCAACATTAGGACAACGCTATATGGCTGTGGAACCTACCTATTTGAGCTTAATTAAGGTTAGTAAAGCATTTATTTCAATTTTCAGTTGTTAAAGGAATAAGCAGAGCTCTCTAAAATATGTTCACATGTATGTGTATGTTTAACACTTAAAGAGACCAATTTGTAACAATGTTTTATTTAAAAATGTTGATTTCGTCTACATGATAGGCACTCTAGAAATTTACTATCAAGCTATAAAAATATGGACTATATTATTCATATCTTGAATTAATTTTTTTGTTACAGATTTTGTGTATGTTCTTTGTAATATTGGCTTATAAATCAATCAAGACAGAAGCCATGAAGACAGAAATAAAGACCCCAACTTCACCGAAACGAATGAAAAATCTTGTAAATTCATCAAAAAGTACAGTAATTGATGATGATGACGACACTATGCATTTAGACAGTGATGATGATGTCTCATTGAGCAAATTTGGTTTGCATAATTTTTCCGAGTCTTCAAATGAAAACTTAGGTACCTTAAATGCAAGTATGATGAATGGTAGAACTTTTACACCAAGAGCTGACAGTATATGGACACAACCCAAACTTAATTCCACATTTTGTGTCAACTCAGTGATTAGCAACAGTCCCAGTTCAGTATCTGATACAATATTTGTTAAACCTTCATTCAACAAATATCAGAAACTCATAAAGGATGATTCAGACTCAGAATTAGACGAAAGTATAAGTTCCTTGTGTATAGGTAGTCCAAAAAAGGCAAAAAAGAATACTAATTCAGTTTTCTCCCTGAGAAAATTTACTGCTACTCCCAGTTTCATTGCTCCTACGCCTATGGCTCGAACTAGGCCTCTGATATCGCCGAGCAAATTAGGTCATAGTACTTCTTGGGTTGCTGGTGGCTACTGGGGCTCCGAAGGCGAGCGTCAGATATTCAGTGTAGATGGAAGCCGTTCTTCGAGTCAAAGTTCGGGATTCGAATCTCAGACTTCTAGTGTAAACCAACGCAATATGTTTTCACAACCTCCTTCCCGAGAAGAGTCAATCTGCGGGGAACCAATGGTTTTAGATCGTTTCCCAACTATGAGTAGTTTAAATGGTTTCCAGTCACCACAGCACTTCAATCGCATAAGTTCGCCAGTATTTCCCCAGATGCAGTATAACAGTCATGTCCATATACCGCAAGCACAATTTGCTCAACAAAACACAATGTCTGCGAACATGTTTGTGCATCACCAGCAACATACACAGAGCAGTTTATTCAAGACTCCTGGCGGGTCTGGTCTTATAAAGCTGCCGCAAGTCAATTCCTTCTCAACTCGTTGACTCTTGACGACTAGTCAAACAACTGCCTTGACGTTTCTTACATGTTTTCTTTAAATTCTTACGTATATTTTTGTCTTGCTTACCTCTTTATTTTTTACATTTTTATAAAGTTCCGTGAACTGCCATTACGTTAAGAACATTTTGTTAAGTTATATCATGTTAGTTGTAAGCGATTGTTAGTTGTAACGTTTGAGACTAAACTTAGTTTGTAAGAAGTATTTGCTGATCTCGTGTTGGTGCCAGGTGTTGGCGATATGAAAGCATTAAGAATTATTGTATTGTTAACAATTTTTATATGGACGTCACTGTCCTATTCTCGAACAAAATGTGATATGTAAAGACTAAATAATTTTTTGCAAAAAGTGAAAATGATTCTTGATGTTATCATCGTTTTGATTTTGTCATCTTAAAACGGAAACTTTTTGTGAATTTCCTGCAATATAAAAAATAAAATTGTAATTTTGTTTTCATTATCAATGAAACCTAAACACATTCTTTTAGTAACGTGACAAGTACTAACGCATTTCTGCCCCTCCTTTCATTCGGTTGTAAATATTGATGAGATTGTGGAGGTACAAACGTGTCTGAATGTATGGTCGATATGTAGTCGGACACGTCTGTGCAGCGCCACTCGTATTCGTAACGCTTTCTTAAACCCCACTCCGTCACATTACCCTAAAAGTATATAATATTGGAGTATTACTACATAGGCGCTCGAGGAATCTGTCGAGAGCCGTATTTAGTTGTAAGGTTGCCAGAAACTAGTAAGGATAATACAGCTCGCATTGATGGAGAAAACACTAATGGAAAAAAAGTTATAACGACTTAGCAAGTAATGCAGTGGTAAGTGAAAGCGTACGTACAAAACATTTCAAAAGGTCAGGTTGTGGATAGAACTGATGTTGCGCCCTTTTGTAGTAACGCTGGATTGGGCCACACAGGGGCTTCGGCAGGTGGTTATACACCAGATCGTTTGTTGTTGCGTAATTTGGACATTTGTCGTGGCTATCCTGTCTTATTACTGAAGAGACATTACTCTGTAAGGAAGGACAGTGAATGAGATTGGAGCATATCAGTAAATTTTATAGTTACACAAAGTAAACATTTGTAAGTGCCTATCGGAACGAGAGAAAGCAGATTTTTCTCTACCCGTAGTCCATACTTGCTTAAATGTACAATGTACAAAATTATAATAATTATTTTTTTTCCATCTGACCTGTGTGCTATTGAGTTTATTTTGTCTGAAGTCGGGCTGTCTTGATTCGGGTTTCATTTTGTCATAATCATCCTTATCTTTAGGAGGAAAGTAAAAGGTACCGGTCTTTGGACATTCTATCCGGTCTTCTACCCAGTTACCTTTAAAATAGATATTTTACAAATTAAGTAAATTTAATAGTTTAATACAAATATTAAATACAACACATATTGCTGCCAAATTTCAGCTTTCTAGTGCTAACGGCCACTGAGATTATCCGCAGACTGACAAACAGACCTCAGAATACATTGTTCTGCATTCTGAAAAACAGACATGGCTAAAAATACTTATATTATTATGTTTCAATTGGGTAGTTTCCTTAAACGACGTTTCAGTACAATAAAATCGTTTCTGACATTTTAATAAAAGTATTGAATTTGACTATAATGGAAACTACCGTATTTCAATTTTCGTACAAATAAAGCACATTAGTAATTTCAAATCTCAGAGCAACTGTAGGCTCATTCATAAAATAATTTCTAGTTTTGTGCCCTGCTTACATCTACCGAAACTCTGCGATAAAACAACAAAATGAAACTTATTTAAATTATGAAGATAAGTGCTGTTAATTGGAATGTTTGCGTAATACTAGCCTATAAGAACTCCTCGGCTATAGAAGGGACGGTTCACAAAAAGAGTTTTGGCGATCGCCTGAAGGCGACCTGGCGAAGGAGGTCTTGTAGACACCACACCAACAGTTGTTTCCGGCATAATGCATTGGTAGCAGACAGTAAACGACTATTTTACAACATTTGATAATCCTCACATCTGATTATGTACCTAGTGTCATATTTCCATATTACATGTATTTATAAAAAATATATGTTCTGTCATTTTAATAATAAGTTCTTATATCTACTAGACTAGACTAGGTTTCACTCCCTACTCAGTTCCTTTTGACCGTAGCCAAATATAATTCTATAATTTGAACGAGTAATGCTGGAGATTTGCGCGTTCAGCAACAAACAAGTAAATGTGGGACTTGGGAGAGCCATGCTTCGGTAAGAATCGGCCTCACAGAAAACCGGCGTGAAACAACCACATCATTGTGTTCCGCAGTGTGTGTGAGTTCCTTAAAAAGGTCGGCAACGCACTCGTAACTGCTCTGTTGTTTTGGGTGTCCGTGGGCATCGCTGATTGCTTACCATCAGGTTAAACGTGAGCTCGTTTCGACCCATAATTTAAAAAAAAAGAGTACGAGAGAGCCATGCTTCGGGCCGAATGGGCCAGCGCGGCGTGATACTCCCACAGCGATGTGTTTCGCCGTACGAGTGGGGTAAACGGTGGCCCAAACCATCCCCTTCCCCATCCTTAAATCTTCATAACACCCTTATCTGCAAAAGGTCAGCAACGCACACCAAGTCCTCTGGTGGCACGGGTGGTGATAGGCTGTGCAGATTGTTTAATATGCTCATGTGCCGCCGTATCACACGACAAACCTCTTCAGCTCCATAATACAAATTATGTGCGTCAATTGTGGTAATAATCAGCTTTTTAAATACCCTGTGGGTTTTGACCATAGGTACTCTTACTTGCTAAATCTTACAGAGCTATTCTGCCTAATGAGACACAAATTATGTTTTTTAATTTTAATTTTTCAACAAATAGATTGATGGTATTGAGTAACTACAATAGTTATACAACATAGCAGTAACGAGTGAGGATAACATTTAAATGTAAAAGTTCTGGAGAATACAACGTGGTACAACTTAAATGTCAATAACATTATCTGCCACCACTTTCAATACAAGAGTTATCCTTTCTGCTGCTTCTCCATACTTCAAAATGTCTGTGTATCCAATTTAATTGAGGTCCACTTTTAATCCATTTCCATAGGCAAATTTAGGTTTGGTTTTGGTAGTGATTGTAATAGCGCAGACAGCTGTCCTTCCAAAGGGCCGGCCTGCTGTACCAAGTTTTTGAGATTCGTTTCAACTACAGAGATGTCCTGATTGATGGATTCCATACTCTGTGAATATTATCAAAATAGTTCATTATTATAATAGGTAGATACCCCACAGTTCAAATGTACAAATATGATAAAAAGAAATGTCAGTTATCTGATAGTTTACAAACAAACAGCTTAATGGATTTAGTAGGTCAGCTTAGGGAACATAGTCCAGTAAAGTATTAGTCTGTCCGGCTGGACTAATAAGTACTTAAACGAAGATAAAGAAAAAGTCTTACCTGTATTATTGATGTGTACAAATATTTGACGTCTTTATCACTGTAGCGGATGAAACCACTTACGTTCGACTCTGAATCTGATGGAGCTATTGAAGCCATTCTAGTATATACTACGTAAAATATTTAAAATACATAAATCGGAACACCGTTGAACTTGACAAAATTGAAATTTGAAAACATGCCTTACATTTCCATATCTTTATTTTAGTATATTAGACATTTTAGCATTGCAAGATTTGGTCTCAGTTAGTGTTAGTTAACCTTTTCTTATATCATTATACCTCATTTTTAAAACTGCCATGTTAAAATTCGGGAATCGCTTGAGATGTATCTTCGGAACGCAATTATTTTTCGTTTGACAAGCAAACTATCGTCTATCAATTATTACACAAAAGTTGTGTGGATAGTCGATTGATTTAAATAATTATTTAAATTAATTTAGTAAAACTTTAATATTTATAAATAGTTTAAGAGTCAATGTTTTGTTGTATCATCTACTAAAATCAGCCACCGGTTAAAATTTATTTTCGTGGTGACAATAAGTCTTTCGTTTCTAAACTTAAAAAAACGAATGAATGTCAATGTCATCCGCTGCGGAAAGAATCGCCTGCATTGGAGAAAAGCCAAATTTTTTCGAAAATCACTAATAAAAAAATACTGACTGTGAATTTTGTGTGAAAAACTCAAAATATTTTCCGGAAAAGTGTATGTAGTGGTGTTCTATCATTTTTCTCTCAAGTACATACAATGTTGTTTGTGTGGCGGATATTGTTTTTATTGCAAAGTTATTGATTAGATGCTGAAAGTAAAAAAAAATAACTGTGCAATAGAAAAACATGATATTACGATATTAAATATGAAAATCCCATCAAAAGTTGCTTTTAAATTAGAAAACGGTTGACAAAAACAACATAGAACATGCATAATCATTTTAAACTTTAACTACTTTTATACTTTGTTGCTTTATGCTTACCATTATGCTTTTCACATTTCATTTTTATCACTATCCGGATCTAATCAAACTTCACCGGTTTTAAATTTAAATTGTTTATAATACTGCATTGCATATTAGACAAATTATAAAAACCATACAATGGTCCAACATTATTCCCTCAAAATAATAAACGAATGTAATAGACAGTATTGTGGCTTGAAATCAAGAAAAATATACTTAAAATGTCTTAAATGTATTAAACATTAATCGATTTTTTGGCTGGACGAGTAAAATGAAAATATATAGAGGTTGCTATACGTCGATACTACCTTTATTAAGATAATATTTTAAGAATTATTCTTATTTTCAATGCAACTTTTTTTTCATTTTAATAATGTATGTAATGTGAGTGCAATATTTCAATAAAATCTCATCAAATAATTGAAAAGTTGTCTAAAAAATAATCTTATCTTCAACATATCAGGCCCATGTCAGTAGTATTGGCCTGCGGTATTGACCTGTGTTGTTAAACTTTACAAAAAAATACCACTCAAGAATTTTATGATGTTCCATTAAAACTATTTCTCATTTAATTCATATCATTCAAGTATAGGGAAATTATTTAAAATATAATAATAATATTCCAATTCCAGGGGTTAAAATTAAAATAATTAAATATTGAGGCACAATTTGTATGCATCAAATGTATCACTTTGGGACCCTCTAGCTCTAATACTAACACTCTCATTTAATGGATTTAACTAATATTACTAACTTTAATACATAGAACAGATAATGCTAATGAAATGAGTGCTAGTGAATAAAAAACATCATAAATCTGGAGTAACAAAACAACTGGATATAATTAGAAAATCTGTGAGAGAATCCTTATGAGACAGTATCAGTAATCATAACACTTGTAGTGATTTGCTGAGAGTTGAATAGGCCGCATTAGTTGGCAGTAGGTCGTCGGCGGCGGCGGCGCCGGTCGGGCTGGCGTCGCGACGTCGCCGGCTGCCCCCGCCCCGCACTCGTCTCGATGCCCCCACCCTCCCACGTGTCAGTCTCAGTGTCCCTTTACACACAACCAGTAACCACCCCTATTCTAACTCCTGCATCTTCAACTCGCAAGTTTGTTTGGTTCCTTTCGTTATTTTTTCCTTCACCTTATTTTATGGGTTGAAGTTTACTGCATAATACGTAGCAAATCCTAACATTCTGTCATATATTCTCTTATTTTGTTTTCCTATTATTCTTCTATAACAAAATTACAGTTAATAAACAAAAACAATGTGTTACTAAGTGCGTGATTGAAGAGTCATGTCTGAGGAACATGACCTGGATTTTCCTATGAACGACGAAAAACACGATGAAGAAAACGAAGAAAAAGTGGCCGGAGATGAGGACGCAGTAGTTGACACTGAACCGACGAACGAAAATGCCGGAGAATGTCAAATAACGGTAGATACCGAAAAACCAAGTGCCAATACCTCCAAAGAAGACAGTGCCATAGATGCCATAGATAAAGAGACTCTGAGTAGTGAGGTGGACGAGAAGAAGGATTTATATGGTGCCAACGAGAAATCCACGCTCCGCTGGACTGCGGAAGGGAATGAGTTCAAGATAGCATGGAACCTGCCACCGGGAACTGCTACCAACGACGATTACATCGCATTATGTTGCACAGGTAAGAAAGATGTTTGTTGATTTTAGTGGTACCTAGATTAAAATATACATACGTCCGAAAAATTACTTGTGGCGGCACACCATTACTCAACTTTTGAATGACGAGGTGCAAAAAATATATATTTGAACAATATTTGACAAAATACTAGAAGAATGGTATGTTTTAGTGCTAACTGCATTTAATAGCATCTAAGTTACGTAACAGTTTTCCTTAAGGTTATGTCACGCAAACCAGTTCAGTATTTTCTAGGGCGCCCGGCTTCACAATTTTGTAAAAAGTGGCCGTTATATTGCTTGGTTAGTTGAATGTATAACCTTAATAAAGAGAAAATGTATTAAATTCAAACTTAATTTATTTTCAATTTAAACTTAAAAGCTAAAGTTTTAATCTCTACACTTGGCAGGCTTGGAGATCGCAATCAGACATACTAGAGATCAATTCATTCAATGAACCGTGAAAACTTCAAACGTCTATGTTTACTTTTATTCATATCTTTTGGTTTCCAGTATTATTTCGTATTCCGTTCGATTGAATGACTCATGCCCATTTTTCTTGTGTTTATGTTTATAATTCTCGCTAATTTGAAAGCGATACTTTTCGCTAATTGGTTGCGTAGGTATGATGTTTCTGTCATATGAACCGACTCACTAATAAATTAGTTTTTATGTTACTTTGTTTATTTGTTTTATTGACTTTTAATTGTTTTTATTTGGCAATTTCTAACAATATATTTTAGTCCAATTAAACAATGAATTTATTTTTAGAAATAGCCATTAAATAGCACTTTTAAACGTTAAAATTGTATATAACAAAATTGGTTGAAGCCGGCATTTCCTATCTAACTACTTTGAGGAGAAAAGCCGGAACAAAGTCACGTAATAATTGAAAGAGACACGGACCTCTGTCTCTGTCAATTGTTGCTTCTTAGTAAGTAATTCTTAGTCATCTATCATTTTTATTTTTGCATCCAAATAAATTAAACAGAGATTCCAGGTAGTAAGTCCTTGTTGTGAATTGTACTGAAGTCCAGCACATTCTATGCATTTAACTGGTTGTCGTTAGGCAGTGTGTAGACTTGTAGAGACAGTGTTATATGACTCCCGGCTCGCAGTGGATTGGTGTTATAACTGTATACACGGGCTGCGGTACCGGTCATTGCATTAATTGACAACAGGAAGCGGCGTGAGTAATCGAGCTACCCCCCTTGTAGATAGTATCACTTGCGGGAAAATATGAGACGTTTGCGTTAAACTAACAATTATAAAACAAGAAACAGTGGTAAAATATACTAGCTAAGTATGAAAACAATTATAAATTGCCATCTCATCATATCAGCCACGAGACGTTTCTTCGTAAACTTTGGTACCTTAATGTCCTTATTTGCACCTGTTACCAAAATTTAGAATACAAGATTTAGGGCTGATTGTTCAATAGCACAGTATAAATATCATACAGTATTTTAACTCGGCCGCTTGAAAGAAATAAATACCTACAGCCGCGCGGTACGTAAACATGCGTTAGGGCTGCTCGTCTCCAGTATTTTAATTACCTTTGTCTACTTTCTGTTTCCATTTAGTTTTGTGATTGTAAATATCCTTTTTTTTATATAAACAAATAAAGTGCTTTAAAAATAAACAAACAAAATTTCTTTGGCCACTAATGCCGAACTGAACAGCTGACTACGAATGTTCTAAAATCACAACCCTCAAACATCAAAATATTACATGAGTCTAGTCTGTTTTATTGTTGTTATTAAATATTTTCTAGTATTATTCATAAACGCAGATAATAAACAAATATTATTAATAATAAAATACCACACTCTCTACTTTGAATTATACAAACTAACAAAACATACATGAACCGTTTTAACACAAGCGTAAGTAGGTAGGTACCTAACGTATCGTGATTCATTCAGAACCAGAACCGCCTATAACTACCTATTTCACTCGTCTCAATAACTTTATTCATATTAGGTATTTATAAATTCAAACATCTGTGTTCGTGAGATAACTGGAAATAATGATCCATAAAGACACACTAGGCTACTAGAGCCTAGATAGGTACATAATGTCTGT
This sequence comes from Spodoptera exigua, assembly GCA_902829305.4. Classification (NCBI taxonomy): domain Eukaryota; kingdom Metazoa; phylum Arthropoda; class Insecta; order Lepidoptera; family Noctuidae; genus Spodoptera; species Spodoptera exigua. Next base: position 2,588,325 of record LR824608.2, on the reverse strand, counting down.
CTAAGTAAAATTATTTTATAGTTTCACCTTTACCTTTCAGAGTTTCCAGGTAATTAAAAAAAAACTTATGTCTGGATGCGTTATTGACGAATTCATGCAACCAAACATATTAACAACACAATATTTCCTATTCGTCATATTAAATAATGTACTCGAGCTGATTTCTAAATAAAAGACAACACACCGTCCGTTCGTCACTGCGGTACAGCCGCGTCTGTCTGCGTCCCGAGCGCGTCCCGACATCGGGCGCGTAGGTATAGTTCGCGTTTCGGCCGTTTCTATGAAGTTGAAATACTTGTAGATATTATTACCTTGTCAATAGTTAGATAAATGTTATCCGAGAAATAAAATTGTTGCTATCACTGTCTTATACAAACATTCTGATGTGACACCATCATAATTATTCCCCAGATAACTTTTATCTAACCATTGAAAAATCAGCCCTAAGAGTAAAACAAGAAACATCCATACCTTAAAACGTAAGATGGTACATTCTCTCAGTTCATCACGAATTCGACCGAAGCCGATTAATAATCCAATAATCTTTTACTTATCAGACTTGTTAATCTTTTCCAGATTAATAAGTCTACGTGTATATTAGGCTTTTAATCTAAATTATAAAGAATTCTGGATCCATACTGTGACAACGTGATTGGTACAACATTGTGCTAGAAAAAAAATTCATGCATAAGGATTAAAACGTGTTTAAACGAAGCTGCAAAAAGTTGCAAAATGTTTAAGTATCTGCTATACCAGCCAATTTTTCAATTAAAAATTTCAATACTGGTGAAATTTTTGATTTGCTTAATAAAATGAAAATAATCAGCAGTATAATTAAGCATTGAGGTTACAAAGTATGGTGATGCAATTTTCATGTCACGAATCAATGAACGTGCAGCGGAAATACTTATTGTAATAATGTTTATGTATAACAAAAAAAAAAATATGTTTTTTTCTCTGAAATGACACAAGGAACTGAATTTCTATCGTCAGAGCTTTCATCATTAATCATGTCGGTGAAGCCATTAGTGCTCGCTCTTTCCACTCCCTCTTGAACTGCACTTTAAGTAATAGTCTAATAGCTAAAGTCAATTAATTAATCTTTCTTTAGTTTATGAAATTCCCGCTTCTGAGAAGTATATTCGATAGTTAGATATTCAATTTTAATTAGATATTCAACTGCTACGGTATTTGTGACTACCGATCTTTCAAAATAGTCTGATAAATATTAATAGTATCTTTATCCTAAAATGTTACTAACTTTTATAGAGATTAATATGCATACTAGGTAATACCTAAGATATTATGAAAGTATATTGTCACCGTTTCCAATAAAGGCTAGTACAATTTTTATTTTCATTAGCTCCGCACTTATACTTTTGCGTACATACCTCCCATACGCGTTTTCAGTCGAAATCAATTAAAATTTGTTTGTGTTTAAGAGATTTGCAAGTATTTTTCAATTAGACCACTATATCCATTTTTAAACGTTAAACAAAGATCCTCTTTACCTCCGTCCTCTTTACGTTATTTACACGTCCCAAAGCTCTCGATGGAGAAGAACGACCAAGAAACTTCATAGTTAGTCTTTTATATTTTAACTCTCTTCATAGTAAATCAGTACGATCGGATCCCTTGTAACATTAAATTTGGCTCCATTATGTGTCAACATTCTAATACTTAGAGAATATAACCAACAACATAGAGCTGGCCAGCCCCAATTGACACCTCACCGGGGGTTGCGGGGTAAGCGCAATGAGGTACCGCGACCTCGGCACAGAGCAGGAGAAGGAACAGGGGGGTTTTTTAGTCAGTAAGAGTCTGACACTCCCTCCTGCCCGGCCCTGGGCGGGAGAAGTCATTTGATGATTTTCCCCTCACAAAAAAAAAAAAAAAACCGCCCAACTCAACCAAGGAGACCACCAAGGAGATGAGCGACGTGACAACTCACAATATACCAGCTACCTCAGCTGTGGTACATTTACCACATTCTAGGGACATTTTAATATCTATGTAATATTATAGTAAGACCTAATGACGACAGCTACCGTTTTAGAAAGCGATCAGATCATTTAATGGCGACCTCTAATGAAAGTTACTTCTACTTGCATTGCAGTACGTGCAGTTAATTAAGCAACATAAATGCAACCAGTTGATTATAACCAACTCCATAATGTCACTGCGTACTGATGCCGTTTACTGTTTATTTAAATGTAATTAGCTTCTATTTACCTAGGTATGTGTTAGAATTTTTATTTTTCCACTATTTAAACTTGAATCTTTACTAGTATTACCTGTTAGGCTACATATCTTAACCAGTTCCTTCATAGTTCAGGTTGTATATTGCGTTGCAAGTAATTATTTTACTCTTTAAGATCTTGGAGATTAGCTGTAGAAACTTAGTCATGTTAGTATTCTTAAAAAACACGTCACACTTCAAAACTTTAATGACGAATAAATTACGCGTCTAACTGAGGTCATTCCCGAGTTCACATAGTAATAGTCGCGAGAGCGCCGACTAGTCTATTAGGAAGTCAAAGAGGCGCTATTTAATTTTGTACGCGAAGCTGAGAGGTACCAGGGATGGCTGGAAAGTTATCTACCTAACATAGAAAGAAAAGACATAGGAAGCTCATTTTTTTTTTATTTTTCAATATAGTCCCCTGGTACCGTAATGCACTTATTACATTTGTCAATAAGCGACATTAAACCGTCAAAAAAATATTTCTTGGATTGGTCGTCAAAATGGCCATCCACAGCGGCCTTTATTTCTTCATCGGTCGAAAATCGCCTCCCTCTTAGGCTTTTCTTCAAATTTCTAAATAGAAAATAGTCACAGGGGCCAAATCTGGACTATAAGGTGGATGGTTTAGTTCCGTGAAACTATTCTTGCTTAAGACTGACCTTGCATGTAAAGCTGTGTGGACCGGAGCATTGTCGTGCAAAATCAAAACTCCTTTGCCGAGTTTGCCTCTTCGTTTTTCTTTTAAGGCTTCTCGCAGTTGGTCAAGTAAGCTGGCGTAGTAAGTTGCGTTCATCGTAGTATTTTTTGGTATGTAATCTATCAAAAGAATTCGCTCGACATCCCAAAAAATTGTTGCCATAAGCTTGCCTGCTGATGGCCGAACCTTAAACTTGCGCGGTGGCTTCTCCCCTTTAAATTTCCACTGTAAAGACTCCTGTTTGCTTTCGGTGTTCCATTGGCGAATCCAGGTTTCGTCGCAGGTTACTATTCTAGAGATAATTTCTTCTTCTCTGTCTTTTACTAGGTCCAAAAATGCCTCACAACATTCGACGCGTCGTTGTTTCTCAAAGGGCGTCATCATTCTCGGTACCCATTGTGCGCTTACCTTTATCATCCCTAAATGTTCGTGAATAATAACGTGAATACGTTCCTTACTAATCCTGACATCCCTAGCGATTTCCCACTGCTTGACTCTCCGATCTGCGAGTATTATTTTTTTCACTCGAGCCACCGTGTCTACTGTGACTGCAGAAACCAGCCGTCCGCTACGGGGATCGTCTTCCAGACTCACACGGCCACGTCTAAATTGTTTAGACCAAAAATTAATAACAAAATTGGAAGGACATGAATCGCCAAACACATTGGACATTCGTTGTTTTATTTGCGAAGGAGTATTTCCTTCTTAATAAGGACTTTAATCACGGCACGCTGCTCAATTTTAAGCATTTTATTATTTCCATCCGACATGTTTACTATGTTAGTGGACTATTCGTAATGAAAACAATTAAAACAAATGAATGCTATTATTTTCAAATAAGGAATCCATAAGTATTAAAGCTTCATAGTGGCCAGTATCATTTTTGTAACTTTATTGAACAAAGTAGATTATATATCAGCCACCCCTCGTATGTGAAGGGTCAAGGATGAAAATAAAGATGAAGCACTATAAATTATTTCGTCACTCGTTAAAATATTTACAAACCTATATGTTCTTGTTTTCTAAGAGTTGAAAAATAAGCTATAAACCTCTGAAAAGAGTGAATATTTTTATTTTTGGCTTATTCTGTACGTCGAATATTCTGAGATCATCACACGCAGTGTGAATGTTAATGCCGTCTGCAATGAAATATAAAAAAGGCCTTGCAATAAAGTGAGGCAACGCAGGGCACGTGCGATGCAGCCACTTTGTTACATAAACCGCTTGTGCCCTGTACTTAGAGCCTTTCACCGGCAATGTTGCTTGTCATTTTCTTGCTTGCAAAGCCATTATTGCTGTAAATCCGTCGGTGGCGCAACGGGATCTGATTTCAAGTCACCGTTTTATACGTAGCGGTTTTAATCATGATACGACGATAAAAATTGTCGTCGTTTATTATGAAGTGAGTACTCACAATGTCGATCTTTATGGGTTAAGTCGCGAGCCCACGGGTGCGCATGTGCTTAATTCAGTGTTATCTGAATTATGCACATATGTCCTCCATAATACAAATACGACTCTCGAATTTCTCCAGACTTTCGCCGGTTCTGTAGTTCTTTGCATTAATTGTGTCAGGTCGCTGTCGCAATTGCACACACGTATGACCGGTCGTATTGTCAATGTCTGTTATTATGTATTCATTGTTGTGTGCAGTAAAATTCTCCAAATTGCTACTTACGTTGTGCAGTTCCACAAAACCAGTGTTTCGGCAATAACAGGAAGCTGGCATGCTTTTCTTTGCATTACAATGAGATGGTTCGACGTTGAAATAGTTACTTATAAAATTGGAATGTAGTGGATCGGACGAACGGTGACCATACTGCGAGGCCACAGGCGACAAGCCGCAGGTCACCACACCGACTTGGTAATCGCATGAATGAGCCTATGGGTCAGGCCCCCGCGCCTCCGGTCCCCGCCACTCGATTTGTGAATGAAGCCCCCACCGGCGCGTGCCGCGCTCTCGCCGCTCACGCTCAGTCGCGCCGCGCGCCCTCGGTGAACGCGCTAACACGCGAACACATGCCCGTGCGAACGTTTTCACGTTTAAAAGTTTCAAATCGTACGTGCTTGTCTGTGTAAAAGTTTGATTGACAGTTGACTTTTTAGTGTAAATTGATTTATTTCTGTTATTGTTGATATGAAAATTCTGTGGTGAGACGTTGCACGTTATTGTTGTATGAAAACCAGCGTACGGGAAAGCCGCCAACGGTAGACACAGTTTGACATATACGGTGAGTAACTCGTTACGAATTTTTCTTTCATTCACTTCTAATGCTAGGTTAGCGAGCATTAGCAAAGGTGACACGTAGGCTCTAGGCTTATTTAACGAAAAATACGGTTGTGGGCTGACTTGTAGGTGGGTGCCCACCTAGTTTAATATTTGTAGGTGTAGTACGCCGTCGTGTCTTCTTGATATGTAGCACAATTAGCTTGAGCAATAATTATTCTAATGCATTGCAACAAATGTTTCAGTGATTATTTATTCATATATTATGTATTTTAATATTGTGCATTCATATTTGTTATCTATGTGTACCGACTAGAACTCGCCTCTAATAGCTTTCCTGTAATTAAGTACTTATTTATCATGAACATTTAGATACGTCCGGAATAGATAGATACTTCTGTGCACTAGGGAAATTGTAACGCATTAATGTAATTTACGAGTTATAATTAAGTTTCCAATTTATTGCCTAAGAAGTAGTTGACAATTAGCCCTACAGTGGTTGACTTTATTTCATTTCTGGTGCTTACCTCGACAGACAGATGCGTTTCGTTTTTGTTTATTAGTTGTCCGCAAAAAATGGTCAGAGTAGGCGCCTGTGCAACACAATAGCCCGTTTAATAAGGCGCTAAGCAAACTACCTGGACTTGATTCTCGCCAATTTTTTTTCACCTCTGTGTCTGCTTGAAATTGATGAACCTCTATTGTTTGCGTGTGATATCGATCGGTTTCGGTATGACACCGTTTCTTCAATTCCCATCTACAGAGATCGATTAAACATTTCGATCGAGGTTAAAGATTTTCGATCTCACAAACCGTTCCTGCTCACTGTCAATCGTCTGTTTATTTACTTTCCAATGTATAAAAGTTAGAACAGAAGCTTTCCTCATGAAATTGATTGAAGTGTCGTGTAAGCGCGTAAACTCCGTCCGGGAGCTAATAAAACAGCCATCCATCATGAGCCCACCAGCGGATATTAAATTGACACGCCTCGCTCGGAACACTCCTTCATTTCATCCCATTACGATGATATTACTACGTACATTTCTAACTAGTCTCTTGTGGCGAACACTTTTTGTTACCACAAATACGTGCAAGAAATGTTAATACGGAAATTACGTCTAATACAAATATGAAGGAAGGTAGTTTTATTTTATGAGATGATGTAGTTAAATCACCTCTGCAATTAAGTCTCAATTGTACAGGAAGCTGATCGACAGCACCGTCTTATCGTAGAGAATTTATCAAGAAGTGTTTTATCTTTGACGAGAATTTTTATAGAGCATTTTGTCGCATAAGTAACAAGCAGACTATATTTACTGCTACTCTTACTAATTGATTTGTACCCTAAAACTGGTGTTTTATGAATAACTGATTTGTGTCAAAGCTTTTACCTTACTTATTAATAGTTAGTTCTGATTGTGAGTCTTGTTGTTTCGTCTATTCCATTGAAAGCTAGTAGTTTTTGCGGAGGTCTTTTGCGTATTTTCCAATATTCTGTACCATTTTTCTTATGTGACTACGTGTATTTGTTAATTTACCGTGTAAGCTTTTTTGAAATAAAGTGGCTCAACTAAAAGCTACATGTTGGTCTGCGGAAATTAAATGGGCGCTCCCTGTTTCCCCTCATACGGCAGCGCTCCATTATCCCATGAATGAAAACCAGAGCACGTTGTGACAGTCCACTGTTGACATATGTTGTATGTAATATACAATATTACATTATTTCTCTCCTTAAGTGGTAGGAAGAGTGCACTGGCACGCTATTTTTCATTAGCTTTTTGTACAGTCATATTTATAATATCGGTTAATAGTTTTTATAATTTCGAAAAATCACCATACTTTCGATACATTTTCTTGCTTTGGTCAACTTGAATGTTTTAATGCGACCACGAGTTTAATCAAAAGGCCGATGTATGTATAATATTCGATGTAGAGCAGAGCTTAGTCACTTCCGTAATTTACTATTAAACTATTGAATTAGTTTCTTCCCTTACAACGGCGTCCAGTTATAAAATCGTTGTCTATCAATATTCTTAGCGGCTTCGCCGGCTTTACCCGGAAGAAAATTAGCCTATGTGTTATTCCAGGATATCATATACCTCTAAGCTTATTTTTATCAAAATGGAGTTTGAAGTCGGTAGTTTCCACTTTTAAGTAAAACCAACATCCATCCAACTACACTTACAAACTTTCGCATTTATAATATGACTATGATATTATGTTCTTCGGAATAATTTAAAAAATATCTGATATACATATTCGTATATTATCTATACATAATATCCGGATTTTATAGTTTATAACAACTCATGTTGCAAATACTAAAAAAAAGCCGATATGTTTCAAGTCATAATAGATTTTTTTTATTTTTAAAAGACTATAGACATTTTTACGTCCTTTTAGTTTTTGGTAAACAACAAGAAGGGATTTAGCGTAGGAAGTTATCCATTGTAATTAAGAGCTAAGGATCTTATTAGCATTTATATTCACACGGAAAGTTTAAAAGTTACTGCAGACACAATGGCTGACTGAAAGTTGAAGTAAATTATTTAAAGAGCATTAAGTCTATGCAATTTCCAGCCAGTTAATGAGTCGCGAGTTGCAAACATATCATTAAACTTTTCATCAGCCTCATTATATACGGCCGTCAAATTATTCTCACGGAGCTTCGCCGTAGATGCTAACTGCCATTACTCAAGTGGTGTTGCAACGAAAAAGAAATTGTGAGACAGTTTCTCACGAGGCAAGCTCGCTAAGAAACAATTCGGAGTCCCGCTGTTTCTCTTGGACTCGTAATTAGATTTCTTTGTCCATTCAGCTTTGTTTCTATGCATTTAAATCCGCGGGGTGCTCTGTAGCGTTGGTAAGGATATTGTTTTTGCACTTCGCGATTTTATTGTTCCTACGTATTTTAAAAATGCATTGATAATGGATATGCTCTCAAACTGTAGCCACAGGTTCGTTAAAGCAAATCACCCTCGACACCTCGTAAACCCATTAACTTCACACTCGGAGAGAAGAGCATTGTTGCCGAATGAAAAACACAGAGAGGAAGCGATAAATTATGTTCGAAGTTTATACGATCGGCCGGTAATGGGCTGTGAGCCCGCGATCGGTGCGTTTGCGCAGCATCACACAAACCTTCTGAAAGGAATTGTTCAGTGTAATCAGTAATTATTATTAGCGGGGGCTATTTTAAAGATTTTGTTAATTCTGTTTTTATATAAAAGGCGTTAAAATTAATTTTAAATATTGAAATCCCATTCACAATATTTTGTAAGCACTTTATTTGTCCCTTCCGGAACAGCCCTTGTCGTAGGGTGGTTACCGGTACGCGACAAAACGGAAGTAACAGACGCTTGCCATACCTTGGCTTTGTAATTGGCGGCACGGGCTTACTTCCGGCTTCTTTTGGAATAACTAATAATAGAACAAAGTATTTCCTTTAGTTATAATTACTTTTGTTATGTTGTTATGGATTTGTTCCAGCAGAAATAAAGACAATTTTAAAGTATTAAACATTTTGCACATTACATACTTTCTGATTTCAACTCTTCGTGGGTCTTCTTTTAAGTTTAAGCAGCTAAGATTTTCAAGTTTCGATTTTAAGTAACTGTTTTCTTTAGAAGAAATTAAGTTTTATGATTCGATATCTGCGCTCATTTAGCATAAGTCCTTGAGAATGATGGAAGAGAAATTTACATTTCGCCAAAATAACTCGCGTTACTCATTTCCTTGCTATGTTTTCAATATTTTGGTAAATGTGAATTCCCAGCTCTTGACCTATTTTAGGGATTCAACTAAGTCAGGACTCCGCCTCGGGGATTTATTGCCACTGTTAATGTGTTGTTTGGCGACACGCTAATGCGTTGCGTTTTCCAAAATAAATGAAGCCCTTATGGAGGGACGTCCCGTCTGCTGAACATACCGTGTATACCCACATGGAACGCGCAACGCATACAATTAATCTCGTCTCCTCCACTTATGGATGTAATTGTATGCTCAGCAAGTTTTATTGTCCTGTGCCATAGTCGGCTCCGGAGTTAAGTAGCTCAACCAAGGACGATTGCCTATGGTGTGAAATCCGGTCAATGAAGTCACGTCTTCACAGTGTGTGTAACTATATTAATGACAATAAAATATTCTTGACACTTAAGATTTCGCGTTGCTTTATATTTTCTCAAGACGTTTTTAGTTGTCATAAAAAGATTAGTAAAGGGTGGAGGTGCTAATGTATGTGTATACGCACATCCGGTCCGCCGGGGTCCGTTAATTGGTCCGCGTAAAAGGGATATCGTGTAGCGTGCCCCGCGCCCCTTGCCCCAGCTTCCTGTATCGCGACATCAGGCGACGACAGCCGACATCGTGAGTCTCTGTTACTTTGAAGAAAACCTTCCGTAAAAGGTCGCTTGTCCAATTAAACCTCGGGATATCAGTATCGCCCCATGCCGAGTTTTGTCTTTAGGTCTGCAGTCACGATTCCATAAACGATATCTTTTATACCTATTATGGTCATACATAAATGCGCCTCCTGTCAATACTACGGATGTTATTGTTTTTAATATGTTATAATCTAAATTACTAATGATTGGTTTCCAACAATGTCTTGAGACGATCATCCACTGGTTTGTTTTGAAGTTGACTTGTTCTCGTGAATGTTTTTGTGTCGTGTTCGTGAACGTCAAAGCTTTTATCGTTTTTTCTCTGCTAATGAACGGGTCTGCTTCAATTATCTTTGCAATGACTATCTCAGTTTTTGTTCTATGGGTGTCTTGTAGTGTAGGTGTAAGTTATTGAAGATTGTAACGACCTTTATTAATAAGATGTAAGTTGCCAATGATCATCCTGATTGAATAGATGTTTATTAAATGACAAATTGTTATTTATGAACTTTTTGATCACTTAGAATCGTAATACACATATAAGAATCGTATAAATTTCTTAGTCTAGTAATCTTTATGTTTTATTGTTATTGTATTAATGATTGATGATGATTTAAATGATACTGACTTTTATTTTTTTGTTTTGTCTTTATTTAGAACGTTTCGTTTTATTCACACAATAGCCTTTCCCATGACGAGTTCTTGGACTGTGATTGACCTAATGCCATCATTTACGCCTGTGTTCACCGTAGCATGTAGCTCATGAGCTGTTGCATGAAATCACAGGCATTTGCATTATATTGCTTCCTCTGTAATTTTCCTTGACTTTTAAGGTAGTAAATAAAATTCACGATCCTGTTTCATAGAAATACTTGGATGTAGATATTCCAAGTTGCAGTGGCCAAAGGTGCCGTCCTGAGAACTAAACAATCGAAGTAGTTCCTAGAAACAGTCAATGGGCTCGTTAGGTGTAGTGAATGGAAAGAGTACTCATCGATGGAAACAATAGGTGTTAATTTGCACATTTAGTACACGGGTCTAAAGAGGATGTGAACTGATTACAGACTAGTTCAATTTGACTTTTTTTAGAACTTATCTATCGCCTTAACTACAAACCTCTTCATATGTTGGTTTGTTGTAGACTCATTTTATTTATTGAAAGCATCTTATAATTTTACCCATACCAATAATTTTACAAAGAATATTTTTAATGACGGACCAGGAAGCAACGCCAGTACGTTTGTTTACAATGTGTGGTATGCTAATATACGATTTGTTTTTGTTAGTAGACCGTGTTGTTATCATTCATGGCTCACACGAATAGACAATAATGTTAGACTCGTGAATGGGTGATTGATGGTGTTAGCCACGCATTGTGTGAGTCCAGCTTAGTAATAGGTTTATTGTTAGCTCTAGTGTTTATACGGTAACATTTCAATTAGCGTGTCAGTCTAGAGATATCATGTACATACATAATGCACTTACTTGCCAGCATTGCGGACAAAATGCTAACAAACCATGACCCTGTTGACCTGGATAGCTTGCCTACTATTTGTGTAGTTGCTAATTAAATTAAAGAACTATGACCAGAAGATAACAGCACCAGATTTCCCAGTTGTTCATAAGCAAATACGTTGGAAACCCTTTGGTTTATTTATTACCAGTTGAGAGTGGGCCGGTTCCGGTCGGCGCTTGCGCAGGAAACCCGCAGGATATATCAAAATTAGAATCGCAAGCCGATGAACGGTGGGGCACTTGCGCTATGTCGACCGCACTTCCCTTATCCGTTTATCAATGTCCCTCAAGTAAATGTTGGACGAATCTTCGACCGACAACGAAATAATGGTGAAGGCACTTTTTCTGCGCATACGCATATTATATCAATATCATAATACAACTTATTATATATTATCATTATGTACATGAAATGATAAGTTATGTTAACATTAGTAGAAATACTTTCACCTTTTTTGTACACACATTTTGTTTATCGAATCTTTGGATCTTCGCGATTCCGAGTCCGTCCGTTGATACGGCGTGTTGTTTTATTTCGATGTATCTCGTTGTCCGACGAACGGAAGTCATTATGCGCTTTCCGCTGTTCGTTGTACTGCTGCCCTGTAAAATGTATTCATTAAATCAGCGATCATGGCTTTACTCGTTGAATTTCTTCTCAAGATCATTGTTTGACGTCAATTTCACGTTTATTTCTTTGTGATCGAACTCACGTTGTTCATTTGGCGACTTTAAATGGCCTCCTTAGCCGTGTTTTGTTTTTATTTTATTAACGACTGGTCTCGCTTTTTGATCCCCACGTTTGTTTGCGCTCATCAAAAGTCTGTGGGATTACGTCGACATAGGGCGGCTTCTTGCAACACTCGCGGGGGCATGCGACAATATTGACATGACAAATGTTTGTGTAGTAGAAAAAGCACGTACGCCTCTTGTGACTACTATGTTCACCGTAGGTGGTGCGGTGGTGCGCACAGATAATACGGCTGTAAAGCGCCGAGATAACACACGGTGTTTGAACAAAACAAATCATGTTTGCTTACTTTATGTCCTGAGGATTGTTGGCACGGATCACTAGCGTTCGAACATTATGCGTCCTCACGTTCTATTTGTATTGGTTTATGGACATGCATTTGCCGTCGGCTCAAGTTAGGATTTGCCAGAGGCCTAAATGAGCAAACATTGCAGGTAACCAATACAATGCAGTTAACCAAATTTATGCTATAATTCCAAGTGTAGCATTTGGATCATCGTTTTACAAAATTAAATAATATTCGAGTTCATTTGCCAACGCATTTGTATCCGTAAACAAGTGCTATTCAAGGTCGTGTTTGTTTACGAAACTACTAACGCTAATACACGAATATATGAGATGAGTACTTACAGGTTTATTCAAAAGGTAATTGCGACGCATCGACCATTATACATATTGATAAAGATTTGTATAAGTACAGTGATTACTTACTCAAGGTATAGGCAGGTGATAAGGCACATTATATGAATTAATCATTCTGCAACCTTGATTTCCATTATCACAAGCTTAAGACATATTGCTAAACAATACAATAACTTCTGCTTTCTTTAAACAGATTGGAACTGGGTACTTAATCTTATGTATGCATCGTATTAAGCTTGCTGATATTTCAATAGGCCGCGATTTATTCGCGTGTTGCGAATTGCCAACGGAAACGTATGCCAGTAATGAGCTTCGGATGTCGCTCACCTATTGTGACGAGCTAATAGATATTGACTTCCTTAGTTCAGAGTGTGGTGGTCACACAAACAACACCGGTCTATAACGAGGCATTGTTCACATCTTATTCTGTTTGCAAGTCGCAGATCCGGGCTGTGAACCGATTGCTAAACTGTTCATTTGTGTATTGAATATGAGTGCAGTATCATATGCAAGCGGCCCATTCGCTAATCCAGGTCAACGTTCCTTCACGGATCTACAGCGGCAATTTTAACTGACACCAAATGATAATGGATCTGGCATTTACTCCGCTGCATAAGCTTCGTGAATCAGAGTTCGTGCTTGGCTTAGGAGCTTATTACAACCGTACCATAGTCAATCTTTGATCACGAGTTGACCCTCTGTCTTTACACGCTATCTATCTCCGATGTTTTTTGCTAGTAAATCACACAGGTAGTTTGGGAAAGCTGATTTAGTGGTACTTTATGTATTTAAATAAAGTAGAGCTTTTTATATTGACATTTGCTGGTAATTCATTGATTGATGGGAGATGTGAAGGCGTGTCTTTATTGGCAACTCCTTGAGGCGTGTGTCACTGTGTTCGATTGATGCGGCCGTGTAGTTTGTTTGTAAGTGACGTAAGGATCGTATTTAGACCAATGAGATTCATTGCTCTTCTTGGTTTAATGTGTTTAGAGAGACGGTTGGGCGACTACACGAAGGCGTAACGTTACTTCTTCCGTGCGCGTTCCGGGCTTTGCCTGAGAACCACCATCATCAGTGAGACGGAACTTCTTGATGTAAACCTGACCATTCGTCCGCGGCTCCACGGCTCCACGGCTTCTGATTTACGGAAAGTATTCAAAATGTGTTCAACTTCGTAAACTTCCGCCCTGTCATGTTATTGACCTCAAGTGACTTTTTTAAAAAGTGTAATCACTTTCTTTCGCATCGGTACATGTTATTAAAAAGGTTTTCATATAGATCGACATGTGTTGGCTTTTAACAGATATAAATCGTGGTGTAAATAAATGTAAGAACATGACATTTTCTGATGTATTTAAAATATTTCGTAGTTGCATAGTATGGATACTGTATAATTAAAAGTAAGTAACTGTTGACATTGGTTTCATGTTTAGTACTGAACAAATAAAAGCAAATCACCAGATGTTGTAAATGGTGGCGTCATTAGCTCGAGCCGTAATCCCTTGACGGCACGCGCAGGCACGCAGCGTTAAGTGGGTTAGCATGTCGATCCTGGTCTGTTCAAGGTCGCAGCTATCATTTACTTGCATATTTATATCAATATGATATGTTATTATCATCCTAAGACAATAATTAATATGAATGCGAGAATGTTATTAAACAAATAATTAGAGCCGATGCTGATGTGTCCACAAACAGGTTATGAAAGAAATTAAGTTTGTAATGGTTTCCTTGGTGAATGGAGTAACAAATCATGTTTCAATATTAGCGTCCTTGATATAGTTGGACTCGTTTCACTTCCTGTTACGAGGCGAATAATTGTAAACTCTGAGCACGTCACTCATTCAAACTCAATCAAAGGATATCGTGAATGAGATGTTTACCGCGCTCATTCGTGCTCGTGTGTGCAAGACTTGAAGCATTTCCTGTTTTATAATGGATTATAATATTGTACGTATCATATACCTAATCGAAACATTATCTTGTTTTTCCATTTCAAGCTTTTATATTTTCCTACTTTGCATTTACAATAATTCTTGAATTAAATAACTAACTGATCTACATTGAATTCATTATTCAAGTATTTATGAATGCAACTCAGAAGGAAGCAATATATCACGCGGCGTTAATGGTTTATGTAGTTCTAGATAGCAAGTTTGTGCCCGTAGCTAGCCGCGGCACTGGAGGGCCAAAGGGCCGTCCTGCCAAGGCCAGCGAGTTCGTTAGGACCATTCATGGATGCCTGCGCGCAACCTCCTCCCCACTCTCCCGCGGCGACAGGATATTCTCCCTCGCGGTGTGCTATGCTGGCCGATTGATCGGTTTATTTTTTAAATCAAACTCGGAGCAAAAAGACACCACGCGCAATCGTAATTCACCGGATGCGCTAACGAGTGTAAAATTTTTTAAACTTCACTGTGCAGCATTAGTTTGTTTTTGTTGAAGGCCGTTTCCGCCATGACTTAATCCTTAACTCAACCGGTACATATTATAGTATGCATTAGGTAACTAATAAATAGCGCAGTTGTTTTCAGGGTTCCGAAGCCGAATGACAAAAATTGAACCTTTTTAGATTCCTCAGATCGTCCTTACGTCACAGCTACTTATTCCGAAACAATAAGAATTATAACTGTTGAAAATTGATCTATTCTGTGAACGGCGTTAAAATTTTAACACAACAATAGTTATTAATTTTACTTGTTGCTACGCAACCCTTTATTTGCAAGTCTGACATTTCGATAACGTTTTTCATCTTTTTTCTATAAAGGCTTCTAATGCATAGATTTTACCTTTTCCCGTTTGCGTTAGAGCCCAAAGATATTATCAGTTTTGCTGGCTAATGACAAGATAGACTCAATGTCGCGGATATGTTCTGTGATGATAACAGGCACGCGAACGTCGAATGTTGATGTTTCTCGACATTGAACAGTGTTTTGATATGGGTTGCATTCCAAACACTGTTCTTGGAATGAAATATTAATGAGTTCACAAATAACCTTCGGAAACGTGAAACTTTGCTTAATTTTCGAAAAGGTCTTAGGATAATATCTCCATTCATACGATTATGGTCCGTCGGTGGGTGGAAGTGGGTAATGATTCACTTTGCTTTATGTTTTGGACGAACATGGCGTATTTCGGCTGCGCATTGTGGGCAATTCGTCATGATTTGCGTATGTAAATCAATGGAGTTTGGTTGTGCGGGCGTAACGGTATTTTCGTCGGTCCACAGCAGGAAGGCGGATGCTATAAACACACTTTCAGTGGCGTTACCATAGCGGCAGGCCCATAATGCTTTTGTTTAATAAATTCGTTGATGACATATTGTCGTGCTCTTTTAATTACATCAGACATATTAAGGACGATCGCAAATCACCCAAGACACGTGCCCATACACCGAGTTGACGGATTATCAAGATCCCTCCAGGGAAGTGACAAAATATGCATCAAAAGTTTTATGGAATTTATCGTTATTTATTTGATCAGCGCGAAAGCTCTCCTCTTCTACAGAGCATAGCGTGATGTTATATAACCTAAAGCCTTCCTCAATAAATATAATATAATCTATTAAAAAAAAGAATATTTTTTCAATTCAAACCACTAGTTCCTGAGTTTAGCGTGTCAAACAAACTCTAGCTTTATAATATTATAGTATTGATTGGAAACTGAGACACAAGTGTAGTAAATGATGGTGTTGGCATTTTTTTACTACAGTTTAGGTGTAGAAATTTTTAGTTATTGCGAAAATTTGGTTATGTAATTTTGGCAATTTAAACAAGATTGTTCGTGAAAAGTTTGCATAATTTGTCCTGCGCAAACTAACAACTTCTTCCAATTGGACGACATCAGGCTGAAGAGAGTGAAACTAACAACTTCTTCACCAGTTTTCAGTAGATCGTAAGAAGCTTGTAACTCCTAAAGTTGCGAATATTCATCATTTTTCGAATGCCCTAGACGTTTCTTCTACCATATACTACAGAATGATGACGATGTAAGATCTTACTTTTTAAACCTTCCTTTAACACCCAAAAACAACACAACACCCTTAAACATTTCCAGATCAAAATTAGCTAAAGCAGTCAAGCTTGTCTATTAGTGTAATTTCAGTGCGACTAATGTACAACGATTCATTTTCATTATATAGATGACACCATACTGTATCTAATATGGAGTGGTGAAAGTAACCATATGTGCTATTGCATGTTTTCTACCACTATGAATATAAATTATACGGTGTTCTCCAACGCTGCGCCGATTGTCTGTAACAAATTGATATTTTTTGCAACTACATATCTATCAAAGAAATTATATTTAGGGTCACACGTGATAAAGTTTAATTATAGTAGAGAAATATTATTGGGACATTTATTCAAAATCTTTACTAATGCCGCAGAATTGATAGGCAATAAGCAAACCTTTATACAGTTTTTGCAGATGTGTCCTTTAATTGACATTTACATAAAAAATAAAATAAGCGTATGCAATCAATGACCTTCGAATACAATGTTAAATAGAAGAGTACAAGAATATAAATAATATACTGACAGAATGTAATTCTATGTCTGGTAGTTGAATTCGTACAAAAATTGCCATTCACAAGTGTGTCCCTAGCACGGTTTACGCAAAAACGAGAATTCTATGCGGTATTCCGCGTTTGCATAACAGTTTCTATGATTGTTGACTTCCCGTCTGCTATTATTCTAGTTGCACTCTATTATGCAAGGCTGCGTCACGCGTTACTATCACACATTAAGAACCAGCTCATTTGAACACTAACTATAGGCACTATCTCTGGAGGGAGAAATGTCGTCGCCCCCGACTTGTACCCACGCACGCCTTCGTAGTTCTACCTATATACTTTCCTCCTACCCACGGGTACCTACATACAGAATCTTTAGAAATACTTATTTACTACTTATGCAACGTATTGTCGTCACGAAGGCGTAACATCAATATGATCTCTAATAATCTCTTTACAAGCGAAAATCATAAATTCTGTCACATGTTTGGAACGCTGTCACTCCCACATCAAGGTTGATCAATCAAAAAGGATCGGCTGAATGAGATCAATAAGCATGGTGAGTGTGGTGGGCGAACGGTCGACGAACTGCGCGGGCGCAAGCCGGTGGTGCGCTCTAATTCAATTTAACGACAATCCATTGCGCACTAGGCTAACATTCCGCCTCGATGTCACCCATCCATTAGTGGCATTACTCAACTATTTGTGTACCCGTTGCCTTGGCCCTGGTGATGGTCCCGCGGATTATATTACGGACAGTAATTTCAAATCTCATGTTGAGTAATGATTCGGTATTCTATTGACCATCATTATGATTTAATGCCTAATACTGAATGCTTACTATAATAACGTTGGACATTAAAGCATTCACTGTATGGCGTTTAATGCTAAAGGTTTTATATTTCTTAGGATTTATGGAGACTACATTATTAAATGCTAGCTTTATATTCTAAATTACTGTCAAGATTACTAGGTGTATTGATTTATGTTAATGGGAAATCTGTTTCTGTGTTTTTCTCATGATAATTAGGCGATGATTATTAATTTCTGTGATAATAGTAAATACTTTGATCGAGACCGGATCTGCAAGGATGGGCTGTGTCACCTTGAATGCCGGATGCCGACATTCTGTCGAAGGAGCTATCGACCGTCAATCGTGTGAGCGTCTCGCCATATTATATTATACTATAGTCGTCTGTCTGTTTGTCTGTGCAGCTTCGAGAGCCGTTTTTATTTTACGACCATCCACGTCCGCTGAGCAAGTCCTCCGACAAGGTCGATGTTTCTCGTACTCGTAACCAATCAGCCGGTGCATCAATCGGAAATTCATTAGTTGGAACCAGGTCTTGGTGTTTATAACGCTCGGTATAATATTCGTCGGCAAACATTGTTCATGTGAGATCGATAGGATCAAAAATAATAAAACGCTTGCGAGAATTTCAAGGGAAGAACGTGTCTCGTCTCTGAAGTCTCCAACGGAAATGGATTGAACGTGGGCGACACCTACGGAGTGCGCGAGTGACCACTCGGAGTGGCAGCACCGAGTGACAAATTTAATATCGGAATCTATTTCTGTTACTTCTCATCCCAAATTTTTTCATTAAGTTTCTGTTCGTTCCAGGTAAGCGCTTCGTAATTGGCGTCACGATCCGCTGAAGGTCAAACACCACATCAATCAATTAAATTGGTTTGTAAAGAGTGAATATGTAGTATTAATTCTTATTTACTTGGTATTTATTACAATGTTAAACACGTGTCATATTTATCGATTGAACTCTAATAAGTCAATATCATTGAATACTGAGTGGGGCATATCTTAATCATTCAAAAGGATATTGTGACCCTGCTCTCTCTGATCGTGGAGTGCATCACAATTTGTAACACTACGACTTATTTCCGCTTCCGCTATTGTAACGCTGTCCACTGCAATTTAATAATCTCTTCTGGTGACAAGATGTATTAGAACAGTTTCTCGACGGCTAGAAGTTATCAAAAATAGTAATGTGGACTCTGACTTTACAATTTTAAGGTTGAAACTTGTTTGTGCTTAAAATTGAGTGGTTCCCTTTGATGTAGAGCGGGAATATCGACAAAGACGGATGTCCGGTGCCGGTCAGGATTTGTTTCACATGAACGGTGCTTCTTAGTGGCTCCACAGCAAGATGACGTTAGGGCAGATGATCCCATACTTCATTAATTCCCGTACTTATCACATTATTGGATTTGATAACCGACTTTCATTGATATAGAAGTAACACCGACTCGTTGAAGATTTTATTCAAAGAACAAGGTTGACATTGATTTAAGTTAAATAAGATAAAAAAAATATTAAAACAAAACAAACAAAAAAGTATACTATTAAAAAAAATCTTAATTGAACAGTTTTCCTTAAGAAATCTGGCACGCCCAACTCAAAATATTTTCTCTCAATTTGCGCACAATATTTCTATATCGTAAACATATTTTGTTTGCTAAAGATTCGACATTAATTTATTATGAGCTGTCAAAAAAATATATATCTTTTGAAGTTTTAATCCGACGTTGAAAGGAAAATCATAAAGATTGTTTGCTTAAAAAATTAACATTAGCTAGCTTTGAAAATGGAGGAAAGGGGCTCAATATCCTTCCGGTCCTTTTGATATAGTGGATAAGCAACGTAGGTATGCGCATTTCAAAAGGCCAGTATGTTTGTCCGACGAAGCTTGGGTAAACATCATTCGTTAAATGGTTTGTGATTTCAACCTTTTGTATTTTTACTATACATTTGTTACTTGGGGAACGATTTAATCTCATTATGTATGCACGTCCGGAAGTTAGCCAGCGATGGAATAAAAAAAATAGGAGCAAGTCACAGTAACACTATCCGACAATGTTTAGGTATATCTTTGACACAAGTTTTTTTCCATATGTTTTTTTTTTATATCACTTGAATTGTTTTTCTATGAGTTATTATACAATATAGACTGTTCTACGTAGAAAGCACTTGTACCGTGTTTTTTCCGGGAAACCATAAACGCCACATTCTAACAATGGACCGGAAAATTAAAGGCTATCTATTCTAGGAAAACTATCTATTTGTTTTTCTACTTTAATGTTCTAAGTTAACTTTCCAATAAAACATTATAAGCTTGTCTAATACCTATTTCTTGAAATCGTTTAATTTTTTATTGAAATATCAAATTTCTCAATCGATTCGTGTTAAAGGATTGCACAAATTCTCGATACCCTAAATCCCTATTAGTAAAGTTTAAATGTACCGTTAACATTCAGTATTTGGCGAGTGGTACGCGAACGTTTTGCATACAATGCCCATGTTGGTGCGCTTGCGCAACCAAGCGGTCATCGGGCCGGATGTGACGCTGCGACACAGCCCGTGCCAAATTGTATGTACATGTGTGGACTAGATAGCCTTTCTGTATCCCAGGGCAAATTATCTTCGTCAGCAATAACACAATTGCCTTATACTCAATTTAAGTTTGAAGCTGACTTTGGGATTTTGATTTGGTTATCATTTACATTCATTTTATTTTCTGTTTATCATATTAATGTTGTCAACTAGATAATGCAATCGTGATATATAAAAATAAACATAAAATTGGCGTTTAGCTCATGTGCTATAGATCAAATCTGTGATGTATGTAATAGATGTAGATCACACAGATGTAGTATAATGTGGGTAGGCAATAAAAAAGGTGAATTGTAAATATTTTTGTAATATTGTTTCGTAAAGTTTGTGTGAATATATTTTATTCGGTACCTCCGTTTTGTAGTAGATATTCATTAACAATTAGTCCCGCCTATTATTTTTTCCTTCGGGTAACGATAAACTGCAATTGCATTAAATCACATACCTAACACCTCCTTTTGAGATTGAAATGCTAATTAAGCAAAAGTACCTAATATAAAAATTCTATGTCTCTGTGTGTTTACAATATAGTAACTGTAAACATATAGGTGTAGAACATTATCATTGTGCCCCGCATCGTTAAAATCAGCTAACCTAAAAAATCGCGCAATCATTGGCATCCGCCATTACTGCTACTGTCAGTTAGCAATGTAGTCGTTTTAACAAAAGATTGATAAACAGCAATTATATGCTATTGTATTGTCTGTGAGAACTGAAAACATACGATGGTTTTTGTTCACAGTGAAGAAAAAATCTCGATTAAAAAAATAAGTAACCTCAAAAAGCAGTCGACCAATTATTTTGATAATGTTTACTGTTGGAATTGTTTATTGTGTTGTAAATATTGCTAAAAGAGATATAATTTCAGAGTCCATGCAATTTTAATGAAGATTTTTGCAACTGAAAGTTGAACATGGTAATGAGTTCAATGCTGTATTGTCGACATTATACTCTCTTTACTAAACATCTGTTTATTCTGTGATCTTTAAAATAAATAATGCAAGTACATATTGGTGTGGAGACAGATATTTTTGCTTAAATAGTAGTACAAGTCGTCGCTGGGTTCGTATTTTTTCATAGTTATTTTAAACCTTTGTGGAGGTTTATATTGAAATATTTTCCAATTACAACAGCATTTTATCTACACTCTGTAATTTATATGTATACACTATTTGGATTTACGATTTGCATTATGGGTTCTCACTACAGGCCAACAAAGGAATTAGTTTCACACCGCAAATTTTGCATTGTACTATATGGTTGGCAATTAGACCGAGTAGAAGATGGAAATCGCGAATTTGTGGTTGGACCGTTATTGCTATTTTACAGCCGTGTAGAGTGGAGTTGGCCGTTGAGTGGCTGATATAGAGGAGTCAGAGTGTAGTCCTCTTGAATTGTAGTCGCGGGTGGTCTCTCCCAAGGTCAGCCTTGACCGGCTGCATCAGAACCAGCGCGAACATGCACCGCACGGACAAATGATGTCGGTGCCTGACATCCGGTCACAAGCTATGTAAATTAGTGTGACACTTCGACACATGTACGCACAATTGTCCTTGGTACTGTTTCATTCAAGTACTTTATTATACTTCCAATACATTTATTCGATTTATAAACAGCGATTACCATCCCCGATAAACATATTTCGAATATGCAAAAAATAAGATTTACGATAATTTCGTATTCAAAATGACTGCCTAATTTGTCACTGTTGTTTATAGTTTCCTTTTAATAATTTGTTTAAACGAATTGAATCTTAAATAAAGAAAAAAGATAGATTGATTGTAGTAGTATGCGGAAATTATCCGGACGTCTGGTATCTATGTGGAGCCGGTATTTATTTCTAATAGCGGCTGTCGTCATACTATGTCGTTAATATTATTTTTAATTGGAATAGTTCCGTAATTGCAAATTACAGAAGATTATTCTAAAGGAGTCTGCTGTCATAGAGATCAAATCAACCGCAAGTATGTGAATAGGCCATGTGGTCGGTGGCATAGACGTCCGCACAGGATAAACCTTTTTTAAATACAGCATATAATATGGAATGCAGTATTCAATTCAGCGCAAGGCTTCAAAGTGGGTAACGCATACATACAAATAGTAAACGCACAACACTACAGACTGTAAAATGCTGCATGTATTTGAGATCGATAGTTCAGTCTTGATTAACGCCGGCCGAACGCGCGTCTGTGTTCCTAGTACTTAAATATATTTGTTTGCATCAAAGTAATCTAGAGGTTATTGTAATATGGAGTGCATATAATGGCTCACTTATATATTCTAAACAAAATAGTGTGGTTTCTAAACTTGTTGCCTCTATTCATCGCCTACGCCCTGCTCCCAGCAGAGTGGTATCTGCGCAGTCCGATACGCTGAATGTACAATACGTACATGCGTACTGATAACGAACGTCATCGGTCAATAGCGCACCGGGGGAAGTTATAGTGCACTCTCGCCTTCAACATCATTAAATGTTGTCCACCTTGGATATATTACCTCAATTTAGCAGTCATGGTAAGTGAACTATATAGTACGATGATGCCATTTGTGTAATGTAATAATAATGCACCAAAAAGGTTCTATTTTCGGATTTGCCAGTGTCACATAACGGTCGGTGCTTAACGAACTAAGTGGTCCAGTCAACGTCTTGCAAAATTCTTTTATTGATAGAGCACGTTGACGATCGTGACCTAGGTTGCAGTGTCTTGGTTAAAAGTGATTTTGCTGTTAAATAGCTATTCGTATTCTGATTTTGTTTTTAACAACACTTTTGTGGCAATAGTGAATGAACACTTGTGAGTTTCGAATAATAATATGTTAAAGGATATTTTGGGAATGTGCGTGTTTGATGTGGTTAAATAAACGCATTCATGGTCGTGGCTTTCATATAAAATATTGGTAAATAAACAATAAAACAACATAAAATCAACAAAGTTCATGCAATCACTAATTCTATAATTTACATAAACAATTATGAGGCTTGTCACGACATTATTCCGTGAAAGCCATTCACTGATGTGTGAATAAGTATAATTAAAAGAAAAAAGTGTAGAAAGTTCGAGAAGCTCTCTGACCTAATTAGGGTAAAGCTCTTAACAGTGACAACGGATGGGTTATCGGCTTATGGGCACATTATCTTTGAAAAGGCTTAGAAGTGATTTCGATGCTTATCCGTTAAGTGTATGTCAAACTTTCAAAGCTGAAAGCCCGAGGCTTTCTTTCACCATTCTTCTTACAGCTCGGCATCAAATTTAGAATCTTATTGTAAACTCTTCTTGCTAAATGTATAGTTCTCTTGGAAGATATTTCTTAGTTACTTGTCGCGCTGCGCTACGCTTCTGCAGTAAACGACTATGTAGGTGCCTTGTCTACTTGTCTTGTTCATCAGTTTATTTTCGGCATTATCACGCTTCAAATAACTTAATATTATGATGCGTCTGATCTGCTTACGGCACATAAGCTCGCCAGATAAGGTGAGATATTGGGTATAGGGTGTCAGTAACTCGAGATCAAACCTTGTACGTTGCACGAAGAGCTCCAGTGACAACTTAAGCAATATGTGGATTAACTAATGTTCACGACCATATATTGCCATAATTTAACAGAAACTGTGATAAATCGGATTACCACAGTTATAAAAACCTTCATAATAATAACAAGCGACCCTCTTAAAGCAGCATTCAGATCTCCATTTCATAAAATGAACACTTAAAAGCAAATATTTTTTTTAAATTGGTCGTTATCGCGACGTTTATGAGTGAAAAATATTGCAGATCCGAATGCGGACAATTTGCGACGATACGATTTAAATGTAGTGCATTTAATGCGAAGACGTAGTGGTAAATGTATGTAAGGGGCACAGGAAGTTTCGCGTGTCGTTCAACAGTTTGTGCTATAACAGGAACGTTGTCATATCATCGTGATATATAAGCAAGTATTAGTATGGTAAAAATGGAACCCGAAACTGCATACGCGCTTCCGTAGAACACCGGAACACGGCCGAATAAACGAGTCGCAAACTTGGTTCTTCCCGTTAGTAGGGGAAAGGAAGGCAAAGCGGACCACTTAACAAAAAACAACTATAAAAAAGAAACTATTCGGTTTTATTAAACTTCTTCAAAGTAATATTAATCAACATTCTTTACTCTACATTAGGTACGAATCAGACTTTGATAAAATCACAGACAATGAGGATATTAGTTGATTTCTAATACCTTCAATATGTCCGTTTTACCTTCATGTGGTAGGCAAAATGGACCACACATGAAGGCAAAACGGACTTACATAAAATTAATCAGTTAGCACATTTTTCACACATATATTCTGTCTCCTCGTCCTTATCTTCGACTCCTGCGCAAAGGCAGTGTGCCCATAAACGACATACTGGACATTGCACCCAACCCCCGGTTGATTCTGAGTACAAATGAGAACAGTACAGACACTCAGTGTCATCTTCCTCAGATGAACTATAATTGTTTTTAGTTTTTGACCTTTTTACGTCAGACATCTTGCTAGCTTTTCCTTTTTTTGAAATTTTTCGTAAAGTTTTCTTGATTTTCTTTTTTCCTGTCTTACTTTTTTCTTCTGTTTTTGTAGGTTTCATGTCTTTCTGGAAAACAAGTGCTTTCTTGATCTTCTCAGCGTGTTTATTTTGAGAAGCTTCCACTTCAAGGCGGTAGGGTGATGACGTAATAATTGCTGTTTTACCTCGTTTGACGTTGGCTCTTTTAGTCTTATTTGTTTTCGGGAAAGGCATTATATCTTTTGGTCCGAAATGAAATACACTGCTAGTTTCATTGTCCATAATTGTAGAGGAAGTGGAAAGTTCAGTATCACCTTCATTCAGAAGTGATGGCCGTGAAGCTGTTAGTTCGCCAGCATTTTTTGTTGGAGTGGTAGACAATGCAGGTTGGTTGTCAATTTGACTATCATTTAATATAGACGGCGATGACACCCTTGAATCAATATCCTCGATGGAAGGAGTAGTGGATGCTGAAATATTTTCAACATCGTTTGCTGCCTCGTTAGCCCTTGATGTCGAGGGCTGGTTATCTCGTGATACTAAGGGCTGAAGATCTTCGGTGCTCAAAACTGGTGGTGAGGGCTGACTAGCTTTTGATGTTGACGGCTGAGGATCTTTGGCGCTTGAAACATCTGTCGAGGAATACGGGTTCGAACTTGGATTCGGTAGCCCGATGTCAGTAGTTGCTGCTGCTAAAAAGTCAGCTTCTGTGAATATATCACGATTTAAAGGCCAGATTCCTGTGGCACGAAAGGCATTGAAAGCTGTTGTCATTGTAGCAGCTTTCTGAAAAGCTCTGTCAACCAATTCTGCAATCTGAAATTGTGTAATAACCTTTCCTGGGTTCATCCTCAACCAATTCTGTGCTGCTTCCGAGTAATATGTTGACAAAGGTTTCATAAAAGCCACATCCAGTGGTTGGAGACGGTGAGTGCAGTGCGGTGGGGTTGCCAAAATTTGGACTCCATTCTCTCGCCCTAGATCAATAATGTCAAGATTCATAGTATGACTTTTATGTCCATCTAATATCAACAGCACCGGGTTGTCTTTGGAAGCTCTAGAAAAAACAATGAATTTCCGAAACCAAGAGGTAAAAATATCTTTCTGAATCCAGCCACTCTCATGGCACTCAGCCCAAGATCCACGAGGTGCATTATTCATCAATTCAGACTTCATCCTTTTACGGGGAAAAATAAACAGAGGTGGCATATAGGACCCATCTGCTCCAAAACAAAACACTACAGTGACTAGTTGACCCCGCTCAGCAGAAGTTAATAAGCCGATTTGTTTTTTCCCTCTTGTGCCAATAATTCTTGATACACTCTTGGGGACCGTTGTGATTCCTGTCTCATCCACATTAAAAATTTTATCTGGAGTCAGATGATAAGCTTCAATTGCATGTGACAGCAAATCAAAAAAAATTATTAACTGCAACTTGATTGAAGCCAGCTGCTCGGGCTGCAGATGTTGGTTCAGGTTTACGCAAGCTAAGATCTGGGTTACGTTTTAAAAAGTTTTCTAACCAAATTCTACCTGCCATCTTCTTGCAAGTATCAAAATTGTGACTTATGTTATTTCTCTCAGCTAGATCATATGCCAACTTCTTTAGATTTTCCGTGGTTAATCCAAACAAACGACTTTCCATCTGTTTCACATAAGCAGCTAATTCAGTCTCTTGAGCCTTAGTAAAAACTTGTTCGAATCTACCCAGTTTCTTATGTGTGGCTGTATCAATATTTTGAGTAGCCTTATATTTCTCTAATTTTCTCTTCAGAGTAGTCTTTGGTACCAGGAATTGATGAGAAGCCTTATTGAGGCCCATTTCTCCAGCTGCCACTTTCTCGATTGCATTTTTCATGCTGGCTTCATCCCAGGAATTTCGATTGGATTTTCTTTTATAATTATTTACCATCTGAAACCAAATCAAAAAAATAAATGAAAACATTATTTTCTTCTATTTTTATTGCATTTAGATTTATTAACATTCACATTACTTTATAGAAGGCAAAACGGTCCCAGTGAAGGCAAAATGGTACACCGGTCCGTTCTGCCTGGGTCCGTTTTGCCTTTTTGGTACTTACAAGAAAATCGAATAATTTAAAGGTTATAAATTTGAGAAACAGTTGGCTTACTTTGTTATTCGTTTAATCATATATCAGTTTTCATGTGGTTATCATAAGATCACCTTATTACAAATCTACTCAAACTGTAGGCTAATTGAAAAATGCAATTTTTACATCAAAATCTAAAAAAATCAACTTACCTTGCTAAATCGGTGCACGTGCGGCCGGTGGAACTGAGTACACTGACCGAAAGCGGCAACATGGCTTCCAATAATTTGACGTAACAATCAGATAGATGGCGTTACATGTTTCATTATAATCAAGGTGGACCTTTTTGCCCACAGGGTCCGTTTTGCCTTCCTTTCCCCTAGTAATAATATCAACACAGGGTGCCTTACTTACATGAAAATGTGAAGAAAAAACTGTACTTACTGTGTTTATTATTTTGGGAAAGCTAAGAAATTCTTATTCATATAGTATGGATGAATGTAATTGCAAAGTTCCGGACGTTGGCTAGCGTGGGAACGATGTCCAGGCACCAGGCCAGCATCACTTGCAGAACGATACGGACTTCCGCAACGGCCGCGTGGGAACATACAGGATATCGATCGTATCGCTGCGCTACCCAGTACTAGTACTAGCTTTGCATGTTTACGATGCCTAGGCTATAAACGAGGAAAGTGGTTGTGACCTAAAATGTTATGAATGTGGCATGAAGGACGTCTCAATGTCTAGTCTTGTCTAATTTGATATCTACAGATGGATAGATAACAAGGACAGGCCAAATTTGTACTCTATTTACGTAATGCTGATAATTCGTGGCTGCTTTTCCGTTAACTAGCAATGAGTAAACTAGGGTTGTTGAATTCATACATTGAGATTACACACTAACACACACACACACAAGACACTAAGGGTTATAGATTGTTGAATTTTTTTACCTTATTACTTGCATACTGTGTTTTTTTGAAATAAAGTAAGTTTTTTTGCTATACAATACATATACAAGTAGGGATTGGAGAGGATAGTGATGGTTACCAAATATTTATCAACAGGAACATTTTTGGAAATAGGCATATTAAAAAATACTTACCCCCTTACTTTTACTGCCATAGTATAAACTACGTTTTTAGAAATTCGCACGGCCCATGCAACAATTGAACGGAAGCGAATCACAAAGATAAATCAGTTCCCTACTTAGAAAAGGCATTACAATCGTCAACCAGCGGTACTTACCACGTGGGAATGCAACGCTCTACTTACCACTGCACTCGCTACATCAGCCAGCCTGTGAATGTGATACTAAAATTATATCTGGATATTCCAAGTTACATGGTGGTTATTGAATACCCTTTTAACTGCAAAACAGCCAAAAATAACCTCAAAAATGGTAAGAAATGGGTACGTGAGTACTTGAGTATTACCTTAAGAAGGCACAACAACCTCAATGTTATTGTGTATACGAATCCTATTATTACGGTCAAACATCTAGGGTGCGTTGACAGATGAAGAAACTTAATGCATATTATTCGACCTAACAGACCAGAGTGCCGTTTGAAAACATAGGACTATAACCTCAGTCTGTTGGACCCGTAGGTTGGACGAACACTATTTTTTTTTACTTCGGTTGTGGGATGAATAAATAAAAAATAATAAGAATTACAAAGTCATTTAAATCATTTTGATATTTTTATACTGATAAGTAAATTAAGTACCTAGCAAATAAATCGCTTGTTGAGACAACACATTACCGTAGAACAGGAATGTTTGGGATTTCGTCGTCGGCTAAGTTGCCTGATGGCACGGCATCGGTTAGATAAAGATTTATCCAGGAATGTGGACGCGCGGGACGTGGCCGCTCGCTCGTCGCCATTCCACCGTTACCGGCTCACCTGTCTGCCGTCCACTTCCCTTTCTCAGAAAAAATAGAACTAACTCTAATGGAACGAACGTTGCGTCTGTCTCTGACGCCACACGACACAGGAAGATGCGCTTCTATTATACAACCAGTCAATTAGTCATGAATCTACACAATTAACCTTTTGCAAGTCCACTCTGGGCTGTCATTTTAGACCTCGCAACTTTGTAAGGCAACTTCTCGTTCGTTCACCCAATCTCCTCTCAAATTACACATACACAAACATTTCAAAAGCCTTTGTTAATCTTTTCTCACAATAAATATAATTTAAAACTCGCTTAATGAGACTGCACAATCACACGATACCTGTCTGCGAAGCATGTTTTTGCACAAGCATTGTTTGCAAATATGCAAGAATTTGTTCCCACATTATATTCCAAAACTGTAAGATATAAAAGATCATTACAAAAGCGTAGGTGCAAACATTGCAGATTATGATAATACTGTTGTTACTTAAAATTAATTCGTTAACGTGTATCTATAGGCGGATATCCTAGTGAAGATTAACCTTTGACATTTGAACGCGGATCACGGTCAATGGCACGCGAAGCTTTACGTAGCAGGTTGTTGAAGCGTATATATTGTGTTATCATCTTACACCTTGTTACAAGCCATACGAACGGTTATTACTAGTGGTCATTGTTTTTCGCCAATTCAATACTCGTAGTACAGGAAGTGCGTGTAAGTATTCGGCCGTTGAAAGGCCGCGCGACAATACCGCCACAATTTCGGTGAAGGTACTTCGTCTTTCAAATTTTAATAACTGTTATAAGTTTGTCATTGGTGGGCACATGAATATGCTAATTAACAACCTAATTTGTAATACCTTTGGGCACAATGATGTCATTGGTATAGATAAAAAAAGAT